>OU026153.1:84997893-85651078 GCA_907269105.1 Volucella inanis
GACATTTAAAGAACTGTCAACGTTGCTTACTCAAGTTGAAGCCTGCCTCAATTCCAGACCTTTGTGGCCGATGTCGGACGACATCAAAGACTTGGAAACGCTGACATCAGCACATTTTCTAATCGGCGAAAAACTCGTCGCAATTCCTTAAGGATACACTGCCTTCGAGAGGGTAAGTTACCTTGAGCGATGGAAGCGGATCACCTCAATGACCAACTATTTCTGGCCCAAGTGGAGTACGGAATACCTGTCCAGAATGCAACAGCGCCCAAAATAGATGACGCGGCAGCCGGGACCAAAATGCGGCGACTTAGTTCTCATTAAAGACTAGAGACTACCACCGTTGCAATGGGGACTCGGACGAATCATCGCTACACATCCCGGAAACGACGGACTAATTCGAGTGGTCACTTTGAAAACAAGTACCGGAGAACTTACACGATCAATTAGGAAAATCTGCTGTTTACCAAGCAACACTAAGGAAATGCATCTAAACAAGGATTTCTAACACTAAAACAACGATATACATATTTTTTTTTTATTCTTCCTTTATTTCTACACAACACAACATAAATAATTTTCACCCTGTTTTCTTTCCATCAATCATTGAAAATTTCTTTCTAAATAAATGTACACAAAATATAATGAAATTTCTTTCCACAACACAACATTTTAAACAACACAACACAGCATTTAAACGACACAACACAACATTTATAAAACAAACACTTTAAATAAACTCTAATGAAAAATTAAAGACATTTCTTTTTTTTTGAAAAACAATTTATTAAATTAATAAAATATAATGATACAAATTAATAATAATTACTCATCCTAGATTCCCTACGCAACACAACACACATACATACTGTCCACTCTATGTCCCACACAAGGCATTCATACCAGCCAACGTTGCAGAGTTCCAAAATTCCAAAATGGCCACGGGAATTGGAGAATCAAATTTTGATTCACCAAAACCCCGACGGCACTTGAAGTTTTCACTGAACACTCAATGTTGTCCACTTAAAACACAACACAACACTTTATAAAAAGAAAAACAAAACATTTTAAAATTTATAAACACTCAATAATAATAATATACATATACCTTAAACTAATCTTAACATAAATTACATAAATAAAGTAAATAATAATAATAAATATGTAAATAATAATAAAAAAAAAAAATGAATATGTCAAAAAAACTTACTGAAGTGAATTGCAACAACAATTCAATAGGAAGGCGGATTCATGGCTTTATTTGAAAACGTAAACACCACACACACTTTAACAGCTAATTCGGCCATTATTAGAACAACAAAACGTTCGCGAAAATTTCGTCGCATATCGACGCACTGCACAACCAAAAAATGCGTACGCGAAGAACAGTTACCGCACAAATAACACCACAAATTGTATGAAATTTGTTGGGAAAATAAATTAATGAACTTTGTTTTGCATTTCCCACTTCTTTGCACTTCGTCTTCTTTTAGTTTTTTTGCACTTCCACTCGAAGATCACTTCCGCGAAACCAAAAATAAACGATGTATATAAATATATATAATATATATACAACTCAATCGAACTCGAATTTCGCAAAGGAAGGGGAGCAGACAAAAAGATAAAATAAAAAATTAAATAAAAAACACTTACCTTATTCACAATAAAAACAAAAAAACTAAGGGAAAACTAACTACAAAAAAAAAACCGAAAAACACACACGAAACGCAAATTGACCCAGTTTTGGTCAATGATTAAAACAAACTATTGCACAAAGCAAATTGCGCATATTTCATCTCCCTTTGTTGCTCGTTTGTTATATCATCATCCTTGTCACCTACATGTAATGTTTCAAATTATTAACTTACACGATTTTGTTCCATTTACATGTAGATAGTCAACACACTCGCACTCACACAACACATAACTCTTATGTCAACTGCAACTGGGTACAGTAAGGTACATGATTGAGAACACTTGCGGAAAAATCGTCCACCAGGCGAGAGCATGTTCGGATGTACAATATACCTTTTGAATCTTATACTTATGTAATAATTATATTTGATTTTGTTGTATTTAGAACTTAATCCAAACGTTGAAACTTAATCTAAAATATAAACAATTAAACATTACGTAAGGTTACGAATCTAATATTGTATGACACTTATTGTAAAAAAGATGGAAGTAATTTCCGGAAAAGAATAAAGATTCTCTTTGCTGTGACTGTTCAACAAGAAAGGTCGTGTTTCATTTAAAACATAATTTTTCCGACCCCTCTACCCTACACATATAATTCAAAAAGTTAAAACCCTACACACCCCAACAGACCTATTCATGCATTTCTGCATTTCTAAAGGTCAACAATATAAACCAGAATGGTATTATAATAGTGTACGATGACGACAGAGCCCGAACAATAACTCTGGTAGACCCCGTGGTAAGCGTAACTTTTTGACCGCTGAGCAGCTACTCTTTAGAAGGCTATAATACAAAAACTATTTGAGATATTCATTTGGAATTTTAGTATGTTATTTTTAAAAGTACAGACTATCGAAATGTGATTTCGACTTTTTTCATGTATTTTATTTTTTTTTTTTTTTTTATTTTTTTGGTGATGATTATATAAATTTTATTTTGAACATAATTGGGCGATAAATAAAATCTCATATAGTATCCCACTTTACTCATTTAGATTTATAAAATGACGAAAGTTCTACTCATAGCAAAGAAAGCCAATTCACTAACACCAGCTGACTTTAGACTAATTAGCATTCTACTTTGTTTGTGAAAGGCCTTCGAGAAAATAATTACAAAACAAATTACAAAGTACTTATCACTCAATATGTTGCTAAGTGATCACCAAATGGCTCTTAAACCATATCACAGTTGTTCCACCACAATAAGTAATTAACTTGAGGAAACAAGGCAAGATTTTGATGAGGATTATGTTTCGTTTCTTTCTACTAGATTTTTCGAAGGTGTTTAATAATGTTAATCATTGCAGGAAGCTCGAAAAATATTTTGGATTTGGTGATAGTGAAGTTAATAAGTAATTTTTTTCCAAAGATTTCAAAGTAAATTGCAAATAGCCTTTAAAGCGTTATATTCTCTGCATTCGTGATTATGAGATAATTGTCTATATGCAAGAGACTCAATTTCCACTTCAACATATCGACTATAAGCCCATCTTCCATTTCTTTTTCTCCGTTTTTCGATCAACGTCATTCTCCTCATTACCCTTTTTTCTTAGTCCCTAAATCTATGAACTTTTCCCAACCTAAGTTAAGTTACTATGTATATATAAGTTATTAAATTATCAATGTATGTAATCATATTAATTTACTAAGTATAAAAAAAAATTTTAATCTTAATGTACGAACCATTTCTAATGCATTTAATTCGTTTTGAATGAAAAGGAATGAAATAATAAGAATAAGAACGTTGTAACACAAGCGAATATGCTCAACGAAGGAAAAATCCGGAAGGAGACAATCACGGAAATATATAGAAGAATTTTATTTCCTCAGACAATAAATTTTTCAGAAGATGAATAGAGTATTATAAAGTTGTACTTAAGCAAAAATTCCCACGAAGCACTATTTTTCTCTAATATCACACAAGAAGAGGAAACGGAAGTCTTTGCAGTGTAATTTAAAAAAAAATAATAATGAATAAATAATCGAAGACATGCAGTCATGCATGTTAACATTTATTGATGTATATATTAGGTGCGCAAGTTATCGCTGTTTTTTTTTTTTTTTTTTTTTTAAATGCAACCTTATAGGGAAAAAATGTTACAAATGAATCATTCAAAGTATTGCCCATACGCTAGCTACAACTTTTTCCCATCCCTCTGGCAGAGCTCGAATACGGTAAAAGTGTTAATCTCTTGAGGCTATCCCCGAATCAAGTTATTTCTTGATGCCATCGAACGGAACAAGTAATAATTGGACGGCGCAATATCTGGGAAATATTTCGGGTAGTGTAGGATTTTCCATTTGAGCGTTTTCAGGTAGGTTTTAACGGGTTTGGCAACGTAAGACCGAGCACTGTCATGCTCTAGAATCACTTTTTCGTGCCACTGCACAGTGCTCGGCTCAATCGTATCAATTGAAGTCGACACCGTTCCCCAGTGATGATTTTATTGGGTTTCAACACTTCATATTAAATAAAACCGACCTAGTCCCACCAAATATACATCACAACCTTCGCAGCGTGAATATTCGTCCGAGCCGACGACATAAAAGTATGATCGAGAAGTCTCCGTTGTGTTTTTCTCTTTGAGTTGCTGTAATGAATCTAATTTTCATCACCCTTCACGATGCGATGAGGAAAACCCTTTCTTTTTTCCCGCTGGAACAGTTGTTCACAGGCGAAAAAACGAAGCTAACGTCCCTTCTTCAAATCATAAGGAATCCATGTACCTTGTTTCCCAATCATTCTCAACACATGCAATCGCTTGGAAATGGCTTGGCGGGTGACTCGCAATTATGCAGCAAGCTCTTCTTGCAGTTCTAAGGTCTGATGCGGTGAAATCCTACTGGCGTTCTCTATAGAGCACTGGTGGCGGAAAAAGTGATAGATCAAAGTGAGACGGGAAAAAATACTTCGGTGTTCGAGGATGTCCATTGACTGAGTGATATTAGTTTCACCTATGAGTCTTATTGCATGGGTTTGAATTCTATCTAGCAGGTGCAGAGTGGTTTCAGGAGCACCGGACCAGATGTGGGCATTTTCCCACATATATATATATTGAGATTAAAGACTAGATAAGAAGAGGTGAAATACTTCTTACATCGCTTAATAAAACCTTGATATTTCACAGTATTTTTGGCGATATTAAATATATGATCATTCTAATGGAGCTTGCCGTTACATAATACCAAGAATGTAAGGTTTTTCGATTTCGACGATGCAAGTGCCTTTCATGGTTGGGTGTTTATATTATATATAGATGAAATAAATACAACAATGGAACGACAAACAGAAAGAGGGTTTGCTTTTACATGTAGAATGTGGGAGGATTTTACTACGTAAATCATAGATTAGTAATCTTGGGGAGAATGGATCAAAAATACGGCATTGTAATGCGTTGAAGTGAAAGGAAGAGACAGTTGATATGTGTTGTTTCGGTAGCAAAATCTAACTTCTATCACTAGGTAAGCCAGAGGAATCCCTAAAATTTCTGTACGGCTGTAATAAATCCAGATCATTTGTAAATGGAATGCAGAAGCCATAACTACAAATCTTACACCTATTTTTACGATCCAAGGTCAAATTTACCATAGAATTGGCTCTTTTCCTCCGACAGGTAGTCATCACCGTAAGTTCCTATAGATTTACTTTATGGAGGTGAAACTAATGAAGTGAACCGTATATGTCAAAATATTTAATGAGTGGAAAAAGAGACGGGTCTTTTAAAACTGCGTCACAAAAAATTTCAGGAGAAGTGGGGGGCACGAGACACGATATACCACACCATTGGTAAATGAAATCGTAGTCATGGCTACAGGCAGTCCTTTTGCGACTCTCGACATCGTTTATGAAATCCGTAATGAGAGATCATGTCCGTTATTTAAGCAGGGGACAGAAAGGCTATCATTTTTAAATACCGTATATTTTGGCTTGGAAGACGATGAACGTCCAGGGCAGCCACAAAAGTTTGAAGATGAAGAACTGGAGGCATTATTCTATGAAGATTTTTGTCAAACACAAGAAGAGCTCGCAGAATCTTTGAGTGTCCCTCAAGCAGCCATTTCAAAACGTTTAAAAGCAGCTGGATATATTTAAAAGCAAGGAAATTGGGTTCCACATGAACTTAAGCCGAGAGACGTCGAAAGGCGGTTTTGCATGTCCGAAATGCTGCTGGAACGCCACAAAAGGAAGTCAATTTTGCATCGGATTGTTACTGGTGATGAAAAATTGATCCGTTGCAACAACACCAAGCGCAAAAAATCATATGTGAAACCCGGCCAACCAGCCAAATCAACGGCAAAGCCGAATATCCATGGCGATAAGGTAATGCTCTGTATTTGGTGGGATCAGATGGGTGTACTGTATTATGAGCTGCTAAAAGCGGGTGAAACCATCAATGGATAACGCTACCGAACACTGTTAATCCATTTGAAAAGAGCAGTAGCCGAAAAACGCACTTAATATGCGACCAGACACGAGGCAATAATTTTCCATCATGACAACGCTCGGCCCCACGTTGCTATTCCGGTTAAGAACTATTTCGAAAACAGTGGATTTGAAGTCTTACCCCACCCGCCTTATAGCCCAGACCTTGCCCCTTCTGACTACCATTTGTTCCGGTCGATGCAGAACGCCCTCACTGAAATATGGTTCACATCAGAGCAGAATATCAAAAATTGTTAAAAAAAAAAGGAAAAAATAAAGAATCAAAAACCTCTGAAATAAAATTGTCTTTGTTGCTTGACGATCGCGGCAGAAGTGATCTTTTACATTACAAGCAGTTTAATACAGAGACTCTCTTGAGTGTTTTGCTTTGAGAGTGTTTTTGCTTTGAGCATTTTATTTTGCCTTGTTCATTGCTGCTGCTGACATTCTCCCCTCTGGCTTTTAACTGCGTCAGTTTCTACGGGTAGCAAAGCAATTTTTCCCACAGCTCTTTTGATCAGTCCATTGGCAGTCCGCACAATTACAACGCGCGGAATACCATCTTCACCACATACCGTGCTGTCCACTCGGCCAAGTTGCCATTTTAGGGGCGGAAGATTTTCATCCTTTACGATCACCAAAGAGTCCACGCGACTGATCGGAGTTGATGTACGCCACTTTCCGCGCTCCTATAGTAGAGATAAGTAGGACGAACTCCATTTCTTCCAAAAAGTCTGCTGCATGTGGCAAACGCGCTGCCATCGTTTCAAGCGGCTTATGTTGAGATGCGTAACGTCTGGTTTCACAATGGCAGTGAATGGTGCGCCGATAATGAAGGGCGCGGGTGTTATTACTGCCAGATCATCAGGATCTCTGTAATTGAATAAAGCGGTCTAGAATTAATTATTGCAGTGATTTCACATACAAGCGTGCGAGGCTCTTCGAATGTTAAGACAGAAAAACCAACACTGCGAAAGAAATAGAACTTTGCTGACTTAACAGCTGCCTCCCAAAGCCCACCAAAGTTTGGTGAGCGAGGGGCGATAAACTTCCAACTGATACTGTCTGCAAGACATTGTTGTGACACTGCGTGATTGTGTGCTTCATTCTAAAAAAGTTGCTTTAACTCAGACACCTCATTCTTGGCGCCAACGAAATTGGTGGCATTGTCTGACCAAATAATCAGTGGCTTGCCTCTTGTAGAAATGAATCGCTTTAGAGCAGCTAAAAACGAGGCAGTGGATAAATCCTTTACCAGTTCTATATGAGAGGCTTTCGTCGAGAAGCAGACAAAAATGCAGAAGTAGCATTTTACCGGTGGCCGATTGCGAATCTCTGATTTGTAATAAAACGGCCAACAGAAGTCAATGCCAGAAGTAAGAAAAACCCTATTAGCCTGTACCCTATCCGCTGGGAGGTTGCCCATTATATGTTCGAAGATTTTCGGCTTAAAACGAAAACACCTAACGCATTTGTTAATCACACTTGCCACAGTTTTTCGACCACCAATCGGCCAATAATTTTGCCTTATCGATGCAAGCAAGCTTTGAGGTCCAGCGTGTGGATATTTTCGATCAAAGTGGTCGATGATTGTAATTGTAACGGGGTGATGTTTTGGCAGTAAAAGTAGATGTTAAGCCTCAAAGTATAAGAATGAATGGTGCAGTCGTCCTCCAACACGTAGCAATCCATACGAGTCGATGAACGGGTTTAAAGAATTAAGTTTGCTTGACGCAGCTACATGCTTCTCGCATCTTAAAGCTTTGAACACTGCAGCGAAGTGAATTTGTTGAATATTTCGAATTAGCAAGTGAGTTCCCATTTTTACGTTTTGTGGCGTCAATGGTTTGTTGTTTTTGTTTTTGTTGTTTCCATGTGTCTTCTTTTGATTGTCGTTAAGTGATAAACGTAGGCGAAGATACGTTGCATCTTTTCAAAGGAATAGTGAAATTTGCAGTTAAGGGATATATCTTGCTGCGATGAAATAATAAGGGCTTTACGACTACGCTCTGGTAGTTCGGTTAGGAATTCCATAGTTTAAGGCCATTTCGAGGAATCTTCTAACAAGAACGGTGGCCCGTGCTTCCAAAGTTCAGAGTGCAGCAGTTCATTTGGAGAGCACCCTCTTGAAAAAATGTCTGCTGGGTTTGATGAGGTCGGTACTTGATGACATGTCATACCGCAGCCATTGCCCTATTAGAGAATCATTTACGAATTTTAAAATTCCCTCCCTGAAGTAGATCTTTCACCTGACGTCTGATTTCAAGAACTTCTTCTATTGTGTCCCCACCAGAGATCAAATCATCCACGTAAAAGTCTCGGCGAACGATATTAGCTCCTAAAGGAAAAGCATTTTCCTCATCAAGTGCGAGCTGGTGCATTGCACGAATATGTCTAATTTAAAAATTCTAATGTCATCCTTTGGATGGTCACGTCATAATATGCATTGGAGATATTAGTCTGAATGAGATATACGAACGCAACGGTACATTTTATAGATATCTCTGCACAAGGCAACTTTAAAAAATCGAAAGCGCAGTAGCGTGTTGAAAAGTTTTTGTTGTATGGTTGGCCCTGCTAAAAGCATATCGTTTAAAGAATATCCCGAGGTTGTTTTTTCTGAGCCATCAAATACGACGCGTAGCTTTGTCTTCATGCTATCAAGCTTTTGTACGCTATGATGGGGCAAGAAATATGTTGGTGTGTTTGTGTGGGATTCTGCTAATGACATATGACCAAGCGTTTCGTACTCATGTATAAAAGATGTGTATTGATTTTTCAACTCTTGATTATTTTGCAACTTCCTTTCCAAACTCCTAAACCTAAGAAGAGCACGATTAAATGAATAACCTAAAGCACTGAAATTTGCCTTGGTTGGCAATTTAACAGAATATGATCCAGAAGCAAGTCGAGTGAAGTTTTGTTTGAAGTGCTGCTCACACCAGAGATCTTCCTCAGACACAGACGAATTTAAATTAGAAAAATTCTCTACTTCCCAGAACCGCTGTACAAGTTCATTTAACGAAACATCGTCTGCTGGATAAACTAAGTTTTTGCTAAAAGCTGCTTGACCTTGAGCCCCATTTTCAAGGTCAAACGAAGGTCTTTTTTGATTTTTTAATGGGAACCCCTATTTTTTGACAGATTCGTAATCTGCGTGAAAAATTACAATTCTTTTACATGAAACACTTTTTTCAAAATTGCGTTCTTTTCCCATTAGAGGGCGCCATAGAACTTAAGACATCAAAATTACTCGAAAAGTACGAAATATCGCGAAAAATGTTTCAGACAGAAGTCACAAGGTTCTGAAGGGGACATGAGATGGTGACCACGTGTTTGACCCTGAGATCCATTTTCAAGGCCAAACGAAGGTCACTTTTGATTTTTCAAATGATAGTTCCTGATTTTCATTGCTCAGTCGAATCCCTCAATGGGGAACACGACTTTGTCTCAAAGGTCTTATTCATTCAGTGCTAGATACCACTGCACTGACACACCTAAATCATTAATCGGTTTCCAACGTTGTTAGGATGCTAGAAGGTCGAGATTTGTTTTGAGAAAGTTATTATTGCCTCGAGTGAAGTTAAAACTCAAAGAAATTTCAGATGGAGACAAATTTTCCTAAACTTATCTGAGAGTGTATGATGTGCACTCTGCACTTCATTTAAAAGTTCGATATTTGTTTTGAGGAGCTGATTATTTTAAGTAACGCTTTCCAGATTAATAATGCAGGCTATTTCAATTCAAGAGAAAATTGAAATGATATTGAGTTATGGAGAAAGTGGAAGGAACATCGATGGTGCTGTTGCTTTTTACGCCCAACGTTTCTCAGACCAGATACGATCGCGCGCTTCCTTTTATCGGGTCATCCAACAATTCACTGGTGAACGAAGTGGGAAACCAAAGAAAATGAATTGATTAAATAGGGTAGCTGTTGGAGACAATGAAGTAGCAGTGTTAGCTGCCGTTGCACACGATTATCACATTAGCACTCGCCAAATAAGTCGTGAATCAGGAATTTCTAAAACGACTGTCTGTAAGATATTACATCGGCATAAATACCACCCTTATCATGTTTCAATGCATCGAGAGCTTTCTAGTGAAGATTTTCGCAACCGGGTTTCCTTATTTCAATGATTACTTCAGCAAATTGAACGAGAACCCCTTTTCTTCGCCAAGGTGTTATTCTCTGATGAGTCGACTTTCACCAATCACGCAACGGTCAATCGACATAATATGCATTACTGGGCTACCGAAAACCCTTTTTGGTTGCAACAAGTTGAACGCCAGCACCCTTGGAATGTTAATGTTTGGGCGGGAATTATTGGGGATAAATTAATAGGTCCATATTTTATTGAAGGCAACTTGAATGGCGAGAAGTATGCAAACTTCTTGCGGGACCATCTTCCAGTATTACTAGAAGAACTGCCATTGGAGTTGCGACAAACAATGTGGTTTCAACATGATGGTTGTCCAGCCCATTATTCCCAAGTAGTCCGGGGCGTATTAAACAATGTTTACCATCAACGATGGATCGGACGAGGGGGTCCGAGGCAATGGCTTGCTAGATCACCTGATCTTACGTCACTTGATTTCTTCTTGTGATGCTACTTAAAGAGTGAGGTTTATAGAAAAAAGCCAACAACACGTGAGGACATGAAAAGACGAATAACTGAAGCTTGCCGAAAGATTACGCCAGAAACACTTCTCAGTTCTGTTGGTTCATTTAGAGCGCGGATAGACAAGCGTATTGAAGTGAATGGTCACTTTTTCGAGCACTTGTTGAAATAGTCTCGGGAAATAAACGTCGAAATGGAAAGAATTCGATGATTCAACAGTGGGAGGCAAGGGAATCCACTCTAATTTATCACCCCGAAGGAAACAAAATACTGCCACGTACACGTCGTTGTTTCTGGGTTATGCTAAACGCAGTATGTAAAAACATATGACAAGCCTACGCGCAATACGACTGAACAACGAAAATCAGGAATTATCATTTGAAATGATAATTCCTGATTTTCATTGCTCAGTCGTATCCCTCAATGTGGAACACAACTTTGTCTCAAAGGTCTTATTTTTTCAGTGCTAGATACCACTGCACTGGCACACCTAAATCAATAATCGGTTTCCAACGCTGTTAAACTGTTAAACTTATCCGAGACTCTGCACTTCATTTAGAAGTTCGATATTTGTTTTGAGGAGCTGATTGTTTTCCAGATTAATAATGCAGGCTATTTATATTCAAGAGAAAATTGAAATGATATTGATTTATGGAGAAAGTGGAAGGAACATCGATGGTGCTGTTGCTCTTTACGCCCAACGTTTCCCAGACCAGATACGATCGCGCGCTTCCTTTTATCGGGTCATCCAACAATTCACTGGTAAAGGAAGTGGGCAACCAAAGAAAAGGAATTGGTCAGATAGGGTAGCTGTTGGAGACAATGAAATAGCAGTGTTAGCTGCCGTTGCACACGATCCTCACATTAGCACTCACCAAATAAGTAGTGAATCAGGAATTTCTAAAACGACTGTCTGTAAGATATTACATCGGCATAAATACCATCCTTATAATGTTTCAATGCATCAAGAATTTTCTAGTGAGAATTTTCGCAACCGGGTTTCCTTTTGTCAATGGGCACTTCAGCAAATTGAACGAGAACCCCTTTTCTTCGCCAAGGTGTTATTCTCTGATGAGTCGACTTTCACTAATCACGGTACGGTCAATCAACATAATATGCATTACTGGGCTACCGAAAACCCTTTTTGGTTGCGACAAGTTGAACGCCAGCACCCTTGGAATGTTAATGTTTGGGCGGAAATTAATAGGTCCATATTTTATACAAGGCAACTTGAATGGCAAGAAGTAGGCAAACTTCTTGCGGGACCATCTTCCAGTATTACTAGTAGAACTGCCATTGGAGTTGCGACAAACAATGTGGTTTCAACATGATGGTTGTCCAGCCTATTATTTCCAAGTAGCCCGGGGCGTATTAAACAATGTTTACCATCAACGGTGGATCAGACTAGGGGGTCCGGGGCAATGGCCTGCTAAATCACCTGATCTTACGTCACTTGATTTCTTCTTGTGATGCTACTTAAAAAGTGAGGTTTATAGAAAAAAGCCAACAACACGTGAGGACATGAAAAGACGAATAACTGAAACTTGCCGGAAAATTACGCCAGAAATACTTCCCAGTTTTTTTGGTTCATTTAAAGCGCGGATAGACAAGGGTTTTGAAATGAATGGTCACACTTTCGAGCATTTGTTGAAATAGTCTCGGGAAATAAGCGTCGAAATGCTCGAAGAGTGACCTTAGTTTGACCTTGAAAATGGGTCTCAAGGTCAAACTCGTGGTAACCATCTTATGTCCCCTTCAGAGCTTTTGACTCTTGCCTGAAACATTTTTCGCGATTTTGGTACTTTTCGAGTAATTTTGATGTCTTAATTTTTATGGCGCCCTCTGAAGGGAAAACAACGGATTTTTGAAAAAAGTGTTTCATGTAAAAAAATTGTAATTTTTCACGCAAAATACGCATCTGTCAAAAAATAGGGATTCCCATTAAAAAATTAAAAAAGACCTTCGTTTGACCTTCAAAATGGGGCGCAAGGTCAAACTCGTGGTCACCAACTTATGTCCCCTTCAGAACCTTGTGACTTTTGTCTGAAACATTTTTCGCGATATCGTGTATTAATGATTAAGATTTCCACGGACCTGAAGACGGAAGTTAACCATCCACACCTAATACCACATGTACAAGCTCCAATTAACGTTTTTAGGAACCAGTTTATTTTCAGAATTGGCATTGATCTTTGTGCTCACGAATAACCGCACCAGGGCTATCATCGCCATTATATTTCCGCAAGAACTTTTTGTCAGGCAAATCTCATAGAAATGCTTAGGGAAAACTTGAACCCAAATGTAGTAAACAGAATTAAAATACCGGAGAACTATCTGGGATTGCTTCAAAAAGTTTTTCTGAAAAACTTCGAAAAATACAAGATTCGCGTGACGCAAAGAGTTGTCTAGGACGTTGCTAATGAAAACCGCCAGTTCCTTATTATGAAGAAATTCCTTAGCTACGTACTAGAGGCATATGTAGAACAATGAAAGGGTTGTGGCGTTACGTCAATTTGAAAACTATAATGTACATATGTGCACTTAGTGATTTTAACTGTGGTGACATAATATGTTCACAATACAATGACTTTAAATTAATGCCAAATACACTATCTTCGGATATCGAAATTATTTTAATTGATTTATTTATGGGCAAAAATATATCAGAAAAATTCTACAATTTTAAATTTGTTTTCAATTTCCATATATACTTAATGACTGTGTACCTACGATAAGTAAACAAGTAAATTCTTACTCCGCTTGGTATAGTAAAATGCCGTTGAAATTAAAAAAATGCTCATAAAAAGTTTGAAACATCCGACTCTAATGATAACTATGCTCTTTTTTCTCGCCTCAGAAAAGTATTTATTTTTCTTTCTAAATCTATTTACAGTAATTAAATTCATTCCGTCTAAAGTAGTCTCAAAAAAAGCCGAAAATCGTTTTGGAAGTTTATCAACACAAAAAACAAAGCACTGTTGGAAAAACACGATAATGCATCTTAATGACTTACAATCTAGCGATCCTAAGTTTACTGTACATAGATTTGCTTGCTCAATATTTCCAAATTATTTATAATCATTCATGCTCAGCTCCCACTCATCATGATTATGTCAAATCCCTTTCATCAATTGTTGATTGTTATTGTTACCCGTTTAATGAAATCGAAATTAAAACAGCTTTAAGTACTTAAACCCAGAAATGTTGGGATTCTTTGCTATTGTTCTGTTCTGTTCTAGCCCACTTTGTTCTCCCTTATCAGATTTAATTATTCCTTCTCTGATTCAGATCCATTCTTTAAATCTGGTTTCATTTATCTTGTTTTTAACCATAGACCGATCGCCAAACTTTCGATCATTCCAAAATTTTAGATATTGTTGTCAAAGGAAAACTTACTTTTACTATTAAAAAAACATATCTGCAACATGACTTTTGAAATTCATTTTTAAATTAGACTTTTTTTTTCTAATTTACGTGAATATATTACCTTCTTTGTAAATTCGTTAGAAAACTATAAACAAGTTCACCTGATCTATACAGACTTTGTCAAAGCATTTAGTAGAGTTCACCTGACCAAATTTTTTGAAAAGCTGAAGGCTATGGTTTAATGGTCCGTTGCTGCAATGGTTTAAAACTAATTTATATAGGAGAAAGCAATCTGTTGTAATCGGTGATTATTTTTAGAAATAAATCAATGTTTCCTCTGATTTTCCAGAAGGCAGCCATTAAGATCCTTCTCTATCCTTACTTTTTGTTAATGGTTAAGCATTGCTATTGCCTAATGTATGCAGGTGATATAAAAATATCAACAATAAATGATTATTTAACGATGCAAAAAGATTGCCTAACTAAGTGGTGCAGCTTAAACGACTTATTGTAAAACATAGACAAATGCGCTTGCATGAGGTATAATAGGACTCTTCATTGTATTTTCCCACATAATACATTAAATACTGCTCAAATACGATTTGTTGACGATTTTAAAGTTCTTGGTGTGATTTTCGATGGAAAATTAACATTGCCAAAACCAACTCTCTATTAGGGTTCATTAAAAGAAAGGCATTAATTTGTTCCACCGAACAATGGATGCATTTGTTGTTTGGAGTCCTTCCACCAGTTCAAATATACCTAAGGCGCATTTAGAACGTCAAAATTTTTTTACTTGAAATGCAGTCACTTAAAACGGGAAAAAAGGATACAACGTCATGTTAATAAGAAATATTTTGTGTGCAGCAATCGATAGCGAGAACTTGCTCTGTTGTTTCAATTTATATGCTATATATGTTTGCATACTTCTCGCCATTCAAGTTGCCTTCAATAAAATATGGACCTATTAATTTATCTCCAATAATTCCCGCCCAAACATTAACATTCCAAGGGTTCTAGCATTCAACTTGTTGCAACCAAAAAGGGTTTTCGGTAGCCCAATAATGCATATTATGTCGATTGACCGTAGCGTGATTGGTGAAAGTCGACTCATCAGAGAATAACACCTTGGCGAAGAAAAGGGGTTCTCGTTCAATTTGCTGAAGTGATCATTGACAAAAGGAAACCCGGTTGCGAAAATCCTCACTAGAAAGTTCTTGATGCATTGAAACACGATAAGGATGGTATTTATGCCGATGTAATATCTTACAGACAGTCGTTTTAGAAATTCCTGATTCACGACTTATTTGAGTGCTAATGTGAGGATCGTGTGCAACAGCAGCTAACACTGCTATTTCTTTGTCCTCAACAGCCACCCTATCTGACCGATTCCTTTTCTTTGGTTGAACACTTCCTTCACCAGTGAATTGTTGGATGACCCGATAAGAGGAAGCGCGCGGGCGTAAAGAGCAACAGCACCATCGATGTTCCTTCCACTTTCTCCATAAATCAATATCATTTTAATTTTCTCTTGAATTGAAATAGCCTGCATTATTAATTTGGAAAACGTTACTAATAATAATTAGTTCCTCAAAACAAATATCAAACTTCTAAATGAAGTTCCGTTCAAGTAGAAAAAAAGGGCAGAGTGCACATCATACACTCTCAGATAAATTTAGGACATGTCTCTATCTGAAATTTTTTGATTTTTAACTTCTAATCAAAAACTTCTATCTCGACCTTCTAACACCCTAACAACGTTAGAAACCGATTAATGATTTAGGCGTGCCAGTGCAGATGTATCTAGCACTGAATGAATAAGACCTTTGAGACAAAGTCGTGTGCCCTATTGAGGAATATGACTGAGCAATGAAAATCAGGAATTATCATTTGAAAAATCAAAAGTGATCTTAATTTGACCTTGGGTCTCAAGGTCTCTAAAGTCGTAGTTCACAGATATCGTATTAGGTGCCCTGACATGTAGAGAATTATTTCTAAAGTTGAGATTTTGCATCTCTAGACAGGCTGAATATGCCAGGCAGGGTACTTGGCTTCTGAACAATGAGAAGTCTTGAAAGGAAGCCCACGAATAAACACGTCCAGTTCCCGATTTCTGTAGGTTTCCACCAAAGCATTCATGGTCTCAGTAGAGAACGTTCCAGCCCTGATCTTATTGATGATCAAGGAGAATTGGTGGTTCACTGTGGCGTAGAAATCATCAACTCTTGAACCACTCTGTGTGAGCTGATTAAGTAGGTGTTCAAGGGTACGGATATCCCTCTTGTCGGCGTAGTGGAGCGAGAGAATTCTTTTAATTTCGTTCCACTCGTTATCGAATATATTGTATGAGACAAGAGCAGAATCCGTTATGCCTCTAATTTTTTGACGTATGTGTTGTAAAATTGCATGGTAAATGGGTTTATTCCGGACTATTTCATTGTCTTTCAGAATCGTCTCAACACTGTAGACCCAGGAGACATATTGGACCGGATTGCTACAAAGACTTGTAATTCCTTCACTGAATCAGGGAATTTGGAAATATCCTTCAAGTCTTGCTCGCATGTCGGCCCACATAATAGTACCGCTCTACAACCCTGCTCTACAACCTGGAGCCGATTTCCGATAATCGCGAAGCGTTTATTTACAGTTTTGATGGACTCTTGTGGATTAAATTGTTCTATTCTGCTAATGTGGCCTTCTATTGCCCTGAGTTGTTCTGTTACCGAATTTATAGCTCCCGTAAGCTAAGTGACTGAGTTCTTAGTCTCATCCATTCTAAACAATATAACCCAGGAGGTATTCGAGGGTACGTAGTAAGAAGTAAGAGGTAAAGAAAATACAATGACTAAAACACAATAATGACAGAAGTGGCAAATAGTTTTTCTATAAATTAAAAATTAAAAGTTGATTTATTAAATAACGACAGAAGTGGCAAATAGTTTTTCTTTAAATTAAAAATTAAAAGTTGATTTTTTTATTTTTTTCTTAACTATTTATTCTTACATATCAATGCTTTCTTTTTAATATGACTGAATTTTTCGTATATATTTTTATTTGTTTTGTCAAAAGGATGACTTTGAAAATCAGTTCCCCAGATACCTGCTCAGCGCTCTTCATTAACTTTCGGGGTATCTACTTTAGTTCGGAAGGTTCACATGGATCCTCTTTTGTCATTAATGCGTTAAAAATCGCAGCGACCTACTATGGTATGAGGATCTTCACCACTTGCGATTAAAATTAATTAATTCCGCAGTAAGCCGGCCCCTTTTTTCATGAGAGTTGGCCCCTAGGCATATTTTTAAGCTATGAAATTAAATTAATAAGAAAAAAACTCTACTTGAGTTTTTCTTTTTTTTTTTCTTAATTTAAGAGACTATGTACTAGTCTTGTGAGAATTCGATATATGTGTCTTACTGCTATTTTCTTAAAGTTATCTTCCTGGAATCCTAGGAATATAGGACAGCCCCTCATCGTTAAAGCCCTTAGTCGTCTTCCTTTGGAATATGATGGTTGTTTTTTCCTTTTTTAATTTTACAAGGACTTTTTTAAAAATATATAATCTGCGCGAACAAGCCGCACAACATGGATATTAAATTAAAGACAATTTTTATACTACGTTAAAAATGGTAATTTATTCAGCCGGGTACCAAATCAGAATGCTTAACAAAGTGTCTAATACTCAAAATCTAACCTCGGCACAGTTGACTCCAATGGTTTTGTTGCTTGCGCCTTATCGTATTTCAGTCAGATAGGTGGCTGCTTACGCGTGTTAACTTCAACGACTTCAAATTTGCGCCTTGTAGCGATCAACACACCTCCACCACAAGGTTTGCTGAAATCAAAACGATTGCAACGAGAATAAAGAGATGTCGAATATCTTTCATTCTTAATGTTGTCATACAACCATGTCACCGTCAATGCGGAAATATTGCTCCCGCATGCATCCACAGCAAATGAAAACTCTCTTAATTTTAGAAAAAAGCCACCCATATTTTGAAAATACACACTTAATTCTGCATTGTTGTTATTGCCAAGCAAGTGTGAATGCAAGCAATGATTTATTTCTGCGTTGAAAGCTGATGATGGAGTACAGTCACTGGCAAAATTATTTACACATTGCGTTGCTTGAACTTTAACCAACCTATGAAGCAGCAGAATAAGAACAAAAACAGATTGTTTATGAAGTTGATTGAAACTTAGGTACAATATCATTTTCTGAAATATTGTATTTACGCAAGGGTCAGTAGGAGTGGAACTTAAATTGTTGTTGTATGTATAATTTACGAGTTCATTTAAGTTAAGTTGAAGAGCATTCAAATCACGCATTTTCTTATTTATCATCATTTTATATTTAAACTATCATTATTAATGATGCTGTGGAATATAGCACCTGTACTATTAGACTCAAAGCGCCAGCGCAATCTGGACTAATTATCCCGGGATAAAACTGGTTTTATTGAATAGGTAAAATCAGTAACACCACTACAATTAAAATCGGTTCATGCACACACAATTTTGGCCGGCTTTGTTCATCCAGTGTGCGGTTGATTTAAAAGATACCCCTGGGGAAAGGTGATCCAGTGTACGCTGGCCCAAAGAGATTCAATGTACCATGGTGTGTTAGTTTACCGTATAGAACGGTAAGGTATGAATATAGTTCTTGTTGGAATTTGTATTCAAAGTAAGACAGCACAGAACTATTCTACCTAAAAATGTATATATTGGTTAACGTGGGAACTTTGAGTGTTTCTGGGGTTAATAATCTAGGGCTCTTAATATACGCAATGATTAGCGTGTTCATCTCTAGATGTCTTCTCCCTTAAAAAGTTGATTTTATTCTTGAAAATCTACATGTAGTACGCAGTCTGTAGTAGAAAGATGAATCTCTTCGATGTAGGCGGTCAGTGAGCTGGTTTAATTAATTCACTGCTCTTTACTACGTGGTGCTTGCCTCCATTGGTTCTGGATGAGGCTGAAGTCTTATTAGTGGTGGTTGCATTTTCTAATGTTTGATTTATTATGATGAACTTGAGGTCTTGTGAAATTACTTTTGTTCTGGCAATGGAGCTGATGATTAAAATTAGGATGGTATGGTAGATGGGGAATAATTTAAATGGAGCGAGCCTTTTGCGGTTGCGGAACTGTATGAGTTTAGATTTATTTTCGATGAGGAAGTAGAGGAGGATTTTGATGGTGTAGCTTTATAGACACAGCTAGTTTTTAATGGTGTGAATAAATCTAAATGACTGATTCTCTAATTTTAATCACAGAACGAAAACAGAGGAAGAATCTACAGTTTCCGGAATTCTGGGAAGGGCTCCTTTCAGTCCACTTACGAACGTGTCTAGTGCTTTGTATCTGTAAATTTTCACTAGCAGTCATAACTTCTGTACCAACGTCCATACATGGAATTTTGTTAAATATTAGTGACAGATGGGAGTATACAGCTTGATCGAAGCCTTGTATTGTAATATTGCCTTCGTCTAGAGATAATTAACAATAGTTATCCTTAACTCTATTCCTACTTCTTAAAAAAATAAGAATGTATGATAAACTGTGAATTAAAATCTTTTGTTCTTCTCGTTTCCAAAATCTGTTAAACTTAAATTCTATAATGTTCTTACATATTTTGTTGAATTCCTTAAAAGAAGACTTACAAGACTAAAGAATATCGGCATCCTGTATAGTGACAGCAAGCTGCTTTGTTCTACATCCCTTTCACTTTGTTGATTTCTGGGAGTCATTTTGATGATTTCTCTTGTAGTTTACAGTTCTTTTACAACTTTCAACATTGTTTTTCTTTTATTGAAAAAACTTCATACACCGACAAAGGTGTGGACTCCGGCTTTCGGTGCTCTTGTACCATTTTAGGGCTTTTTGGATAAACAAGGTTTTCGTACCATTTAGGGACTTTCGTTCGTGATGTATTTTTTGTACCACTTTGAGACTTTTTATCTTATTTTAATAACCACGTTATCACGCCTTTCTTTTTGCCAAAGCCACTTTTCGAGCGCCAATTAAATTAGATATAAAGAAATTATTTAAGAAAAGGAAAATAACTTTATTTTCTGAGAGTACAATCCAAACTTAAAACTTAATTAACTTATAACCTCCTTCGACAAGGTGAATACTGTAAATTGCGACAGATCAATATAATTTGCACTTTCTGCATGTTTTTTTTTTGTACTCCTTGTTCCTTTTTATGAAATCTTTCAGTCTTGCGAAGAAAGATGAGTAAGCTCTTCAGTGATATGGTGCCTACAGTACCTGCACCCACCACGTCAGAACAAAGTATCTGCAGCTTGATGCGAGCGTAAGCCAGACATTCACAGAGATAGTGCTCTGCGGTGTCGTCATTACTTTTGCAGCAAGCGTCGCAGGAAGTTGTGTCACTTTTACCCAGCACATTTAAGTGCTTAGCAAAATTGGAAAGTTCTCTTAAGACGCCAGTAAGCAGGCTGCAGTCTTTCCTGCTGAGAGACAGCAGAAAGGCCATTGATTCATCCCTCGGGGCTGTGTCATCTGCAGTTGTACTCGTATAAGACCCAACTGTCGTTGGAAGCCTTAATTGCGGACGCAGGCAGACTCAACGTAGGTTCGGATCCTGAAAATCTCTCCTTTGGTAAGTTCATCGGCACTTTCATTTCCCATGATCCCACTGTGACCTGAAAACCAGACAAGTGTTGCTGAATTTAGCCTTCCGAATGCGTTCAGTGATCTCTTGCATTCTCGAACTAGCTTGGAAGTCGTAAGATGGTTCAGCAAGAGTGTCGCTTCGACATTTCCACCAGTTCTTTGCAATATAGTTTGCTGCTAACAGGATTGCGTAAAATTCTGCTTGGAAAACAAATGCAAGCTCTCCTAACTTGAAGTAAAATCTAACGTTGTCGTCCTCCAGAAAGACACCAGCGGCACATCCTATATAGGTTTTAGAGCCGTCCTTTAAGACCCGACCCGGCTCAGATTGTAGCCGAAGCCAATCTTGGCAACAAGGAAAGTCGATTTGGTATTTTTCCCGCAACAGGAGTTCTGGTGTCATTGCATCGAAGGGCATGTCCATAGAACCGGAGTCATAAGACAGTCGGCGCGCAAGATCTTCGAAGCTCCAGTGCGTGTTGCACTGCACTTGTACTTCTTTTTAGTCAGAGCGTGGCTTTGAGGGTGCAGCCCATGATATGAATATCAAGGGGAGGGTGCTGCATGCTTTGTCAGCATTCGCTGTTGAATTTTAGGGGGTATTGTGATGCTGGTGTGATTATTGGTATAGTGTGGTGATTAATTGCACGCGCAACTTATTTTAAAGGGTTCTACAATAAGGACTTGACAATTTTGCATTTAATTTGTGAACGCACTCTTTCACTAATCATCAAACTGTCTCTGTCAATTTATTCAGTAAACTCAACATTTTCATCATGGTAAAGTACACTAACGAGCAACATCTGCAAATTATAAAAATTTTCTACAGATATTCGGAGTCCGTGACTGCAACTTTAAGAGCGTTAATTCCAATTTTCGGTCGTAACTCTCGACTTGTAGACAGGCAATAACAAGTTTAGTGCAAAAATTTAAGTCTACATATTCGTTGTGTGATGTTGCCGTGTCAGTGAGACAACGGGTTGGTCGAAGTGTCGAAAATATCGCTGCCGTTCAGACATCCGTAGCAAACTACCCAAATCAGTCAATTCCACGGCGTTCTCAAGAATTGGGCATCGCTCCGACCACATTACGGCATATTTTGCGTAAGGATCTTGGTTTGCACCCATACAAGATCAAGCTGACTCAAGAATTAAAGCCGATTGGCCATTTGAAGCGACGTACGTTCTCCGATTGGGTTCTGGAGAAGATGCGCCAAGATGATGAATTTCATCGCAAAATTGTACTTGAACCCAGTAATAAGGTGTTTGATATAGCTCTAATTGGGTTACTTAATACATACTCAATTCTAATTGTTATTAATATTTTGTTCTTCCACTTTATGAGATCTTCATTGTATTGCAATTGTCTGTGCAATATATTTTCCGCCATGTCATTATTGCCATTATTGTAATTTACAGAGTATTTGAAAGCGCACAGTCTTTAATATTGCCAAAAGCTCTCTCAGCTTGGTTACTGATATGCATTGTATACCCTCCTCCAGTGTATAGTACTTTGACACCTCAAGATATAGAAGAGTTTTTGCAAATCGCCTTTTGCGCGACTCATTCTGTCAGTGTCATTTTTAACGTACACGGTATATAATAATAGTATTGTATTCTATTAAAATACAGTGTTATAATAAGATGTGTTTAAAAGCCGCCAAACAGCTTCTTTGGTGCTGATATAACGGTCAGACCAATATGTGTGTACTTCATCTATAGGATTTGTGATTTGTTTCTTAAGTTAAAAATAGCTTGTACAATACCTTTTTTAAATTATTTACTGGCATATGTAGCGTCTTGTTATTGTTTGTCAGCTGATGATGTTATCAATTTAATTGAGTCTCAATTCGTAACTCAACGAAAGTAAAATGTGGAGCATATGCTAAGCTGTGCCGTTGCCGTTCTATACGTATAGAATACAAATTTCAAAAAGCAGTATGAAAAGCAGAGTACTGTCGTGAGCAAAGGAATACATTGAATTAGAAGAAGCAGACAAGAGATCATTGATGAAAATTAAAAAGAGTGTCAGAAACAGAACAGAGTCCTGAGGAACAACAGCATTAATTTTATGAATATTAGACTTGAAACATCTCATGACTTTGAAAAGAAGCGACATAAGTGCAATGGGAAAAAGGACAAAATTCGCCCTTTTTAGAGAGGGGCTGGACAAATGCTGTTTTCTGTCTGCTCGGAAAGGATTATAAAGAGTTGAATTGATGCAAAGGCTTACGCGATGGTTTTGCCAGTGAGGAAGAACCCCTCTTCAGAAGAAGGGGAAATATACAATATGGACCAGCTGATTTGTGTATATTAAGATCTATAAGTACTCTAGCTACCACACGTGTGTGAAAATGGATTCGTCCCACTAAAGATTCAACGCACTCAAATGTAGACGGGGACAAAGTACGATCTGGAAGTGAAGAACTGACCGCAAAATAGTCAGAAAGCAGATTGGCCTTGCCCAAAGAGCAAAAAGCTGAAATGTCATTGTAAATGAGTGTTTGGATTTTGAAAGAGGCAGAATTTTTGACGAGCGACTTAAACATTTTTCTACTTTTGGGACATTGTAGTATTTGTTGCCAGTCGGTTGTCCCGGTTTTCGGTTTTCCCAGTTTTCGGTTTTCCCGGTTTTCCGTTTTCTCTAACTGTATGGTCAGCATGGGGAAAACCATGTGGGGAGAACACATCAGCGATCTACTTATCAGGGAAAGAGATTAGAAATAAGTCTAGGGTGCTGGGGGTATGACTGTCAACGTCTGGTATTTGCTGGGCTTATTTACAAGCTGCGTCAAGTTGTTTTCTGCTGCGAAGATCCCAATATAACGTCATCTATCCAGAATGTCGAAGCCACCCGAAATAGAGTACACTGAAAACGCATGTAATAACGATTTCAGTATGAGGATACAGGCATACAAAATCAGACAGCGCATTGTACCCGTTAAAGTCGAATTTTGAGGCTTCTGTAAATAAAGGAAAAGTGGATAGTTAGCTTTGGAAAGATGCATCACTACATACGTAAATGGCGAGACCGAGGTAAGAAAAAAATAAGGCACAAATTTAGTAGGTAGCTTCAGATCAGGGTGATCTGAGAGGTATAATATGTGCTTCACTAAATCCTATAACAGCTGATCTGAATTTACAGACGTAGACGTAAGCAGAAAAGTGATTGCTGTTTAGCCCGTGTACAATTGCAATGACTCTCTAAATTCCTGAGTCATTACAAAAACAAAACAAAAAAAAGATACAAACGCCGGCGATTCTAATTAAAGTTCCGAAGTGAAAAGTCTGTCGTAGTAATAACATTAAAATCTTCAAAAGTTGACATAAGGTAATATACTACTACCGAAAAAATAACTATTATGTTATTCCGCCTCTGAGTTACAGATTTATCTCTGTTTGGCAACAAGAAAAAAAACAATAGCTAAAATCTTTAAGAACGGTTTAAAAGACTAAATAGAAAATTACATAATACCTACAATCTATCAAAAAAAAAATCGATACCTGCATATATCTAGAAATCTAGTCGGGCATTAAAAAAAAATGTTGACATTTTAAAAAGATTAAGTAGAGTTAAAAATATATAACCTACATATCTAAAGTATTAAAATAAGAATAATTAGCATTAAATGAATAAATAAAGGGTTTTCTAATAACGACTTGACAGCTGTGTGGATTGCGGCACCATCCTGTTGTAACCACATGTCATCCAAGTCCATATCTTCCAATTCGGGCCAAAAATGATCGGTAATCATGGCGCGATAAAGCTGACCATTCACAGTAACATGACGATCGTTATCGTCGACGAAAAAATATGGTCCAATAACGCCGCCGGCATGCAAACCGCACCAAACAGTTATTTTTTGTGGATGAAGTGGTGATTCATGAAGCACATGTGGGTTTTCACCCGACCAATAACGCATATTTTGCTTATTGACTCCGAATATGTATAGAAATTTTTTATAATTTGCAGACGTTGCTTGTTAGTGTACTTTACCATGATGAAAATGTTGAGTTTACTGAATAAATTGACAGTGACAGTTTGACGATTAGTGAAAGAGTGCGTTCACAAATTAAATTCAAAGTTGTCAGGTCTCTATTGGAAAATCCTATAATACAAGTATGACCAAATTACCTTCTTGGGGTAATAATTAATTAGAAATGGGTAGTCTGATTATTTTTTTAAATAGAATCATTCATATTGACAAAGAAAGATATAAAATAATTTGTGCAACAACGTCGCCTGCCGACTAACACTGGACCCTACTACATTTTACTACAATTTTTTTATTTTTATTTTTCTTAGATGTTAGTTTTGAAGTAGCCTATGTCCTCCAGCGGGGTTCAGTTTATGTTCATACCAAATTTCATCAAATTCGAATCAGCGGTTTAGCGGTGAAAACGTAACAGGTTGATTAAGTGACGATGGTTGTAATGATTGTAAATAATATTAAAGATAAAAAATATTCTATTGTAATATCATATATCTTAATAAATGTAAGTTTATTAAAAGTCTACACCACATGTTTTTGAAAAAGAAATCTAACTTTCTATCAAAAGTAGAATGAAACATGATTAATGAATTGTTATGCTCCTTGTATCGGTTTTTTCAATAACGACTTGACAACTCTTTTTTTAAATAAAAGGCAAACCATTTGAGATATTTCAAAAAGTTTATTATTGGCTTGAAGTACAATCAAAAAATTTATGAATAGAACTCGATTTCGTTCATATGGCCCCCGTGTGCACGTTTGCAGCGGTCGATTCGTTGGACCCAGTTGGACTCGGCCACACATTTCGGCCGAAACGGCCGCTATTTCGCGTTCAATGTTGGCTCTGAGCTCTTCCAACGTCGTCGGCGTGTTGGCATAAACCAATGACTTAACGTAGCCCCACAGAAAATAGTCAAGCAGCGTTAAATCGCACGAACGAGTCGGCCAATCGACTGGCCCATGTCTTGAGATAACACGCTCACCATACTTACTCATCAATAAATCGATTGTAGCGAGTGCTGTGTAGCTTGTGGCACCATGCTGTTTAAACCACATGTCGTCCAAGTCAATATCTTCCAATTCGGGCCAAAAATAGTCGGTGATCATGGCGCGATAACGCTGACCATTTACAGTAACGTGACGATCGTTACCGTCGACGAAAAAATATGGCCCAATAACGCGCAAACCGCACCAAACAGTAATTTTTTGTGGTGAAGTGGTGATTCATAAAGCACATGTGGGTTTTCACCCGACCAATAATGCATATTTTGCTTATTGACGAACCCATTGAGCCAAAAATGAGCTTCGTCATTGAAGATGATTTTGCGATGAAATTCATCATCTTGGCGTATCTTCTCCAAAACCCAATCGGAGGACGTACGTCACTTCAAATGGTCCATCGGCTTCAATTCTTGAGTCAGCTTGATCTTGTATGGGTGCAAACCAAGATTCTTACGTAAAATACGCCATAATGTGGTGTGAGCGATGCCCAATTCTTGAGAACGCTGTAAAATTTACTGATTTGGATCGTTTGCTACGGACGTCTGAACGGCAGCGATATTTTCGACACTTCGCCCAACCGTTTATCTTACTGACACGGCAACATCACACAACGAATATGTAGACTCAAATTTTTGCACTAAACTTGTTATTGCCTGTCTACTAGGGCGAGAATTACGACCGAAAATTGGAGTAAAGGCTCTTAAAGTTGCAGTTAGTGTACTTTACTATGATGAAAATGTTGAGTTTACTGAATAAATTGACAGTGAAGTTGTGAAGTCCCTATTGGAAAACCCTTTATATTTTAATTGTTTAAATTAAGGTAATGGTTTAACCGATTTTATTTCTTTTTTATCTTTGCAGAATGGAGAAACTTTAGATCGTGGATGTATAGAAAGATGCACATGTAATCGCGGTGAATGGATTTGCGAGCCAAGATGCTCAGGGAATTATGTTAGACATGGTTTCACATTTGAAAAACAAGGTTGCCATCTAATTCAATCTGATGATGAGTGCTGTGAATTTATAGAGTGCATTCAAATTATTGGCAGTAATCCAACTTTCTTGAATGGTAAGTAACTGGTTTGTATATTTCTTATATTATATAAATGTTTTCTTAGAGACGAACACCCTAACAACTTCAATTGTGGAGGTTACGTCAGAGTGCAATTTTAATGGGGCAGTATATAAATTCCGAGAACGCCTTGAAATTGGATGCGATAAAATATGTCACTGTGACTATGACGGAAGAATGAATTGTCATCCAAGATGTGCTGAACGTAATCATACAAAATTGGAAAAATGCGTTCTGTTAAAAGATCCTAAGGATATATGCTGCCAACTGGAATTATGCGACGTGACTTTAGATGACCATGAACAAGCTCCATCTCCACTTCATTTACCTTCGAAAGGGAATTCTATTATTCTGTTTCAAGATGCAAAACCTGAAAGACGTTCCTGTTTTTATAATGATGAAAACTATAATATAAGTCAACAATTCTATAACGGTTGTGATTCTCTCTGCATATGTACACAAGAAGGCATCCACTGTGCTAAGCTGGAGTGTCCATCAACATTTGGCCTAGATGTTCTAGATCCACATTGCTTGCGCTGGGAGCCAGTACCGGCTTCGTTCCGACCTATTGTTCCAAAATGTTGTCCCGAACGTATGCGTTGTGTAGATAACGGAACATGTGTGTACAAAGGACTTAAATTTGACAACTGGTCACCGATTCCATCAAATTTAACAGGTAACTTCTTTATAAAAAAAGGGGATTATTAATTAAATATAGGGATATAATTTTTCTTTTGAAAAGGATGCGATCAACATTGTTACTGTGAGAATGGAAAAGTGGAATGTCAACCATCATGTCCTCCGGTTCTGGCGTTACCGCCAAATGATCTACCATGCCACCAATCGTTGGCCAAGCTTATTCCCACACCTGACGATAATTGTTGTAAGCATTGGGGCTGCAATTCTTTAAATACAACCATAACCACCGAATACTCAAATTCTAAAGGTAATTTGCTTATATGTATGCAGGTTACAATTTACACTAGCTATGAAATTATAGCGTACTATACAGTGGAGACCATCATAGCTTGTGCTATAAAGTATGCCTTTCCGTTTCTTTTATATAGCATGTAAAGTAGTACTCGTTAAGGATGTCAGTTTTTCTTAATAAGTTGTTGTACCTAAAAATTAGTTTGGTTAAGAAACATGTATAAATTTAATGAAAATTAATTTATTTATTTTATAAGATCGTTAAATCGACCTTGAAGATTGAACAAGTTGTGTTAAGCTGCTGAATTGTGCTCCTCAACCCATCCTTTCTGCCTCTCGTTTCCTCTCTTTTCGTGCATAAGTACATTCTTAATTTCTCAATTCATAACAGTGAAGATGAATGCTTTAAAATATTTTTCGTTTGTTTAATAGTGCTAGCCGCAGTGCATCTGTGTAAGAGTTAGATGTGTTAGACTAAATACGAGTATAATAGAAACAGAAATGAATGCTACGGACTATTTTTGAAAGTTTTATGTGTTACAGTGAGTTATGGATTACGATAAAATTTTGATTAGTAAGAAGAATGTAACTGAAACATTATAAGCGTATGCACTAATAGTAATATAGTAGGATATTTTGTCTACATTAATTTATCTTGTGAATAACATATATATATTAAGGTGTTTGGAAAAATCATATAAGTCCAAAAAATTTATTTTTCTGAAGCTTTTGGCTTATATTTTTATTTATTTGACAGTGATAGTTGCAGCATCGATAGAAATGGATTATTATACCATAAATAACAAAGATGAAAAGGGCCGGTTCTTTAGTTAGTACTAAACTACAAAAATGTATTACGTTTTTACCAAAGAAGTATAAAAAATTATAGTTACCAAAATGTTAATAAGTCCCATGTTTCAATTTGATACTAAATTGCTGACATTAAACATATCTATGCCATGCTACTTTCTTGTCGTGTTCGTATCGTACCACATAAAATCTTATAAATATTTTGCTGCAGTCGTTATTTATTAGAAAACAAAAATAAAGTAAAGGTAATTTCGATTATGCAACTCTTAATATGACATACCAAAACAATAAACCCGCTATTAAACCTTCCTAGGATTATTCTTTTAAATAATTTTTTAATAAAAGACGCCAAAGGCAACCGGCGACACTGGATCTAGTCAGCTGTTTAAGGTATTAATAGTACATTAAAAATAAAAATAAAATCGAACTTATTGCTCTCATATTGTATTTATTTTGACCTTTTTTTCGATTTTCTGCTGGAGAGTTTCACAATTGTAGACTTCATCTCTAAGGAAAATAATCGCTGTCATGGCCTTGAAAGTGCATCTCCGTCATTGCTTCTTAGTTCCGCAGTTATTGCAATTAAGGGAAGAGCTTCAGCATGATGTTCAACGGTGTTGTCCAGTTTATTACGTAACCGATCCACGAATCATTGACCTCAGAGTTAATTTCCTCAATCGGCGATTAATAGGATGTGCATACCAAATCGACTATTGATAATATTGAAAGTTCTTTTTCTCTTTCTTTCCCCGTTTGTTTTGCTCTTTTGTTCTTCCTTTGTAGTGGAAGGGCCCATAAACAAAACATAGAGTTTTGCCTATGCACTTTTTGCTAGTTGCTTCGCAAATTGATTTCCACTATCATTGGTTCGATTCCCGACGGCATTTTATTGAAGGAATTATGCCGGAAATTGATTGACAGTCCTTGTTAAGATGTCATGTTGTGTTACCACATCTCGCCGGGCTACAGAATGGATGTCAACGGCGTTGTGATCCATGAGTAATTTTGTTACTGAATATGATTCTTCTTCTTATCGGCTTGTTAAAATTTTGATCGGTGGGTACATAAAGACAGAATATTTGGTGAGTGACGTGTGGCTATTATGAGTTATATGATAATTTAATTCAGTTTTTTTTTATTAATTTTAAGTTATATATTTTACTTTATAAGATAAGTTAGTATAAATAACCTCAGTTGTTTATTCTACGATGGGGAAGCTTCACAATAGTGGGCTTCAATATTGTTATTGCCGTTTTAATGGTGATGACGCGAACCCTTTTTTCAGCTCAAGGATATATTTCTATGGCTCTACCAAGCCGTCCAAGCGTAGGCGGTGACTGCTCATCACGTAAGAGTACTAAATTGCTGTCATATTTGAAGATAGCTATTTTGGGCGCTGTTGGAGGCAAGCAAGGTATTCAAGTTTCCATTTCTTTCAGAAGTCCTGTTGTATTTTTTGCATAAGCTGCCATCATTCCAAATAATAAGCTTTAATCTCTGTCTACACACTTTCTGGTGCTGTATTGAGAGATGATCCTATTAGAGTCAAAAAGAAGAGAGAGATCTTCAAGGTCTTTAGTTATTGAACAAAGTTGATGCCAATTACGGCACGCCTCCACTTATGGTTGCATATTCTTCGAAAGTGTGTTTCATGGATTTTGGATGCTTCCAAAACTCAACATAGATTTAACTCTCCGCTGAAAAGCGCAGCCGCAGGTGGACTGAAATGCCATAAAGTGCCATTGGCTTGGATCTGCTTTCCGATATTCTCGGTCAATTGTTTTGACTTATGTGCCTCTTCTTCGCAAAGCGCTCTTGCAACTCCTTAGAAATTCCACAGTCGCTGTACAAATTTGCGCAGATCGCACAACGAGCAGTGAAGCGTTTGAATGCTGCAGGAAACGCTGGTGTGCTGTAGTCAATAACGAGGTGCACCATTTTCGTACAGAAGCATATAATTATAGCTATAGAAACCCTGGTGATTTTGCTGCAACTATCTTTCCATGTTTTTAATTGCACAGGATTAGCATAATCTACCCCAGAAGGGAGAAACGGGCGACTCTGATTGACTCGTATCGACTCCCATTTGTTGGAGCATTTGTGTAGCTTTAAAGCACTTCAAACACTTATGGATACAAGCTTTGACATTAGGTTGAAGGTGCAGAATGCAGTATTCAACTCAAAAAGTTGCCATCATTAGTTGGTAATCACCAAGCAGCGCTCTCATGTGAATATCGTGGATAATGAGAGATGTTAAAAAGTTGTTTGAGGGCAATATGATATGATGTTGTTGTGAATACGGTAGATTAACATTTTCTAATAATTCTCTTCTCATCGATGATTGGCACTAGTTTTGCAATCTTACTTTCTTTAGGGACCGTTTCTGCTTTCGCGATTGTAATTAAACGAGTTTGGGCTGCTAATATCTTGATAAAAGAAAGCTTAGTAATGATGCGACGTGATAGCTTAGTGGTCTTAAATCGCAAGTTGTGGTATGTGTGTGTGTGCTGGATTATCTTTTAAAGGGACATATTTTCAGCAGTTAGAATCTATGAGCTCCAGTATTTCTGTCATCTATTAGCAACAAATTTAGTGCTTATAAATAGAGGGTTTGCGATCCACGCAAGTGTATTTGCCAATCGCACCAAGCATATATTTTTGCGTTCTGGAGTTCCATTGTCTTCACGATGTACATTAGTAAGTGCGGCAGTAACTGCGCTCCCTATAAAATCAAATGTGTCAGTGATTTGTATTTGAGCGGTGCGGCTCTGGTTTTTGATAAAATAAGGACATACTGTTCCTGTTAACTTCTCGAATAAATACTGCTGCAGCATACGACTTTTCCGATGCGTCGCAAAACCCGTGGATTTCCGCATTTGATAGCTTGGTTAGATTAAGCCAACCAGGAATTTTTATGCCATTAAGGGCATTTAAATCGTTTCTCAAACTTTGCCTTCCTGAAATAATCGTTGATGGGAGCTCCCTGTTCCATTGTTGGTTTTGTTTCCAAATCTCATGTGTGAGGATTTTCCGATTGACGACGTACGTAGAAATCCATCCCATCATAAATAGGAGCAGTATCTGACAGAATCATTCTTTGCGTTGTCCATCAGTGACTATTTATACAAATTTGAAATGAAAAATTGTCCTTTCCAGGGTGCTACTGAATTTATAGTGCTTTAATCATATTCCCTCCATCAAATGACAGTGGTACCTGGATTTCTCTATCATTATCAGGAACTGCAGACATCAACCTCTCACTTACTAGTCCATTTTCGTAATAGAAAATCCTCATCCTTAAACATCGTCCGAAACTGGCGCTGCATTTCAATGGGTTCATCTTCTGAGCCTGCCGAGTCTATGTTGAGATCATGAACGCAGAAATTCATGCTGGCAATTTTTTAAGCAATTGGGTAGTCTGCTATTTCGTGTGATGCCAGACGATTTTGTGCTTTCTAAATGTCACTTTGAAGACATGGGCCAACAAAGAGGTTGTCGTTTAGTGATGTGCCATCAGAAGTTTTGCAGGACGCGTCAGACACAATATGCAGCTTTCTAATGGATCTACATAGATTCCTTAGTTACAGCGTGGTGAGGGACGAAATAATGATAATTTGTTAGTATGATGGGGTTTATCTCTGACATGTGTCCCAGCTCCTTATTTACTCTTGAAAATCTTATTTACGAGTATATTCCTTAAAAAACGAAGAATTTTCTCGCAATTTTTTTTCTAACTGTAAGAACCTAACAGGAGCCTCTCGAAGAGACAAAACTGACACTTGTCGCATTCCTTTTTTGAAGGGAAATTTAACAACATATTTTCAATCCTTTTGACGCTGGTATGATCGGCGGAAATGCGTTTCACATTGCTCTTCATCTGCTAATCTGCGGTCGTTTGGTAAGTCCTTATTGTCATCTTATTGTTGGGAGCGATACATAGACGTGCCCGGATTTCTCTTTACTATGCTATCAAGTAAAACTATTGGATAGACATCAGTGCCAACAAAATATCGATATTTCCTTGTACATTGGACATATTGGATAGACTCAGTGCCAACAAAATATCGATATTTCCTTGTACATTTTAGGTTTGGTCGGCAAGTTCCATATTTTGAAGATGACTCCTGTTACCACCTTGAATGTGACGTGTTGGAAGATAAGCAGTGAGTTTGGGTTAAACCAACACTGTCAATCGTAAGTTGAAGTTGTCGTTTACCCTTGAGAATATTGTAACTGAAACCTTATGCTTGGCTTCGCTAGAAGTAGTTTCTCCAACCCAATAAACTCATTTTCTAGGCCGCAATTGTCCGGCAGCCTCGGAAATAAAAGAAGCCTTCGATCCAGGGTCCAATGGAGTCCAAAGCACTAACGGTTGGCCAACAGTTGTAAAAATCTTAATGACCTGTATGTGGTTGACTGATTTCGGATACATAAGTGTTGAATGCTTGGGTTTTTTGGTAGAAGATGTTGAATTATTTTAATGCACTGACTGTGGGTTTTGAGCCAAAGAGAAGATTGGTTGAGTAGGTTGCGGGGTGACTACTGTTGAAGCTGGTTTTTGTTGATGCACTGCGCTTAGAAGTGTTTTTTAAATTTGCTTTGTTGATGACATGATATAGCTTGTCCTTTTATATCTATAGTTCTGACACGCATAAGTAGGAAATCCTCAAGTACGCTGTAAGTAGGATAATCAAAATATGACTCTATGTGAGGCTCTCAAAGACCTCGAGTGGTAGGTGGCAGCTTATGAACTGTAAGATAAACGATACCAATACCTAAGTTTTCAAGCATTTGCTTGGCTTCGTTGGTTGTTTTTATTATTTATTATAATGTTTCGCTATTTAAACAAAAGCTTAAACTAGTTGTCTTTGAACAACCGAAGATTCTGATATCGCTTTATCAGCAACGCCCAGGCAGACTCAAATTTGGAGTCAGTATTACGGAGGATTAGTACAGTACAGTACAGTATTATATTCAAGCACTATAATTCGTGTGCATCGGAAATTGATACAAATTTGTTCACTATACTTTCAAATAGGCCCTAAGATTAAGGCCAGTATTAAACGGAACAGTCAAAGATGGGAATTTTTATTGGTGGTGGTTTTAATTCAACTATCTGATACTTGTTTAGCGTCATTTAATTGTTTAGCGCACTTTGTGTCTGGTAGTGTTTATCGTTGGTGGAAAACTAACCTTTTAATTAAGCCGAGTACTTGAAATAAAGCTCTTTTTATTGATGAAAGGTAAGATCTTCCATTTACTTTATCTTAGTTTCCTCACTGGGAGCGGCCATAATTTCTTGATGAAGCTCTCTGCCCTCATCGAAAGATTTTTCTAAGTTAAGTAATAGCACTTCACTAATAATAAACTGATTTACTAATCTTTGCAAGAACGGCATAGTCCTTATACTCTTGACTGAGCTTGAGTATGACATTCAACGGCATTGTCCCAGTTCATTGTGTTACTGATCGGTCAGTAATTGACCTTAGAGCTAATTTTCTGAATCGGCGGTTAATATGACGTTCATACCAAAGCAACTATTGATAATATTCCTAGTTCTTTTTACTTTTCTTTACCCTTTTGTTTTGCTCTTGTATTTTTCCTTTGTGGGCTGCCACCAAATTATCAAGGCTTTGCCCATCAATGATGTTGTCTAATAAAAAGCGGGGGCAGAGCAATATACTGTTCTTATCGTAACGATTTTCAGATGACGCCACCGAAAGTTGCTACAATTTGACCAGTTACAAGCGGCCAGTTAGATGTCCTGTTCGGTGGCAGGACCACCAGTAGTTTCTACCAGGATTTAAAACACAATATTGTACAATGGGTGTCAGGTGCCCCCCGGATTTCGGGCCGGGCCTGACTTGCAGAGGTAGGCCCCCTTGTGGTAAGGTCATGGTAGATGTGGTTTAAACTCAAAGTCGCGTTAAGGGTCCTTGACCCAATGTAGAGTTCCAAGGTACTGGGTGGTGTGACCCCAAGGTCAGTAAGAGGTTTAAGGTCGGTCTCGAAGGTGGATCCTTTTCCTCTAACACGAGTTCTATTTTGGTATCAGTGAATTGACGGTGAGCGATTGCAAGGCGTATCCTTGCTCCCATGGATGTATGGGTATCCCGTAGTGTTTCCCAGTTTTCCTGTTTTCCAAACAGGTGACCATGTTAAATACTAGAGACTATGTTCTTCCTCTGTATGGGTAGGGGCCCATAGACAAAACATATAATTTTTCCCATGCATTTTTTATGACTTCCTTTACGAGTAAATCTCCACTCTAATCATTGCCAAAATTGGTTCGATTGGAAGTTGGAAGTTGATTGACAACCTTTGTCAAGATGTCATGTTGCATTGCAACAACAGTAAATTGTTTTCCTATATACTTTCTTATATTAGTAAAATATTCTTCCAAAAGTCTGATGTTCTATAATTGTTCTATCATTTCTGTTACTGCTTTTACAGTAGCAGAAAAAAAAAAGAATTTTAATTTCGAAATAAATGTGTTGTCTCCATGACAACTGAAAGTGGCTGTGTAATTATTTATTACTTCTTCCCTTTCAACTTGTTTGTTTCACTTGTCGTGGGTTCATACTACCGCTTCTCGGGAGCGACATCAACTCAAGCAAGTACAAAAGTAAATTCTGCTTTTCTGTCGCAACTACCACTACTTTTCGGCGACTGTGGATTATGATGCATTGTTTGGCGAAGTGCAAGCGCTGGCTATTGAAGTTCGTCGGTCGCAACTCTCTCTACTTGGGACCGAGTACTCACTGCAACTCTTGTGGCACTGGTTTCACCCGGTTCAGCGACGAAAATATGGCAAATAATGTCATTACCAGAGAGGGTGACCTACCCCTGTTCATTTCGAAGGAAGAGCTCAATGAGATCCTCGACACAATCAGGGTTAAGAAATCAGTGGGGACCGATGGTATTCCGAACATCGTGCTTCGACATCTTCCTCTAGAAGCGGTGGACATTTACACCACCCTGTTTAATAATGCAATGAATAATGCACATTATCCAGCGCGTTGGAAAACGGCGGTGGTTCAACCTATCCCCAAAAAGGGAAAGGATATATCCAATCCGGCGAATCTCCGGTCGATAAGTCTCCTTCCGAATATCAGTAAGGTGTTTGAAAAGGTAATCAATAGAGCTTTGTCTATGTGGGTTGAGGAAAAACATATAGTTCCAGATAATTTATTCGGTTTTAAGGCGGGACATGATATCTCAAATGCCGCGTCTAAACTGGTGTCCGATATCCAATGGAATAAAGGCAAAAACCAATGTACTGGTGCCTGCCTTTTTGACTTGGAGAAGGCCTTCGACACCGTATGGTTAGAGGGTCTTTTCTATAAGCTGACTAGGCTGGGGATCAGTAAACCACTCTTGTACATTCTTTATAATATGCTAACCAACAGACAGTTCATCGTGAAGAATGGTGATTTGACTTCTGTTGGAATATTTCAAATTAAAAATGGTTTTCAGAAAGGCGCGGTCAATTCGCCGATCCTGTTCAACATTTATACAAGCGACTTGGTAGGTTCACTTCCCCATACTATTGCGTACGCAGACGATTTGATAGCGTACAGAACAGGTCCAAAAATCGAGGTCATCAATACTCTCTTGCAGCGTGACTTCGATAAGATAAGACGATTTTGCGATGACTGGAAGTTGAAAATCAACTTTCAGAAGTCGAAAACCATTCTCTTTAGGACGCCGTTGTCTAGAGCCTCTAGAGATACCAGAAAAAACTGGCGAACTTTCTCAATCATTGGACAACGCGGACAGCCTGTTGCCTGTCGAAAGGTAGTCAGATACCTTGATATCTGGCTAGATCAGTTTCTGTATTTTGATAAAAACGTAGATGCTGCTCTGGTCAGAGCTAGAGGCGCTTTTTCCCTTACAAAGAGACTGTTTTATAGCAGCCAACTCGATTCGAGGGTAAAGGTAATCTGCTACATGGCCCTTATTGGGCCATGCTAACATTTGGTCGTCCCGTGTGGTTTAACGTGAGAGCAAGTCATTTGGAAAAGATTCGGGTGTTTGAGAGGGCTTGCCTTAGGGCTTGCCTTCGCTTGTACAGAACACCAGAGTTGGAATAAAAAAAATTTTATCGTAATGAGGTCCTTTACAACAGAGCGAACCTAATACGAGTGGACAACTTCGTAATTAAGCTGACTCGAAGGCACATTGCAAGAGCAATGGCCTCGACGAATAACCTGATATCTGGGGCTTACTATCCCAATTACCGTTACCACGAGAGTGTGCGCTCTGACGGCTTCGTTTAACCGGAATCATCCCTCTACCTAGATCAGATAGGGTTGATCCAGGATAGATCAGCAGTCCCGTTAATCTTCCATGTCGCTCGGAAAGCTTGGGACAGGCGACTCAACTACAACAGAGACGTCGCACACGGCAGTGTGGATCGTCTCAGGTTCAGTACGGCGGTGGGGAATCGCGATAAGAGAGATGTCGTTCGGCAGCACCAGCATTTCTGGTGGTTGAATGATGGAGAAGATGTTTAGTCATCGTTTCCGTCAACTACGTACCAGCCTCACTAATGAGGCAGAGCTGACCAATCTATTTGCTCTGTGAATAGCGATACGATGCCAGCTTGCATAGGTTTAGGTTAGCATTTAAGAAATATATACATATATTAGTATATACCTTTGTATGCCTTTGTATATACTAATATATGTATATAATTTTTTATAATATCTATGTGTGTGTATTGTGTATGTAGGTAAGGTAGATTAAGGTTTATTTTAAGTTAGATATTAAGTTTTTATAAAAAATTAAGTCCATATGCTAAGTTTTTGTCAAAAAATTTTTTCTTAGCCTTAAGTATAGAAAATAAATATTCCTAACTAAAATGCAAATAAAGTCGAAAGACATAGATATAAGAATTTAGAGTAGCTTAGAGTGCCTGTGTGGGGCCAGTAAGTTAGTATAAGATTGTTAAGTAATTTTAAGCTAGCATTTAAGCGTTTTCTGTTAGTATGTAAGGCTTAATGATTCAGATAATAAAATGCAAAGAAATATAGCTTATAAAAGAAAAAAAAATAAAAATAAAATATGTTGACACTTGTGTGCATAACTGATGCAAAATGATGTTATAATCGGTTTCGAATCACAGTGCAATATCTTGCGCATGTGCCCACTGTTCCAGTCTTTTCCAGTTTCCTGGAAGTGATCCAGACGAAATTCGAGCGTAACCATACTTTAATGTTGATTGAACTGAGTCCATAGATGCACAAACATAGATGGAAAACTTTCCAGATATTGGAAAAGCAGAACCGATTTTCTACTAATCGCCTCTATTCGTGCAACCCTGGTTGTGAACACGTGTGAATTGTCATCAATGGCAATTTCCTTCCCTTTTTACATAAAACCAGCCCATTTTACACGAAGAAAAAAACATTCACATTACACACACGCCTGCAAATTTTAGCAACTTTACTTGGAATATGCCTACCAAATTCTGACAAGTTATAGAGATGTAAAAGTGACACTTTATTTTAATAAAATTTAATAATATTTAAATTTATTAATAATAATAGTGTTAATAACTGTAATTATTTACAGTATGTCTGTACGAAGTTAAGGGCTTGCAGAAGCATTGGTAGAGTTTGACATCTAGGTTAGTTCATCTATGACCGAGTTTCAGCGTATACTGATTATCTGCTTGAATGGCATTGGATAATGTATTGTAGATGCGAAACCAGAGTAGAGAGAGAAGGCATGGACGTAAAAGGCGTGTCCATTGTATATATTATCAGTGGAGTCGGCAATGACAATTTTATAGAAAGCACTCTCTTCACAATTATTGTGTTGAAAAGAAGAAATAATGCTAATATGAATTTGACTTAAAATGTGAATATAAAAGTTGAATAAATTGAAGTTAAGTGTTTATTTTTTTATGGTGTATTGTGTGATCCAACACTTTCCTCTGTCCTTATGCCCTTATCGCATGTTTTTTTTTTTTTTTTTTTTTGTTCATCGACTCCTCGACAGTAATTATTGCAAACTTTTCTGTTATTTTCTTGATGTCATCCAGCTTAAATGTGATGTTTCTATCCGACACTCAATTGAGTTCAAGTCCGGATGGAATGGTGGTAGCCTGAGTACTCCTTTGCCTACTGATCTAATCAAGTCGTGTATTTGATGCTGCGGGGATGTCTTTTTTTGTCGAACTAAATCATACAGATCAATCTTCAGCATTGAAAAGCTATGCACAACATTATTTTCTACTAGCCCACAACATTATTTAACTAACCCCAATTTCGTTGCTGATGAAGTTGAGCCTCGGTTTTTTAATTTATTGTGAAAGGGGCACTGTCCATTATAATAACCGACGGTTCCTCTAGCTGGTCCAGTAACTGATCCTTTTTTGTATTTTAATTAATATATAATGTTTACACATAGATATATATTGAACGTCCTGAACTACGTTTAGTATAGAATTATAATAGACTATTACAAATCATAGATTAAAACTCTAATACAAATTAATACAATTAAGGAAAAAAACGAAAGAAAGTATGTTAAGTAATCCCTTAGACCCTAGCTTAAAGTTAAAAGTTAGCTCCCTTACAAACAAAAATAAAAAACTGAAACACTGATTTTTCATATACTCATATGGTGGTAAAGATTACGTTTAAAGTCGCTTAAAGCTTGACATTTTTTTAGGCTAGATGGAAGAAAATTCCAGAGTCTCACGGCATATACAAAAAACTGTTTTTCAGTTGCTAAAAACTTAAAAGATGGTAGAATAAGCGCTTCGGTTCTAGCAGACGAAACAAATTGAAGTCTATTAAAAAAGACTCGGGCAGTTTATATCGTATCTTATCAATTTAATTAAAAATATTAAAATATTTAAATTTAGATACTTTTGAAACTCCACGCCCAGGAACTCCCTAACGTATCGTAAGATGTGGTCACGTCTGCGCACATCATAGATACATCTTACTGCACTTTTTAGAGCCACTTTTAGGTTTTTAGAACTAAGACTGTTTAGATCACAAAAAACTGGATGCCCATATATTATATATAGTAGGGTGGGTAAAATCAGCGATTTTACCAAGGCAGCTTGGTACCCTTTGATGGGTAAACAGTGCCCAGTTTGATATAGGGAACGTAGTGTATCATACACCTTTCCTACAGTCGCAGTAATATGGTCGTCCCAGCTTGAGTTTTATTAAAGTACAGCCTTAAATTTTTGACCATGGGTGCATAGTCGATATTTGTTCTACCTAATTCAGTATTCTTCAATAAGAATCAATAATATTTCGACTAAGAACGATAGCCTGTCTTTTTTTTTTTTTGAGTTAAGTTTGAGCTTGTTAATTTCAGACCAATGGACAAGTAATTCTAAATCTTCATTAAATATTGCAGTCGCGTCTTCAACTCAATCTAGCGGATAGTTGAGGTACAATTGTACTTCGTCGGCATATACCATAGTTGCACTTTGCAATTATTTAAAATAGAGGGTAAGCCATTGTTGAAAAGAGTGAATATATAGAAGCGGCCCAATTATCGAACCCTGAGGTACGCCTGCCTTACACTCAAGAAATTCTGACATGATGTCGTTGGCAAATACTGCATGTGTGCGATATGTTAGATAGCTACTAAGTAGTTTAAATGCGGTAGTAGCCAAAGAAGTATTCCAGTTTTTAGTTAAGAATTTCGTGGGCGACGGTGTCAAAGGCTTTCTAAAAGTCTAATAGAACCAAATAGGTTACATAGTCCTTGCCCATGGCCAAACGAAACTCATCGGCTAGGTGTAAAAGAGCCGTCGTACAACAATGCTGCTTTCGGAACCCTGATTGAAGATGGGAAAGAAAATTGAATTGGTTTAGGTGTGAGTAGACCTGTTCACTCATCAGCTTTTCAAATACCTTAAATGGAAGTATAGAAATTGGCAGATATTTCTTATTTACTCCGGCCGAGATTTTTAAAACAGGAAGTTTGAATAGGTGAAAATGTTATTAGAAATTTAAGTCAAAGGAAAAAAGTCCAAGCTTTTTTGGTGCTTAAAGCAGATAGAAATTTAGCTGCAAATAGTTTAGGCTTCGAAAGTCTTATTTCTCGTTTCACATCATTTTTGAGCCTTTTAAAATCATCCCTAAACTGTACAAGATTGTATTTCTTCCATCTTATACCTCTCTGGGATAAGGTATTCAATCTTTGGGGTAAACCACTCACTAGTTTTACTGCGGAGCGCAAATGTTTAAATACGAACATACGAACGTACAGATCGTTAACTACAGAAGTAAACAAATTTACTCGTTCATCAATAGAAGCCATGCAATAAAGGCAACTCAAATCTAGAAATAATGCATGATTTTTTATTTTTATTTTTATCTCTTAACGATTTTGAGAAATTGTCAAAGTTTATATCATCATGATAGTCACCCGATTTAGACCCAGATTTAAAGATAAGAAGACCGTTTTTGACAAATCCATTTAAACCATCAGCGTGTGCAATTATAAGCTTTTCTTACAGTTGCTCTCGTAGGAGCTTCTGTTGCATGGTTGTTTTCATAAACCAAGTTTTCGCGGTAAATTTTTAGCGTAAGCACTTTTGTTTATCGTGTTAAAGACTTTCCTGGCCATTGTTCATATATAAATTTATTCTTTTCTTACTTCTAACTTTATTTGTGTCGAAGATAAATGAAGGAAATGTTATATTTAGTTATATTATTTAAAAGATATTTTTTGCGTACAGCAACATACTGCCCACCTTGAAAGCTCCTGCTTTCAAAACTTTATGTTTCCAGTGGTAACGGACACAACTTAGTTATGTTTTTTTTGTAGACAACTGTTGTAGTCTTCACGATAGATACGCGTACATTGTCATCATCTCCGTTGTAAATTTCGATGATTCGTCCCATAGACCATTTCGGTGGTGTTCTTTTCCTTCATGAGAAATAAGTCGTTTATGTTGAATTAAGGGGAATGCTGTTCATAACAGCCTCAGTTCGACAGCAAACGGTCCACATCTCTTCAAATGAAAGGACCGCTTGGTCAACCATACATCGAAGATGGTGTTTGGCAACCTTAACAGCTGCCTCCCAAAGGCCTCCGAAGTGGGGAGAGCGTGGGGCAATGAATCTCCATTCTATTCCATCTTAAAGGCTTATCTCGCGGATGATATCGTTGTGTTGTTCTGACATAAATAGTGTACGAAGTTATGTTAACTCCCGATTAGCTCCTGTAGAATTAGTGGCATTGTCCGAGTATATTTTAGAGCAATTAACCCTTCGTGCGTTGAAACGTTTCAGCGCCAAAATGAAAGTCGATGTTGATAGGTTGGATACTAACTTCAAGTGAACGGCTTTGGTAGTGAAGTAAACAAAGATTGCCACGTACGTCTTGTATGGTACTCTGATCCGTGGTGAGATATATAGTGGTCCGCAGTAGTCCAACCTTGTGATACTTAATGAAAGAGATTGTGTTAATATGTGTGCAGGCAGGTTTTTCATTACTTGTTGGTTTAGAATTGGTTTATTAAGAAAGCAGGTTATACAGTGGAGAATTACTTGGTGACTGTTCCTTTTTCGTTCAAAATCCAGAAGCGTTGTCTTAGGATGCTTTGCAAAGTTTTTCGACCTGCATGCTGGTTTTTAAAATGATGGTATCGAATTAGAGTGATGATAAATGAGTGCGATTTTGGAAGCAACAATGGGTGAATGGCATCGTATGGCAGTGACGAATTTGCAATTCGTCCTTCGAATCGACAAGTCCATCTTGTATTAAGGGTGACAACTGTTAAGTATTGTACATCAGGATCTATTGTTTCTTCATAAGGCTGATTTCCTCGGAGAACGTCATTTGCTGAATTATGCCCAGTATACAAATAAGAGTTTGGTCAAATTCGAATGCTGTTATTGGACCGACAATCTTGGGCTTTTGTGTGAAAACACAATTGTTTATGTACCTGCAAGTACATAATACTCGAATCAATTTGGTAATTGTTGTAATATTTGCATTTAAGTATGAGATCGGTGGTTGAATGTGCGAGACATGTTGTTTCCGTTGTTCAGGAGTCTCTTCAATGTTGTATTTCTTTTGGTTTTTTGGCCAATAGTTTTCTGAAAGAAAAGTTCGGACTCTGAAACCAGAAATTTTTACCAATAAGTTCGTTAGAAAACACTTGATGTCACTTTTCCAGTTTTACTTATTATACTTATATAAGCGCAAGCTCCGTAGGCTTTGATACTAGCATCTGAAAAGCCATGGATTTGTGTGTTAGACTTGTAAATTGATACATACGGAGGAATTTTGATTTGATTGATGTCCTTGAGATGATCCCGATAGTCTCACCACTGAGTGTGGAGATCTTCTGGAATACCTTCGTCCCAACGCAGTATAAGTTTCCACAGTATTTGCATAAAGATTTTGGCCTTCACAATGTAGGGTTTCATTAAACCAAGCGGGTTGTGCAACTAAGAGATTTGCGAAAAAATGCTACGTTTGCTTGACTTGCAATTTGAAGATTCAATATAGCTAAATCGGAACGTGTCTTCTTTGGGATACCATACCAAGCCAAGGGTTTTGATGATTTCATTGTCCCCTAAAACATTGAATGATTCCTTATCTTCCTCCGAATATCGTCTATGATAGTGGGTTCATTCGATCCTCATTTGCGAAGATTAAAGCCGCCACTAAAAAGTAAATTAGTTGTCTCATTCTTTATTCGAATAACTTCACTCAGATCATTTGCACCAGACATCAAATTATCCACATATAAATCACGTAGTGTTGTGGCACAGCCGTCAGGAAATTGTTGCGCACTTTCTGCAGCAAGTTGACGAACACTCATGGCTAGGTATGGGGCACAGCTGGTGCCATAGGTGACTGTCTTTAGAATTTGGCTCTCAATAGCTTTTGTTTTACAGTTGCGCCACAGAATGCACTGTGCACTGGTGTCCTTGGTATTTACTACGATATGTCGACATATAATTGTCGATATATATTTATATATATATCTGCCATAAGTATGAAACAATGGGTGCGAAAACGAACGAGGCTGTTGAAGATGTTGTCTTTAAGAATGGGACCAACCGTGAATTGCCCATGCTGGTTGAAATTTGCACTTCTGATCTAGTCGTGCATACTCATCAACAAATTCACAATAATCTTTCTGAAATGATGGAGAACTGTATATTTTTCGTTCTATGGATACTAACAGTTTTTTGGCAGTTGGTTTGTTGGTTACCTTGAAGAATCCTTCACATTATTTTTCTTCGCGAGAGAGTAGTATTTTACGTGAGGATCTCCGTCTAAAAGCGTACAAAATTCAACTTGTGCAGGAATTGAAGCCAGGCGACTTGAACTTGCGTCATATTTTAAGTGAATGGGCTCTGGAAAAACTTAATGATAATCTGGTGTTTTATCGTGAACCTTTGTTCAGTAATGAAGCCCATTTCTGGCTCAATGGATACGTTAATAAACAAAATTGCCGTATTTGAGCTGATGAGCAACCTGAAGAGTACCAAGAGCTACCATTACATCCATTAAAAACAACGGTATGGTTTGGTTTATGGGCAGGTGGAATCATTGGTCCATATCTCTTAAAAAATGAGGCAAATCAGAATGTTACTGTCAATGGTAACCGTTATCGCGCCATGTCAAGCAAATGGTCTCGGTGAGCTCTGGTTTCAACAAGACGGCGCTACGAGCCATACAGCGCGTGAAGCAATAGACGGTAGATTGGCCGCCTAGATTGTGCGATATCACACCTTCGGACTATTTTCTCTGGGGATATGTAAAGCCTCAGGTCTTCAGGAATAAGCCAACTACGATTGACGCTTTGGAAGCCAACATTACTCGTGTTATCCGCGAGATACCAGTCGCTATGATCCAACGAGTCGTCCAAAATTGGACCTTCCGGATGGACTACCTCAGACGTAGTTGTGGCCAACATTTACATAATATCGTTCTAAAAAATAAAATGACATGAATAGTTATTTTAATCTGTAATAAAAATTTAAAATTCATTTTCAAATTTATGTGTTCTATTTTACATAACAAATCAAGCGTTACGATGAATCACCCTTTAGTGTTATTTGACCTATTTGAAGAATGTCGAAATAAATTTCTGCTTCCGAAAATTGAGGGTCAGCTAACTGTATAATTACGTCGAGGTATACCATGAACATATTTAATTTTGCTAGCTTATGCAACTTTATTGACGTCAAGGTAAGTTCTACTGCGTTTGAGATGCTTTGCGATATATTCAGTGATAAAATTCAATTGTGAGCATGAATCGAGAAGTATTCGGCCTTTGATTGATGTACCACTCTCACTAGCAAGGCTTAGGAGTGTCGTTGCAAGTAGAACATAGCTATTTTCTTGATTGATGTTTTTAGCATGGCTTGGCTGTAATGAAGTGGTAATGACTAAAAAAAGTGGTATAGCATTACTTGATGGTTGAATTGAAATGTTCGATTGTTTGATATCAACGTTAGTGGATTCAGTTCCCTGGGACACAGCCGGTATAGTTCGTTCACGATGAAGTAGTGTGTGATAAGCGTTGCCACAGCTTTGACGTTTATTAACAGAGGTGCAGTTTTGCAAAGTGTGGCGTCCTCTTAGGCAATAAAGACACAACCTTAGTTCCTTGGTAAGCTTAAAGTGATTTAAAGATGACAAGTTTATAAGTTTATAAACACACAAACAAAGGCTAATGTTGACGGTGAATTAGTCGTCAGCAAAGGTGAATTGTATAATTGTTGAGAGTTTGATTTTTCAGCAAGATGTGGTGGACGCTAGTGCAATTGATGAAACTATCTTTGGTTACTTAATAAAGAGTTGCGATGTGATTTAACTTCGATAATGTGCAAAGGTCCGTCCAGGATGGAAAGTCGAAATCGTCAGTGCTGGATAAAGATGTGGAATCTAAGTTTTGGGTGAGCTTGCTAAAAGCCTTCTGATCCTGGTCGGTTGCAATTTCATCTTCCCATTTGACCTGGGACTGGTTGTCAAACTTTGATACGATCAAGTGCAATAGGAAACCGTCCGAAATCTGCTCAGGTGTGCCCATTGAATTCAGTGCCCGAAGATTGGCGTTAATAGTGTCAATCGTGGAACGAATTGTTTCAACAGTTTGTTTGGATTTTGATTGAAGCAGGAAAATTTCTTAAATATGTTCTTGAAACAAATACCTTTTGTTATCGAATCTGGCTTTCAGAAGTTCCACGACCCGATGACTCCTGCGGCATCTCCATGGATTCAGGATCATAGATATTGGAACTTTTCGATGTTTGTGAGTTCTTTGTTGTTGTGGATTAGAAAGTTAAACATGTCCGAAAAGTTCATCCATTTGGTGTAGGATCCGAAAAATAATGGAAGCGATATATTTTGTAGATTAAAACGAAGGGTGTGCGAGTTGTTGCTATTAATGCAAGGGGCGTTTTGAGTCTCAAACATCTTCAATTTTGTTGCTAATTGAAACCGATTTAGCGTTGTTATGTTGGTGGATAAATAATTATTTGCTTTTGTTTGTTGCCCGAGTATACGGCACGTTGAGATCGCAATGCCTTCAATTCATAGGCACACGAATCTCCCGTTCTAATTTCATATGTCATTTTTTCTAATTGCATGACACGAGCCAACCGCTATGCCAACATCCAGCAACTTCTCTTATGGTAATTCGATGATTTTTGAAAACAATTTTCTTCACAGCTTTGACGTTATCTTCTGTTATTGATGTGCTGGGGTGTCCAGAGCGAGTTTCGTCAGAACTTTGCCTAGCAAATTAACGGTGACTCTATTAACACTATTTCTGAGCAAAATTATCTTCTTTGTACATCTTAGTAATTTAGACATAGTACTGAACGTCCCTGAGTATTTCAGTTCCGGATCTACTGCGAAAGAAATTGTTGCCGCTTCTGGATAAAGATAAAGTATGCAAAGAAAACTACGCAAGCAACGCTTGGAAAAATGTAAAAAGGCTTGGCATATTGTACCTGTAGAGCAAAATGTTAAAAAGAACGTTGTCTCTATTAACTTGACCAAAATGTACGAAGACTACAGGAACCAAATAAATAGAAATTGCCAGGACCGATTTAAGCTGGTTTAGTGTTTATGGTCAATAAAGTAACGAAATAGACGTAGCTCCGTTTCCAACAATCGACAAATTACTGTACTCTACACTCTATGCGTAAAGCGGCATGTGGTCATATTTGTCAAAATTGTTTTCTGATATGTTTGGTAAAACAAGAGGCTTCATAGATTATATGATTGAAAAATAAAAAAATTACCTACTTCCATTATTTTGAAATCTGAGATAAGAGTTTTGCAATCATTAGGTAATACATTAAATAATATATATTGGGAAGAACTCTTACCAAAGTACCAAATATCTTCAAAGCATACGGGAACCATTATTCTAGAATTATATTTATTCATTATCCTAGAAAACACACGTTAAAACGTTTTATGTTTAAAACAAAACTTGAATTCGCGGGTTTTATTCAAACTGCACAACTGCTTGCAGTTGCTCACTGCTGTTGATGAATTTGTCAAATGTCACGGGCAATGATTGAGTTTATGTACAATAACAACCGATGGATAGCAGGTTGTGAGAATAAATTTTTTTTTGGCGCACAGTTTCAGTTATTGTAAGGGTAAAATACCTACAACAATTCGATTCGGATTCGGTAAACCAACTCCAAAATTTTCAATTCGCAGCCTTTCCTAGCATTGACGGTTTTTATTTTTTTTTTTTTTTTTGTTTGTATGTATTTATGACTCGTGAACTCAGGGTTAACTTCGCTTATATACGCGGGCCAAAAATTTACATTTTTCTATAAATACAAGCCAACTATTTTGGAATTTAGTGAAGAGGAAGATCCTCGCCCAAACCTGTCAGATCACTCAGATCTGAAACTACCTGGCTACGAACTATTGCCTAACTATTGACTATTTTCTAATCGCAGTCTCGACATTTACGTATAAAAAACAACTTGAGGCAGCTTGTAAATGAGCCAACGCATATATCAAACGTTAACAGTCATACCGCCAATACCCTAGGCATCATTATTTCCACTCTAGGCTTGTGGTCGTACACCGCCACTCTCTCTTTCTACCGACCCATTGCACTTACGTCCCTTCTTTCTAAAGTCATGGAAACGCTGATAAATATTCAGCTCATAAAATATTTTGAAACGCGAATACTTTTCAATAGCCGGCAGTATGATTTTTGTAGCAACAGGTCCACTGGTCATTTGATGGCAAGGCTCCGAAAATTGGGACCAAAGTGTACATCAATCTGGCGGAAGCAGAATAGTTGCACCGATATATCCAAGGTATTTAACAGAGTTTGGCATCAGCTCTTTTGGCGAAAATGTGTGGTTTTGGGATCTATGACTCTATTCTTCACTGGATTAGAAATTACTTTCCGGAAGGTTTAATTTAAATTGGTTTGGATGGTTTCAAGTCTAATGTTCACAAAATACCATAAATGCTGGTATGTTTCAGTTATGTATATGGTCCCAGGTATGGTATGTCCTGTTCTGTCTCCGACACATTTTTTAATTTTTATCAATGATCTTCTGTCTCCTCTTTCAAATCCAATATATTTCGTTGCTGATGACAGTACTCTCTGCTCTCATATTCGCTCCCGTACTCGCGTCCCTGTTCTTTGACCGTAAAACGGGAAAAGCAGAGTATGTTAAACTCACTAAATTCCGATATTAACAGCACAACCAATTGGGGAAATATCAACAGAGTGGAATTTAATGATTTCAAAACACAATGCTGTCTGCTGTCATTAATGCGAAATCTAAATACCTAACCATTATCCATGAATGGCAGTGGCCGAAAGCAAAAAAGTTTCCATTCTCGGTGTGTGTGTCGATGACAACTTCATTGAAATGGCTACGTTATCGATATCACCAAAAATGGTGTGGAATGTCTATGTTTCCTCAAACGATGTGAGGAATTTTACCCCTCTGATCAGGCTTCAATATAGTTATAAAACATTAATCCGCCCACATTTGGTCAGGTGTTCCTAATACATTTTGCACCTGCTAGAAAGGATTCAATATAAAATCCATTAGTGATTTTAATACCAATCAGTCAATTGACACCCTCAAACAGCGACGCATTGTCTGCTGTCTTACTTTATTTGGTTGGTATTTCTCGGATCAATGCTCCATTGAAATCGTCAATGGAATTTCGTCCCTTCAAACCTTCAACCGTAACACACGTTTATTTGATTCGTGATTCGTTCCTATGCCATACAACTCGTACATCAGTATCTTTGCTTTCTTCTTTTCTAATTTTCCTTCGCTCGAGTTATGTAAAAACATTTTAATAGTACATTTTACATTTTAACCCCTTGAGTGCACACAAATTTAAAACATAAGAAAATAAAGAAAAATATTGTAATTTATATCGAATAGTGACCCAAGATTTTATAGTACATCAAAACCGATAAGCATGATTATATATCGTAGCGTTTTCAATTAAGTTAAAAAAACCTGCCAATTATACATGCAAGATATGTAATGTTTTTGCTCTGAAAATAAAATTAAGCATTTTTGATAACCAAAAACAACAAACGGAGAACGAGTTAATGCTGTCAGGCTACATTTTATTATGATGCAAAAAGAGAAGTATAGAAAAAAGATCAAGAGAGCTCAAGTAAAATCGAGTTTATTATTTAATAGGAGAAGATTATACATAGATATTCAATCTATTTTCTATGCTGAACATTAGGTATCTGTAGTAAAAATACCAAATAATAGGTTTGATGTAACGTTAACGGCGAAAAGAAACATTGCCACAGACAAAATGAGCTTTTTTTAGAATAAAATTTTTTTGACAAAATATCAAATGACGTGACATTCAAGTATTCATTGGATTTAAATATATAAACCATTCAAATTTTTTTCTATGTACAAAAGAGATAGACCTTTTTCTTTGGACACAATTCATTGCCCTCCTGGCCGATTCCGACAGTTTCTTATTATTTTGGTAATCTCTATAATTAACTTGGTAAAATAACTTAATTTTTTAATATATTATATGTTCCGGAAATACCTGAGTGGCAAATTTTTTTGATATGGTATAGGGACATTTTTCTATGCAAATCCTCCACGGTATCTTTTGTACTATATTTCCCGTGCTCTTATTGAGTATATCATGAAGATATTTGCCTAAACACTTCTATCAGAACTCGTTGAACTTTATTATACTCGCTGTAAGATTTCGGTTTATCTCCTACTCTTCCTGATGTTATACTGTAGTATTTTTATAATTCCTCCCAATATGAATCATTTTTTAATTATATCAACTTGGACTATTTTTCTCCCATGAACTTTTTTTATTTCAATGGTAATGTTATTAGTAAGTTTCACCTGTATCTTATATTTATTGACGATTTCTTCCTTGGTAAAGATATGAATTAGTTGTTGTTCTGATGCAGAGTGAACGGTTGCTTGGTCTGAAGACTGCGTCATTGTCTACTTTGTCTATCCTACTGAAATAGTCAGCCACTTTGTTTGTCCTCCCTTTGAAATAATCTCTGCAAAAATCGATTTCTCTCTGAAATTTTTTTTTGATTATGTTTTAGTCATATAGGTATTCCTGATCTGTTGCTGAGTAGTTTTGTTTTTATTGTCATTCAGTGACCTTGAACAATAGCGAACGGATTGACATTCCTGTGTGAGAACTGCCCCAATCGCATAATTGGATACATTGACCCTTTTAGTAAATGGTTCATTGAAATTTTAAAATCTAAGGATTGCATGAGAGATTATATTTTTTTAAGTGTTTTGATTACTTGAATGTTAATTAATTAATGTATATTTTAATCTATGTAGTATATGTAGGTATATAGGAAAAGGCTAATTTAATAAATTTATTCGGGAAATTACTTGAAACAGCAGGAATGGATGTCATGTATGCTAGTAAATCAAAAATAATTGTTTGGTAGTACAGTAGAAAACAAATCGATTTCAAGTGTGATGACTTACAATAGTATTACAGTATTTTTCCCGCTTACATTTTTCATACATACGGGACTACTAACTGAATATATGGAGGGAAAAAATATTTTTAACAAATTCAAATCTGGCTTTGAGAAGAATTACTCATGCGAAACAGTGGTAAGCATACGGTATAAACGAATGGAAAAGTAGGGGAAATACAAAGCAAACAATGGCACTTTTCCTGTATTTCAAAAAGGCATTTGAAGCAATAGGTCGTCAAATTTTATCCAAAAAATGTAAAAGTGTAGCATACAAGGAAAAGAATTGTCATTTCTCACAAAAGGATCACACAGAACCAAGGTTAACGACAACATTTCAAACATGGTGGAAGTAAACATAAGAGTCCCACAAGGATCTATTTTGGGTGCACTGATATTCATAATTTATATAAACGATATGTTGAATTCCCTAAAAGACTGCAAAGATAGTTTATATGCGGATACCCGCTATTCTATTCTGAAGTAAAAAAATGGAAGTGACTGCAAAACAAGGCTTTTAAATGATATAAAACGAATAACATCTTGATTAGTTATTCATCACTAACATTAAAATTAAATGAAAAAAATACAAAAGCAATGCGAATAAATACTATTATAAGTCAGTTATAAAAATCAACAAAAGCATTGACCGTATAAAGTATTTGGGAATAATAGTCGATAAGAATCTCAAGTTCTCTGAACACATCGATTACATATGCAGACAAATTATAAAGAGAATAAGAAAGAAAATGAGTTTATCACAGCCATTAACGTTTATAACACAATTGTGAAGCCTCGTTTTGAATATTAATAAAAATTATCCTTTAGTGCAACAGACTTACATCGATGAGACTCATAATAAATGCACTCAAATGTATAAGATTACGCAAAGACTTAGAACGTTATGTTGCTGGCAGTTTTCAAAATGAAGCAAGGAAACTCACAAAGTCTCTTAACGAGTGAAATAATGACTGTAGGAAAAATACAACCATATTGTTTACGTATTTGCAAAGATTTTAGAGTTAAGCGAGAGATGTAAACTTTCTGGCAAAAAACATTTTTATACAAAATAATTCTTCTTTTTAACAACTTACCTGAGGATATAAGAACCGAAAACAATTATAGATTATTTAAAAGCAAATGTATAGATTTCATGAGACTTATTATATAACTGCATTTTTGTATTTTTTGTATAATGAACATTCTTAAACATTTTATTTATTTAAGCGTTTTGCAAACAAAAAACAATTAAATATATAATCAAAAATTGTAAAACAACACATATAAAATGTTAAATTTAAAAGTATTTTTGAAACTGCAAATTTGCGCGTGAGAAAGAAGACTGCAAACAACAGTTCGTTGATAGTTTAATACGTGATATTATCGTACTTTAAACTCCGCATGATTACTCTGCTGCTTTGCAGAGGGAAAATTCAAGTTTAGATAACGTTATAAAGATAAGATATCACCGGTTTGTGGATTTCGGGAAAGAAAAGGCAATAGGAAAAGGTAGAACAAATACAAACCTTAAGTTTAAGACCAGATGGTTTGTCAAAAGTGCCTTGTCACGTAAACATTTTATGGGGAAGCTGAAGGTCAATGGTGAAATACTTGACTTTCATATGGATACGGGAGCTACTTGCTCGATGATGGGTTCGACTTCTTATGAAAAGTTTGGTAAATTAGAATGCTCCATATGATAATTATACAGTTCTCATCATGGGCAGTTAAAAGGTGGCCATGGTGTAGTGGTATATGCGTGCGAGGCAATTCGCATGTATGTAGTTATATGAAAATCCCGTCGGCATCAACTCTGACATGGAGGCATAACACTGATGTTGGAGTGGTTGCTGGCTGGGCTAAATGTAACGAACTAACAACTAGCACGTACTTAGTCCCACTGTTTGAGGATGCACTGGCTCGTTCCGTCTAGTTTGGCAACCACTTCTGGAAAAAATATCGAAACCTAATACACCTGAGTTTCAAACAAACACCCGCCCGCGCCCTGGAGAAAAGCCAGTAAAAGGATGTTCATATCCCTTTGGTGCGCGCGCGGAATTACTTTATACTTTTGATTAGCAATACCTATGAAGGAGGCAGTATTTTTGGTATGGACTGGTTCGACAAACTTGGATTCAGTATATTTTTTGTTCTGACAACGCCGAAGTTACTGCCGAGAGAGATGAGTTATACACTCAGATAAGGAATGTGTGTGAAATATAGTGATCCCTAATGTTTTTAAAGATAATCTAGGTTGTTGCAGCACATTTTTAGCCAACATGAATTTAAGCTGGAACCTGCATATGGGGTTATTTGTGACTATCAATTAGAAGTTGAGAGTGACTCACTTCCTCGTGTGAAACAGGTTTGCACAAATTGCAGGGTGAACAATTGTTTACAAAAATCAGTTTTTATGAGTGATACGTATTTCCAAATACCAGATGAGCATTGCGAAAAGTATTTGGTTATTAATACGCCGATTGGACTACAGCAGTACGAGCGTCTACCATTTGGATTGTCTATTACTCCGGGAATTTTTCAACGCCTTATAGGCCTTATGGGATCAACGGCATGAAGCATTGTGCTGCGTATTTGCAGGATTTGCGGGTGCAATTGCATGGTGAAAAAGTCTGAAACATATCAAGACAGCTCGAGAGCTGATCAAACGACCTGCACCATATGGGATATATTACAAACTAAAAACTTGTTTTTTGCTCCAGAGAAGCTTGAATATTTGAGACACCTTACAGATGCCGAGAGTGTCAAATCTTCTCATACCCAGGGTGAAGCCATAAATAAGATCTCGCCTCTTGAAAAGGTAAATTGTTATGGTAAATTTATTGATAAATATTGATATTGATACAGTGGCGCAGGGTGGGAATTCGATCTTGGGTAAAAGCTTTGCTGAATTGACTTTACTTTTTGCGATACAGACAATGTATTAATAAACAATTAGATAATAGCACAGTTTCAAGCATTTCACAAAGATGATTCGCATGCAATACATGCTGTGCTCAAGCCTAATACATCCAAAACAAGGATTCACCGCATAATAAAACATCTCCGTTTACACAAAAAGTTAAAGAGAAGAACAATCAAAAAGTGTATTCAAACCACTCCTCAGCTCAAACAGAATTAACCTGCAAAAGATATGTTTATATATATTAACACAATCAATGTCCCGCTTTTAACAAAAAGTGCACTAAATGATGACAAATGAGACACTGCTTAAATGTGTAAATATCCAAAAATAACAAAACGGTGAACACAGTGATACCAAATTCTTCTGGCTCAGACTCGGATGAACGTCTTTTAGTGCTGTCGCTGTCAAAGGGCAAAAGTGATGACGATTGGTTTGAAGACGTAAAGCCCAATAACATTCAAATTAAAATAAAGTTGGACACTGTTGCAGAGTCTAACGTCATCAGCAAAGACTTAGCCTTTAAATATCTGCGAAAATAGAAACTTCCAGTACAAAAAAGTTAGTTGCTTTCAATGATAGTAATGAGAATGTTTCTGGTGAAATAGTTATAAAATGCATGGTACGGGGAATAATGAGAAACAGTTGTTTAAAGTCGTTGATCATCCGGTGAATTTCAGCTGTGTCACTGATGGTTGCGGTTAAACAAAAAAAAAATAAGTATTTGCATGGATTTATCGGATATTAACAAAAATATCTTCCGTAGACAACATCCCTTGAGAACGATTGAAGAAATTACGACGCGAATTTGAAGCTCAAAGTATTTCACGCTCCTGAATATGAAGAAAGGAATCTGGCAAATCCCAGTAACCGATAGCCATGCTATGGAGCAATTATTCCTCTAAGATATTGCCGTACGGACTAGCTTCAGCGCCTGAAATACTTCAGAACATGAAATTGTTCATGCCGAAACAAAAGAGGAACTCACGAATAAAGTCATATATAAAACTTCGCAAGTCGGTCTCAAAATGACCAAAGTCAAATCCATCTTCTGACGGAGTAAAATCAGATGATGAAAAGGTCAGCGCAATCAGTCGATTAAAAACGCCACAAAATAGGACGACACTCAGAAGACTTCTAGGTATGGCCACTTATTTAACTAATTGTTCTCGTACAAAACATTTTTCTTATATTATGTATCCATTCAAGAAACTTCTGAAGATTGACGTTGAATGGCAGTGGACTCAGGAACAAATGGATGAATTTGAACCTCTGAAACATGTACTTGCAAATACACCTGTTCTGAAATTCTTTGATCGGAATAAAAACGTAACATTGCAAGTAAATGCAAGTTCGCGCAGTCTAGGTGCTGCTCTATTACAAGGTGATTTCCTAGTGGCGTATGATTCAAAGGCTAGGACTGAAACGCAACAGGAATATCCTCAAATAGAGATGGAATCAATGGCAATGCAGTTTGTATGCTCCGAATTCAGAGTATACATTTACGGCAAGCCTCTTGTCATCGAAACCGATCATAAGCTCCTGGAGGTTTGCAAGGAAACCATTACACTCGTCGCCTCAAAGACTTCAGAGCACTTTTTTCGAAGTTATGCAATATTAGCCTAATATAAAATACTGCAAGGGAAAAGAAATAGGAATTGCAGATGCTTTAAGTCGTGATTGCAGAGACAATCCGGAACCTGAGGGACACGATAGCCACGAAATTGGCTCCCTGCTACAAATTACGGCTAAATAAAAAGAATATTTTATAAAAAAAAAGTAAAGATATAGAGCTTTAACAACTTAAAGAATATGCACTGAACGGTTTGCCAAAAACCATACAAGAAGTTAATGAAACTTTAAGAGGGTACAGGACCTTTCGCGATGAAATAGATTGTATTGTACCTAAACGCCTCAAATCCAGCATGCTCAATGTGGACATTTTGGCATACAGTGTACGAGATAGAGAGCAATTGTTTTGTCTTAACAATACAAACGACATTTCCCGTGTGATCGAATCTTGCTCAATTTGCCAAAAAGTATAACCAGGAAAAGTGTAAGAGCCGCTTATGCTAAAGCGGGTTTCATCATTACGATGGGAGATCGTGGCATCTGACATATTTCATATGTTTAGTAATGATTATCTTTTAATAATTATCTTTGATAGCTACTCTGGATTTTTCGACTTCGTGGAACTTAAAATGTAATCTTCCGTCGAAGTAAACGAGAAGTTTAAAGTTTGGTTTTTAACCCACAGCGTCCCCTTAGTTCTTAAGTCTAAGAACCACAATTCTCAGGAAAGGAGTCTAATTTGTTTGCCAATACATGGTGATTCAAACATCAGACATCAAGTACTTATTATCCCCGCTCTAACGGACTTGCGGAAAGATATGTACAAACGGCTTAACAACTTCTTAGGAACTGTCAGTTGGACGGTTTAGATATTTACTTGCCGCTTCTGAATTTTCGGAATACATCAAGTTCACCCTACCTGAAACCTCCAAGCCAGTATCTATTCAGCAGACAAAATCGACGTATTTTATCAAAAGCGAATTAACTCCAAGAATAGTTAAAAACGTACATAAAGAGATGGCCCAGATGCGAAAAGACCAGCCAGGTGAAAAAGTGCGAGTTCAAGAAGTAAACCGAAGATGGTCATCAGGTATAGTTCTAGAAAAATCTTTCCAACCAACATCATACAGAGTGAAAACTGATGACGGAAAAGTAAAACGTCGCAACACAATTCATCTCCAACACACAAAAGCTGTCATAACTCCTGGGCGAGCTATTGTACCACAAAATAACAACCTATTCCAAAATCTACCAGAATTTACCAATAAACTCACAACAAACATCAAGAAATCACACTAACAACCAACATCCGATGTACGCGATCAAAAACCAAAGCACAACAAAGACTATCCGAAAAACATCCACCACATCAACAGCCTATACCAACAACAGTACTACGCTCTGGCAAGACCTTAAGAACTCAGTAAAACCTCTAAGGAAGAAGTCTTGGATAAAATGTAAATTTTGAATTTATTGTATTTGTAACTATTATGACTTGAGTTTGAATTTTATTTTCCTTATCTAATTTTGATTGATTTAAATATTTTTGTGTTTAAATACTTTTTTTCACATTCAAAAATAATTTTGAGTTTAATTTTGTTCAATTCGGAATCTTGAATCACGAATTCTCACGCATCCTCATGCTATACCTATGTATTCACTTGTGTATGTACATGTATACCGTAATCGTACATATCTCAATAAACAGTCAGTCATCAACTTACAATCTTCTTTACATGACACTCTAGTCCGGTACAATGTTATTTATAGGTTAGTCTGAAAACAGTGTTTTTCCTTAAGTCTTGTTGCAAGAAGCTCGGATGATTTTTTTGATAAATTTAAATCTATAATTAGAAAATTATTCATAAATCCTGAAGTGTAGGACTGTATCCTTAATCGTCCGAGAAAAACAAAGAGATTGAAAATATTGTAAATAGATGCACAACATGTTTAGAAAATAGTTCTAGCCCCCATCGCGACAAGCAGGCTGTTACCATCGAAACCATGGAAACGGATACATATTAATACTTTTTCAAATTTCCCATATGTCGTCGAGATGTTGCATACGAGCGTAGACTGGACAATAAAAGCGTTGGAGAATATTATTTCTAACGAGGGCTAATCAGAGTCTCAGATAACGGCTTGCAGTTCACCTTCAAGGAGTTCTTGAGTTTTTGCACGCAGAAGCTAACCAAACATTTTAGAACATCTCCATTTTACCCTTCATCCAAAGAAGAAGCTAAAAGAATGATTCGACCATTTAAATTTTTTATGAACAAACTGTATCAAAAAGGTAATAAAACGCTTTACTTAATTTCTTGGGCTCTTACAGAAACTTACCAAACTTTACCGGAAAATCGCCAACAGAGTTGTTATACTCGAGACTACCACATACACTACTGTCGCAATTAGCTCCAGTGGAAGTAGGACAGGCATTCCTAGCCACAATATCAAAATTCTGTTGGTAGTAGGTGTATGTGAGAAAATTTCTTAATTTGTATCAGATAAAATAATCGCTATAAGATTTAAAAATGTTTTTGAAACCGAAATATAAAGCCATCAAAATACGAAAAATTATGGGACCCGAAGAATTTAACTAGGATATCCAACTACCAACTTCTATCCAGGACAATACAATTTCTGTTCCCTTGACTTCACCTCCAAATTTAAGGCCAACAACCCTAATAAAGGAACTCCCACGTCGTACACAACCGTTTTCTATTAACAGAAAAAATGAGATATTAAAAATGTTGAAACCTGAATGGAAGAAGTTTTGTGTATTCAAAAGTATCACTCGGTATTAGTTGAGTAAACTGTATGTGTGCTATAAAACCATCTAATGCAAACATCACTCATTGTAAGAATATAACAGCTGATGCCCTTTCGCACCTACAGTCAGAAAGCTAGTCTAAGCCTAAAGCTAATCTACAAGCATAGTATTGGCATAGTTTAGTTTGTAGTCCATTTCTTTAAAGTAATAAACCGTCTTGAAGTTATGTATCGGTTGAATTGTTATCCTTGGAAAACAGTCCATACCTATAAGCATATCATAGGCCTTATTATTCAAAGTCATCTGGTACCACTTCATTTTGCAATGTGGACTCATTCGGAATTCCTTAAGGGCGTCATTAATTATTATTTTAATTTATTTCTTATAACATTATTTATCAAGAATTCTTTTTTTTTTTTCTTCCAATATCTCGATACATGAACAATCTGCCATTGAAGAGTTTTTAACACAAATGGCCGAACCTGAATCTAACTGGTGACCAGATAGCAATGATAGTTTTTCCAATTGTAATGTTCCAGCAGCTGTCAGAGTTACCAATGACATCCAGCTGTCGAAATATTCACTAAGGTTTGCCATTTCATCATGCATCGTTTTACGCTTGCTGAACATGCGGAAATTTTTAATAAATATTATTGAAATTCCTGTTCAGTTGTAAGTAAATACGACTAGTGAATTTCATCGAGATGTCTTCCACAATCATAGCTCCAGTGTGCAGGCAATTCGTCTGACCGTGGAAAATTTTGGGCGTGTGTACACTCTTTTCGATCTTAAGCCACCAGGCAGATAGAGTTGCTGTGAAATGAAGAAAACACAGCCGCCATAGCGGCCAGTACCGAAGAAGACCCATAAATGTCAATTCAGCGCCTATCAGTTGAATTGGGCATTGGTAGAGAGTCACGCGGCTTATTTTGCGGTATCGAATCGCCATGAGTTCGGTAATTGGGCGCTGGAAATGTTAGCCGGAGATCTGGATTTTGGCCAAAAATTCATATTCTCAGACGAGGAGCACAACAAGCAAAATTGTCATTATTGGAGCGTAGAGAGTCACCCGGCTTATTTTGCGGTATCGAATCGCCATGAGTTCGGTAATTGGGCGCTGGAAATGTTAGCCGGAGATCTGGATTTTGGCCAAAAATTCATATTCTCAGACGAGGAGCACAACAAGCAAAATTGTCATTATTGGAGCGTACACATTCCACAAGTGTTTGGCCAAGCATCAATGTATCCTGGAAGATTGACTCTTTGGTGCAGTTTCTGGCATAGCGACATCATCGGACCTTATTTCTTTTGAAATGAGGAGGGAGACACCGTTATTATCAAAAGTCTCAGGTATAGAGCTATAATAACCGACCTTTTTGGTCAGAGCTCGACAAAATCGATATATCCGAGCAGTGATTCCAATAAGAGGGCACTTCATGCCATATAAGCAACGCAACGCTCGAAGTTGTGAAGGAGAAATTTGGCGGCTGGAATATCTCACGGCGAGCGTTCATCAATTAGCCGCCGCGATCACGCGAATTGACACCACTCGACTATTTCTCCTGGGACAACATCAAGTTGCTAAGAAGCAAACCACTTTAGACGAACTTGAGGCCAACATTCAACACGCATATATCGAACCGAATCATCAAAAATTGCATCGATCGCTTGAAGCAGTACCAGCGAAACCGATGTGACCATTTGACTGATGTGCTATTCCACACACGAATGCGGCTTCAAAATAAAGCGAGAATCAATTTTGTATCTCACACCTTTGTTGTTTTTAAATTTTATATATTTTTATTTTGTCCTGATGGATTGAAAGTATTGTGTCCTGGTCTATTATTGAAGTCATTAACCGAATTGAAACGTGGTGGCGATGGCCTGACGGTTGGCTCACTGGCTGTCACGCCAACCTACCTGGGTTCGAATCCCGGTAGGAGCACAACACAAATTTTCAAATCGTCATCATCTTTTCGACGGGCAATGGCAAACCTCCGAAAGTCAAATTCTGCCTATGAAAAAGCTTCTCAGGAGAGTCGTTAGGAATTGGCAATTAACAGTAGGCCCTGCTCAGGAGTGTAAAAATTCGCAAAGTGAGAAACACAAATGAGTGCGAGAAGCTAGGCCTTGGCCCACACGGGCTGTCGCACACGTTTAATTCTACATATCTTTTTAAACCCTTTGTATAATCACCCTATATCGTGAGGTTTGATTTATAATGTAAAACAAAACACATCCATTTGAAAATAAACTTAAAATTTTTATTATCGGTTAAAACAAATCAGGTCATTTACTTTTTGAAAATGATATTATGTAAATGTTGGCCACGACTACATCTGAGGTGGTCCATTTGGAAGGTCCAATTTTGGGCGACTCGTTCGAGCAAAGCCACTGTTATCTCGCGGAAAACAATTTAACGTAAACTTAACCGTAGCAAAACGTGAAATTAAGTGTTCACCAAAATGATTTCTCAACAAGTCCATTGTTTCACGCGCTGTATGGCTCGTAGCGCCGTCTTGTTGAAACCAGAGCTCACCGAGATCATATGTTTGAATTTGAAAAAGCACAAAAGTTCGTTGACATGGCGCAATAGCGTTTACCATTGATGATAACATTCTGATTTGTCTCATTTTTGAAGAAATATGGACCAATGATTCCATCAGCCCATAAACCAGACCATACCGTTGTTTTAATGGATGTAATGGTAGCTCGTGGTACTCATCGGGTTGCTCATCAGCCCAAATATGGCAATTTTGTTTTTTAACGTATCCATTGAGCCAGAAATTGGCTTCATCACTGAAAAAAATTTCATGATAAAACACCGGATTTTCATTGAGTTTTTTCAGAACCCATTCACTAAAAATATGACGCAAATTGAAGTCGCTTGGCTTCAATTCTTGCATGTATTTAACATATATGTATTCATTGAACTCGACGTATCTATACTTTTCTTGATGTATTCCAGATATATTGTAGTATTTCGACACCTCAACTTATAGAAGAGTTTTTGCAAATCGCCTTTTGCGCGACTCATTCTGCCAGTGTTATTTTTGACGTACACGGAAACTATTTTGTATTCCATTACAATACTGTGTTTCGTATAACGGAAAACCTAAAAACCGCCAAACAGCTTATTTGGTTCTGACATAACGGCCAGATTAATATGTGTGTACTTCGTCTATAAGATCACCCTATACAATAGTTTCCAGTAGAGTTAATTTGGCTTATTGACCTAATTTGTCTTAAATTGGGTTTGGAACTCTGATTACTGAATGCTTGGTTGCTCACATTTAAATTAGTTTTTCGATTTTTCTTCAAATTCCATTCAATGTCTGGGATGTTAGAATTAAGAATATAAATTTGTTCTTAGTCTATTTGAATCGAATTCTATTCTGAATTATCTCGATAGCTGTTAAATTGTACTTTCTTTATTTTTTACTACTATTAACTGACAACTTGAATTAACTATGGTTCATTTTGATTCGTAAATTGCATATTCGTATAATTCGTTCTAGTTCTATGTAGTATACTATTAACATTAAGGTAATTTATCTTGTCAAAAATGCTACTAAAGTCTTTAATGGGCCAGACCAAGCTGATTGGAATTAATAAATGCAGGTTTTTGCCCGGCCGGTGATTTTTGAACTAAGAGTGGCCTTGTACACTTCCATTCTCCATGCGTCTTAATTCTGAATCCCTTTTTGCGAATGGAATCCTACCGACTCTGCCAAATATAAGAATTGAATAGATTAAAGAAAAAGGAAAAGAAAATTAAAGTGACATGTTATTATACATATACATAGATGACATGTAATACATATCGTAGATGACACGTCACAGAAGTACCCTCACTTGCTTGCGCGTTAGTGCAAGAGGAAGAAAAACAGTGCAGATGATATGTGCAAATAATAAGGTCTCATAGCCAAGAACTGCACAAAAGACCCAATATGTTTTTGGTGCAAAACGACCGACCCGAAGAATATTGGGCACGTAGCTGGTAGTACCAGATATCCGGTATTTCGGAAAGCATAGGATCCAAAGTATAGAATGGGGCAGTAGGACTACAAACACAAGAAGTAGAGCCCTTCTCGAAGCATTCAAATCACTCAACATTAGTCTTGCGAACGATGGCGCAAAAACACGTTTCGTTAAGCAGGCAAGGGGTGCATAATAGATATCACCTTCATGAGCAACTCACTTCTGCACAGCGACCACCAGGCGATAATATTCAACTTTGACAACGAGAAGCCCAGGCAGCGCCCCAAACTAACAGTATCGAAATGGAAAGAAGCATCCTTCGAAAAAGGCGCGTTCGAAGAAAGAATGGACATCGACCTTTCAGTTAGTTAGTAGTTAGTAGCAGAATGACGAAATTAGAGCACTTAGAACAAACTGCTTCGGACCCGGTACGAATCGCAACGCTCAAGGGGTGGGCCGGAGTTCCAGGAACGCGTATCTACGTTTATACTAGCGAGGCACGATCGCAAAAAGGGCATCAAGGATGTCAAGGCAAGTTGCTTCAAACAATTATGTAATAAAGGAGATCTTGATCCCTGGGGAGTTGCGTATAGGATAGTGACAAAGAAACTGAAAAGCAGTAAGTAAATACATATACTGCCATATATGTATACATATACTATTCCCCCATAGAGCAATTATGCAACGCATTCCATGGGGACAAAAAACCCGAAACATATACCAGAAATCACTAGAAATAAGCTATACGAAACATGCAGGAAAATAGGTGACAATAAAGCGCCTTCACTTGACATCATTCCAAATACGGCTGTCAAAGCAGCAAAAGTGCCTTGAGGAGGGGATCTTCCCTGAACCATGGAAACTCCAGCATCTGGTGTTGTTAACTTAGGGAAATAAACCACCCGGAGAACCTTCGTCGTACCGACCAATATGCCCAGATACACTGAGAAAAATCCTAGAACGCATCATATACAGCAGACTGCTAATAGCAGCAGGGAATAGAAGAGCTTTGTCGGAGCCCCATTATGGTTTCAGAAAACCGCGCTCTACAGTCGATACCATAAAAACGGTAGTAAATACAGCAGCCGAAGCAATACAAGGGAGGAAATAGAGAGGAAGCACAGAGAAATACCGCGCAGTATTAACGCTAGAGGCTAAAAACACCTTTAACTCTGCCAACTAGACATGCATTGGCAGATCACTGGCCTGAATGAATGCACCTGAGTATTTACTAAAGATTGTCAGGAACTACCTTACCGACAGGATGATAAGATATCAGGCGGACGATGGCGGTAAGTTGAATATTATGTACGACGGTCTTTTGCCTCTAACGCTACCGCAAGGTGTTAAGCTGATCGGTTTTGCTGACAATATCTATGTATCTATCTATAATGATATATATCTGGTGACTGTTGCTAATTATATCCACGGATGAAGCAGTTGTCAGGATCAAAAATTGGCTTGACTCGGCCGGCCTTGAACAAAACTGAAGCATCCGGTCTAAAGAGGTATTAAAATGCTTAGGAGTCATGCTCGACAATAGGCTGAAATTTAAAGTACATGTCGAGTGTTCTAGTAAAAAAGCGTATCAGATGCAAGCAGCGCTTTCTCGGATCCTGCCAAACATCGGCGGGCCTGGATACGCAAAAAGAATTCTGCTATCCAGAGTGGTAAGTTTCATCCTTTTGTATGCCATCCCGATTTGAGCAACTGCACTCTCAACAAACAAAATAAGGAGGAGACTAAATCAGCGTACAGGCTTTGCGCAATCAGAACAATTTGCGGTTTCTGAACAATCTCATGCGAAGCAGCCTATGTTGTAGCTAGGATGGTCCCTATTGACATTCTCGCCAATAATGCAAAGGGTTTACATTAGGCTTACCAGACTTACCAGGAGGGTAAAGGAGGAAGAAAAGGCCACATCTGCAGCACTCTAGCAAGCCAGATGGGACGCCACCACAAAGGGTAGAGGGACCCACAAGCTGATTCCCAACATTAAAACTTGGACAAAAAGAACGCACGGGGACTAACACAGTTCCTGTCTGAGCATGGTGGCTATCGCAAATATCTCCACAGTTTTGGGTACAATAGCTCACCCTTTTGCCCAGAATGCCCAGAAGAGGAGGAAGACGCGGAGCACGTTATATTCCGGTGCAGACGCTTCATAAGTGGCATATCGAATCTACGAATCCCGGAGCTCCTAATAAATCTCATGATAAGTGTCCAATCTTTTAGGAAAAAAAAATAACTATGAATATAAGGCGGTTAACAAATTTTATTGAATTAAGAAGACACCGAATGTGTCTTCACTCGACAAAAAGCAAACGTTAAATAATATTAAATTGAAACGCTTTGCTAAGGAAAGCTATTAACGGGTATATGATCCGATGTGGTATGTTAAGATTCTGTACATTGTGCTTTTAAGTTAATATTGGGTATATATATTACTTCGTGCGGTTTTTTTTTCAAAATTTGAACTTTTATTTAAGAAAAACATGTACAATAGAATTATTCAAAGTATTGCCCATCTGAAGCTATGACTTTTTCCCAGCTTTCTGGCAATTTGGGGATCCCATCCCAAAAGAACTGCTCCGGCTTGGCAAGCCAAGAATGATTAAAGCCAATTTTTGATATTCTACTCTGATGTGAACCGTATTTCAGTGAGGGCGTTCTGCATCGACCGGAACAAATGGTAGTCAGAAGGGGCAAGATCAAGGTGGGTGAGGTAAGTCTTCCCATCCACCGTTTCCAAATAGTTCTTAACCGGAATAGGAACGTGAGGCCAAGCGTTGTCATGATGGAAAATTATTGGCTGGTGTCTGGTCGCATATTCCGGGCGTTTTTCGGCTACTGCTCTCTTCAAACGGATTAATTGTGTTCGGTAGCGTCGTCCATTGATGGTTTCACCTGGCTTTAGCAGCTCATAATACAGCATACACATCTGATCCCACCAAATACAGAGCATTACCTTCGCGCCATGGATATTCGGCTTTGCCGTTGATTTGGCTGGTTGGCCGGGTTTCACATATGATTTTTTGCGCTTGGGGTTGCCGTAATGGATCCATTTTTTAGCACCAGTAACAATCCGATGCAAAAATGACTTCCTTTTGTGGCGTTGCAGCAGCATTTCGGACATGCAAAACCGCCTTTCTAAGCCTCTCGGCTTGAGGTCATGTGGAACCCAATTCCTGCGAGCTCTTCTTGTGTTTGGCAGCAATCTTCATAGAGCAATGCTTCCAGTTCTTCATCTTCAAACTTTTTTGGCTGCCCAGGACGTTCATCGTCCTTCGTTCGTTCACTTTTAAATCGTGCAAACCACTTTTGGCACGTTCGCTCAGCTAGCGCATGTTCACCATAAACTTCCACCAAAATACGATGACTTTCGGTTTTCTTCATATTAAAGTAATGAAGAAGAACTCCCAGCAAAAACACTTTTTCAGGCACAAAGACGCAATATATATGATATAATGTCAAAACATACAGTGAGTCACGACTAATGAATAAACGAATGAGTGAGTTAAAAAAATGCAAATTATTATTAATTAATTATAATTAAACTAAGTTATAAAATTGACAAATTATGATTGTTTCGATACATAAACTGGCCACCTTGAAGATGTTATGTATCTTGAAGAATTTATTGAATTTTCTATAGGCAAGGGACAAAGTCTGGATACTTCCCTTTTAAATATCCCGGCCTTCGTTTGAAATTCAGCGACTCGTAGGACTCCATCGGGGCCAGGTAGAATTTTTACTCACGTCCAGTCATGCTTTTGAGTGATGGCAAGTTTATCTCTTGAATCAGAACTATGGTACCAATATCGATGTTAAGATGAAACGAGGTCCATTTTTTGAGTTTGCAACTGATGCAAATAATCTATCGACCATCTTTTCCAAATATGTTAAAATGACTGCTGGACTTGCCTGAAATGAGATAGACGATTATAGTCTTCTAACGCAGTGGTTTTGCTAGCGTGGAAGAACACCACTTCAGAAGAAGGGGAGATATACCATCTGGACCAGTGGATCTATGCATGTTGAGATCCTTAAGTACTTTTGCTACTACACGAGTACTATAGTGGATCCGTCCCATTGTAGATTGTAGGCGGGGACAAATCTGGGAGTGTTGAGCTAGCCGCAAAGTGGCAGCAAGCAGATTGGCCCTGTCCAAAGGGCTGACAGCTGGAATGTCATTGTAAATGAATTTTGGAATGGAGGATGAGGCAGAATTTCTAATGTTTTTGACGAATGACCAACAATTTTTACTGGCTTTGGGACATTGCAGTATTTTTTGCCTCAGGTTTTGGTCGTATTGGAATTTCACACGCTTGAGAAAGACGTTGCAGTCATTTCTGGCTTGTTTAAACTTTTTTCGGCTTTCCTCTGTCAGGTTGGTCTTGTAGGACCGAAAAAACAGTTCTCTAATCCTGACAGCCTCTTTACAGCTCGAGTCGTACCATGCCTTTTCTTTTGGTTTGATACTCTTTATCCGATGAGGGATAAAGCATCTCATTCCAAAGAGAATAGTTTCTGTGATCATGTCAGTAGCGGCATTCACGTCGTTGTCAAGGAAACATAACGACCAGTTAAAATTCCTAAAGAAGCTGTTAAGTCCGCTCGAATTGGCTTTCTCGTATTGCCATACGGTTCTTTAAGGAATCTTTTCTCTAACTGAGTGGTGGGTGTACTAGAATTTAGATGATATGACACAATGGTCCGACGAGCCTAGATGAGAGAGCATATCAACGCAGTACTTGTCAGGGTGAGAAGGTAAAAACAAGTCCAGGGTGTTGGCGGTATGACTATCTGGTATGCGTGTGGGTTCATTTACAAGCTGGGTTAAGTTATTTTCCGCAGCGAAGATCTCCTTCGGGTGTTGTCTGTCCAGAATGTCGAAGCCAACCAGAATTGTGTATATTGAAATCGCCCGTAATCACGATTTCAGTATGGGAATACAGGGATACAATTATTTGAATAGAGTCAGACAGCGCATCAAACTCCTGAAAGGTCGAGTTGCTGCCCAGTTTGAGGCTTCTGTAAATAAAGCAGTAGTGGATAATTTGCTTACGGAGATGGAATTTCAACCACATGAAATTGAACTCCGTATTGGAACAGGGACTACATTGTGGTGGAATTTGGTAAGCTACATCACTACGCACATAAATGGCGAGACCGCGATGGGTAAAGAATAGTGGCACTAGTTCGTAGCCAGGTAGCTTCAGATCAGAGTGATCTGAGAGTTGTGGGCGGGGATCTACCTGTGTTTCACTTACAGACGTGGACGTACGCAGAAAAGTGATTACTTTTTAGCCCGCGTATATTGGCTACGTCCACCCTGAATTCCCTAGTCATAATTAAAAACAAACACAGTAAATACAAACACCGACGATAGTAAGCTTCTATCTTAACAACAATTTTATAAAGTTCCGCATAAGTTAGTTTTAAGTTCTACGCCACTGTGTAGAGATGGTGCTTGAAAGATTTGACCGCTGTCTCCCAAAGTCCACCGAAATGAGGTGATCGTGGGGGATGGAACGCCAGGTGCAAAAACAAATTTCGAAACTCTCGAAGCTCCGATCTAGATCCAGCAAAATACGTGGCGTTATCGCAGAACATTGTAGAGCATTTTCTACATCTAGATATAAACCGTTCTAGAGCATTGAATAAAACTGACTTGTTTTGTTTGCGTTCAGGAACTTTCTCTAGGTCATTAATGCCTTCTTGAAGAAATTCTGAAATATCTTCCCTCTGCAGATGCGGTGGTCCGTGAAACCATAAAAACGATGTCGAAAGTTTCTTAGCGGTTACACTGCGGGATACTAGATTCCCTCGATTTAATTTTCCTTCAGTTTGATACCACTGGTCCAAGCGTGTGTGATCCTGAATCAGGGCAACACGATTTGCTAGGAAGGTGTGCCATGAGTATAAATGTCCGGCTATCCATGCCAATAACTTCGAATCCGTATAATAAATAAGATTATCAATTTGAAGATCAAAAATTCGAAATTAATTTTCGGATTCAATCAAAAATGTTCTATATAACGGACACCATAATTCATTTTTCCTGGGTTTACGTTCAACATAATAAAATCTACGAGTAACCATAATAACCATAAACCTAAGGTTTCTGGATCCTCTCAAAATGGCAATCTTACCACAAATTGTTCAACGGTGGTACGTTCGAAGTTGTCCAAAAAGTGATTGGATTTCTTCAGCTGTCAATTTTCCTGAAGGCTCATTATGCCTTTCGATTTCCCAAAAAAAACTCACTAAATTTTCCAGCGATGAAGTAGATGATAACTTTGTAGCGACAATACAGTCTTTTCTTGTTGTTTTTGGGTAAAGAACCTTGCCAGTTGCAATCCAGTCTAAGACGGATTACAGTATTAAAAAGTTATTTAAATAAATTTTTTCCTTACGTTTTGTTGATTTTGTTTCGGCGCCGCCGATACCCGATATTGGTGTAATGTGTTTGGTACGGGTCAGTTGAAGTCTTTGCGCACAGTTCTCCATTATAAGACTGAGCTGCGTACAGAAATCAAGTAGAGTAAGTTCGGGTATTGTGGTTTAGGAGGGTAATGTGGTACAGCCAGTTTTTTCGAAAACTAATCAGGCTACCAGAATATTTGTTACACACAAATCAGGCGATTTAAAAATAACGAGCAACACGTGTTCTGTCAACTTGAAAGCAGTTCACGTTTTTGGTTATTTGTGTCGAAAATATAATTGGTTGTAGTCGAGTTTTTTTGTGTTCTTAAAAATTTTTTTTTGTGTGAATTATAAGGGTGATTCATCTCGAAGTTTGATTTATAATGTATAATAAAACACATAAATTTGAACACGAACTTAAAATTTTTATTATCCGTTAAAAGAACGATCTATTGCATTTACTTTTTGAAAATGATATCATATAAATTTTAGCCACGACTACGTCTGAAGTGGTCCATTCGGAAGATCTAATTTTAGGCGAGTCGTTCGAGCATAGCGACTGGTATCTCGCGGATAACACGAGTAACGTTGGCTTTCAAAGCGTCAATCGTAGCTGGCTTATTCCTGAAGACCTCAGACCTTACATATCCCATTAACAATAGTTCAAAGGTGTGATATCGCGCCATATAGGCGGCCAATTTACTGTAGCAAAACGTGAAATTAAGTGCTTACCAAAATGATTTCTGAACAAGTCCATTGTTTCACGCGCTGTATGGCTCGTAGCGCCGTCTTGTTGAGATCAGAGTTCACCGAGACAATGTGCTTGAATTTCAGGAAGCACATAGTCCGTTAACTTGGCGAGACAACGGTTACCATTGACGGTAACATTCTGATTTGCCTCATTTTCGAAGAATTATTGACCAATGATTCCACGAGCCCATAAACCACACCATACCGTTGTTTTTAATGTATGTAATGGTAGCTCTTGGTACTCTTCGGGTTGCTCATCATCCCAAATACGGATATTTTGTTTATTAACGTATCCATTGAGCTAGAAATAGGCTTTATCATTGAGTTTTTCCAGAGCCCATTCACTAAAAATATGACGCAAATTCAAGTCGCCTGACTTCAATTCTTGCACAAGTTGAATTTTGTACGCCAAACCAAGCTGCAGAGAACGACGACGAATCGACCCGTCATCTACAGCTGCTATAGACTCTTCACTACGTGCTGAACAATTTAGAGACGCTGCTATTGTGTGAATCTTTCAATGATGACTTACCAAACGATACTGAACAAAAATGATAAAGCATTTTGATAGCGCTCACGATGAATCACCCCTTAGTTCAGTTAATAACTCTTACCTGAATAACCCCAGCATATAGAATTTGTTGAACTTTATTTTATAATTATTAGTTATTCTGTAAGGATTTTTTGTTATCTTTTTTAAGTTATTTCTCATGTACACACATTGTCGGCTAATGTGGTACTGTTACCACATTACCCACTTCAAAATTGCTGCGAATTATTGTTGTTTCCTTTTGTGTCATTAAAAAACATGCCAAAAAAAGGCGAAATAAGAAAATGGGACCCGGAAGATATGAGGAGAGCTATAACTGCTCTCTTCTGTCGGCTAAATTATTTGGAACTCCAAACACCATACTGCAACGTATAGCTCGCAGTACCACATCTGCAGAGGAGCTCTTGTCGACAAAATTGGGACGTTAGCCAATATTCAAGGAATCCATCGAAAATGACCTCGTTAGGTATATTTTAGAAATGAAGTCCAGATTCTGGGGGCTTACAAGAATGGACATTAGATCACTAGCTTTTCAAATAGCACAAAGAAATAATATTGTCAACAAATTTACAATTAAATCAGAATGTGCTGGTAAGGATTGGTTGTATGGTTTTTGGAAACGTCATAAAAATACGATAAGCATAAGTTCACCAACTGGAACATCTTTCGACAGAGCCCGGAGTTTCGCACGGGAAAATGTTAATGCATTCTTCGACTTATTGGAACAGGAGTACAACTTTCCAGTAGGTCGAATTTTGAACGTTTATGAAACTGGGTTATCAGTGGTGCAGTCAAAACAGACAAAAGTGCTTGCACAAAACAGGAAAAAACAAATCGGATCCATGACGTCTGCAGAGCGTGGATCTCTCATAATAGTAATTTTCTGCATGAGTGCAGGCGGGGCTTTCGTTCCACCTTTCCTCGTCTTTCCAAGGAAAAACCATTATCCCCTTTCCATGAAAGATGTTTCTCCTGGCTCCGATTCTTCTTGCCATCTGTCTGGATGGGTTCAAATCCTTATATTACTAATTTGTTTCAACATTTCCTGATAGCTACAAAACCATCAAAAGACGATCCGATTTTGTTGATTTTGGTCACACTAGAAAGTTGTTGTTATACTTTTTCTACCACCACGTTCTACCAATAAGATGTAGCCACTTGACAAAGCATTCATTATAGGTCTATTTTAATGAACAGATTAGATGTTTCAGTCGTGAGAATAACAAAGTAACCACGTAACGGTTTATGACCTTATTGGAATATTCACTAAGGCATATTCGAAAGTTCAGACCGATCAAATTGCTGTCAATGGATTTAAAACGACTGGAATATTTCCTTTCGATAGGAAATTCATTTGTACCGATGCCGTTTTTATAGCTGGGGAATTGGAAAACGATTTGGAAGACTCTGTCTATGCCTAGCCCCAACGTATCACATTTATATGCGGATGGATGCACTACTTCTATAAGCAAGGGGGTACCATCTTTCCATCATAACGCACAAAAGCAGCCATTGAGCAACCATTGCAAGCCAAGGGCTATCATCCTCTAATTCCCACTGTCGAGTTCAAGGTTTGTCAGACTTCTCGCGATCTACAAACAATTCCAGGGCAGATGCAAGCAAGGGAGTTTAACCAGCCTGGAAGATATCACCACCTCCTAAAATGAAAAGACCTCCTTCTAGCAACAGAGGAAGAAAATCAAAGGCAACAGTATTAACCACTTCGACATACAAACAAGATTTGCAGAATAGCATTGAAGGAATTAAAAAAAAAGAACATAAAATTGACTCTAACGCGAAACCTAAACAAGTTCAAAAATTAAAAAATATTTCAAAATTATATAAATATTATTTCATTAAGCGACACCGAACAAAGTCTGATATTAAATGATTCTGATAACAGTGATAACGGGGATATTCCCTTCCAATCCTTTTGCAATCAAATTTGGAATGAGGATAAAACGATGACCAAATGAATTTCTGGTCTGGAATATGAAATGGTTTGGGCTCACGAAAAAGGTGTTCCAAAGAAAACTGTCATATTCCTCTGCCAATCTTGCGAATAAATTCTACTTCATATTAAAATGTCTTGATTTTTGTTAACTTCTAACCAAGAAGGCGTTTCCTTACAATCTTTTCCCTTATTTATATATGTGAATATATTATTTAAGTGAATTTTATCTACATGAATGTGAAAAATACGTACATATAATGTATATTCCGTTCCTATGGTTAATGTTATTTAAAAAAAAAAAATATTCCTTCATTTCAAAAATGTTCTAGTGGCGAGAAATTGTAAAGCTGTTAATGTGGTATACTGTACCACATTAAAATACATAGTATACCACAATATCCAATTGAAAAATTAATCGCCAATTTTTGGATTATGCAACATATATGGCAACAACTTTTTTATTGTCTGCTTAACAGACTTATTTATTTACCTTTTTGAAGCCAATAACTAAGTCTTAATTTGTAGCTATAAATGGTTCAATTCAGAGTGACACTTTTGCAAATATAGTCAAAATAGTAACATGTGTACCACAATACCCGAAGTTCCTCTAATGCCTTACATGATTGGAGCCTTCCATGACAATCGACAATGTGCACTATTACAGTTGCCAAGAGGACGTATCCTTCTGGTTTTACATGCAAGGCACTGAAGGACGATTTGGAAGATGTTGATGAGGTCGCGATTTCGTTGTCTCATTCGCAAACTGTTATCGAATGGGTTAACTTCAAACACTTAAGACAAATTCCCTTTAAATCTCTGAAAGGGAATATTATTAAGAAACTTAGCGCATTGATATATTTTGTGGTTAGTGCCTAAACAAAGGGAACAACTATCCTTTGAATTTATGGACAAATGCGAACTTTTAATATGAGTTGAGCTACTACGTTTCGAGGAATTTAAATTATGCGAAGGCTGAGGCTTCAGAACCGCTCGATTTTCCATAGAACGTCTTTTTTTTCGAGGTAATTACACATTTCTTCCAAGCTAGGTAAACGGCCCTCTGGGTAGTCCGCTTGCTCCCATTTTTGGACGATTGTAGGATCAAGCTTTGTTAGCACAAGAAAAATCCTATGGTCGTCCCAGCTTCTGGTTGGACGACCCAAGGCTCTCAAATGATAATTTTAGCTATCGATGAGTTCTCTAATTGATAGGTGTACAGAAAAACAATCGTTTTAGATGCTCTTGCGATATAACCTTTTTGTTGTTGTATCGACGCTCTAACAGCTTAAGAGCAGAACTATAATTCTCTGAAGAGCCTTCTTTCGCGCTGCACCGACTATCGAGGATTTTAAATATACATACAAAACAAGTATGATCGTCTGAAGATTCGTTTTCATGCAATAATCTAATAAAGGATCGATAGTAAGAATTCCATTTGGTCACGTTACCATCGAATGAGGGCAATTCAATTACGGGAAGTTTTATAGGCGATTCTATTTTACTGTTTCCATGTTTGGTCTCACACACTGTAGTAATATATTTTTTTAAACTTCTAATTTAGGCAAAACCACGAAATAAGTTTCTTCAAACATGGCGCGAATTTCATCATCTTGGACCGTCCAAAATTTTCGAAATATGACCAAAGAGATTTGGAGCATATATTAAGCTCCTCAAAGGTAGTACTTGCGGCCCTATCATCGTCAACGAATTCGTTAACGCGCTTTTGTTGGTTTACACTTGTGGTTGTTGTTAACTGTTATATCTCTTTCTCAATCATACTTACAGCAATTTCAAGTATATGATTACCTATTGTTGGGTCTTACTTGACATTTATAATCTTAAAAATCTCTAACTCTCGGAAGAAACTTGGTGTGCGATTTCAATTTAATCACTTTTGTGTCTTGATTTTTACCTTAATTTCAATTTCAGATTGTGCCACTGAATGTCCGAATTATTACATCACGAGATTTGGTATGTATAGTGCTCTTGCGAAATGACAAGAATCCCAATACAATAGGCTTTATGTTTAAGTCAAAAGTCAGTTCGAGTATGTGATCCGATGTAATATGTTAAGATTTTGTACGTTATGCTGTTCAGTTAATGTATATAATGTGAATACATACGGTGAGTCACGACTAATGAATTAACGAATGAATGAGTTAAAAAAATGCAAATTATCATTTAAACTAAGTTATAAAATTGGTTAATTATGTTTACTTTATAAATAATTGCTTTGATACAATGAGGTTAGGGGACGACTAGTTGGAGATCTGTTTCATTATAAAGGTCGTGCAGATTGAACTGCGTAGATTTAAAGCATTAGAAGGTCTGAGGAGGAAAATAGAGACAATAGAGCATAAAATGCTAACCAGCACCGCGAAGTAATATCTAACGGCAACCCCGGGGGAAGAGTGGTCTAAAGTGTGTAGGGTCTGTGTTCAGTACGTAGCCGAACTCCTGTCATCGGTTACTGCGAACTGTGCATGCTAATAGTACTCGGGCTATTAGTATCTATGAAGGCGACACATCTACAGCGCACCCAAACAAAAACCAAAAAAAAAAAAAACTCACAGTTCTTTAAATCCTCTACTACAGTCGTTCTCAACTTCTTTCGGATTTTCATTGAATATTTCGTCCAGAAATGATAAATACCGATACCGCGGCTTAATTTTATTCGACGTGTAGACTGAGCAAAACGTTTTCTATTTCATTTTCACTCCCGAACAGCGTCTCCAAATTCTTCAGCACGTAGTGAAGAGACTATAGCAGCTGTAGCTGAGAAAGTACTCGAAGACCGTGACGAATGGATTCGTCGTCGTTCTCTGCAGCTTGGCTTAGTGTACAAAATTCAACTTGGGCAAGAATTGAAGCCAGGCGACTTGAATTTGCGTCATAATTTTGGTGAATGGGCTCTGGAAAAACTCAATGAAAATCCGGTGTTTTATTGTGAAATTTTGTTCAGTGATGAGGCCAATTTCTAGCTCAATGGATACGTTAGCAAACAAAGTAGCTGTATTTGGGATGTTGAGCAACCAGAAGAGTATCATGAGGTACCACAACATCCAATAAAAACAACGAAATGATGTGGTTTATGGGCTGGTGGAATCATTGGTCCATATTTCTTCAAAAATGAGGCAAATCAGAATGTTACCGCCAATGGTAACCGTTATATCGCCATGTTGGCGGACTATGTGCTTCCTGAAATTCAAGCAAGTGATCTCTATGGCGCTACGAGCCATACAGCGCGTGAAACAATGAACTTGTTGTAAAACATTTTGGAGAGCATTTAATCTCACGTTTTGCTACTATAAATTGGCCGCCTAGACCGCGCGATGTTACACCTTTGGACTATTTTCTTTGGGATATGTAAAGTGTGAGGTCTTCAGATATAATCCAGTCTAGATTGACGCTTTAAAAGTAAACAGTACTCGTGTTATCCGCGAGATACCGGTCGCTATGCTCGAAAGAGTTGTCCAAAATTGGACATCCAAATGGACCAACTCAGACGTAGTTCTGGTCAACATTTACATAATGTCGTTTTCAAAGCGTAAATGCCATGAATTGTCCTATTAACCCATAGTAAAAATTTTAAGCTGGCTTTCAAATTTATGTACTTTATTTTACATTACAAATCAAACCTTGCGATGAATCACCCTATATTTTCGGCGGCGTTATCTTTGATATCAATCTAGGACCTAAAAGTAATGTCATCGTAAATAGCGGCGTTAACTCGTTTTCTTACGTCGTCGATATTTTTTTTTATAATATCGATCGCGCACCAAGGGGATATGAATACCATTTTACTGGCTTTTCTCCAGGGCGCGGGTGGGTGGCTTAGTGGCTTTGAAACTCAGGTATATTAGGTTTCGATTTTTTTTTTTGCAGAGGTGGTTGTCAAGCTGGAGCCAGTGTATCCTCAACCAGTGGGTCTTAGCACGTGCAAGTTGTTAGTTTGTTACACTTAGCCCAGCTTGCCACCAATCCAACATCAGTGTTATGCCTTTATGTCAGAGTTGACGCCGAAAGGATTTTCATATAACTACATACAAATTCCATTAAAAGACTTTTTCAGAGAAATGCCTCGCACGGGATTCGAACCTGCGACCCTCTGCTTGAGGACTCTGCATATACCACTACACCACGGCCACCCCGTGGTGGGCTGAGCTAAATCACATTCTGAGAATTTAGGACACTATAAGTTACGCATAGTACATCCGAATTCTTAGGAGCTTTCGCCGTGGTTCGGAGAAATGTCAAAATGGTTTGCTGTGCTCATTGAACCTGACCATTGGCCCTCGGCGTACGTACACTAGACTTGACATACTGGGTGTTGCGCTTTTCATAATACGTTTCGAAGGATTGTTTTTGGTAATCGAAAAGATTTTGTAGAAAAAGGTTCCGGTAAACTTCTAATTATTTGTCCAAAGTAGTCGAGATCTATTTGGCTGAGTTATTGGATGCACTGAGTTGTTTTCTTTAGACCAGAGCAGCCCACTTCATCATGCCAGGAAAGAACCGTGCCCCATCTTATTTTCATCTTTGCAATATAAACGGTGATTCTGTAAGGCATAGTCTGTTTCATATTGAATATCTTGTTCGCACTTTTTCTTTTTGTTTTTATATTTTCGCGCGAGTTAATACCTGCCTATCTCATCGTTATCTCTCACTACAAACGTAAACAACGACAACATATTCGTTATCTCTCATTACAAAAGTAAACAACGACATGTTTCAACAAGCAAAAACAGTAACTTGTAATTCGAAAACACTTAAACACCGATAACATTCTTCACTACTTTATCTTGCAATACGGAAAACATACTTCAGCACAATAATCCGATGCGTTTGCATTATCGACATAAACCGATAACAATATTGTAATCAGTTTTAAGAGTATAAGTAAACTGCACGCATTTTGGCGAAGCAAAAAGAAAAAACATAGTTTTTTAATTCAAAACAATGAATATACATTAACTGGGAGCTAAAAGCACAAATTGAGGTTCTCACACAAACTCTGGAGAACACTCAAACAAAGGCCAACACTTTAGAAGTATAACGATCGTTCCAAACTATAACAACAGTGGAACAACAGTTAGACTTCACACCCAATATCACTGATGCCAACCAAATAAACCTCAATATGTGCGACCTATGCAAAACTTTCAACAAACACAACAGCGCCACAATCCATTCAGAAAAAACCAGCATACAGCAAAACGTGAACGAGACCGTTATCAAAAAACTACAACCCAAGCAAAACTCAACGAGTAAACCAAAGCAGAGATGAAGACCTACAATCACTCACCTCACACGCCGATGACACCTACAAAACAGGAAGTGTTTTTTTAGAATAAACGGATTGCAATGCCTATAAAGGCGCTGCCAAGAAACAGGTAAATCCGTTAATATTTTTAAAAATACAGGCGCGACAAATAATTATATTAGCTCAAAGTGTAAATTAGGAATATCTATACTTATAAGGCTAGCAAAAATCAAAACGATTCATAATTACTCTTTTACCAAAGCAAAAAAAGTCATTACACTATTTAACCATAATTTAGCATTTTTTGAAACCGAAGCTTTAGAGGAGTTCGATATGCTTTTAGGTGAACACGGTCTTACAGTAATAAAAGTAGAAATTAATCTTTTTGAGTATAAACTTACATATAAATATAAAACAAATGACAAATTATGACAAATATAAAAGTGATATTGAAAATATTATGCGAATAAATAATGATACGAACCAGGTCTTACCGTTCACAACTACAATACAAGGTACAATTAGGACAAAATCCGAAGATCCTATTTCGGTGAAGCAATACCTGTATCCAATCGCAGATAACGAATTTATAAATAATGAAATATAAAAATTATTAGACAATCAAATCATACAACCTAGTAAAAGTCCATACAAATCTCCAATCTGCACCGTCGGAAAAAAAAGGTACCAATAGTGAAGGAAAACCTAAAAGACGCATGGTAGTAAATTTGCAGAAGCTTAATACTCAGAGTATCACTGATAGATACAATATCAAAGACGTTGCAATGACTATTCAAGATCTAGGTTAAGCAAAATTTTTTACGACATTAGACTTAGAGACAGGTTTTCACCAAATCTTAATCAAAGAATCAGATAGGGAAAAAAATGCCGTTCGGCTTAAAGAACGCACCTTCTACATTTCAACGATACGTAGACGATATCATACGTCCATATATTGGCAATTCCGCATACGTTTATATTGACGATGTACTCATATATTCCTCCTCACCCGAAGAACATATGTAACACATACGTACAATAGTAAGTGCACTCCACATTGCAAATATGAAAATTTCAAACGAAAAATCACATTTTCTCCAGGATTCAGTAGAAAACCTCGGACATATAATTAAATATAACAAAATAACTGTAGATCCTAACAAAATTCAAACTATAAAAGATTTTCCAACCCCAAAAAATCTAAAAGAATTAATAAATTTATACAGAATTTCGCAGCAGTAGTAAAACCCCTCACTATATTTTTACGCGGGGATTGTATTGTTCGTGAACAAAATATATAAATAATATACATATATTATAGTTCACATAATTATGGTTTTTCAATATTAAAATTGTAATCTATATTAAAACTAAGCTAAATTAATTGAAACTTAATCTTATGTAAACAATTAAACGTAACGTAAAGTTCTATTTTGCTATTGTATGACACTGTAAACGTTAAATATGGAAGTAATTTCCGGAAAAAGAATAAAGATGCTGTGACTGTTCAACAAGAAAAGACGTATTTTACTTAAACCACATTTTTCCGACCCCTCTTTTTCACCCTACACATATAAATCAAAAAGTTAAAACCCTACACACCCCAACATTTCGTCCTTTTCGAACCGAATAAGAATACACAAAACATTAAACATTTAAAAGAAAAAAAAAACAAAATTATTAAAAAAGTGCAAGTGCAAAGTGCAAGTGCACAAAACTTTATATAAATAAATATATATATATATATATACAAAGATAATTAATTAATAGAAAAAACTTACACATATAAAAGAACGAAATTAATAAAAAAGTTCAAGTGCACAAAACATATATATATATATAAAGAGAATTAGTTAATAGACAAAACTTAAACTTTTAAAAGAACAAAATTGATAAAAAAAAGTGCAAAGTGCAAGTGCAAGGACAAGTGCAAAGTGCAAAGTGCAAAATACAATAATTTAATAATAATTTAATAAATATTGTACTTGATACATACACACATATTGGGTTATAATTAACTTACAAATAAAAACCTTCAAAAATGTCGAAATTGTCAGCGGGTGCAGACCAGAAAAGTGTTCTGGAGCAGATTATTCGTGACCACTCCAACTTCGAAAAGACTGGAGTATCACGTCATACAGCTTGCTATCTTTCAGATGACATATTAATTTATATACTGGTGCAAAAATTACCTACTTTTACTCAGCGTTTGTGGGAGGAGAAGTTGGGCAGTTCGAAGGAGTTTGCAACACTGGGACAATTTACAGAATTCCTAGAGACACGTTTTTAAACCTTGAAAGCAGTACCTGGAACGAGTGGCATAAATGGTCTATTGCCATCCAAGCCTCTACCTCAACAAAACTGGGAACACATCGAGGGCTTAAGTTTAACTGATCCACAATTCGATAAGCCTGCAACTGTTGACATTCTCCTGAGAAGCGATGTTTATCCTGAATTCATTTTAGCATCCATTGTACGCGGTAATGATGTAAGATCCCCAATTGCACAAGAATCAGTGGTAAGTTGGTAAGTTCCAATCGACGACTCAAATTACCAGCTATATTTTGGCATAATCATCCTTCGGAGAAATTAAGGATTTTTAGACTTGAGACCGTAACGTTTGGCACGGCCAGTGCTCCATATTTGACTATTCGAACGTTGCATGAGGCGGCGGCGGATGAGGCTGATTTTCTTTTAGGTGCCAAAGCCGCACGTGAAGAGATGTATATTAATGACCTCATATCAAGAGCCGACTCAATCGAAGATGCCTTATTGAAGAGAAATGAAGCTAGAAGCGTTCTAAAGTCAGCTGGGTTCCATCTAAGGAAATGAACAAGGAATTTGGAAGTGGGATTTACATTACCAATCGAAGCGATTGATGGAATAAAGGCGTTAGTAATTCCCTGGTTGCCAAAAGAAGATACGTTTTCTTTTATAACTTTCTTTTCAGAAGATAAAGTCGTGACAAAAAGAAGCATGCTATCTTCAATCGCAAAATTTTTTGACCCATTGGGTTGGATTGCTCCATGTATGATCAAGGCAAAAATCATGCTGCAGGAATTATGGTGTCAAGGAGTGACGTGGGATGAATCAATACCACAAGAGCTAGAAGAGCGATGGCGGACGTTTCAGCAGGAACTTCCGCAGATACAGGACATCAGAATTCCAAAGTGGGTACATGTAGTGAGCAAACGAGGCACAACAAAGCTGCAACTACATGGGTTTTGTGATGCTTCAGAGAAAGCATATGGGGCGGCCGTCTACATGCGTGTCGAAAATGATGTTTGCCAAGAAGAAAGTGGCAACACTCAAGACACAGAGCTTGAGCTCTGTTAGCCACTTTGCTCGACTATACCAAGAAGGCACTGGATCTGACGAATTTGGGGATATACGCGTGGATAGATTCTACGATTGCCCTGGCTTGGGCCACATTACCGCCAAGCCGATGGAAAACCTTCGTTGCCAACAGTGTAGCAGAAATTCAACGCTGCAATTCTTGGACAACCCAGCTGACTTCGCCTCGAGGGGTATATTGCCATCAGCAAGGTGGAAGGTGGAAGGGCCCAAGTTTCCTTCGAGAGAATTAGAACTTTGAGATTCCCATTCAACCCAAAAGGATTAACCCTGACTTGGAGCAACGAAAGGAGAACACGACCAACATTTTCCATGTCACGCAACAACTCGGTGAAGACAATGAGGCCATCAATCTTATGCTTAAACAATCTTCGTTAATAAGGCTTCGTCACATTCTAGCCTATTGCATTCGTTTTGTGTTTAACTGCCGGGCAAAACCGGAAACAAGGTATAAAGTTTCATTGAAGGTCAACGAAATTGACAAGGCTATGAAATTGTTGACAAAAACCTCACAAAAACAAATGTTCCCCAAAATGGATGTTGCAAAAAAGGTACATCCTAAACTTACCTTAAACTTGAAAGGTGAAGAGATGGTGCATGAGTGTATCACTTGTTTCCGTTACAAAGCGAAGTCAATGCAACAACTCATGGGGAACTTACCTGAGCCAAGAGTTCGCATGACAAGGCCTTTCTCCAGATTGGGTGTAGACTTTGCAGGACCCTTTGACATCAAAACCTGGAAAGGACGAGGTGAAAAAACATTAAAGTGATATTTTTCAATATTCACTGTCGAGGCAGTGCATTTGGAAGTCGTGTCAGACCTTACGACACAGGCGTTCTTAGTGGCTTTCAAACGATATATAGCTCGCCGAGGAATGTGCGCCGAACTGTACAGTGATCGTGGCACTAATTTTGTAGAGGCGGAAACGGAATTAGGGAGGATGCTGCAAAAGGCGAAGGTTGACTGGGGGTCGGTTAATGAACAACTGACTCAACTGCACACAAAGTGGACTTTTATTTCCCCTGCATATCCCAATTTCGGAGGGCTATGGGAGGCAAGGGTGAAATCGGTAAAGCATCACCTCAGAAGAGCGGTCAGGGAAGAAGATCTGACATTCGAAGAACTGTCAACGTTGCTTACTCAAGTTGAAGCCTGCCTCAATTCCAGACTTTGCGCCCAATGTCGGACGACATCGAAGACTTGGAAACGCTGACACCAGCACATTTTTTAATCGGCGAAAGACTCGTCACAATTCCTCAAAGAGACACTGTATTGGAAATGGTTAGTTACCTTGAGCGATGGAAGCGGATCACCCCAATGACCAACTATTTCTGGCGCAAGTGGAGTCCAGAATGCAACAGCGCCCAAAGTGGTTGAAACGGGAGCCGGGCCCAAAATGCGGAGACTTAGTTCTCATTAAAGACGAGAGACTACCACCGTTGCAATGGCGACTCGGGCAAATCATCGCTACACATTCCAGAACCGACGGACTAATTCGAGTGGTCACTTTGAAAACAAAAACCGGAGAACTTACGCGATCAATTGGAAAAATCTGCTGTCTAGCAAGCAACAATAAAGAAATACAAAATGATCAAACAACACAAAACTAGGATTTCATACAAAAATAACGATAAACATATAAAATTTTTCATCCATTTCTACACAACACAACACAACGCAAAAACATTTTACCCCGTTTCCTCTTTCTTTTTTTTTTTCTTCTCAATCACTCAATAATATTTCTTAGTCAATACTAAACAAACATACACAACATATAACGAAGCTTCATTTCTACACAGCACAACACACATATAGTCCACTCTAAACCACACAAAATCATTCATTCCAAACAACGTTGCGGAGTTCTTAAATTCCAAAATGCCGACGCGAATTGGAGAATGAAAACCCCAACGGCATTTGAGACTTCCTACTGAATCCCAACGTTGTCCACTCAAAACACATAACAACACTTTATATAGAGAAAAACAAAACATTGTAAAATTTATAAGCACTCAATAATATTGTAATAATATATATCGTAAACTAATCTTAACATAAATTACATATATAAAGTAAATAATTACAATAAATATGTAAATAATAAAAAAAAAAATTAATATGTCAATAAAAACTTACTGAAGATGAATTGCAACAACAATTCAATAGGAAGGCTTTCATTGCTTTACTAGAAAACGTAAACACCACACACTCTAAGAAGGCTAATTCGGGCATCATCAAAGCACTAATCGTTCGCGAAAATTTCGTCGCATAGCATCGCACTGCACAACCAAAAATTGCGTACGCGGAGAAGAGTTATCGTACACCACAAATTGTACCAAGTAGTTGGAAAAATAATTACAATTTTTTTTTCCCCATTTTTTTCTTTTGTTTTTTTGTTTGCACTGCACTCTAATATCACTTTCACGAAACAATAACAGACAATCGATGCATTTAAATATATACACACGCACGTATATACGATTGTGTACTCCCGCCGATGTACACAATTCAAAACGAATAGAATGTTTGGAGGAAACAGGGGGGCAGACAAAAAAAATTATTAATAAATAAATAAAAACACTTACCTTTAACAGAACACAAAAAAGGAAATTAAACAAAACAAAAACCGATCAACACGACGCGAATTGACCTAGTTTTTGTCAATGATGCAAACAAACTATTGCACTAGGCGAATTACGCACAATTTATCTCCCTTTGTTGTTCGTTCATCGTCCTTGTCACTTACATGTAATGTTTCAAATTATTAATTTACACGATTTTGTCTCATTTACATGTAGATAGTCAACACACTCGCACTCACACAACACACAACTCCATTTGGGTACAGTAAGGTACAAGAGCTAGGGCACTTGCGGACGAAATTCGTCCACCGGGCGGGAGCATGTTCGTGAACAAAATGTATAAATAATATACATATAAAAAATATATGTATATTATTGTTTTTCAATATTAAAATTGTAATCTATATTCATACTAAGCTTAATTAATTGAAACTTAATCTAATGTAAACGATTAAACGTAACGTAAAGTTCTATTTTGCTATTATATGACACTTGCTGTAAACGTTAAATATAGACGTAATTTCCCGAAAAATAATAAAGATGCTCTTTGCTGTGACTGTTCAACAAGAAAAGACGTGTTTTACTTAAATCGCATTTTCCGGCCCCTCTTTTTTACTCTACACATATAATTAAAAAAGTTAAAACCCTACACACCCCAACAGGGATAATGGTAGCATAAATAAAAATCAAAGCCCAAAAATATTAATTAATCTAGATCATCCAGCACTCGAGGCTTTAACTAAAATAAAATATGCATTACAAGCACAAGTCTAATTATTCCAACCCGACTTCAACAAACCTTTTGAATTAACAACGGACGTAAGTAACTTTGCAATAGGAGCTGTGCTCTTTCAGAATAAGAAACCTATTTCATTTATGTCTACGACCCTTAGAAAAACTTAGCAAAACTACAGCACGAATGAAAAGGAACTCCTCGTGATCGTTTGGTCACTTCAAAAACTAAGAAATTACCTGTACAGTATAGCAGATATAACAATTTATACAGATCATCAGCCTCTCATCTTTTCAATTTCTGACAAAAACCCGAAAATTAAAACGATGGAAAAACTTCATCGAAGAATACGGCGCTAAATTAGTATATTAACCAGGACACCAATATGTGGTTGCTGATGCACTGTCTCGCCAACAGGCTAACAACACTTCAAGCAACTCACAACACTCAGTTCAAAGCTCAGCAATCGATAAGTTAAAAGGCATAAAACAATCGTTAAATACATTTCAAATAATTATAAACCATAGTACAAACAACTCAGTAGAAATTTCTTCACAAAACATTTTTTCATATGCACGACACAAACTTTTCTGTTCAACTAACTATTGAACTATTAGACAGATTAAAACGAATAATAAATCTAAAGGTAACGAACGCCATAAAAATTGATGAAGAAACTTTATTCCACATTGAAAATGACATTATTTCAACGTTTTCAAATGCACCAATTGTTTTAGCACAAAAAATTACAGAAGACGTAGAAAATATAGATAGGCAAAAAGAAATATTAATGCATACACACAAACGAGCACATAGGAATTATAAAAATAACGCTCAAGAAAACTAACTACATATTTTTGGCTAACTATACGCCAAATGTGTAAAAAGGAAACACAAAACTGTGAAATCTTCCTAAAAAATAAATACGAACGCAAACCAAACAAACAACCAATCGGTGCCAAACCTATACCAAATCATGTGGGCGAACATATTCATTTAGATTTATTATATAAATTATATTATATTTATCACATGAATGGAAACATATATATTAGCACAACTGATAAATACTCTAAATATTGTTACATACGCGAAATCCCGAGTAAAAAGAATGTACATAAATACATTGACGAAATCTTATCACAAATTTACCCCAACGCAAAATTCATAATAACCGATAACGAATAAGCATTCACAAGCACATGCAGCAAACAACGATATGAAAAACTACAAATTGTACATACAGTAACACCAACATTCCATTCGGTAACCAACGGTCAAGAGCGTACACACAACACTCTAATCGAACTCACTAGAGTCCTAACAAAAGAAAATAATTCTTCACCAGGAGAGGAAATTTTCAACGCGGTACGACAATACAATAATACCATCCATTCAGTGACAGGAGAAAACACGAGGACGTGTTTTTTAATCGAGGAGGGTATCCTGACATCAAACAAAAACTAGAAAAATCCAAAATAAGGTACTTTCATACCATAATAAAAAACGCAAAAAAGGGAACATTGTTTACTCAAAAACACACCGTCGAAACAAAAACGTGCCAAAATACGCCAAACACATTGTAAACGAAAATAGGGTTAATACTATATTTACAAACCACGGTCCAATTATACATAAGGATAATATACGAGTGCAAGCATGCAAAGAACGATAATTTTATTTTTATCTCTACCGCCTCCTGCGACAATCTAACCGATATAAGAAACAGAAGATACGTAATGATAGAAACAGATCCTGTATACGTTTTTCAGGACACTACATTTCTATACCATATAGCAAACCTTCCCAAGATTCTAGAACGTTATGAAAATATAGCGAAATTCGCATATAAGGATTCAACAAAACAAATACAAATAAACAAAATAGATAAAATAAACAAAATAGAAATGCATAAATCATAATTACTCCCAAACATCATTAGAAGTAGACGATCACTTAACTCTCTAGGGTCAGCTTTTAATTTTATAACAGCTACACCCGATCACGATGACTTAATTGAAATCAAGACAAAATTAAATATGATAACAGAAAATAACAATAATCTAAAGATAATAAATTCACAATTTGAGAAAGTACTAGAAAGTACCTCTATTGCTAATACAATAAATTTCGCTAAAAATGGAAATTTTTATTCAGGTACTTTAAATTTAAAAGATATTCAACAAATAACAGATTTGTTTTGCGAAAGTCATTATTGCCTCGAGTGAAGTTAAAACTCAAAGAAATTTCAGATGGAGACCAATTGTCCTAAACTTATCTGAGAGTGTATGATGTGCACTCTGCCCTATTTTCTATTTGAACGGAACTGTACCTAATTTTGAAGTTCGATATTTATTTTGAGGAACTGATTATTATTAGCAACGTTTTCCAGATTCATATTGCAGGCTATTTCAATTCAAGAGAAAATTGAAATGATATTGATTTATGAAGAAAGTGGAAGAAACATCGATGGTGCTGTTGCTCTCTACGCCCTACGTTTCCCAGACCAGATACGGTCGCGCGCTTCCAATAATTCACTGGTGAAGGATGTGTGCAACCAAAGAAAAGGAATCATTCAGATAGGGTGGCTGTTGAGGACAATGAAATAGCAGTGTTAGCTGCCGTTCCACACAATCCTCACATTAGCACTCGCCAAATAAGTCGTGAATCAGGAATTTCTCAAACGACTGTCTGTAAGATATTACATCGGCATAAATACCATCCTTATCATGTTTCAATGCATCCAGAACTTTCTAGTGAGGATTTTCACAACCGAGTTTCCTTTTTTCAATGGGCACTTCAGCAAATTGAACGAGAACCCCTTTTCTTCGCCAAGGTGTTATTCTCTGATGAGTCGACTTTCACCAATCACGGTACGGATAATCGACGTAATATGCATTACTGGGCTACCGAAAACCCTTTTTGGTTGCGACAAGTTGAACGCGGGCAGGAATTATTGGGAATAAATTAACAGGTCCATATTTTATTGAAGGCAACTTGATTGGCGAAAAGTATGCAAACTTCTTGCGAGACCATCATCCAGTATTACTAGAAGAACTGCCATTAGAGTTGCGACAAACAATAAGGTTTCAACATGATGGTTGTCCAGCCCATTACTCCCAAGTAGCCCGGGGCGTATTAAACAATGTTCACCATCAACGATGGGTCGGATGAGGGGGTCCGAGGCAATGGCCTGCTTACGTCACGTGATTTCTTCTTGTGGGGCTACTTGAAAAGTGAGTTTTACAGAAAAAAGCCAACAACATGTGAGGACACGTGTTAGTTTATTTAGAGCTCGGATAGACAGGGGTATTGATGTGAATGGTCACATTTTCGAGCATTTGTTAAAATTGTCTCGGGAAATAAACGTCGAAATGGGAAGAATTCAATGATTCAACAGTGGAAGGTAAGGGGACCCACTCTAATTAATCACTCCGAAGGAAACAAAATGCTGCTACGTCCACGTCGTTGTTTCTTGGTTATGCTAAGCGCAGTATGTAAAAACAAATGACATGCCAACGAGCAATACGACTGAGCAACGAAAATCGGGAATTATCATTTGAAAAATCAGAACTTACCTTCGTTTGACCTTGAAAATAGGTCTCAAGGTCAAACTCGTGATCACCATCTTATGTCCCCTTCAGAACCTTGTGACTTTTGCCTGAAAAATTTTTCGCGATATTTCGTACTTTTTGAGTAATTTTGATGTCTTAAGTTTTATGGCGCCATCTGACGGTAAAAGAACGAATTTTTGAAAAAAGTGTTTCATGTAAAAGAATTTCCATCTTATCGTCATCGTGATCACCATCTTATGTCCCCTTCAGAATCTTGTGACTTTTGTCTGAAACATTTTTCGCGATATTTCGTACATTTCGAGTAATTTTGATGTCTTAAATTTTATGGCGCCCTCTGACGGGAAAAGAACGCATTTTTAAAAAAAAGGTTTTATGTAAAAGAATTTTAATTTTAATTAAATTTTAATTAAAAAATCAAAAGTCAAACCCGTGGTCACCATCTTATGTCCCCTTCAGAACCATGTGACTTTTGTCTGAAACATTTTTCGCGATATCGCGTATTTTTCGAGTAATTTGGATGCCTCAAGTTAAAAAATTCACCCTGTATATCCATTAGCACTTAAGCAGTGGAAACTTTTGTTAGATCCTAAGATATTAAAATCCAACAATATATTTACTCGTATTGAAAAATGTCACAATTACATAGGAAACTATATATGTAAAATTAAGACTCCAGACAGTTGTACTATTAATATGTTAGATAATAAGGCAGCCAAATGCGAAGTTATACACGAGAACTATGCTCCACAATGCACGCAGCACACGCGCTGCATGAGCAAAAGAACTTTATTGCTGAATAAAGTATTATTGTAGGTAACGTTTCGCTGCACCGGACACAGGTTCAATATTCTCGTCTGGCATATATTCTCTCATGTGTCAGCATTTATAGACTATAAGTAATAGTGTAAGAACAATTTGTGCTAAGAATTAAGCGAGTTGACAATAAAGAGACTTGTGTCTCATAAAAAATATTTTTTTAGACCTTATTTTTATAAATAAGTTTACTGGCGCCCGAGCAGCAGGGACAGCAGCGCAAAGCAGACACTAGTAGACACTAGTAGGCCGACTGCAACTCTAACGCCCTCAGCCAAAAAGGAACAAGACGTCCCATCCTTCAAGGAATGAAACACAATCAAGTCCGGAATCCACACAATGAAGTTTTTAGTTGCATCATTGTAAGTCTTAATTCTCATTTTTAGAGAATAATAATAATATTGTTAGGAGGTGCATTTCGAAATTCTACTAGAACGATAAGAACTATTATTTCCAGAAAAATATAATTGCGTTATTCACAAAAAAACAATCAAACTTTAAAGAAACAACAATATATTAAGTAATTTAAGGTGTAATTTCAAAAATCAATCAAACTTTTAAAGAATATTTTTATATATACAATAAATAAGTTTTAAGAAAAGCAATTGGTTCATATCCTTATAAAATTTTAATTTTCCATATCTACATATATATATTCCATATTCCATATTCCCTATCCCATACTCCGTATTCCATACTTCTATAACATTTTTTAAATAAATAAGATTTAAAGTAAGATTCAAACATGGAAGCTATACAGGACGCCTTAACGCCTTAACGCATTGAGCAAAGATTATTAAGGTTAGAATCTCGAAATGAAGTGAATGCTGTCCAACAAATGGCATTACAGTGTCCTAGAAATGAACAAGAGTTAAAGGAAATAAGCAAGCTCACTGACTTTGTAAAGGAACTCCAAACGTTTAATGGAAAACCTGTTCAATATACATCCTGGATACACAACGTAGATAATATCCTAAAAGACTACGAAATAGTAAGAGATAAGCCTATATATCGTGCTATATTGCAGAGTATAATGCAGAAAATCAGAGGAAACGCAGACACCGCGCTCATTTCATACAATATCTTTAACGAAAATTGGTCAGATATAAAGAAATGTTTGTCCCTCTACTACGCGGACAAACGAGACATAAGGACCTTCGAATACCAATTGGGTATACTTCACCAAGGAAACAAAAGCATTGACGAATTTTATGCTAACGTCAATCACCAATTTTCTTTAATAATAAACAAAGACAGAAGACTACTCTTTAGAGACAGTCAATGCTCTGATCGAAAGTTATAGAAATCGAGCACTTGATGTCTTCATTCAAGGACTAAGTGAAGATCTTTCAAAAATCCTCATAATACAAAAACCACAAACCCTATCGGAAGCTTATGCTTCCTGTCTAGAGGTTCAAAATTTAAATTTTAGAAACATGACAATACATAACAGAAACACACAAAATACAATTACAATACCCTAAACAGAAACATCCAAAACTGTCACTTTCGCAAAGATCTATACCAGCAAAGAAATCAAGCGTACAACATCCAGCACAAAAATCAAAACACTTATCCACAGCCAGCAAGACAACAAACGAATTATCCTCAACCACCTAGACCTACACAACCTAAGTCAGCATTGCCAATGGAAACTGATCAAAGCATTCAAAGCAAACAAGTAAACTACACGAATCGTCGTCCCAAGATACTATGATCAACCAAATTACGAGACAAGTTACAACATACAAAATCAGGAATCAATAAATCAACCATTTAAGCGACAGAGGTTATTTAACATTGAAACACAGAAAGAAGAGGAATATCCTCAGGAATATTCTCAGGAATATGCAGATAAATATGAAGATAATCTGAACAAAGAATATGAAATCAGAGAGCCTGAAGATGAGTCATTGGAAATAAATTTTACAACGGAAGCCTCTCAAGCATACCTTACATAGAGTGTGCAAGGTAAGATGCTAAAATTACTCATCGACACGGGACCAAACAAGAATTTTGTGAATCCCAACCTAGCCAAATGCAAAGCCAACCAGAACCAAATTTAAAATACAATCTGCCGAAGGAGAAGTCATTATAAGCCAAAAAATCAGCGTAAAATTCTTTAAGAGCCTTGGAAATAACACCATTTTAGATTTTTTCATCTTACCTGGACTAACAACATTTGATAGAATTATAGGGGATTACACCCTCAAACAACTTAAAGCTGTAATTGACAGGAAAAATAACCTTTTGACCATAAAGCCCAACATACAAATTAAACTCAAGGAAAGAGAATCTAAACAAGTCAATAACATAGAAATCAGAGATACACATCTTTCAGAAGAAACGAGAGAAAATGTTCTAATAATGAAACATAAATCTCTTTTTGGCCCCATAACCGATAAAGAAACCATTGTTACAAATGTCAGAGCAGAAATCAAAACAACCACTGATGAACCCATCTATTCAAAGTCATATCCATATCCCGTAAATATGAGAGGAGAAGTGGAAAAACAGTTGAGGAAACAGCTAGATGACGGAGTGATAAGACCTTTCAAAAGTCCTTATAACTCCCCAATATGGATCGTTCCTAAGAAAATTGATGCCTCCGGAGAAAAAAAGTATAGGATTGTCATCGATTTTAAGAAATTAAATGCAGTCACTGTATCAGACACTTACCCGATCTCCAATACCATTGCGAACCTAGGCAACTCAAAGTATTTTACCACGATCGACCTTACATCCGGGTTCCATCAGATCAGGATGAAGTAATCAGATATTCCAAAAACGGCCTTTTTAGCAATGAATGGTAAGTACGAGTTTACTCGACTACCATTTGGTCTAAAGAACGCGCCATCAATCTTCCAAAGGATGATTGATGATGTGTTAAAGGAGCATATCGGTAAAGCCTGCTATGTGTATATTGATGACATACTCATGTTCGGCAAAACCGAAGCAGAACATTTAAAGAACGTCGATTTAACATTCTCAAAACTAAAAGATGCTAACTTACGGATCAATTTGGACAAAACAGAGTTTCTAAAGCAAGAGACGGAATTCCTAGGATATTTGATTAAAAAAATGGTATTAAGCCGGATCCAAAAAAAGTTCAGGCAATCCAAAACATGAAATCCCCAGAGAACCTAAGAGAACTTAAAGTTTTTCTAGGACTGACCTCTTATTATAGATTTCGCTTAAGTTGCGAAACGCTTAACGAATCTCACGAGAGGGGAAAATGCGCGAGCAAGAGCAAGTCAATCCAAGAACATCAAAATTCACCTATCTGGAAACGAACTAAAGGCTTTTAGAGATCTTAAGGAATTATTGACGTCTTCAAAAATACTAATTTTCCTAGATTTTGAAAAACCATTTTTGCTGACGAAAGATGCGTCAAATCAAGCGATAGGTGCAGTGCTTTCCCAAGGGGATATCGGAAAATATAAGCCGATCACTTTTATCTCAAGATCGCTTAACCAAACCGAAGAAAACTATACCACAAACGAAAAGGAGATGTTGGCAATAGTTTGAGCACTAGATAACCTCAGAAATTACTTGTACGGAGCAAAAAAAAAACAATATCCTAACCGACCACCAACCACTGACATTCGCTTTGAGCAGTAAGAACACCAATGCTAAGCTCAAACGCTGGAAGGCACGAATAGAAGAATATAATTACGAGACAAGCCGGGTAAAGCAAATAAAGTAGCTGATGCTTTGTCGAGATTTAAACTGGAAGCCAATAGCTTAACATCGCCTAGTTCAGACACCATGCATAGCGCCGAAGGGGATAGTCACGAACTGATCCCACATTGCGAGGCCCCTCTAAATGTATTCAGAAATCAGCTTATATTTAGTAATAGCGAGATAAGTATTTTTGAACAACCGCATCCGAACTACCACCGACATTACATAGAATTACGGGATTTCAATAAGGAAAATTTAGTTCAAGCCCTTAAAGAAAAACTTAGCCCGAATATAATTAATGGAATAAAAATTCCAGAGCACTATATCTTACTATTTCAGGAAATTTATAAAGAATATTTTTGTAAGTTTAAAATCCGAATAACCCAAAGAATAGTGGAAGATTTAGCAAACCCAGACAATAAGTTACGAGTAATCATGGAAGAACACGGTAGAGCCCACCGTAACCACAAAGAAAATAAGAAACAGCTTCTGGAAAGATGTTATTTTCCAGGAATGACTAACATGAGTAAGAAATTTGTTAAAAATTGTGAAATTTATAATACCAATAAGTATGATAGACATCCCCACAAACAACAGGAAACACCAATCCCTACATACCCATCAGAAATAATGCATCTCGATATTTTTGAAATAGACTACGAAAAGTTTATTACATGCATGGATAAATTTTCTAAATATACTAAATTCTTCCATATAAAAGAAAAATCAGCTTTATATCTACGAGGAAAATTATTAAAGTATTACACTTCTTCACAGCCCCCAGAATTCTAGTGACAGATAATGAGCGAACTTTCATTAATCCAATCATTTTAAACTACATAAAAACTCTTGGAATCAAGTTGTACTTAACACCACTCCAGAAGAGCGAGGTGAATGGAACTGTGGAAAGAGTCCATTCAACGATTGTAGAACTAACAAGATGTCTTAAAAAAGAATACCCTGACGTGAACACCAAAGAAATAATTAACATAGCTACTGACCGATATAATAACTCGATCCATTCGATAACAAAGAAAAAACCAAATGATATTTTTCTTGGTCGAATCCAAAGAATAAATTACCAGAATTTGATTGATCTCCAGAATAAGGTAAACGAGGTTATAACAAACCTAATCAGGAAAAATCAAAGAAATAAGATCAGCCGAGAAAATACCTGTAGGAAAAAGCCAAAAACATATAAACCCTAAGAAATAGTCTATGCGGCCGTCAAACGAAGAGATGGAAAGCAAAAACCTCTTTTCACAAAAGAAATAGTGGCAAAAGATAATCGCGTCACGATTGTCACAGAATACGAGAAAAAAATCCACAAATCACAAATAAAAAATATAACTGAATAAAAAATAAATATTTTTCATTTCATTTTAGGCCAATCCTTAGTTTGGTATTTGGATCAATAAATGCATACGACTATACTCATAACACCCCAATCGTAATGCTGAAACAGGGAAATGGAAAAATCATTAACGGGAATTTTAGAATCGTGCATGTTATCAATTTGACAAGGTATGAAGACATTATAATCGGACTTACACCAACCATAGAAAACCATATAACTAAAAATAGTATAATGCGACCACAACTCATCCATTAATTAAAGCAAATAGAAAATTTATTAAAAAAGCTAAATAGATAATAGATCGATAAACTGGATAGGATCCGCATGGTAGTGGGTCGCCGGAACACCAGATGCGACGGATTGAGATAATTTACCGAAAACTCAGAATATGATAATAGAAATTGTTATTTTCTAATACAAAATAAACGAACATATAACAGCAGTTACACAAGGAATAATAGAAAATTATAACAAAATAATTCAGAGAATAGATAATAGAAGCATTGACAAATACGAGCAAATGTTGTATAATAAATTATTAATAATTAAAGAAGAACTCAGTGAAATAGTATCAGCAACTCAATTGGCAAAAAGAGGAATCGTGAACACTAATCTTTTAGACAAAAAAAAATTCAAGAAATAATTGCAGAAATAGAAACACTTCCATTCGACAACGAAATAGAGGCAATCGAGTATACCTAACCAATCATCCTATAAAAGAAATCGATTATGCTATACACTATATCTATACCAAAAACTTCCGCTTAAGAATGCAATCATCTTATAATCAGAACCATAGTTAGAAATAACAAAAGAATCCATCCCTATTTTCAAGAACTTCTTTCAACCCATACCGAGCTCTATTTGCATAAAAGATATTTGTTCAAAAATCCGAGACACGACAATCTGCGAAGAAAACCAACTTAAAAAGCTTACGTCTGACCATTGCATCACACAGCTATTAAGAGGAAAAAATGCTGGATGCGATCATCAGTTCCACAGTAAACCAATATTTTTTGACAAATTTCAAGGGAAATTTAGGACATGGAAATGAAAACCAAACTCTTAATGGAACCTTTCTTATAGAATTTTATAATGACACCTTAACAATTGATAACAAGACTTTTACCAATAAAGAAATAAAAACCTTCCACGTCATCCCACCTATAATCCAAGCTAATTTAACAATTAAAGATGTAAAATTAGGTTTAGAATATCTTCACTTTTTGCACAAGGAAAATATAAAGAAAATAGAGAAATTTTCATTCGGAAAAAAAAGTGTCATTCATTTCAGATTTTATACTTTACATTTTAATTATGACAATTGTAATATTTTTAATGTTTAAATTGTAAAAAAGAAAAGGTACCTCCAATAATACCAATGATCAATGACTTCACCCCCCCACCCATTCAAATAAGATTTTAATCTACGAGACGTAGATTTTGAGGAGGGCGAAGTTGACACACCAATTTTTGCATCATCAGCACACGCGCTGCAGCTTTATTGTTTGCACCATCAGCACACGCGCTGCATGGGCAAAAGAACTTTATTGCTAAATAAGGTATTATTGTAGGTAATGTTTCGCTGCACCGGACACAGGTTCAATATTCCCTTCTGGAATATTTTCTTATGCGGTGTCGGCATTTATAGACTATAAATAATAGTGTAAGAACAATTTGTGTTTAGAATTAAGTGAGTTGACAATAAAGAGACTTGTGTCTCATAAAATATTTTTTTTTTTAAAAGCTTATTTTTATAAATAAGTTTACTGAAACAATATTTCAACCATCAACAAGAATTCAAAAATGCCATACTCAAACGACAGGACGAAAAACTAGACGTCCTGCGCATAATCGAATCATATGCCGAATACAAATTCAGCAACATCCAAAATACCAGTCGAAGAACATCTCATACAATATGAGATACTTAATTTATCTCATCCTGGGGCTATGCATAATGGCATTACTTATCCATAGCGTATCCAAACTCTGTGAATGCTACAAAGTAAAAAGAACAATAGCAAAAAGGCAAAAAATCAACGAAATATACGAAGCAAAACTTTTAAGACTCCGACAAGAAAGAAATTTAATCTAAAGCGAGGACGCTTCATTTTAAGAAAGGAAGTGTTAATAACGTAGTTTCTTCACCTGCCTATCTCTTCATTTTCTCTCACTACAAACGTAAACAACAACATCATGTTCGTTATCTCTCACTGCAAACGTAAACAACAACAACATGCTTCAACAAGCAAAAACAGTAACTTGTAATTCGAAAACACGTAAACAACGATAACATGCTTCATTATCTTGCAATACGGAAAACAGACTTCAACACAATAATCCGATGCGTTTGCATTATCGACATAAACAACAATACGATAGTAACCGCATCCTAGTTAGTATAAATAGCAGTAAGATCGAATATTGTAATCAGTCTTAAGAATATAAATAAACTGCACGCCTTTTGGCGAAGCAAAACGAAAAAACATTTTTTTTTTTGATTCAAAACAATGAATATACAAACATTAACTCGCGCTCAAGGGGTTTGTGTACCCTTAAAATGTTTGTACACAGCGCGGGCGAAGGAAATTTAAGGAAGAAAAAAGAAGTACTGATGTTAAAGGTTTGGAAGTTATGCTCGTAATGACAAGAAAAGCATTCCATAAACGAGTTGTACGGTAAAGGAACGAATCACGATATTTTAGAGTATTTCCGAAAATGGGCTTGAGAGGATGTTACGCTACTGGTGATTTCTATGGAGCACTTTCTATTCCACTTCACCCTTTTTGCCACATTTGCGAAACTTTCGAGTTTCAGAAAATTTACAAATTTTAAAAAACTGTTGACAAGGAAAGAAAATCTCATCAGGCAAACTCACCCAATATTTAACAGCCGTCCTCCATCTTTTTTTGTACTACAAAATATCCCTCTGGTCGTCCCATTTATACGCGTTCTTAAAAAAAAATCAACTCTGTTTACAAATTGATACAAATCCAAAAATGTTATTGAATTGTGGAAGAAGAGCCACGACGTCTCTTATAAATAGGGATTGTGAGTACAAATGAGTTTGTGTTCCAGCAAACGACATGGGGTGTTTGCATACTAACTTGCACTTGATTTGTATAAGGTTTTCCAATAGGGACTTGACAACTTTGTATTAATTTGTGAACGCACTCTTTCACTAATCAGCAAACTATCACTGTCAATTTATTTAGTAAACTCAACATTTTCATCATGGTAAAGTAAACTAACAAGCAACGCCTGCAAATTATAAAAATTTTGTACAGATATTCGGAGTCGGTGACTCCAACTTTAAGAGCATTAACTCCAATTTTCGGTAGTAATTCTCGCCCTAGTAGACAGGCAATAACAAGTTTAGTACAAAAATTTGAGTCTACATATTCGTTGTGTGATGTTGCCGTGTCAGTGAGAGAACGGGTTGGTCGAAGTGTCGAAAATATCGCTGCCATTTAGACGCCCGTAGAAAACTATCCAAATCAGTCAATTCCACGGCGTTCTCAAGAATTGGGCATCGCTCAGACCACATCATGGCGTATTTTGCGTAAGGATCTTGGTTTACACCCATACAAGATCAAGCAGACTCAAGAATTGAAGCCGATGGACCATTTGAAGCGACGTACGTTCTCCGATTGGGTTCTGGAGAAGATGCGCCAAGATGATGAATTTCATCGCAAAATCATCTTCAGTGACGAACCACATTTTTGGCTCAATGGGTTCGTTAATAAGCAACATATGCGTTATTGGTCGAATGAAAACCCACATGTGCTTCATGAAACACCACTTCATCCACAAAAAATAACTGTTTGGAGCGGTTTGCATGCCGATCGTCACGTTACTGTGGTCAGCGTCATTGCGCCATGATCACCGATTATTTTTGGCCCGAATTGAAATATATGGACTTGGACGACATGTGGTTTCAACACGATGGTGCCACAAGCCACACAGCACACGCTACAATCGATTTATTGAAGAGTAAGTATGGTGAGCGTGTTATCTCAAGACATGAGCCTGTCCATTGGCAACATTGAACGCGAAATAGCGGCCGTTTCGGCCGAAATGTGTCTTCGAGTCGTTGAAAATCGGGTCCAACGAATCGACCGCTGCAAACGTGCATGCGGTGGCCATATGAACGAAGTCGAGTTCTATTCATAAATGTTTAGATTGTACTTCAAGCCAATAGTAAAGTTTTTGAAATATCTTAAATGGTTTGCCTTTTATTTAAAGGAAAATTTGTCAAGTCGTTATTAGAAAACCCTATATATGCATCTAAACACGGTGCGTCATATTTTGTGGGTAGTATTGTAAAATGATACCTGGCGAGGTTGTGTAGTTAAGTGAACTGAGCATGTTCGCACGGGAATAGCTAACTGCGACATGCCTGATCGTTGGCACACATCGGCAGTCGGTTATAGCGTTGCTAAAGAATTAAGTGTATCGTTGGCATCGATTAACTAACACATATGGCAACTTTCCAGATATTGAAAAATCAGAACCGGATAGATGTAAATTGTCATCAATGCCAATTTCCCACCCTTTTTACACCAAACCCGCCCATTTTACTCTAAAAATGGCCATCCACATTAGACACACGCGTGCAAATCGCTCTCATTCTAGTTACTTTACTTGTAAATTGTCTTCATTCTACCAAATTCTTGCAAGTTTTAGAGATGTAAAAGCGTACATTCACTTACAGTGTGTCTGTACGAAGTTAAGGGCTTGCAAATGGATTAGTAGCGTTTGACATCTAGGTTGGTTCATCTATGATCATTGTATACAAGATTTTCCATATAGGCTGGCGCTATGTGTCCACACTACAATTAATTAGTTTTATTTAATTTCTTTCTTTCTCAGCCTTAATTATTCTATTTAAAAGAATTTAACCTATACATGTTCTCTTTTTTAATTTTTTGATTTAGATAAGTTGAGCATTTAAACAATTATTTTACTCATTTAATACTAAAACGTAAGTACTCTTTTTTAGGTAGGATTGTAAAGATATTTTATTAAGTTTAACTCTATTTAATCTGTTTAGAAAGTTTCCATTTTTTATAGTGATTCCTTGAAACATGTATCGATTTTCTTGGCAGATAGTAGATATTACTTAATTTCCTATGTCGTCTTTTTAGCCGCTGTTCAGCATTTCATTTTGTTTTTCTTTTGTAATTTTCTGCCTATAAATATTTTTTACTGATTTTTTATAAGAAGGGTTAATATGTAAGTAAGTTGTTTTAGTGAAAAGTTGTTTGGCATTAATTCGTTTCTTTTCAATTCCTGTAACAATAGTTTAATCTATTTTTAAGTTGGGTAGCTGTGTTATCTTACAATATGCCTTGCAAACACAAGTCTAACATAGCGCGTAGCTTTAAGAGAGGTCGAGCTGCAAATGCTACACAAACTCAGAAACTCCGGAGCAATCTCAGGCCCTACGAAACTTGGATCTAGACCGTCACGCAACTCTTGGTCACTACTGTCACTGGTCACTACTAGCAAGAAGGGACACAAAAAAAACTGTTGAATTGGACAGAATATCACAATCGAAAGTTTAAATTTTAAATTAATGAAAATTTAAATTTTAAGGGACTTCATCTACCTTGGCTTTGGCATAAATTCTGCCAACAGCATTGCAACAGAAAATAAAAGAAGAATCACTCCTGCCAATCACTGTTTCTTCGAGATAAGGAGCCTATAGAGTAGGAGCCTATTGAGGCCCTATCCCGAACAACTAAGGAGAATTTAAAAGATTTGATTATCCCAGTGCTACTTTATGGCGCTGAAGTATGGAAAGCAGATGGGGATATATTCGGCGGTTTCTAGACCCGTTTAAATTAACTGGCTTCAGCGACGAACTATACAAGCTGTGCTGCGATATCGACCTAGTCAAAAAACTGCGCACCAGTCGCTTGAGCTTACTAGGACATGTAGAGCGAACAGAAACTGATGCTCCAGCCTTTAGAAATTTTCAATCTAACACAGAGGGACAATGTAGTAAACGAAGACCTCAACTTAGGCGGAGCGCACCAATAGAAGGGAACCTCAACCAACTTCTATTGCGTAACTGGAGACAGTTACCTAAAGACCGGGCTAACTGAAGAGGCTTATTGGTTGAGGCATGGGTTCACTCCGGAATGTAACGCAATCTATGTAATAACTGGAATAATAATAATGTTTTAAATAAAAATAATAAAATAATAATAATCAATATGATAATAATCAAAATAATAATAATAATAACAGTAACAATCATAATAATAACAACAATAATAATAATAAAAACCACAATAATAATAATTGTTGGGTCTCAATATTATCAGCATACACTGAACTATATTATTCTAATTTATTGACATGTGTTTGTTGACTTTTGGTTTCGTGTTCTTTTATTGGTCGGTAGCCCTTAATTTCGAAAAATCTAATAAAGTAAGTTAACTGTGTTCGGAACCATCACGCTATTTCAAAAAGTTCGGTATCTCTTTTTTGTTGAACTCCGCACATCGATCCAACGCAAAAAAGATCCAACTCCTTTTTCCTGCAATAGAGATCCTGAGTTAACATTAATAAAACGCTCTTAACGTACTTTTTACCCAAATAAAAAACTTTAAAACAAATTCACGACTATTTCCATAAGTGAATCCGGTTATCAGTTTCGGTTGTGCAAGCACTAATACAAGGGTACAGAAATACACTAATACACCAAACACTAGAGGGAACCTACTACTCAATTGGTGGATTCAGCACAGTGTGATGTATAGACTCGGCCTTAAGGCGACGGACAGCCCGTCGTTTCCTAGACACGGTTCCTAATTGGATCTACTGTTGTTCGACTCATGAATTCAACTGGCAGGTACGAACCAACAAACTATAAACTGTCTACGTACTTTTGTGTATGACAGCGACCATTGCGGTCTTAGTACCGAAATAACCGTTCCAAACAAAAATGTGGAACTGGATGAATTTGTTCATCGGCATTCCTACAACTATAGTAGAGTGCGTTGGACACACTTCTCTAGGACACTGACAAGAGCACTCTCCTCGAATTCGCTTTGCCCACCCTCCAACAGAAATCTGTCACACGAGGAGATTGACAGATATCTAAAAGTAACGGACGAGACAATCAAACAAACAATGGACAAAACGATACCTCGGTATCAACATACTGACAACGAAGACTTGTTCCGCAATTCAACTATAGACGCACTGCACCGACATAAAAATAGACTGCTGACAAGATTTAAAACCTTGTACAGACAGTTTACTGACAGACATAACCCGGAGATTATGACATTTAAGTCGTCGATCAAAAACCTCCAAACATTAATAAAAGAAAATTACAGGGCTTCTGTAAGTTTGTATTGGAACAATAAAATTCAGGCAAAATTCGGAGTAAAGATTAAAACGACCTTTTGGCACATACATACTTTTGGCAGCAGGCATAGATTCAAATGGGGCTGTGGATGATGACAACTTCTTTGTAATCGAGGATCCGAAGGAGAAAGTTGAGGCTATAGGAGCGACTTTTCAGGAAGTGTATAAGGCGAATGATATCATTGGCCCTAACCACGACTTGGAAAACCGAGTCCTTGTGCACAATTTCTACCTTCGAAAAGAAATAATTCAGTGACGAGAATATGGCAAATAATGTCATCGCCAATGAAAGGGAACTTCCCCCGTTCATTTCGAAGTAAGAGCTCCAAACGATCTTCGACACATTCAGAAGTAAGAAATCTGTGGGAATCGATGATATACCGAACATTGTGCTTCGACATCTCCCTCTAGAAGCGGTCCACATTTATACCACCCTGTTTAACAATGCAATGAATAATGCACATTATCCGACGCATTGGAAAACTGCGGTGGTACATCCTATCCCCAAAAGGGATAAAGACACCTCCAATCCGGCGAATCTCCGGTCGATCAGTCCCCTTCCAAACATCAGCAGGGTTTTCGAGAAGGTTATCAATAGGGTTCTGACTAAGTTGGTTGAGGACAAAACTATAATTCCGGATAATCAATTCGGTTTCAAGGCGGGGCATGATGTTATTCACGCCGCGTCTAAACTGGTTTCCGATATCCAGTGGAACAAAGCCAAGAAACAGTGCACTGGTGCCTGCCTGATTGACTTGGAGAAAGCTTTGGATACCGTATGGTTAGAGGGGCTCTTCTACAAGCTGAAAAGGCTGGGCATTAGCAGACCATTGCTGTATATTCTTTCCAATATGTTCACAGAGAGACAGTTCATAGTGAAGAATGGCGATGTGACTTCTACTGGAACTTCTCATATTAGAAAAATTTTATTTTAATATTTACACAAGTGATTTGATAGGTTCACTTCACCATGCCATAGCGTACGCAGACGACTTAATCGCGTACAGTTCAGGTCCAAAGATTGAGGTCATAAACATACTCTTACAACGTGACTTCGATAAAATTAAACAATATTGCGACGACTGGAAGTTGGAGATCAACTTTCAGGAGTCGGAAACCATTCTTTTTAGGACTCCTTTGTCTGGGGCCTCTGCGGATACCAGAAAGAATTGGCGAAAGTTTCAGATCGTGGGACAGTACGGTCAACCACTTGCTTGTCGAAATGTAGTCAGATACCTTGGGATCTGGCTGGATCAATATCTGTATTTTAATAAACATATAGATGTTGCTCTGGCCAGAGCCAGAGAAGCTTTTGCCCTTACAAAGAGACTGTTTTATAGCAGACAACTCGATGCGAGGGTAAAGGTGATCTGCTACATGGCCCTTATTGGGCCATGCTAACATTTGGTTGTCCCGTGTGGTTTAACGTGAGAGCAAGTCTTTTGGAAAAGATTCGGGTGTTTGAGAGGGCTTGCCTTAGGGCTTGTCTTCGCCTTTACAGAACACCAGAGTCTGAGTACATAAAATTCTATCCTAATGAGGTTTTGTACAATAGGGCGAACCTAATAAGAGTGGACAATTTTGTCATTAAGTTGATTCGAAGACACATTGCAAGAGCAATAACCTCGTCGAACAACCTGATCTCTGGGGCTTATTACCCCAATTATATGTATCACGAGAGAGTTCGCCTTGTAGGCTTTATTCCACCAGAAGCGTTCCTCTATCTTGATAAGAAAGGCTTGATCCAGGACAGATCAGCGGTGCCGCTAATCTTTCACGTCGCTCGAACAGCTGCGGACAGGCGACTCAACTGTGACAGAGATGTCACACACGGCAGTGCGGAGCGTCTCCGGTTCAGTAGAGCGGCAGGGAGTCGCGACATGAGAGATGTTGCTCGGCAGCACCAACAATTTTGGTGGCTTATTGAAGAAGAGGATGCTTCGTCGTCGAATTCCTCAATTACTAGATAGCTTCCTCGAGTGAAGCAAAGTTGGCCAGCCTATAAAATTTTAGTAATGGCCCACTTACATAGTTTTAGATAGGATTAAGTTAGATTTAAGAAAAAATAAAAAAAATAAAAAAAAAATAAAAAAAATATATATATAAAAAAAAACTAAAAAATACATATATATATACATATATTTATATATTAAGTATATATATATTATGTATATATATATATAAAATATTTAACTTAATTGTTTATTAGATGTAAGTAGGTTAAGTATATTAAGATTTATTTTAGGTAGTTGGTAAGCTTTAGTTTTAAGTTTTATATTTCAACAAAAAAAAAAGTCTATTTACTAAGTTTTTGTTAAAATCTGTTTTCTTAGTTTTAGGCTTAATTAATGCAAATATTAAAATAAGAAAAGACTGTAAGATACGTCGAAAGACATAGATTAAGTGTTAGGTTTATATTAGAGTGCCCGCATGGGGCCAGTAAGTTAGATTAAGATAATTTTAAGTTAATTAAGCTAATTTTTAAGCATTTTTTTTTTTTTTTTTGTTTAGCCTATAAGAATTAATATATAAGAAAGTAAAGAATGCATTTAAATTAAAAAAAAAAAACAGAAATACACTCATAAGTCCCTAACACAAAAACGTTACGTTACACAGAAACGTAACGAAATGGAAACATTTTTGAAGCGATTCATTACGAGCGTGGAAAAATGGATTAAATACGAGAATATCCAATGCAAGCGATCATGGTAAAAGCAGGTGACCGACCACAAACGACTTCAAAACCTCGACTGACCGCAAACAAGGTTATGTTGAGTGTTTGGTGGGATTAGAAAGGAAGTGTCTATTATGAGGTGCTAGAACGTGGTGAAACGGTCAATTCGATCCTCTACTATGCATAAGTCGACCGTTTGAAAGAAGCTTTCAAGAAAGAACGACTAGAATTGTCCAACAGAAAGGGAGGTGTCTTTCATCATGACACATGGCCACACACATCTTTAATGACCCGAAATAAATTGACGGGGCTTGGTTGGGAAGTGTTGATGCATCCTCTGATTACCATTTGTTTCGGTCTTTGCAAAACTCTCTTGATGGTAAAAAATTGGCCGACTGAAGAGCCGCTGAAAACCACTTGGCCAAGTTTTTCGCTTCCAGCTGAATTATTAAATTAAGTGTGTTTCTCAAAAGAGATTCTAAAGTAAAAGGTGCTAGAAATTTAATTTATTGAGCTAAATCGTGGCCTGTATTTTAAACCGGGTAAAAAAGTATCACCACCAAAGTATGTCACAAATTGTGTTTCAATCGAACGTGCGCTAAATTACATGTGTGCCCAAGTCGTAAGGTAAAGTGGATGAATAAATGTACCTTCTAAGTAATTACGACATATATGCATATAATAATCAACATACAAATACTTAATCAGTTGTTAGAACAAAAAAACATATTGTGATATCTTAAATTTTGTTTAGGAGATTTGTCACGTATGGTCCGTGAGTCATCACAGTTGACGTTATCAAGGTCGCAGTCATCTTACAATCCACTTAATTGAATTATTACGTTCCAATTCGCTGCAAAGCAAATTACCTCCAGATTATAATACACAAAATCTTTTATCAGATCGAAGTCACCCACGTTCGTTACATTTGCTGAGATTTCCCCGTCCGTTGTTTCGCCCATTCATACAGCAACAAAGCTTTTCTTCAGAAAAAAGTCCACAATCAACTATACTTTCATTGAATAGGTCTTCATTTCGCCCATACCTACACAACTTATTGTAGCCTTTCCTTTCTCATTATCGCCGGAGTTGATGCTATATTGATCGTATGCATTAATGTAAAGCTTTCGATTGCAGATTTTTCGCCGAGATTCATTATCGTGTGGATTCTATTGTCGCCGTTGGACACATATTAATGTGATATAATCGCTTTGCACCATACGCAAATACCATTCAATTTGATAAACAAGAATATTTTCCAATTACATTTTGCGGAACCTATTTTATTCTTGACTACGTCTGCAATTTTCTAAATTCGATTGTTAGTTTAGGTAATCAGTCACACATATGTACATTCGCGATAACAACCTTTTTATTATTTTTCTATTAGAATCATTTTTATCGACAAGCGTTGCTAATAAAGTTAACAACCAACATGCCAAGTGAGCCAACTATTGAGGAGAAACAAATGCGTGCATCTACGAATGGCATTACCAGAATTAAGAATTTGGTAGAAACCAAAGCGGAAGCTTTATCCCTAGCAGAATTGGAATTCCGTTTAGGGATATTAGAGTCTTACTTTAAACAAGTTCTTTCATATCAAACGCAGATTGAGCAGAAAGTACTTACAGATCCTAATCGTGGTGAGTAAGAAGATTTGTATAGAACTGCTAAAACAAAAGTCTAATCGCTGTAAGGTCCCAATAAAAATGTAAGCGCTGTGGAAACAAGCTTCGCAACACTGAGGACAAGAAGCATTATTTTGTCAAATCTTATGCTATTGAACTACGAGTATAACGGAAAATACTCGGATTATAAAAATTTTATCAATTTATTTACAAAACTTGTATATGATGAATCAACCCAAGGTAAAATTTAAAAATTTAATCATTTATTTACTATCCTGTTTGAGTGCACAAGCTTTTAGCCCAGTACAGGCCTTCCAAGTATCAAACGACAATTACCCAAACGCTTTTGCAAGGCTCAAAGAACAATATGATATTGATTGTTTAAAGTCTTCCCAAAATGTTCCGCCTTGGAGAGACTGTTCAGCTGTTCTAAGTAAGCGATGTAACAACGCAACAGCAAGCAGATAAGACCTGACTATGGATGAAAGACTCTGAACAAGTGGAAGTCATCGTCATCGTCTTCAGACTTTGTTCACAATCACTAAACGATCCTGTGTGTTTTGTGGAGACACTTATCAATCGATTTCGAATTGTTCAATTCTGATAGGGTAAATATATTGAAACAATTTTCGAATGCGAAGGAACTAGGCCTTTGTTTGATTTTTTTCTTTTTTTTTGCGAATGATATGGGCAATAGTGATTTCAGTAGGTCGATTATGCGCACCGAATCGCACGAAAAACATTTCTCACAGAACACTGATTTTCGTAATACAGCTGAACAATTTGGCGACGCTGTTGTGGTGTGAGTCTTTTCATGATGACTTGCCAAACAATAAAAATAATAATGACACAAACAACAATTATAATACTGATAGTAATTTAAGTAGTTGTAATATCATAATAATTACAAAAATAATTAATAATATTAATAATGAAAATAAAGGTAAGAGTTACAATAATATTTATCTCTATAATTTAATAAATAATAAGAATGATAATAACTAGAAAACTAAAAACAATTATAATAATAGAAAATATACTAATAAAAATAATAATTGAGTTTTACAAGGATTGTTTCTCAATTTGAATGACAAAGTTGCTTTTCTTCGATTTATTCCTCGAACTTCGGGTGGTACGCAATCACTTCTTGGTTTTTAAATAGATTTGCTGATTTGCTTAGACTGAGGTTTATCCATCGTTCTTAATGTGGAGATTTTGGATAGTAAGCGCACTTTCCAATTGACCATGCTTTGTTACACCTGATTGCATTCTTTATATTTTCATTGTTGTTGCTGTCAGGAAAAATCTCTATATTTTTTATACGTCACCCAGCTTAGAGCTATATGAACGGTTGTCATGTTCAACAAATCCTTAAGGTTATGCGGCAACATACTTCGCTACCGTCACTGGCAATATGTGTGACATTTTGCTCAATAACGCATTCTAAATAGATGTATGATATTGAATTTGCGGATTCGAAAAAGCGAATTCGTCGATCATACCCGCTGTACATTTAACTTTAAAGTCTTTTCTTTGGAGCTTCGATATTCTACAATTTTTGAATCCACGATCAAATGAAATTTCCGGGGAATCAAATATAACTTTGGTAACAACAATGTGCTTCTGTGTCTCCATTTCAAAAAGCTAAAATAATTTTGATTTTTTACTAGACATCGGGCAACTGTTTTTAGATTTAGATTTAGATTTATTTCCATTTCAATATAAGTTCAGTTTATTTTTCATTAGATACATTTTTACAGAATATATAGACGAAATTCTGGGTATTATGATATCGAAATAAGGAAATAATAATAATTAACACTGTGTAGTATAATAAAACCAGTGTCAAGTGTATGACTAATAATAATATTAAAAGGATTAAAGCTAAAAAAGGAAAATGATGAGGAGAATGCAAGAAGAAAGAAGAAAGCTAGGTAAAACATCAACATATTAAAGAAAAACAATGTGAAGCAATGTGAAAATGTAAGACATAAATACAAAATATAAATGTAAGTAAATATTACGTGAAGACATAACTTGTAATAGTGTTTCAATTTCCGACCAAGCTTTAAGTTTTTTTAGGAATTGATTTCTATGTGACACCAGATTGTATATATAATACAGCAGTTTATTAAAAATAAATGAATTTTCTGAAGTCAGAAAACGAGCTCTTAGCAACATCAACTGTAGACCCATTTCTCAGCGAATATAATCCATTTCTTCTAAAATAAATATTACCACTTCTAACAAAAAATACTTTGAATGCTGTGTAAATAAAAAGGCAACGAAGTGTCACCGTAGTGCTACTGCGCGCACGAAAGTGACTGGGGCATCCAGTATAATATCGGATAGTAAAGTAAACGGTTGAGTTTTTTCCGAGCAAGTCTCTTTTTCCCAACACAAAAAAAGTATGTTGTGTTTTTATTTATTCGGTTTTTATCTCGTCTTGAACATTTGGTCCTTCGAGCCGGATAGAATCAGCAAAAGTGAGAATCAGGAAGGAAGTGCAAACAGCGGAAAGAAAAAGGATAAATATAATTATTTCATCATATAAAGATAATAGTATAGACAGTAGACAGCGTCACACATACATTCGAACAGCAAGAACAGTTATCCAGCAGAATCACAAGATTCTTGAATAACGGGCCAGAGATAGAAGAATAATGTAGAAGCGAAAACAGTTAGACAGCCTATAGATGTGCGCACTCTGAGAAGTCAATTTTGCTTTCATCACTTGTGTTGAAAGTTGAAGGGTGCGCACGTACTGAGGATTCAAAAGAGATATTAATAGAGTTTTTTCCTTTCAAAATAACAGCAAGATTGCAAGTGAGTAAATACAGTCCAAAATATTTAGCAGTACCAGCATGGATAGCGTAAAAGTAATTAGTGGAAAGTGAAGATTAGATTATCTTTGTATAGTTTAACGAAAGTGGCGAACAAACAAAAGTACAGAAGTTTTGGCAAGTGGAGTCGATTCATTTGCGTTTTTCCTTTTTTTCTTCGTTCACACAGCGGACAGTAAAAAAGTGACGATGGCTGCTTTGCGGTGTGTGTGTGTGTGTCATTTCAGCCTGTTTCTACTTATCTCGATTTGTTGAGCGGCGCCATTGATCTGCCTTTTTGGTTAATGCGCAGCTGGCTAGTTACGAACAGTGACGCAGCGAAAGCGATGCGAGCGAACCAGCCTCAGCAAGCGATAGCAGTACAAGTACAGATGCCGATTCAGCAGCATGACATCCGAAATACATGGGGCGAGTTTGATGACTCGCTCACTAAATGGCAGGGCCTCCACGATAGATTCTTTGCCCGGAAAAATAGCGCGAACCATGGGTGATTGGCAGCTCAGGCACGACAACTATCTCGAGGGAACGTCTAAATCAGCTGTACGATAGGAAATATTTGACATGTCGAGAGCTTTTGCGCCAGTTTATCAGGTTTTCAGCATTACAGAATAGTCCGCGATTGGACGACCTGCAGCGAATGTCTAATGTCACCCATAAGACAGTGCGCCAGCTAAGAGCCCAAGAATTGCCAGTCGAACATTGGGATATGTTCATCGTACACATGCTCCACGAACGCCTGGATAGTGAGACAACGAAGCAGTAGATACAGATACTGGAGTTTTTGGACAAATAAGCAGCTGCAATCAGCAACCTAATGAACAGCCGCCCTTTCCGCTCGATGGAACTTGACACCAGCGTACGATCGAATCGCTCCGACAAAAAGAGATTCAATCGCTTCGAAAGCGAGCGCACGCGCGCCAGCCAGCTAGTAAGGTAATCCAGCAAACAAGAGCGCCATCCTGCATACCGGGTCCGTCGACAAACCCCAACATACAATAAGGGAAGCAGCAAGTGCGACGTCTGCAACTAGGAGCAACAGCTGTACAATTGCGAGCAATTCAAGGAATTGAATCTGCGCACACGGAAGGACTTCTTTAAAACCAGGTCTCTGTGCAAGAACTGTCTAAAGAAGGGGCATCTAGTGAACGGTTGCTACCAAGGACCGTGTCCTCGTTGCCCAGGCAGGCAAATGCACAACAGCGCCCTGTTCCCATCTAGGGAAGCAAGCAAGCCAGTGGCTGTCATGCCAATTCAATATGCAAGCGAGAGAGGCAAGCGCAGACGCCGTTTAGCATGACTGGAGCAGTCGAGAAGAAGAGGAAGTTAGCCAGCGAAAGGGATTCTCCTTACTCAGAGGAGAAACGCAACCTTATCGACAAAAGGCAAACAGCGTTACTGGACAAGCTAGAAAACAGACTTAATAATGGAAAGCGTAAAAATATGGACATTGTTAGTGGAAAAGTGGTTGATAAAGTTAATAAGAATTTGGTTGCCAATTACTTTGATTCTTTTAATTCTTATTCCAATCCTACAACAGAACCAACAGCGGATTTAATGCCAAAAGTAATGGTTAAAGTACAGTCAAATTTTAGGCTTTGGGGACCAGTAGGAGCTCTTTTGGATTCTGGCGCACAGCCGAATCTGATGTCGCATTGCATTTTGAATGCACTGCAGGTTACAACGACGCCTTCAGCTCGGAAAGTTATTGGGATAAATGGTAATCCCATTCGATTACGTAAGCGGATGACAATACGGATAGTGCCCTGGTCTGATTTCGATTCAAACATAGAAGATGAATTCTGGATCCTACCAAGGGAATCAAATTGGACAATCTTTACCTCTCAGATAGACTTACAGCCGATAGTGAAAGATTCTGATCTCCCATTGGCTGGTCCAGCTTATTGGCGGAGAGCTCAGTTTGGCATTTTGTTTGGTGTCAATTTTTTTGCCAAAATAGTGGTCAATTCAGTTCCATGGACATAGTATTGATTGGGACAGCATATGAGACAGTGGTATTTGGTGCTTATCCATTGAATATGGACAGTGAAAGAGGTGACGTTTTGTCAGCAGCAAAGTGTGTTGAAATGGATAGTTTGGACAGCATAATAAGACTTCGGGAAATAGCTCAGATCGGCTCACAGTAGTCAGAACTAAAGAAGAACAAGAAGTCGAAGACAACTTTGTTTGGACAACACGACGTGACGATGAAGGCCGATTCGTCGTTACGATTCCTTTGAAACCCGATACGAAAGATATAAAAAAAGATAAAGTTGAGGAGATTCATGTATTTAGAAAGAAAATTAGATAAGGAGCCAGCCTTAAAAGAGAAGGAAGAAAGGAAATTGTTCAGAAAACTAAAAATACAAGTTTATTCATCTAAATCTATATTGTCCTCTTTAAAGTAATCTCCATCAACTGCAACACACTTATGCCAGCGCTTGATCCAATCTTCGAAACATTTTTTATATTCGGTTTTCGGTATGTCCATCAGTGCTTCGTGCGATATCTCCATTACATCCTCTTGGCTGCTGAAACGCGTTCCCCTTAGTGGTTTTTTAACTCGATTGAACAGTCACAGGCAGCCAAATGAGGTAAATTGGGGATGAGAGTAGTGTAGTGGTATATGCATAGACTCCTCAAGCAGAGGGTCGCGGGTTGGAATCCCGTGAGAGGCAATTCTCTTTTCATAGAATTTGCATGTAACACAGTTATATAAAAATCCCGTAGGCGTCAACTCTGACATGAAGGAATAGCACTGATGTTGGAGTGGTTGCTGGCTGGACTAAATGTAACGAACTAACAACTAGCACGTACTTAAGATCCACTGGTTGAGGATGCACTGGCTCCAGTTTGATAACCACCTCTGGGAAAAATATCGAAACCTTATACACCTGAGTTTTAAACTACTACACCACGCGCCTGCGCCCTGGTGAATAGCCAATAAAAGGGTATTCATATACCCTTGGTGAGCGCGAGGAATTATAAAAAAAATTGTTGCGTTTTTCGTCAAAAAATTACGAATAATGATGGAACTGTGCGACGGTGCGTCATCTTGGTGCAAAATCCTCGAGTTTTCTGCCTACAATTCTGATCTCTTTCGGCGAATTTCTACACGAAAACGTCTCATAATGCCCAAACAATACTCTTTTCTTACTGTCTGGCCTTCTGTCAAAAATTCATAATGCACTACATCGTTGTAATCCATGAAAACCGTGAGCATTGCCTTCTTTTTTGACTGAAAACGAGGTTTTTTTTTCTGTTCTCGACTCATAAGTCCACATCTCGTCTCCAGCAATGATTCTTTTGATGAATGTGGGATCGGATTTAGCCTCACAAATCATCTCTTTTGCGACGTCAACACCGTCTTTTTGTACCATCTTTGCTGCTACACGACGGAAACTTAAATCATTAACCAAAATGTCTTCAACGTATCCATAGGCAATATTCAAGTCCTCCGCTATCTCTCTGATGGGTAATTTCTTTTACTTCATCAATGTTTTCGTCGGTTTTCGATGTTGATGGTCTGCCACTCCGTTCATCATCTTCGATTGCCTCACGACCAATTTTGAACCGGTCGTGCCACTGTTAAACGACCGTTTTCTTTAGAGAATCGTTGCCGAAACACTTTTCCAACATTTCCAACGTTCGGGCGCCATTAAATCCGTTTTTTCGCAAAATTTAATACAAGTTCGTTGTTGCAAGTTTAAATCCATTTTTAAAATTGTAAAAAATCGCCAACACACACAAAGATAGATGTACTCTTGGCTACGTAACTTTTGCAAATGTCAAAAATCTGCCAGCGATTCTGGATTCCGAGGCTGCGTAGTGGGCTGTGGAACTTCCTTTATAAGTGTGTGATCAGTTCACGATATAACGATATCGATTGAAACAGCAGTTGAGGTCAAATCTGCCAGCCGATAGAGTGTAAGTTGGAAAGCCGTTTCTGCATACAGGTGTCGATTATGCAGGACCATTTATACTGAAAGTAATGGATAGAGACAAGCAAGGAGGAAGAAATCTTGGGTGGATATTTCTATATGCCTAAAGACAAAAGCGGTTCACATCGACATAGTCGATGATTTGACGTCAGTAGCCTTCCTTGCCTGTTTCGATCGATTCATTAGCAGACGAGGTCGGTGCGAAAAAATGTACAGCGATAATGGTTTATCGTTTGTCATAGCGGCAAAAGAAATAAAACAAGCTTGGGGAGAGTGGCGAAAGAACGATGTAGGAGCAAGGATGGAATAGTGAAAACATGCGTTTTCGTCGGAACTGTACCGTTTTCGAAGCACACGAGTATATGTAGAGTATATGTAGTAGTATTGGGTTTGCTCTTGTTGCCGTAGTGCTACTGCGCGCACGAAAGTGGCTCGGGCATTCAGTATAATATCGGATAGTAAAATAAACGGTTGGGTTTTTTCTGAGCAAATCTCTTTTTCCCAAGACAAAAAATATATGTCGTTTTTATTTATTCGGTTTTTATCTCGTCTTGAAAAGTATATTCGCTGATTGAAACAGGGGAAAAGTGAATGCTCAAATCTGTTTTAACATAGCAATAACCGAATAATTTTTTTCTGTGCTGCAATAATAGGATTCAGGCTACTTACCACATGTTATCTAGGCACAACCCCAACATGCAAGACCATACTCAAGCCGTGATTGAACTAATGCGTAGTAGATAATTGAAAGTAATATCGATGGAACAAGTTTCCGCAAGTGAAACATTTTGTTTAAAGATATATATATAGTATTTTTTTAGGGACACTATGTGTGACTTCCAGTTTAATTTGTTATCTGTTATGATACGATAACCTACTACTTTACGAATTCAAGGTCGAAGCACTTATTTGTGCAATTCAGCTTTTCGCAACTAAGATCATGGGATGTTATGCGTTGAAGTACTTAATTTGGGTTGGACAAAGAAAAATACATCGCCTTAAACTAAGTGCTTGTCATCAGTTGTTGGTAATTGAGCCAGATACTAAGCAAATGTAAATTAGAGCTCATTTGGTCTCGAATTGTAATTGAAGGATTGGTCCGGGAACTGACCCTTACGGGACACCAGTATTTGGACAGTCTACTTTATTGCTTACAACAACTCTTACTCTAACGGGCTGTTTTCGATTAAACAAGTATGACTTAAACCATTCAAATATATTGCCCCTAAAACCAGTGTTACTTAGTTGCTGGATTAATAGATCATGGTTAAATAAGTCAAAGAAATCAAATCAAGAAAAATTCAAGCTGTTTTTTGATCATTGTCTAATGCATTCTAAATTCTCTTTTAAAAGGCCACAATTGCATCTTCAGTGCACTTACCTTTCATAAAGATAAATTGCAACTTATTAAAAGATCTGGTCTTTTTAAGAAAGTTCTTACGAAGATGCTAATGTCATCAGCAAAAGCACCGAATTGTTTGATATGTTATGGTATTCTTTCTTTTAAGTTTTAAACATATCTTATTGTCAAGAACAAGAGCCGTTTTTATTTGCAACACAAAGAAAAAAAAAAGGTTTGGCGCTGGAAGAAAATGTTATCGATTGCATGAATCTAGCAAAGGATTCGGCAAGTAGATCTACCGAAATACCAACATCAATCGATACGCCTCCAGCTCGGCTTAGAAAACTAGTAACTGAAGAGTTCACTGAGGTTGTAGAAGATTTTTTTTTTGATGCGAAGTAGAAAATTACTGAAATTTTAAAAGAAGTTTCAATTGCAAATATGCAACGAAAGGATGGCCATCGTACAGTTTCTGAAACATCCAGTACATCTGCGAAGGTTTCTAAAATTTACAAAATAACACAAGCGAATAACCGAAACAACTCTAAAAAGTTTTTGCCATCAACACCTTCATTTGAAAGCTGTGAAGAAGGTATCAGTCGACAGCCACTTTCATTTAGTAGCTATATACATGCAAATAATAATAGCATCTCACCGACTTGTAGTTCAAATTTTCAGTCATTTGATTTTAGAACTCCATCATCAACTGCAGTTGAATTTCCAATTGTACTTGAAGTTGTAAAGTTAAACTTACCAATTACCTCTAAGTCAGCAGTTTTCCATATTAACAAACAAATAAAAAAATACATATTCTTAAAAATTTATTTTATTAACAAGTAATTATACTGCCAGTATACTTTCCTTCCATATTAAAATATTGTGAAAATCCATTTCGAGTTTCGGAAGCTGTTCTTGAATGACTCCTTAAATTTTCTGTACGAGCATCCGTTGGCGGTGTTTGCAAAAGCTTCGCCTGGAAGTTTTGTGTACATAAATCCATATAATTTTGGTTTGTTTTGTTAGAAAATTGTGAAAACCACAACACGCTTGAACAGTTTTTTTTACATTTTCCGGTACAAGATGAATTGCTGTTTGTAGAACTTTAAATCTGTTGGTTAAAACTCCAAAGCTATGTTAGGGTTAGACAAAAATTAAAAACTTTTTTCTCGTTTTCTTGACTATGATAAGGAAATGGCTTCATAATATGATTTGTAATGGGAAAGCGTCATCTCCAATGGCAAGTCGTTCCCAATAACACCGTCCTTTGGAAGAGAATCACCATACAAAATTTCACTCAAATCACTTTGGCTTAGAACACCTGCATCGTGACAACGTCCGTTACTGCCAGCATTTATGGTATATAGGTGAAAGTATAGTTTGCCTTACACATTGCAAGTAATATGATGCTATTGAATCACTTATAATTACAATAGGTCGCCCCAACAGATTTTGAAGTGCGGAAAGCTATTATGCTTAAATTCAAATTCTTTTGCAATTTCAAGCCACTCATGATCATTTTTCGGAAAACAAAAAAATAATAAAAGTATAAAAGAATAATAAAGAATAGAATAATCTTATCAGAAATTGAAATAAAGCAAAGCAAATACTTTTACGTGTTCTGGTAAAAATGTTTTATATATGATTTCACATACATCGGGAACAACTTTAGAAATGAAGGACTCAGAAAGTCTGGCCTGTATTTCAGGCTCCGAAAAGATTCGCCGGAGGCCAAAAATTTTAGCACGATTGCAACTTTTCCATCCGTTGGTATCGCAGCTCTCATGATTGTATCTCGTTTTGTAAGACCAGCTTTTACACACATCATGATTTCTTGTAAACATTCATCGGTCATTCTTACATATTTTTTGAAAGAATTTGTGTCCTCAATTAAGAGTTTCTCAATCTATAAATTAAAGCATCCTCGTTCTCCTCTTACACTTTTTCATCCATATTCTTTATTTTTTTTTCCTTTTTCTTCTTTTTAATTATTAAAGACATCGCATCCGCAGAGCTAGCTAATAAACACGCAATTATATTGTTCAAATTACACCTGATTCTAAGGTAAACTACCTATTCACTTCAAACAAATAATAATTCGCCACTCCGTTGTCGTGCAAATTGGCACCACCCATGTGGCGATTATAATTGGCTTTGGAAAATTTTTTCATGGGTTGCAATGGATAAAACCTTTCAAAATTACTTGCAACAATAACTACTGAATTGTCGTTCCCTTTAACTACTAGCGAACCCGTCTTATGATCAAAAGCTGTGTCAAAAGCTTCCTTCCCCTTCTTTTTCAATGTAGAATCAGTTTCTAGAGGGCATTTTTTTAATTTGTTCTCCCTTACAGTTCCGGTTGCGCAAAATTTTTTCTCTCTTAGAGCACTGAATAATGCATCAGAGGAAAAGAAGTTGTCAAAATAAATTGCATGTAGTTTCGGATTGAGACCATCCAGCAAGTTCATAGCCACGTTACCTCCAAGTCCAAGATCGGATGTCATGTTGGTTCCTACTCCACCATAAAGAAAGAAGCTATATAAATATCCATCATCTGAAGAAAGGCATCACAATTTGAAGCCAAACTTTGAACGCTTATTCTTTATGTTCATTTTTGTTGTGTGTTGCCCAAAAAGAGGAACCATTTCCTCATCGGCGGAAAGCATATCAGAAAAAACACCGAACTGCATAAAATTTTGGTTGAACTTATCAAAAAGTGGGCTTAGTTTTGCAAATCGATTGCTTTTATCGACACTATTGTTGACAATGAAATGTTGGTACTTTTTCATAAGTCCGAAGCAGTTTCTGCTCATTGTTTTCCGAACAATTTCTACCCCTTTATCCCTCGACCAATACATGTTAAGCTTGTGTAAGATATGATACCCACTGAGAAGCAAAATTCCCAAAAACTTACGCATTTCACCATCGGACATTGTCCTCTGTAACACCATCGGAGGGCCTGCCGCTGCGAACATGATCGATAGTGGAGTTGCGGCCCCCACGAAACCCTCGAAACCAATATTCGACGGTGTAATCTGACGGAGCATTAACCCCATAATATTTATCTAACTTTTCTTTTGTTTCCTTCGCCGTTTTTCCTCTCAAAAAATAATGTTTTATGAGAGAACGAAAATAGTTTTCGTCCATACTCAACATGATGCCAAACACGTCAACAACAATCAGCTGTCAAAACAAAACTAAAGACAGTATCGCACTGAAATTTAGCATGTCTGTCTAAATATGAACGGACTTCCAGGCACCATAACCTTTTCTACAGTAGCAGCGCATTCTGGCGGTCAAGGAGGCCAGACGCCACTCCACCTAGTACACAAACGAAAGCACGAAAATTCCAACTGAAACTACACTTACAGACGGGGATAAACAAATATCACAGAATATGCGGTAAATTTGTTTAAAAATTCAAACATGTCCAAAATAATTATTGAAAAGCATGTAACATACCTAAGTACATATACACGAATATTGCACCTAATGTTAAGCTAACATATGTGTACAGTCTAATGTCATGAAATTTTTTATGCTACGATTTTTACTGCATTTCTCATCATGATACTAATTGATGCAAACCGATACTCATTCACAATAATACTTTTTTCAAGGAAAATAAAAAATATAAAATCAGGAGTCGTACATTACCCTGGCCCTGAAATGGGGGGTGCAGTCGCGAATTCTGCCCACCGAATTAGTCTCGTATGTTTAAATGTCACAGGCTTTTTTTTTAATTCAATAACTGTACGCACACCGTATAAAATCAATTTATCAATTTACGAGTGATTTCAAATTTCGTCTTTGACTTGCAATCAAATTAAATTCGACCAACGTGCTCAAAAGGTAAATCACCATTACTCTCTATGTGACAAAGCAAAAAACTGTCTTGCTCTCATCCACAATTCACCGATCTGATGGTATTATTATAATTTTTTGAGCGAAAATCACTTTTTAGCGAGATCCCAGTTGAGCACCCATATGTGGGATCTTTTTCCGTAAAAGAAACTTTTTAACTTTAATAATATTTGTAATTCAATTGTTATAGTATCTTACTTCTGGTTAACACATATTTTATTTTATGAACAAAGGGAATTTAAACAGCTTATAATTAGTCCACAACGTCCACTGATAATCGTTGTCCCCTCTTGCTTGCTTAAATAACCCCGTCGAAGGCAAAGACCCACAGAGAACTTATTGGTTGACCTCCTCATTTGTGTTAGGCTCATACCACCTTGCCTGAAAAAATAATGCTTTCGGGCGCGGTTCAAATTGAACGCCAAACCTTCCAATTGGGAAGCCATTACACTCCCACTTGCGCCACGGCCCCTCAATCTGGTGTAATTTTAGTAAATCCAGAATCTTTATAACTAATTTCTGTTAATTGTCCATTGCATATTGCGTAGACTAACGTGCGATATGGGCTAATATTCAATCACGAATTTAATCAATGTAACTGTTTCCATATGACGTTTCGAATAGCAATCGTTTTACTGGAACAATTGTTTTTACTGGAACTCTGGTAATTCTCTGAGATGAAGAAGTTAAAATTAGGCTGGAGGTTAAGCCATGCTTGCATTGGTACAATGTTTTCTAAATTGGATAATTGGATCAATATTGGTTTTTGACATTTGTTCTGTGATTTTGAAATATGTCTGCGACTCGTAGTGAATGCCCTTTTGAAACGTTTTTAATTGTGCAGATAAGTTTCTCTATCTTGGTTGGAACCGTTGTTGCCTTGTTGTTGCCTTCATAAATTCAAATGGCCTTGTTTTAAAAATTGGCAAGCTTTCCATGATTATTATGGTTTCGACAGTTGCACTTATGATGGTTTTGCTTGACATTAGGTGATGCACCTTCATCGTTGACGGTAAATATATCCCCGTTTTGTTAGACACTCCGCTTATGCTGACTGTATGTGGACAATTCAAGCTGCTTGTTATTTTTGACATCATTTGTCACAAACACTCATACATGTCGGTAAGTTTTTCCAAATCATTTTTTGCTGAAGAATCGTGTTTGAATACCGGAGTGATCTATGATCTATCCTGCTGCGAATTGTTTTTTTTTTTTAATTGATTTTGAGTTCTAATATTTGTGTCGCTGGTGGATTTGGCTTACTCTGTTAGCTACACACGTATACGATCGTGCTGAATGATCATTTAGCCTGGAAAGAACAATTGTTGCGTCGGTCCAATAGCACTTTTGACTCTCAGCCGGCATTTTGAGGACTGATTTTATCTGATCCATGTGTTAAGTTTAACATTATTGATTTCCTTTACATGGTCAATCCACTCAAGTTTAATCCCCGTTGGAATTTCCTTGTCTAAGTCTAGTTTTTCAAACCACAGCCGTTTAGTAATATTTTACTGAGGACTACAATAGGTTACAGCTGGATCTGGATCTAAGAATCTTGCCACGAACAAAGAGGTAATCCGATTTTCCACTTTTTGCTCGTCATTTCTGAAATCGATCGACATCTTCTCAAGGATGTCACTGTAACCCTAGTGTTTTTGGTTAGTGTTCTTGGCCTTCTGCGTCGAATATGCAAGTTCCCTCTCTATTATTTTCTGTTATATCTTTAAGAACTTCTGCATGATTTCTGTTGCATTTGCAAAGGTTGAAACCTCTTTTGTTCAAAAGCCGTGAAAGTTTGAAGTAAAGTGTGTTTGCGTTCCCTACCGTGTCTACTCCTATCAGATGATCGTCCACTTGGAAATCATTGATGAGTCGATTTCCTGCGGAAGAAAAGTTTTGCTCTCATCTATAGCAAATCGTCTAAGCGTACGGAGGGCTTGGAATCGAACGTTTACTCTTTTAAACGTCAGTGTCTTGAGTTGATACCCTCGAATAACGTCAGCTTTATTTAGCCGCCATAGAATACGTTGAAAATCTGTAGTATTCCGACATATGTATGTTCATTACAGGTCACTCGTTACTAAACTAACCTAATTCTAACTTAAACTATTTAGGCATGTGAATTATGTTTATCTACATGTATATTGTGTACATGTGAATGCAAATATGTGCTCTCTGTACTTGGCTTTGTACAGCGTTTTGTTTCTTTTGTTTTTTTTTCGCTGAGTACAGGGTGTTGCTACATCAACCCCTTTTCAGTAAAAGAAAATAATAATAATAATCAGACTAAAATTATCAAATTTGACATGTTTGTTTTTTATCGAATGTTCATTGCTGAGTATTCTAAATACAGGTTTCAATCGATCTATTGAAATTGAAGTGTGCTTACCATCTATTTTTACTACTTTCTAAGCTTTTTGACTACTAAAAAGGGTCCATTTTATGGTGTATGTAGAGGAGGTTTTACACTTTCCACTCGTACAAAAACATGGGTACAATTATCTTAAGATTTTGCGATGAAAATGTCAGTTTGATTTCTTAATTTCGCTTCACTAGTCTGTATGTTTCGCATGAATTACCGTAGACGTTCTACTAAGCTAAATGAATCCGCTTTGGTAGTGGACTTGTTAGTGAAAATTTCGCCAGGAATTCAAGTTTGTCCATATAACATTTCCGCAGGTGAGAATTGCAGCTCTTCTTTGTGTGCAACGCGTATCCCAAGCAAGACAAAAGCGAGTTCATCGCTCCAATTGAAAGTATTACACCTGGCAAATAACGAAGATTTTAAATGCCTATGACTGTGGGTAATAGACAGTGGTTCGGATATGATGGACACCTATTAGTTTTGTAATATTAGCAAACAATCTAAAGGTAAATTGTGTACCACGATCGGTTGTTATTGAAAATAGTACACTAAAACATGAAATGTATTGAAAAACAAAGGTCTTAGCCACTGTAACATATCTGCCGTCATATTTTAAATGGGGCTTCAGGCCATCGTAAAAACCGGTCAACTGTCGTAAGTATGCATTGAAAGCCAGAGGATAATGAAAGTTGTCCAACTATATCTAAGTGAAGATGTACAGTTCCTCGCCAACTATACCTGAATTCCCTGCTAAAACTTTCAACCTTCTGATAAACTCACTGGGTTTGTTATCTCCCATCTCCTCATCTGGAATAAGTTTTTTAATTCGCTTCTCTATACTTAAAGAGTGACGATTTAGTAATGTTTGCTTCAGATGCTCAGAAATGTTTGATGATGGTGGATTTTCGAAAACATCGATAAGTGATTCTGCTACTTCCTGAGGCAAACCCGAAATTAAATAATTATATTTAGTTATATCCTGACTAATGCGGTATATGCTAAACTGAGCTGCAATTTCAATGAATTACGTATTTAAAGAGCTGGAAAAATACGGTGGTAACCTTACTTGTATGCGAACAATTTCTGGATCATTTGTTTTAGACGCGTTATCAAACGATTCAGTAACTATCGTACCCTTATCATCGGTCATATTGGATAATAAATTAATGAATTTACCTATTTTCGATCTGCACTTAAAAACCAAAAACAACTGTAACGCGTTTCGAGTTAAATTCTTACTGTTCGTTAAAAGAGAATGACTTACACTTCAAAGCGTGGATTTAATTAAATGTTTAATGAAATACGATACGCTAACATCCAAAATGATGTCTGCTTGATCAATAAAAAGTTAAGTATTTAATTAAATGCGTATTAGTATGTGGAGTTACTTTTACTGCAGAAAGCTACGGTTTAATTACAAAAGAAAATGTTCCGCAATAGCGGATTTGTTTAATATGTTATCTCATGTATTGAAACGGTAAGTACACAGTTATTATAATTGTGGGGCACTTTAAAAAGTTGCGTATCAAAAAAACGTTTTGTTTATTTATTTATTATTTTGTATTACTTAAAAAATATTTGATGAGATGAGAAAGAACTTACCAACCAGGTCTTCCGTAGCGTTAGATTTCCACCATTACTTGCGTTTACAGTTTTTGTTTACCACATATGTTTGATAAGTATAAATTTGAGAAATTAAATTTTTTAATCTCTTGCACAATACTTTCATGTCAGGTTTACAATACGATAAGCTATATATTTTATTTATTAATAATAAAACATCCGATACTTTCAACGTCGGGGTCACCAATAGAGTATTCCGTTATATGTATGTTGTGCGGTTCGCTCTTTTGCGCGCGAGCGAAGAAGAAATCCTGAAGATTTTTTAGCTGAAGAATAAAATAAATACTACTCGTACTTTAGTTGTGATTGCATAATAAAGCATTGCTTGGAACCTCTTCCTTATGTCTAAGGAGTAGGTATACTTCAATGCATTCGTTGTATTCCATGAAAAAGTCCGGGCTTTTAAGTAGTCGGTAGTATTGATATGCACATATTTAGCAATGGTTGGCTTTTCTGATTAACCTAGTCCAGTCCGAGGGTTTCCTTTATACGGCACCTTGACTTGGTACGTTTCATCCTTCAGTCCCTTGATATTTTTCATATACTGAGCTTCAGCCTTTTCTTGCTCTTAAGAAAACAACTTAGACATTTGCTCCTAATTGTTGACCTTTGCAAAAGTGCGAAACTCTGGATCTGCCAGCTCTGAAGTATTGACTGTTACGTTAACTATGGAGTTGATGTTCATTGATGAGAGAAAGTGAGTAATTCGACCGAGAATGAGAGCTTTGCTGTGTATTTCTGCTGTAGGCTGTGGTATTTTAAATACTCTAGAATAGGATAATAACTTTTCACATTGATGATGGCTGTTGCTACAAGGATTTCTCATTTTATGTTGGTGGCTTTAGTGTTGAGTCTCTCCGACTTGTTTTTTACTACAGTATTGCTTCCACATTCAGTTTCGTGAAACAAAGTGTGGTGTTTCTTAGAATACGTCTAGCACGGTGATTTATTATCGCACTTGGAAGCTATTCGGTCCCCAAGAAATGAAACATAAATTGTTGTTCTTCACCAGGTCTCGGCGTGGGTGTTCTGGCTCAGTGTAATTAGACACACTTTATAGTTACGTTGTTGCCTTTGCACAACTTGCATTTAAGTTCTGGTTGAGAGACCAAGCTTGTGTTGTGAGCTTTCGTTGAAGATGGCTTCAAGGGAAGTGAACCTTTTCGATAGAAACTCTGAGATATATTTTCAGGATGTTAGCTCCGTTTCTGCTCTTTTCGTTATTCAAGGTCTAGTTTGTGTGAGGCCGCATACAATCATTGGATACAAGGAAGCCGTATCTACATCAAGGGCTGAGTGTCTCCTTAGTGGTGACTAACATTTGTTTGTAGTTGTAGTTGTAGATTTATATTGCGGTTGTATTCTCTTGTTACATCGATCAAATCGGATTTCCCATGGCTTCTGCTTATTGTTATTTTTATTATTATTGCTTCAAGATTCTCGAGCATACTTCGCCTAAGGTAGACGTGACTGGAAACTGTATTTTTTGTACATCGTATATCTGGGTATTTTCTTGAACCAACGTCTTGAACATTTCGAAGAACGTAATCCATTTAATGTAATCTACTTCAGACTTAGGCAATTTAACTCGTTCAAAACGCAGCACTTCTTGGTCTGCTAACATTTGGGGTGTCTTGGTTGTCTTGTCATTGTTGTTGTCATTGGTTGCACTTGTCAATGGCTTGAGGTCGTACATACTTGGATGTACTTGGATCAATTCGTCCAAACGAATCTGAAGATCTGTACCTGTACCTGTAAGAACTGAAGACTGTACCGGTGATAAAATACAATCTCTGAAAATTTTCTACTTAGGGTTCGACCATCCTGATGATTTCTTGAATTTAGCTATAAGTGGCTCAGTATCTCTTTTGATTTTGAGTTTGTATCCCCCAGTTGACGCTCTTGAGGTGTATTCTTGTTTTCTGTATAACGTACGTTGCGTTCGCTTATTTAAATAGTTAGTGTTTCTAGAATTTTGCCTACCGCCATTGTTGTGCTGCGCGGCCCTGCTTCTGAAGTTATTGTTAATATATATCTAACTATGTATTTTTGTGATAATTATTGTTTTTCTGTTGACTTAATCGATTGAAACTACTCGAGTTATATATAAATTTATTTTTATTTTAATAGTTCCCAAGCTTATTATAAATGATCTTTTTTTTTAAGGTCAGGAATTTTGGATAGGGTTATCTTTGGAACCAGCTGTCAGATTGGGCCCATGTCTTTGATATTTATGTTCAGTATACTTTGCTAAATTACCATGCAAGGACGAATAACATGTGGACAATTTTTTTCCCAAAAATTTGCATTATGTGCGCCAAACATATAGAGCATTACGCCAAATTTCAGTGCTCATAATCGTATATCTGAGCAGCCTGTAAGCAATGCTATGGATCGGTTTATTTCTATGTTTACTGTTATGAATGATAGAAAGTAGAAGTCAATACCTCTGTAGAAGTGAATGTTACGAGGAACAAAATTTATCGATTTGACGCCGTTACAAGCCCCTGCCCGTCCACTACGTGGAATATTCTGGTGCAGAAATTGAAGCCAATTGTCACGAGACTATGGAAAAAACATTATATCCCGAAGAGGTCACTGTTTGGTGCGGTTTGCATGAGATATAATTGGCCCATTCTTTTCAAGTCTAAAGATTTAGCCAACATTACCGTCAATGGCTAGCATTGCAGGCAAATGATTCACGATTTTTTGATTCCTTGTGACAATAACAATCGTCTAGAGAAAACTGGTTATAGTAGTATGGCCCAACATGCCAAACAGCGGCTTAAGCCATCACTTTATTGGGACAGATATTAAGTGAACGAATCATTTCAAGAAATGGACTAGTCTATTGGCCGCCTGTTGTTTTGACCACTTTGGACTTCAATTTTTGGAGGGGTTTGTCAAGTCACTTGTGTATGCTGAAAACCAGCTACAGTTGACGACTTAGAAGCCAACATTTATTGCGTTTTTTTCGAAATGAAGCTGGCTATACTGGGAAAAGCGGTGCAAAATTGTACCGATAGAATGATCTTCATAAGATGCAGCCGCGGTGTTCATATGAATGAAATTGTTTTTAAACACCAAATATAATAAAATGTGCGAGCTAATAAAACCAAAATATAACTCATTCATTTTTCTATGATTTATTGTTAATAAAAAAAAACCTAGGTGTTTGAATGAAAGGATAAAATTTGATTCTTCTGAACTTCAGTAGCTATTTCGGCAACAAGCTTTGCAATAACCTCTTTCGGGGAAGAAAATGGAGATGAAGCTAAAATGGATTGGACTAGGGTTGGCGTGGTTCCTTTTCTAAAGACAACTTTTCGAAACTCTTTAAAATGTGTCGGCTAAGTCTTCAGCTTGCTTTCGTTTGCTATTTTTCGTACCTCCGTTAGTTTGCATAAGGGCAAGATTAGATGAGAAGCATATGTATGCTGAATTTTCTGAAAATGGATCTAATTTTTTTTTCGCCATGCAACCTCTTTGCTTTGGTTCACTGTTAGATTCAGAGTAAGTGCAAATTTGGGTATATGCAAAGTTCGATGACGCTTTACCTAAGCGACATAATGACGATTGTTTATATTTGGCATAATGACATTTTCAAAAGCGTCATTATACCAAGTTTTTCTATTTTGCATAGTGTCGTTTGGCACGATACCACGCGAGAGATTTATTTCAGAGATTTAAGATATTTCGTAGTGAAACGGCATTACCTATACTAACTTTTTATGTGCCTCCAGAACTTTCTTAAAATCTTCAATGCCAGAATGTGACATTTGCGGGAAATTCTAAAATATGTACATGATTACTTTACTCTGCAGTTCTGTATTTTAACTACTTTTGAGTAATAATAACTTATGTTTAAATATGAAATTACCATACTAAGATGGTGATATCTAATGGTATGGAGATTGTTCTAGTTGTTTACGCGAGTAAATGTGTCATCAGGTGTCAACAATGAAATCTGGTACTGGGAGATTTTTTAAGCACTTGGTTTTTAATTGAAAAAGAAAACACAGAATTATTCCAAAAGTACATATATACAATTTTTATTTGACCTGTTAAATCAATGCCTGCAATTGATGCTGGCTTATCGGCACAGACGAGTAATTTGACGTATCGCAATAAAAAATGCCCTAAAAGCGTCAAACCGCACAATCTAAACAGCCAATTCACCAGTCCAAAACAAGAGATAAATTTCTATACTAGCTCATATCTCAATTGGTTCATCGATTTGACTGTGATGTGGCATGTGGCCCCGTCTTGCTGGAACCATGTCAGCCCAGCTGGGCAAAAAATACTTCGAAATCATTGAACGAAAACGGGCGCCATTGGTGGTAAAGTTGTTTTTATGGTTATCTTTGAAAAAATACGGGCCAATGATCTCACCGGACTATAAACCGCACCAAACAGTGGATTTTTCCGCGGGCATTGGCAGCTCTTGTATTTCCTGACGTTGCTCATCGAACCAAATATGGCAGTTTTGTTTATTAACATACCCATTTAACCCTAAATTAACTTCGTCGCTGAAGACAATTTTTCGATAAAAAAAAACGGATCTTCCTCCAGCTTTTCTAAGGCTCACCCACCGAAAATTCGACGCTTTTGCAGGTCTTTCAGCTTCAGTTCTTATTCGAGCTGTATTTTGCAAGGTTTTCGACCAAAATCTGTACGTAAAATATTCCACGTAGTCGAGTAACACATTCCCAATTGCTGGGAAGGGCGATGAATTTCCATTTATCACAGTTTTCAATAAAACTGGCGGACACAGCCGCAATATTTTCCCCTCTACCTACTCTAGCATACGGGTACAATAGGGTGAAATTGGTCGATTTTCACGACCGTAAAATGGTCGAAGTGCGCGAAAAACATTTTTCACAGAGCACGAGTTTTTTTAAATAACAAAATTCAACAATTTGTATGCGTAGTTCGGGTGTTAGTCTTTCCATGATGGTATAGCAATGCTAACTGAGCATGTTTAACTTTGCACATGTCACGAATCATACGTGAGCTGTCAAAAATAGAACACTGAAAAACCAAATAGCAAAAAAATCACCCTTTAAGTTAAACTTTAAGCATCAGGTGTCAATAAATGTCATCAATGGAATTCTTGTACAGTCTATAGTGATAAGATATTGTTGATAGTTGATTATATTATGTTATCTCATACAGAGTTTCTATATTTAAGTTAACTTTTTTTTTCTTCCTTCTTTCTTTGAACTAATCGTATGCTCACAGTTTAAATGTGAATTGCCGCGCCGTCTCGAAGCAACGTAGTGGATTTTGATATGCGTTTTTTATCTTTACGATACGATTTGTACAGTTTAAATAAGATAAAAAACACAATCTTAGTAAAACTGACTCTCTATAAACATTTCTTACAAACAATGCTTATGTTGCTAAAATTGAAAGTCTTACTCAAGTACCTTAACCATTTGTTTACTTATTCAATTCGTATTGAATAGAACAAGACGATGGTACCAGCTACAACGAGATCACACCAACATAACCCCAGATGAAGTAAGAAATAGAATAGGGAAAAGCAGTAGTTGGAAGTCATAAGGCTCTGACAAAGTTCAAAATATATGGCTCAAAAAGCTAACTGCTAACTGAGCTCCTGATAGAACTTACAAGGCTTTCTGCTGACTAGATACCAAAAGCAAACAATGCATCATATTCGGCAAAATACGGGTATATCACTTACCTTTTTACAATCTACAAGTTTCTAACAAAAATTATTACGTGTAATCTTAGAAATATAATAACATGTGAGTAAAAAGTAATTACGAAAAACTCTATGGAGTGCAAGGAACAATTGACGACTGATTCTGTATTAGTTCACCAAGCACTTTACTTGGGATCGAATTTGAGTCCATCTATACTGGTCAGATATAGAAATTTCCAAGAAGAAGAGTTCAGCCCACTTTGATTTTATATTGGCAGGAATCCAATGAGTTAAGTGCTAATAAGACTTTACATTGAATTCGACTTAAAAGCTGAAACAAGAAATTTACAAATAAACCATCTCCTCTATCTTGGCGATCTAAAACTCTACACGAACAATAGGGCTTTTTAGAATGATAAAATATGTGAAATGTTTTTGTGATGATATTGGAATGGAGTTCGGGATCTATAAATAAAAATCCATCGACATAGAGAAAGGCAAAGTTCACGATAACACCGAAGGATGCCGATGGATCACGATATGATCGCCGACTTAAAAACCGACAAAAACTATAAGTATCTTGACTTTACCAACCAAAGAGAATAGTTAATGGGGAAATTAAGAAGAAAATAAGACATCACTTCGACAAAAGGATACGGAAAATTATTTAATCCCATTTAAACGCCGGAAAATAAATGTAAAGCTATAAAAACCTAGGCAATTCTAGTATTGACGTATTAGTTCGAAATTGTGAAGTGGTCAGAAAAGCAACTTGATCAAATCTTAACACCGATTAGAATAAGTTTGTCAAAATACTGAAATATTAATCCAAGAAGTACGATGAAGCGGTATTCCCTTCCAAGTGAAGCTGGTGGACGAGAACTTTTGAACATCCACATTCTTCACCACTCTGTTATTAAACCTGATAAAATATTTTAGGGAACACATCGAAACATCAGATATGATCCGAACTGTATGCCTTCCAGATTGAAACAACACTTCAATAAATATGAAATACGAGAACTTCCGAATTCGTAACAAGATGCTTTCAAATGACCAGATAATATAAATTTGGAAAGCCAAGAAATTCCACGGAGTATATCCAGGCCAAATGTGTCAAAGCCACGTCTATCTAATCAACTGTATCTGATTGAAAGGAGGTCATCTTTTTGGAAAAACCGACACTGTGCCGAGCCGACCATTGACGAGTGCACACGCACACGTGCATTAGTGAAATTCTCTCCTCGTGTAGACAGAAAAAAAAATGATGAAAACAAAAAAAAAAATAAAAAATCTGTTGCGCCAGTAAAAAAAGGACCGAAATTCCTGCTTGGGATTTATCTCCGGCTACACTTGAGTGTGTCGAATCTTCGATAGGACGAAATCACTTTTACACTCCTGTAGATCAAGAGTATTTAAAGAGTATATTATTTTAAATTGAAGACGGTATATCTCCTCTGAAGAGGTTCTCTTCAACGCTGCCAAAACTACTGCCTAAACCACCGCAAAGTAAGACCAAATGGTACATCAATCCGGCGAAAGCAAAATAATTGCACTTGATATTTCTAATGCATTTCACAGAGTTTGGCATCAGGCTCTTTTGTCTAAAATGTGTGCATTTGGAATCGACGACTTTTCGATTCTTTTTCAATGGATTATTGAAGAGGATGATTTCAAGTTTGTTATCTATAAAATAAATGCTGGTGTCCCCCAGGACAACGTTTTGTCTCCGGCACTATTTTCAGTACTTTCTGCTTTTCTTATTCGTTCCCGGATTCTTAGCTCATTAAATTGCAATATTAGCAGCATACACAATTCGGTAACTATCAATAGAGTGAAATTTAATGCTTTCAAGACATTATTTTGTCTGCTGTATTTAAGGCGAAATTTAAATACCCAGCTGTTATCCATGAATGGCACTTGCATCGTCGAATTCGGAAAACTTTTTATTCTCGGTATGTGCGTCAATGACAAGTTACATTGTAAAGACCACGTATTAGATGTCGTCAAAAATTCAGCAAAATATCTAGCAGCGATATAAAAAATATTTCACCCCTTCTGATCAGGACTCAATATATTTCGTTTTCTAATAACGACTTGACAACTTTTTTTATTGTAAATAAAAGGCAAACCATTTGAGATATTTCAAAAACTTTATTATTGGCTTGAAGTAAACATTTATGAATGGAACTTGACTTCGTTCATATGGCCACCGCGGGCACGTTTGCAGCGGTCGATTCGTTGGACCCAATTTTTAACGACTTGGCCACACATTTTGGCCGAAACGGCCACTATTTCGCGTTCAATGTTGGCTCTGAGCTCTTCCAAAACCAATGACTTAACGTAGCCCCACAGAAAATAGTCAAGCGGCGTTAAATTGCACGAACGAGGCGGCCAATCGACTGGCACATGTCTTGAGATAACACTCTCACCATACTTACTCTTCAATAAATCATCCTGTTGAAACCACATGTCGTCCAAGTCCATATCTTCCAATTCTGGCCAAAAATAATCGGTGATCATGGCGCGATAACGCTGACCATTCACAGTAAAAAATATGGCCCAATAACGCCGCCGGCATGCAAACTGCACCAAACATTTATTTTTTGTGGATGAAGTGGTGATTCACGAAGCACATGTGGGTTTTCACCCGACCAATAACGCATATTTTGCTTATTGACGAAGCCATTGAGCCAAAAATGAGCTTCGTCACTGAAGATGATTTTGCGATGAAATTCATCATCTTAACGCATCTTCTCCAGAACCCAATCGGAGACCGTAGCTCGTTAGTTTACTTCAGCATGATGAAAATGTTGAGTTTACTGAATGATTCAAAATCATGCGATTTAACTCATAGGTGATGCTAATATCACTCAAACAATGGACACACTCGAACCTCGTCCCAATGTCTCATGTTTCACTTTGTTTTATCGCTATTGTCACCACCAGTTATCCATAGAAATCGCCAGTATCATTCCGCCCCTTCAGACTTTTAACCGTAACACCTGTCTCGCTATGAATGCTTATCAGTACCTCTTCAAGCCCACTTTCGGACGTACTCTAAGATATCGTGATTCATTCCTAAGCTGTGCAACTCGCTTACGGAATGGTCTGCCGAGCAAGGCATATCTCTTTTCTTCTTCAAGAATGCAAAGTTGAGTGCACTGGAAAATAACAACAACAGCCGGCAAGCTACAAAGGCGAATGCACCTGCATTTAACACAACCAGCAGTAATAAGTACATTGATCAATCATCCCTTTGCCCTAGTAAAGAAAGCGAGGAATTAACACTCCAGATTGATTTAAAAAAAGCTAGCCAGCTTAGAAGAAATGACCAGCCAATTTCTGCATGCGATGAATGAGTTACGAGCGAAAAAGGTGCAATAAAATCGAAAATACAAATAATATACTTGAAAATTAGTCTAACTTGCAAACAACGCAAAGAGCATATCAAAAAAATGTTCGCGAAACCCCTATCTCTGAAGATAGCTAATGCATAATTCGATAAAAACTATGTACATACAGTGCCTCACAGAGCAAATGGCTCACAGCAACCCTAATCTTTTTTGCAAAAATTCAAGGAAATTAAGCAAAATGAAAAACATAAATGTTGATTTTTGACATATTATTATATTCTTATTTTAACAACAAAATAATAATATATTTCCATTACAAAAACAATAAAATAGAAACAAATAACAGAGAGGAGAACGTATTTTACCTCAAAATGAAAATGTCCCAAATGACAAAAGCTTCTCAAATAACTTTTTTTTTTTTATAAATTTTTTACTTTGTTATTTTTTTGGTTTTTCAAATTTACTTTTTCACATTTGAATACAACTGTATTATTCGTTGACTATCGTGTAATTTACTTGTACGTGTTAAATTTTGCAAAATGTTACGTCACATCACATCCGGCTTACAGATATTATTTATTGAACATTTTAAAAGTGGAAAAAAGAAATATCTTAAATTCCTAAAATAGTCCGTGAAACAATAAGGAATGTTATTAAAAGGTTCCAGAAGGAGAACACAATTATAAACAAGCCGAAAATCATCCACAAGAAGACGTTTTCTTAGCGTAAACGTTGGATTGTCCACCAAATTAAGAGACATGGTGGAGAAACATCTAAACATTATGTATTTGCAATGCTGAAATTAAATTGCAGGAAGAAGCCATTCGTAAGCCAGAAGAACAAAAAGGTTTGATTAGAGTTCGCTCACAACTATCCAAAGCGCTTAAAACTTAGAATTAGACATACTTTTCATTTCTATCAAGACAATGATCCGATCATTGCCCAAGGGTACTCAAGACATTGCTGCAATCGCCTGATTTAAATAATATTAAAAATTGATGGCAAAGATTAGCAATTGAAGTTCGCAAACATGGAATTTCCATTAATAATCATATAAAAATAGTTGTATTGGACAAATGTCATAAAATTTAACCGGACTATACCAAAGAACCTGTAGAATCCATTTCGAATCATCTTAAATTAGTTATAAAAGGAAAAAGGATTCTCAACAAAATGTTAAAGTATATAAAACACGCATTTATTACACATTTGGCAATTTATGTATTACTGGGCCATAGAGAAAATGAGGAATAGTAACACTTAAATTCGTGTGCACTTGGTATCAGCTGCGGCGTTAGCAGTAATAGCGATGTAAGTATCAGGGCTTTAGAGGGAGAAATTAATAATATCCACATTAATTATTCTATCACGGATTCTGTGGGAGCACTGTTAATGAAGATGAAGGAAATAAAAACGAAATTGAGTTATAAGTGTTTATACTCGTTATATAAAAATTCTCATGCGAAAGAATGAAGGTGGAAAAATCATCATTATTAAATCTGTTGATGGTCTTGTACTTGTTCAGTGCATTTCATTTGTTGAATTTTTACCTAACCATAAATTTTTAAATGGAATTTTGATAATGAATTTGTCTGTCTACAATTGAAATATTAAAAAAAAATTATTTTTTTGTTATTTTTCACAATGATTTTCCCCGTTGCTTAAATAAATTATCCATTGTTCAACAGAACATCAGAGGTATATGAGAAAATTTTTCATTATTTATATATCATGTAAATTGTTTTTTGTATATTATTGATTTCGTTGCGATCTCTGAAATCAATAATATAATATAAACGTTTTATTTAAATAGAAGTGAAGTATTGTATATACAGAGGAGGGAGTTGGTTGTTTTGTAAAGCATAATTACAAATATTCTATAGTGAAAGATTATTGAGATTAAATTTCCTGAATGCGCATGCCTTAAAAATATATTTTACAACCAAAGGTGAAATTGTTGTGTTGATATGTGTGTTGGTTTTTTTTTAGAAATGTTTCCTGATCTTATGTTAAATGAAAAAGCAAAAAACCTTTTAACAAAAGCATATTAAAAAATAGTGAAGCTGGGCTGACATGATTGGTCCTATCAGCTTCACATGGTTTGGCATCAATAATAAATGAGTGCAACACAATTTAATCGGGAGCTTATTGGGATCACATCTTCGTATGTTCATTTTGCATCTTCTCCAAGTTATTTCCAAAAGTGTATTTTTAAGTCAAGGGTCATAGGTTGAATGTTGAAAATTGAAAAAATCATTTTCTACACGGTTCTAATTTCCTACACACGATATTGGAATTTGATATTCTGAAAATGAAAATGATCTATTTTTCGAAACTTGGGAGGATATTTTTGTTGAAATAGATGTTTCCAAATCGTATGACCTTTCTACAAAATGCATTTAGGAATATTTTCCATACTGCACATACACCATTCTTTAACACTTTTCCTTTGTACTTTTACTTAAATTATTTGATCCTCAACTAAGAATTCCTAAATTATGTTCATACGAATGTTTGTTCAATATCAGCTTGAATCTTTTTTTATATTGTACATATATCATACATTAAATAAAAAGCCAATTTTTTATGTGAAATAAAATAACAATAACTTTGTTTCAGAATTATCACATGGCAGTCTCAGATCTGAGTTAGAAGTCATCACTCTGGAAGCCATAGATGCAAGATCCGCTCGAGTTATTTTTAAGGTCCCTCAGACTTACGTGAACCTTCATGGAAGAGTGGAACTTCGATACACGAATAATAATAATAATGATACTTCTTCTTGGGATGCACAGATATTTGCACCACCTGAAGATCTTATTGCAACTTCGCAACTTGAGTTTGAACTACCTAACCTGGAACCAAATTCCTTATACAAGGTTAAAATAAAACTTATTCTCAGAGATCTTAATGTACAGCCAAGTAGCGCGATATACATTGTAAAAATTCCAGCTGAACGAACAATAACACCACCTTCATTGATTTCAGATTATAGACCAGATTTCAATGATGTCTTAACCAATATTGAAGATCCGAAATTAACTATTAAACAAACAAATTCAACCTGGTTGGAGATTAGCTGGAGAAAGTTTACGGGTGATGAATTGGAATTTGTTGATGGCCTTGAATTAAGATATAAAGAATTTTCAAAAAAGAATTATACTAGATCACCTCTAATTCATAGAAAACTCACGTCGCACTTAATTGAAAACCTTCAACCTAACACAGTATATGAAATTGGGCTCTTCTTTGTTCCATTTTCAGGACATGGAACTGATCTCATAGTTGGTGATACAATAAGAGTTCGAACAGCATCTATGTCAAATGCCTTTGCTTTCGTTGTGAATATAACAGTATCCAAAATAAAATCTACTTCGGTAGAAGTCAGCTGGAAAGGAGTTCCTTACCCGGAAGATAAATTTGTAAATATATATAGGGCGGTTTATCAAAGCGATTCTGGAAAAGAAAATTCAAGTATTTTTAAGAATACAAAACAGGACTTAAGTACAACAACAATTATTACGAACTTAAAACCAGGCACAAAATATCGCATATGGCTTGAGATGTATTTAGTAAACGGAAACATTAAAAAAAGCAACATGCTTAGTTTTATAACGAAACCAGGCAGTACGCGTTTTCAAGTAGATAGCGGTAAGTTTTTTATTTTAAATCATAAACACATCCAATATACTGAACTAAGAAACAAGTCTTAGCTTTAAGACTTATAACAAGATTATTCTAAGCAAATTCTATGGAGTATGAAATGTTAGCCAACAACTGGAAATAAATCCAAACAAAATTGTGTGCTTACCCTTATCTAATGAAAGAATATCCTATAATCTATCGCATCCTTAAGCACTAAGCTTTTCCAACTTCTTAAATTGGGTTTACTTTTGAATCATTTTTTTAAGTAAATCCTCAGAAACCAAAAAGAGATTTTATAATAAAAAATATTAAATCAGATGATGTCTTTATTACAAATTGTTTTAAACACGAGTAAATATACATAGTCCTGAGTTTGCTGAAATCAATGTAGGGCGAATAAATAAATCACGTACGAATTTATTTTTTTCTTGGAATTTATTTAAGAATAATTAATTTCTGAGTAAAATGTTTTAAAAGAGTGAAGAATTGGAAAGTGGGTAAAAAATTGAGATAAACACTTCTAGAAAGAAGGAAAGAATATTTTGAAGAAAAAACTTGGTTTTTCGGAAAAAGCTGATAGGTGTGAGAAAATTTTAAGGAAATTTCTTTGCTTAACAGCTTGTTTTCGTTTATACGAGTATATCCAATTGGAAAAATATTAACATTCATACTTTACTGATAACATAAGACTTTATGTATCTCACTAGGCATATAATGTCTTTGAATCTTATTTGAATTGAATAAGTCATAGTGGAATAAAAAATATTCGACTTTAAATGAAGTGAACTGAAGGGATTTTTCTTCAGCTTTGTTGAAATCACCCTCTGTTTTTAGAACCAATTTAAGACCCTGTTTTACATAATTTAACCGGGCAGTAACATACCTCTCCTTTGTAGGATAGACAAAATCCAAACTGTTTTTCTGCTTCTGTTTTAAATTCTCTTAAATAAGGTATCGACAACTACTGCTGTATTCCTATATTTTGCGTTTGAAGAAAGCAATAAATTAATACAGCAATACTAGTAAATAAATAAATTTTTAAAACAGAATAATTAAAAGGAGACAGCCAAAAAACAATTATTTTTTTTAAATTGCTTGTACACATATTTTATCGTACCCAATTACAACTACTGTAAATTAAAAAATTAATTTTCATAATAAGTAATTATTTAAATGTAGTATGCAGTACAGTAATTTGGTTTTTTAGGTATTATACAGGCTGTATTATAATGTGTTAAGACTTTCTCCTTAAATTCATTGATATATTTGGGGAAAGAAATCGTATTGGTGGGGGGAGAGAAGTGGTCGAAAACGTTCGGAAAAATACTCGTATCTTATTAACCCCCACCATTTCCAACTTTCAAATTTGTACATATTATTCGCAAACAAAAAAAAGTTTACTACATTTCATCTCAACTCAGTGGTTTTCAAGATTCGACCCAACTTGTTCAAATTATTAGACTTTTAAATGTTGTATTGTTTTGAAATAGCCCTATAAAATTAATTAGTCAACAGCTGTTTTGGATTTTTTTTTTCACATCAAATAAGCTAATCTAATATGTAAATCAATATATAAATTAATAATTATTTTAAGAAAAAAGAGTCACATTATGACTCTTAAGAGGGGGAAAAAGCACCATCAGGTTTTAGGTAATTTTTCTTTAAAAAAAAAAAAAAAAAAATCAGTAGAACAGGAAATATATTGAAAAGAACGTAAAATTATTTGCATAAAAAGTTTTATTAGAACATTTTTCAGGTTGAGAAAGACAATAAAAGCTCCAAAATCGTTGAGAGACTCATATCTTGCTTTAACAAAAGACGTTTTACATTACGTCCTACGATCCAAATACCAGTCTTCAGCAACTAAGCAGCCATTTTAATTCAAACAGGAATCATATCTGGAGAATTGTAAGTTCAGAATGCATGCATGCATTTCAACCTACAACTTGGGAATTTAGGGAAGCGTTTGGAATTCTGCTATTATGTACATTCTGGAAAGACACTTTGCAGAAGACAGCTTTATTGGTCGGAATGTATAGACGGATGAGTCCTGATTCAAGAGGGACGGAATCACTAATTTGAACAATTTACTAACCTGGGAAGAAAGCAACCCCTACTCCATGAAACACGGAGGTTTTGAGTATAAGGTTAACGTCAGCATGTGGACAGGCATATTGAGTAACAATCAGATGGGACCCTACGGTTTCCTCCATGGATTAACGCGAGTCTCTACCTGCAATTTTTGCGAAACAAATTACCAGAACTATAAGGTGGTGTACCAGTGCAATAAAGAACTGCCATTGTGTACAGGCAGCATGGCGCCCCGCACACTATGTCAATGCAGTAAGAGATTGGTTAGATCGCATGCATGAAAATTCTTATATACGATGGGATGAACTTATTCTATTGTGTACAAAGGTCTCCGGACTTGGACGGAATGGACTTTAATTTATTGAGACGGATGAAGGAAAATGTTTTCTCATCAGAAATACCAACATTGAATGACTTGGGCTATAGGATTTACGAGGCAGCAGCGAAAGTCTGAGAAAAATTGGAGATTGGACATTATTAGAGCCTTTCAAAGACTCGATCACACTATGAATAGAAAAGCACCACAGTGCATCAAGTTGTAAACAAGAAGCCAAATGGCAATGCAGACATCACGTGCCAAACCCGAGAAAAAAAATGGAAAAATAACTCACTGCAGCGAGTTGTAAACAACAAGCCTAAGCCGAAATGCAGCATCACTTGCTGAACGCAAGCCATGATGAGAGGGAAATTACTAAACAACAGAAGTGTTAACAACAGGTGCAACAACAGAAGCGTTATGTACAGCCAAGAGCTTAGATTCACTCTTATTTTAAACTTGGTGGTGATCACATGAAAATAAAGCGAATAAAGTAATCTTTTCAAAGAAGCTTTTTTTTTGTTATTAGAAAATAAATTAAAAACGTTATTCGTGCATACAAACCATTGATTTGCACTTTGTAATTGCTATGATACAAAGTTTGATGAAACTGGTTTATTAAAACTACGTTTACCTCCCTCCAAGCTTTTGGGATGTATTACCAGTTGAAGCGATACCTAAATAAGGCGGTTAAAGTAAGAAGAGTCTGGATTAGACCTCTTTGAATCAATGCTGGGACGATTCCGTCTGAACCAGCTATCTTATATAGTTTAGCTGAGTTTATAGCGCCTAAAACTAAAACAGGATAAGGTTGCGGCTTCAGAATTGACATTTTATGTGTTGTTTAAGGAGGTTTGACGCACTCAAGTTGCAAACGGAGACATGAACCAATCTGTAAGCTTTGGAAGGATTGAAAAGTATTTAGCAAACAGATTTGCCTTTTTCAAAGGGTTGAATTTGGATTGTAGTTACAAATATGCGTTGGAATGGAGGTAGAGGCAGAATTTCTAAATTTTAATACCTTTGGGTCAAGGTTATTCTTTTTGCCTGAGTTTTTGGTCGTACGAGTATGTGAACTTCACACGCTTAAGTCTTTGGTGTCTCATTTAAAGTTTTTTCAATTTTCCGCTGCCAGGTTGTTGTTGTAAAACCGAAAATTCAGTTATAAGCCTCTTTACCACCCGGATTATTCCACACTTTTTCTTTTGTTTTGGTACCCCTTTCTTTATTCCGAAGAAAATAGTATAAATAAATATGATCACAATATCAGCAGCTGCAAGCTCGTCATTAGCGAGGAAATACATATAGCAACCAGAATTTCTTTAAGACCCCTGTATCGAACAACATTTGCAATAGTTAGTAATAGCGAACGCGAATGGAATCCACTTAACGAAAATCTGAAGCAATTCAGTCGTAGTTTCAATTCATAAGTAGGAGTGGTCCTAATTTGGATATCTCACGGATTCCAATTCTTCTTAAGTCTTGGAACAACTGCTTTCTGTGAATAATTGAATATGTTTTGAAAAATTTTATTAGCAGCCACGTCTCGAATTCTTCCACACACTTTTCCATTACTGGTAGTATTGAAATTGGGCTGTAATTTGGAATAAAGTTTTTACCTCCTCGTTTGTACATTGTTGATACCACCGCATTTTTAATTTTGTAAGGGATTTTGGCTTGGTTTAAGCTTCGGTTAATTATTTTTGCGATCATTGGTACAAATATGTCAGGATGTACCTTGATGTCTCGTGCTCTTATACCGTCAACTTCTGGTGATTTGTTTGTGCTTAAAGACGTCAATATTGAATTCACTTCTTCATTACTAAATGCATAAATTGCAGTAACTGTCAAAAAAATATGGTCAAGGGCCTTATTCGACTTAGCAAGAGACATACAAACTTAACACACGTCATCTTATAAGCAGATTAAAAATTACAATTGTTAAAGGAGAAAGATGAACCACAATCAATTAACCTGTCAATCATACCCCTACCGTACGGACAGAAACAAGAGGTTGAAAGTCAAATACAGAAATTACTGGATGACTGAATAATTAGACCATACAAATCAACTTACAACTTTCCGGTTCGGGTTGTTCCCAAGAAAATGTTTTCCTCTGAGGAGAATAAATATATCAATTACATGAAACTAAACCAACCCAGACAGGTATCCGATTCCAGAAAATAACGAAGTTCTTACCAAACTCAGCAAAAACATATAGTTTACAATCATATGAATATCTTAAAAGTGTTTTTCGTCAGATATATTCCCCGTAAACAACGATAAACTTGAATTTACACGCCTTAGACTTGGGTTTTAAAAATGCCAATTCTATCTTTCAAAGAACCCTAAATGATGTTCTACGGGACCATATCGGAAAACGATATATTTACGAAATTTGCCTAAACCAGAATAATATTTTCACGATCCATCGGAGATAACAGGGGACCTTTACAAGATATCCTTTTCTTTCTCTGTGTACCTAAAAACATCATTATAGATAACGGAAAGGTGTTAAATTCAGGATCGATAAGGTTATCGTTTATGTTTGAAGATGAAGATTTCCACACTACCTTGTCTTAAATCATGAGATGTCTCAATTCGGATGGGTCTTTACGTTTTTTGGAATAGTTCCTCGAGAAAGCCATCAATGAATGTAATTTTAGCATTTGTTCTGCAACTGGTAAAACCCCGTCGAATTATTCTGTTTACGAATACCTAGACTTACACTCGTCTTTTCACATGCACCTTATTTGCAAATTTGCAAAAGCAACATTGGACTTCTCAAACTCAGAAATAGTAACTCTGCCCAAAGATACAGGCGAAAGTTGTAAGCTGATCCACATTATTAAACTACACTGGTACGAATCTGGAAACCACAAAACAATACATTTTATCAACAGACCACGATACTTTTGTTGTAATCAAATTTTGAAGAGTAATAATAAACAATAATCAATTACATAATGAGAGAAGGAATAATATTACTAGAACTCAAAATGAAATAAAGTCGCTATTAATCAATGAATTATATACAATATGTATTGATGTTGAATTATATGTATGTTGTTTTTATAAATTTTGAATATAAAATAAAACTAAAAAAATTAAAAAATATTAACTATGCTATTCTAGGCATAATTAATTAATTTATTTCATAAAAAAGAAAAATTAAACTTACAACATGTATCACATGTGAAGTAAACAACAACCCTCTTATTGAAGAAGGCAGCAAAGCAAGCTAAGGACAGTACACAACAGTCATCTAAATAAGAAATACAATAAAATTGAATTCTAAATACTTAAATTGTAACACCAGACAAATTGGTATATACTACAGTATTTTATATATACTAAAGATTTCTTTTACGTTTCATATGATCATGGATTATGAGCTAAACAGTGATGCCCCTTTTTAATACCAGTGAGGTGATGCCACTTATCTAAGCGGACATTGTAGCAACTAGCCTTGAGAACACGGTTATTCAAAACTTATCATATATTGTGTTGCGAACATATATGGCGAGGAGTATGTTAAAGAAGGCAGCAATATAGCTAAAGAACCGTACACAACACCCATCTTAATAACAAATAAAATTAAAATCTATGGTAAACACTTAACGCACTAGAAAAATTGATATAATTACACGCAGAAATTGAACATTGTACACATATCAGCCGAATGAATAAACAGAAAAGTTTACAGTCCATTTTGTAACCTTAAGTATAATAGTTGTTTTATTTAATATTTCTGCAAGTAATATAACAATAGAAGAAGCTTTGAATTTCTCAGTTATTCAAATCATAAGCAATAATTCCGTAATGCTTTAAGTAAAAATTATTCCTCCCACTACTTACAGAATTTATGAAATTTTTTTAATTAAACCTGTTATGGGAAACAATTTTATTAGAGAAATATTGCTCAATGTTATTGCTTGAAATAGTAATGAAATGTACGGAACCATTAACAAATGTAAAAGCTTTAATGATCTCTCTATTTGTAATTGTAAATGAATTGTAAACATAAAAAGTATACATGTGTATCCGATTTATTCAAAAATCTATCGACTTTTTGCAACACCATCAACAGTCAACTTATTCTAAATATAGACGAAAATTACGTAGACATTCTAGAGGATAAAAATACAATAGTTCACACTGCCTCAACGGAAGATCACGCATCTCTAAATGGTAAAGGCATTTCCAGCTATATTTCAAACAACTCCGAAAGGAAAAGAATATTAAGAATTTCTTATATTTAAAATGATAAAGGGCCTCTACATCAACAGCATAACTGGAATTTAATTACCGCAGTCTAAATAAAATATCCACAAATTTACCATCTATTCGGCCATCATCTGCTTTGAAATACTAATGATTATAGTAACAGTTTAAAAAACAAAAAAAAAAACCATTAACAATACCCAGAGATTCTCCAGCAAGAATTCAACAACCTCCCACATTTCTAGCGATTGCGGACCTTTGCATTTAAGAGAAAAGACTAAATAACACACGCTGCAAGCTAACACCCACACGACTTCCGCATTAGAACGAAATTGCTGATGGCAGCGGCTTGTGTATTGACTGCATAATTTACATTAAGGCACTTAATTAAAAGACTTAAGCAACTAAGACCATAAATAAGTACTCAAAATAAATTGTCAATAAATTGCTAAGTTGCTCAATAAATAAAAAGGCTAATTAAGGTTAATCATTGTTATTTATATATAATTTATATATAATTATAAATAATATAGGAGGGGTGGGGGGGTCTTTTCTCAACCCATTTCAAGTTACAGCCCATCAAAGTGGGTGACCTATAATTTGGAGGTGTAACCACTTTAAACACTATACACTCTCTCCATGTGTATGTGGAATTGATTCTTCCAGAAATCATTAGAGGGGATGCAGCGTCAGCTATTGCACTGAATATCCACCTAGGTTGGGTCCTTTTAGAACATTTCTACAATACCACACAAGTCCATCCAAAGTTTTCTGCAGATTTATGACGTCGATACTCAGTTACGCAGATTCTGGAAGATTGAAGAGGTTCTATTCCAAGTAGAAGATATTGATCAAAATATGGTGATATGAAGTTTCTTCTCCTTCCAAAGAAGTATGTCAACCTTCGAGGCCCCGAGGTTAGGATTAATCAACTAGAGAAACGTCTGGAAAATAATCCAACACTATACAAAGATTACTCTAAGTGTATTAAATAATACCTAGAGTTAGGCCAGATGACGGAAATCGATGACCAGTAACTCCCAGGAAATGCTGCAGGGCATCCCATAGGAACAACCGAGTTCCTGTAGCACATTAAAATAAATGGTAGCCTGTCGGTGACTCATTTACGTTCCAAAATATTTCCGTGGATTCTGCTAGAGTACTGACAAAAAGAACTATGTTCTCTATAATTGCATGTCTCTTCGATCCACTTGGTGGTGCTAGTGTTGGTGCAACAGGTATCGTGGCGCGGATTGGCGTGGGACGAGCCAGTTACATCGGAATTCAAGTAGGAAGTACCTTTTCTTTCCACAGATCTGTACCCCAATATGGATTCACCAAAAGGAGCGAAAAGACCAGGATAGCTCAATTGAAAACCATGGCACTTTCAAAGTTAGAGCTTTTTGGAGTGGTGATATTGGCTATGCTTTTGAACTATATAGCCAAGGTGTCGAGACTCGACGATCACCCTATCATGGATCATGGCACAAATGAAAACCCGCTCATCTCACTACCTACTAGTCTTAACGACAACAATTTCTGGTGGTACGGTTCAGAATTCCTGAGATCAGATTGGGAGTTCACTACCCTGAAAAGCAGGTAAAAGTTAGAGATATCAAATCACTAAGTCCATTTTTGAATGATTATTATATGTTGAGGTAGGAGGACAATGCAGACTTACGTTTCGACCAACAACACACAATAATTTTGAAACCGAGTCATCATTTCACCCGACTCATCATAAGGGATACACATGAAAAAACCTTTCATGGTGGCATGCAGCAAATGATATCCTATCTTCGACACCGGTTCTGGATACTGAACATAAAAAGCTCCGTAAAGAGCTTATTCACGGCTAAACCATTTTTATGAGGCATCGCCCCAAAGCAGGTTAACAGATGATGGGTAATTTGCCTCAACCACGAGTTAGAATCGTTCGCCACACTGGGGTCGACTATACTGGACCCGTTGAATACAAGACCTGGCAGGTCGAGGGGTGAAATCTTCAAGGCATACTTTGCAAATTTTTGTCTACCATATTTGGCCACCTAAGCACTGCACATTGAGCTCGTCAGTGACATGGCGACTCAGGTGTTCGTAACAGCATTCCGACGGCTTACGGCGAGAAAAGGTAAGTCCAAGGAGATTTTCAGTGACTGAGGGAAGAATTTTATCCCTCCGGCTGCTTCTCATTTTGGAGTATTATGGGAAGCTGGATTTTAATCAGTGAAGCACCATTTCAAAAGAACGGGTGGAAATGCAACCTTGACCTTTGAAGAGCTGGTCACCCTATTGGCACAAATTGAGGGATATGTAAATTCAACGTCATTATGTCAACTCGACATAGCGATGATTTTGCTGCTTTAGCTCAAGCGCGCTTTCTAATTGTGGAACCCTTTTAACTTGTACCGGAGCCCGACCATGCAACTGAAAAGATTACATACAACGATCGCTGGAAGCTAATTTAAATGATGTACCAGACCTTTTGGAAGCAATGGGAAACCGAGTACTCGAAATGACTTAATGTAGAAGAGCAAATGCAGCAAGAAGACCTTTTGCTAGTGAAGAACAAGAAAATTCCAAATTCAAAATGGGTAATGGTGCGCGTTATAAAGTTACACATTGGATAAGACAAGCTTACTCGGGTTGCAACTCTTAAAACCCAAACTGGTGAGTTAAAATGACCAATTACAAAAATATGCTTGTTTCTTCGTAACGTTGCCTAACATAGGAATCGGTAATTTAAATCTTTCCGTCATTATCATTCCACAATCAACATACTACCGCATTACACATCCACTTAAATACACATTCACTACATAATCACGCATAAAACTTATTGTTACACAGTTCTCACAATAATAATAAAAAATATATATTATAATAATTATAATAAAAATAAATATATTAAAATAACCAACTCAAATTTAGCCGTAAAATTCCCTACCCTAATTTACCGCTACGCCAACTATAATTACTATTCAACACAAATCTCTCAACGATCAAACTATATATCACATCCCAATCAAAACTCCTCTCGACACACCACAACACAACCCAATCATACAGCACCCTTAACCCAATAAAACAATATTCATCCAACAAGAATAACACACACCAGTATTCATAATCCACCACCAACTACAATTAAAACATAATACGTCGAATATCAAACTTCCATTCTTACCACATATATTACACACACCTATGAATTGTTTCATTCATAAACAAGTAAAATACTGTTATGAAAATAACACTTACCTGTTCATATTTAATGGAATATTATTTTTAATATATACTACCGAACACATTAATAACACAGAATTTCACTTTTCGTTACCCGTAAAAAACAAATAAACACAAGCGACCTCTTATTTCTTACAAATTTATTAGCCGACGCTATTAATGGATATTGTCAGGGAATATATGGCAACGAATAGCAAAAGAAAGAGATGGCCGTACTTCGAATTCTCAAATCATAAAGGGCAATATATAGGGTTTTCTAATAACGACTTGACAACTTTTTTTTAAATAAAAGGCAAACCATTTGAGATATTTCAAAAACTTTATTATTGGCTTGAAGCACAATCAAAACATTTATGAATGGAATTCAACTTCGTTCATATGGCCACCGCGGGCACGTTTGCAGCGGTCGTTGGACCCAATTTTAAACGACTAGGTCACACATTTCGGCCTAAACAGCCGCTATTCCAACAGCTCTTCCAACGTCGTCGGCGTGTTGACAGAAACCAATGACTTAACGTTGCCCCACAGAAAAAAGTCAAGCGGCGTTAAATCGCACGAACGTGGCGGCCAATCGACTGGCCCATATCTTGAGATAACACACTCACCATACTTACTCTTCAATAAATCGATTTTAGCGTGTGCTGTGTGGCTTGTGGCACCATCCTGTTGAAACCACATTTCGCCAAGTCCATATCTTCCAAATTGGGCCAAAAATAATCGGTGATCATTGCGCGATAACGCTGACCATTCAAAAAATATGGCCCAATAACACCGCCGGCATGCAAACTGCACCAAACATTTTTGTGGATGAAGTGGTGATTCATGAAGCACATGTGGGTTTTCACCCGAAAAATAACGCATATTTTGCTTATTGACGAACCCATTGAGCCAAAAATGAGCTTCGTCACTGAAGATGATTTTGCGACTCCGAATATCTGTAGAAAATTTTTATAATTTGCTCGTTAGTGTACTTTAGCATGATGAAAAGGTCGAGTTTACTGAATAAATTGACGGTGACAGTTTGATGATTAGTGAAAGAGTCCGTTCACAAATTAAATTCAAAGTTGTCAAGTCCGTATTGGAAAACCCTATATAGGGTACTCACTGTTTGTTTCTACGTTGAATGCTTGTCTATACTTTCTTTGTAATATGCTCTTCTCTGTTCCACTAATTGTTTCTTCGACAGAACGAAGTAAGATGAAAATTACAGAGAAGATGTATCAAGGTTGCTGCGAACAAGTTTACGGCGGGGGTGAATGTTAATGCCATTATTGTATTATATTTGTATATGGTATTATGGTATACCATTGTGAATGTTAAAGTAAAACAAACAAAAAAAAACCATTGCCGAAATTGCAATTAGCAAAAATACAAGAACTGTCATACTATGTATATGTGGTGGAAACACAACAAAAATAATTGTCGTAGCTGTTAATAAACCAAACGAATAAAAAACCACATCGCGTGAGCGCCAGTTAACATCAGATCTGATCAGCAGCCGTCAACCAGTCAGTCGTCAGATCGGAATAGCAATCAGTCTTTAATTAGCAGCCATCCGCATCAAATCGCGCTTATCTACCATATGTATATTTCAACCTTGTCTAATAAGCAAATAATCAAATAATAAATTTTGTAAAGATTTAGTAGTGTCGCCTTTTATTTTCGCACAGGCTATCACTACATGGTAACCCCAAGAGTATTTGAAGGGTGCCGCTGGTCAGACCAACACATGTGTCAACGTCGATCTGGCCACTCGCCGTCTACCATTTGACATTAAAGCGCCCCCTTTCAGCCCCGAAAAACCAGCGCTATGGTTTGCCCAGCTGGAGGCACAATTTACTAATTGTAGCATTATCGAACAACATAATAAATTCTGTCGCACTATATCACTCATCGATATGCGCTACGCTGCAGAGGTGGATGATATAATCATAAATACATCAGAAGACACCCCGTACCCAACTCTAAGAAGCACACTGATTTCCCAAAGTCCAGAGAAGCAAAGATCATTCAGCTTTTGGGGATCCCAGCGCCTTCGACACTTGAAGAATTTGGTACCCGACCCGACGAGGAGGTGTTAAAAGCACGTCGCCCAAAAAACCTTGGATGTCACAGATTTGGGAAAAATTGCCGATAAACTATACGGAGATTTTGCGCCAGGAACTGTAGCAGCAGCAGACGACCTTCGTCGACAAATTGCCGATCTGACCGCTGAAGTCGCAGCACTATCTAAATCATTCTTAAAATGCGGAACAAAGCATCAACAGCAACACACTTCCAGAAACAAATCCATATCCAGGCAAGTACCTTCACAATCAAATATTTGTTGGTTTCACAATAAACATGGTGCTGAGGCACGCAAGTGTCGTCCCGGTTGTCAATTTCAGAAAAACCGGGCCGAGGGTAAACAATGACTGTACGGGATCCTCACCCCCTGCACCGTCGCCTCTTCCTCTCCGACAGAAATTTGCAGCAACCGTTTTTAATCGATACGGGATCCGAAGTGTGGATTAACTGATTAACACCTATAGCACGATCAAATTCGATGTGGAAATCGGACTGCAAAAAAAACTTTACATGGCAGTTCATTGTTGCTTACGTCAGGCGAGCTATTATCGGTTCCAACTTTTTAGGCCACTTCGGCTTCCTCGTGGATGTGAAACAACAACAAATCATCGACAAACATACCAGATTGCAAACACGATGAGTATTTTCACACGTCCAGCCTTCGTGTGTAGCCACAATCCAAGCATGCCTCGAGCAGTCGTATGCAGCACTTCTTAATTCGTTTCCTGCCATCACACAACCAGGTACAGCCAGGAGGAAAGAACAACACCGTACCGAAAAACGGGCCTAAAATCTCCAGCAAGGCACATCGACTCGCCCCAGATCGTTTCAAGATTGCCAAATCTGAATTTGCCAAAATGATTCAACTTGGCACTGCACGTCGTTTTGACGCCCCGTGGTCCTCTCCTCTGCACTTAGCCAAACATAAGTCCGGAGAATGGCGTCCCTGTGGCGACTATAGGCCTCTCAATAACCTAACGATTCCAGATGCGTACCTCATTCGCTGCCTACAGGATTCTACAACAGAACTTCAAGTAAAATAAGTGTTCTTTACCATTGACCTGTTTCGGGCATTCAACCAGATCCCCATCGCCCTACCAGACATCGGAAAAAAGGCCATCACCACGCAATTCGGCCTATTTGAATTTCCCTTTATGACATTTGGTTCGCGCAGCGCCGCGCAAGCGTTCCAAAGGCTTATCGATGAGGTGACGCGGGATCTTTTCTTTGTTTACCCATACATCGATGACCTGCTAGTAGCATCAAAAAACGAACGGGAGCATCTCGAGCATTTCAACGCTGTTTTTCAACGACTCCAGCATGCCGGACTTATTATAAACAATCAGTTTTCGAAAAAAGTGAAGTGCAATTCTTGGGACACCTCGTATTAGCCAAATGGTTTTTCCCACTCTCCGATAAAGTGCAAGCTATCTTAGAATTTCCTAAGCCCTCCAATGTAAAGAAATTTCGTTTTTTTGTCGGCACCTTCAATTACTACAGAAAATTTGTCAAGGGCGCAGCTGAGGTCCTCAGGCCCCTCAACGGCCAGCTCAAAAGTCCAGGCCTCAAAAATTCCCACCCGATTAATTGGACGCCAGCGTTGGAAAAATCGTTTACGGACAGCCAGAACGCCCTAGCATCGGTTGCTTTACTCGCCCATCCGGACGTCACTGCAGAGTGGTTCATTTTTATAGACGCATCGGAGCAGGCCATTGTAGCAATACTCCAGCAACAACGCTGGAACACAGGGCAGTGCATCAGAAACCCAATTATACACCGCAATCAGGAGCCAAAGAACAGTCCGATTCAATCTGCCTCCATAATATTCATTCTTTTACTTACGTTTATCTATATTTTTTTTTTCTTCTCTTTTTTTATGTCAAACTAATTTAATTTAATTTTTTTGAGAAGGGGAGGTATGTGGTGAACACACAACAAAAATCGCCGTCGTAGCTGTTAACAAACCAAACAAACAAAAAAACACATCGCGTGAGCGACAATAACTGTGTCATTTAACGTCAGATCGGAATAGCAATAAGTCTTTGATTAGCAGCCACTTGCATCAAATCGCACTTATCTATGTTATTTTAACCGTGTTTAATAGGCAAACAATCGAATAAATTTTATAAAGATTTAGTAATGTCGCCTTTTGTTTTTGCACAGGCCATCACTACATATACATACCCTTACCAACCACGGACTAGTGGTTTTTTTCTAACGTTCGTGGCTTAAAACCAAAAAATGTGTTTAAAGTTTTGCAACGAATTGTCTACATGAAGACGACCGACCTCACAGCTAACATAAGTTCTCGTTGCGTTTTTACAACTGAGCCGGAATTTCGATAAATTTTTTTCTATTATTTTAACACGTTCAGCAAACGTAAAACGATGCATGATGAAATGGCAAGCCTTACTCAATATTCTGACAGTTGAATATCATTGGTAAATCTGTTAGCTTCTGGAAAATAACAATTGGGAAAGCTATAATTGCTAACTAGTTTTGATTATAGCAAGAGTCTAGCGCAACGTACAATGGTAAGTCTTTTTACAGTATTTCTTCGTTGTTTTGACATATGAGATATCTGTCGACGTACTTTAGCTGCCACCAAAAATTGACTGGTCCAAATCGGAATGTTCACACATTAAAAATTGAAAGAGCTCCTGGTGTCAATTACGCTAAGTCAATGTAGTTGACCCGTTTACAATCAGGTGACCTTCACGTTCAATATTCAGCTAAGGAAACCATTTCCTTTTTACCTTTCAGTAAAGTCAACCGACCTAAGTCCGTTTCCAGACCTGATGTCTTGTAGGATCTCTATTTCGACGGGCTATTTTATATCAGTCTAGGGCTAGCATAATTTGTTCGGCTGCACGTTATGTGTTCGATGTCCGATCATTCCATGTGCAGATCTGAACGCTGTCGTTCTTTTTTTTTTTGTTTTACGTCGTCAAAGGTATTCTTCTTCTTTTATCGTCTTATGTTATGTAGCCTATTAAAATAAAGAATTTTTAAGTTCTTTAACACGTTCATTGTATTTTATTTGGACGCTGTAGAGTTATTGAACTTAGTTATAAAATCTAAAATTGTGAGTTACAATGCTTTAAATCTTACTAGGACTAGGGATATAATCTACGTGATGATGAAATGACATAGCTGAGCTGTTTTTGGAGTGCAAAAACTAAATTCTATAATACGCTTTTAAATTAATTTTTATACGTATTTAGTAAATTTTAGGTATTTGTTAAATGTTGAAATATTCAACTAAATTTTATTGCATAAACATACTGAAAATAAAATATTTCTCTTTATAAGGAAAATTGTCTACTGCTGGTGTAAACTCTACACATGTTGGTGACTATTATGGACCACTTGTGGTTGTTTCAGTTATAGCAGTCCTGGCCCTAATGTCAACATTGGTTTTACTTTTAATGTTTACAAGAAAACGAGTTCATCAAACTGCATCCATAACTCCTCTAAGTAAAGACAATGCTACTTATGACAACCCATCTTATAAGGTTGAGATTCAGCATGAAACGATGAGTATGCTCTTTTAAGTCAAAATATAAAACATTTGTTTATATTTCTATTGTGTTTTTTTTTCAGATCTGTAACAGTTTTACAAAAGGTTTCAAGACATTGTTTATAGAAAAGTTATAACTGTATTTATTAAAACTTTGTAAATATATTCTTTTATAAATGTGGTATACACTCACATACATTTTTACATAAATTACAATACTTGAATTATTTTTGTTCCAGTGTTTCAATTGTTGCATTCAACAATACTATCTTCATCGTTATATAGTTACCTTTGTAGTTATCTACATAGAAAATCATTTAAAAATTAAGAAAAGGCAATTATTTAATATATCTACGATGGGAGAAGCTCACGGAATTCTTAGCTTTTCTACTCGTTTAATATCTTGTTCTAGCATTTCTTCTAAAACTCCCGTCTGAGCTCAAATGTGTGCACCCAGTAACAAGGCAAGTGAAAAATTTTCTCAGAACTTCCGTTGGCGAAGACTAAAAACTCGCAACCTCTATCTGCACGATTTGCTAAATGTTTGCCTTTACTAAGTGGAACCCTAAAGTCTGTAATGCTTCGCATCTATCCCTACAGATGAATGCACGCGAAGCCCCTGAATATAGTAATCAAAACATCCTAACTCCGTAAACACTAACTATTAAATATGGATGTACATAATCTCTCTGTGCATCGAGCGTAAAATCTAATTGAACGACTTTTCCGTCATCCCTACCAGTTGGTTACCAACAGGCAACCATTTCAAATCAAATTTCAATGTAGATATTGCCTTGTCGATGCAAAAGACAACTCCCCATTTCCCAATCATGTGGAAAAACCGCTACGTATAGCCCCTACTTTTCCACAACCTTTAAAAATTCAGCACAGAAACAACCTCTTCTCGTTAGCCTAACAATTTCATATTCGCCGTAATTGAAATCGAAATAAGAATCCAAATAAAATAAAAATCTCTCAAGTGGTGAAAAGGTACATCTCGAAAAACAATCCCTATTTGTCCGCATGTTTATCGATGTATTGTAATCAGATTTAAGAAAAAAAATAAACAAAAATAGTGTCGCACAGTGAAAAAGAAATGTAAGACCAAAATCGAAAATTGGAGAAATCGTAAGAGCCCCCAAGTAACAGCGTAATGGACATAGAACACAACAGTCTACTACCGGTCTGTGGATTATAAATAAGTCACAAAAGTTAATGAAAACATAATCCGACCCCATACAATAAAACCTTCCTAATGCCCCTATAGCACTTAGTGCGCCTCGCGACCTAAACGCAAATTTTAATAACGGGAATTGTTACCCAGACACTAAACATGGAAGGACAAAATGTAATTCTAAGTATTTTTAAACCCAACGACTATCTTGATAGAGGAATCGATCAGACAACAAGGACCGAACTACGTGCCGACCTAACGAATCTAGGCAAATCCCAGATGTTGTTTGCTGCCTGAGAGAATTTTCCTGTCAGCCAAGCTAAGCTCATGGAAGAAGAAGGCTCACCAAAATATTTCGATAACTCATCTATTTTCCACAACTAAGTAACAACTCTAATCAAAGACCGACTCTATTTAACAATGTTCCTTACCAATCCTGCCATCCTTATCTTATTCGTCTGCACCATAACCAGAACTAAGGTAATTTCACACGAGCTCAAGTCCATCATAATTACCAGTACCCTAACCAAGCCCAAGCAAAATTCATGCAACCACCACCACAAGACCTCAGCCCTTTCCAAAATTAAAGAAGACAAGCACCATGTAGTCACGAGCAGTGAATTAGTCAAACCAGCACAGGTGCAAGGAAAATTGGCAGCTTGATCCACTTTTCCAATTCAATGTCCGAGTTCAAATAAAATACAGAGAACCTACCATACTACAATCTTCGAATCAAATACAAGAAACAAAGAATACCATCTACTTGTCAGAGCAGGGACAAAACCAACGATTACACACTGATTGATTATCTTGGAGTATACAGCGATGAACAAGGCAACCATTGCGTATATCAAGAACCAAAAATTATTAACCCCAGTAAAAGTAAAAACGGCTTCGCAACACTTAGCATCGGTTCCCATAGTCGTTCACAGACTTCCGTGGAGTTTCGACGTGTTTCGGCTTTTATTTGAATACAGTGATACTAATAAAATTTTGTATTGGGCTCCAATTAGCCCACTGGTAGTGTGTCCAGTGGGTTCGACTCCGAGCCGGATAGACAGTTTTTTTTTCATTTAAAAATTAAAGAAAATAAATGTATAATTAAAAGTGCCTATAGCCGTACCAACTGAAAAATCAGGCGATGCATTGAAATATACATCAAGCAAACCAGCAAGAGTAGCCGAGTCAAAGATGAAGGGAAGGGGGAAGCTAAGGCCTACTCCTAACATAGTAAAGCGTCCCACCTTTCAATTTCCACTGAAAAGATGCTTGGTAGAGTGTGGGAAGGGGTAAGATCAACATCATCAAGAGCAGCAGCTATGAAACGCTCTAATCAAGATGATGACTACCCGTACGGCGGTGAAGGTTGCTACCTGGAAGCTGAAAATAGCTTCACATCCCTAGTTGCCTTTGAGTCAGATGACGAAGAGGACGAGGTTGAAGCTCTTAACAATAATATCAGACAGCTACAGAAAAAAGAGCTTGCTATAAAAGCAAAGCAAGTGGATAGGAAGGTGATGGAGACACAGCAACAACTCCAGAACCCTCAGTAAAAACAAAGTGCAAGCGTAGATCTACCATAACAACAAAAACAGAAACAGCCACTAAAACAACAAAGAATACAGAAACCGGTATAAGAACTAACATCAGCAGTAACAGCAGAAACAACAGCAACAACAATAACAGCGACAGCAAAAACAACAACATCAGAAAGCAACGGGTACCACCAATCAACAGATTTAAGATGGAGTTGACTGAAACAATAGACTTATGTTAGTCGGCCATAGGCAGTAATTTTTATATTAAAATACCTAGTCTAAACAGGCACTCCATCCACTGTAAAAGAGTGGAACACTACAAAAAATTAAAAGCTTACTAAAAGATACGACGACAGAGTTCTTCTCCTACATTCCGAAGAGGGAGAAGCTGCAAACAATGCTGCTAAGAGGTCTATAAGCGTCGACTGAAAGAAAAGGATTACGAAGAACTCAATTTTATAGGAGTTAAGCCATTCGCCACGGCTAGAGCCAAAAGGGAGAAGCGGAAACTACCGTTTTTCCTGGTCCAGCTAAGTCCCAACAGGAAACTGGATAGTCTAAGGAGTATAAAAGATCCTAAACTTCCAGGTAACTGGTAGTGAAAACATTTTACAATGTGTTTACTGCCAAAGGTTTGGACACGCAGCTTCGGTGTGTGTTGTGTGGAAAAAACTCCAAGTCCGACGAATGCGCTCTAGGTTAGGACGGAACATCAGAAAAAAGCCACCTCTCTTATGTAGGAACGAGAGACGCACCCCTAATTATCGGGGTCTTCCCAAATTCGAATACATCAAAAGTAAATCTGGCTCGGCAACAGAAAGTGGAAATTAAACGTCCACACGTGCAGGAACAAACACCATCTGTCACTCCCCAAGTTACTTACGCACAAATGGCGGCCTAGTGTCTAGAGCATAGGAACCTGTACCTGACATACTATAACTCTCAATTCAGTGGCGGATGGCTCAGCTTCAACGTCAGATAACAGAACAGGCTACGCGGGTAGATCAAATATCAAATATATAAATGGCGGAGCAAACCCTGAAGGTACTTGCAGTGCATGTCAATTCACTGATTAGGTTGGAACGACGAACCGTTTTAAAAGAGTTTACAGTTGTATAGTAGGTAGGTTTCAGGTGCTGGAAGCATGCATCGTGTATATCCCTCTCCGTAGTAGAAAAAGGTTGTACTCGTACATGGTGTCAATTTATGCACCTAAGGCTACTCGTCTCAGAGCTCGAGACACTTCCGATTCCTGAGGTAAGAATTTATATACAATTATTTTATTATCGGCGAAGATTTCATCGCCGAACATAATGACTGAAGAAATAATACACTCAGAGCGTTGGACACATTTATCAAGAACACTAACGAGAGCACTCTCTTCGATTTCGCTCCACCCACCGTCCAACAAAAATCTGTCAAATGAGGAGATTACAGGTGACTAAAAGTAATGGACGAAACAATTGAACAAACAATAAACAAAGCAATACCTCGGTATCAACATACTGACAACTAAGACTTATTCCCCAACGTAACTTTTGACGCTCTGCACAGACTTAAAAGTAGACTGCTGTCAAGACTAAAAACCTTGTACAGAAAGTTTACTGACAGACATAACTCGGAGATCATGACACTGAAGCCGTCGATTAAAAACCTCCAAACATTAATAAAGAAAAATTACAATAATTCTGCAAGTTTGTATTGGAACAATAAAATTTGGGCTGTAAAAACTAGCAACCCGAATATGTTCCCACAAATAAATGAAAATTTTCGGAGAAATAATCAAAGCGACTTTCCATCTCTTAAAATCAGCCGAACGACGAGCAACCAACAAATACGTCATTTACTTCTTTGTGATCGAGGATCCACAAGAGAAGGTAAAGGCTATAGAAGCGACTTTCCAGGAAGTATACAAGACGAATATTATTATTGGCTCGAACCACGATCAAAAGAATCTAGTACTTTTGCGCAATAGTGAATTTGCGATTCGAGATCTTACAAATGAAAGAGTACTACAACCGTTCATTTCGAAGGAAGAGCTCCAAATGATCTACGAATCACATAGAAGTAAGAAATAAGTGGGAACCGATGAGATACCAAACATTATGCTTCGACATATCCCACTAGTAGCGGTGAACATTTAATACATGGACTGAAAAGTCATTGCCATTTCTAAGAAAGGGCACCACTTGAATTAAATCCATACGATAAATCCATATTTACAGTTAATACCAACCTTCAAAAGATATGTGTATAAATTTGACAACTGTCGGAGGATTAGTTCTCGAGATATAGCGTTGTGAGTGAAGCAACTTTTGTTATTGTGAAAAAACAATGTGTTGATGATTCAGAGGAGTATTAAAAAGCTGTTCAACCGTAATAAAGCTGAATTTTTGTCGGTGTGTGACAATGGATGAAACTTGGCTCCATCTCTTCACACCAGAGTCAAGTCGGCAGTCAGCTGAGTGGCGAGCAGGCGACGACCAAAACGACCAAAAATTCAACAGTCGGCTGGCAAGGTTATGGCATCCCTATTTTGGGATACACATGGAATAATTTTCATCGACTCCAAAAGGGGCAGACTATTAAGAGCGACTATTACATTGCGTTGTTGAAGCGTTTGAAGGACGAAATCGCAGAAAAACGGCCGCATTTGAAGAAAAAGAAAGTGCTGTTTCATCAAGACCATGCACCGTGTCACAATTCGATGAAAAAGATCTCAAAATTGAATGAATTAGGCTACAAATTGCTTCCCCACCCACCGTATTCTCCAGATTTGGCCCCCAGCGACTATTTCCTGTTCGCTCGTGAGAACGCTTGCCGGAAAGAGATTTAAGACCGATGAAGAAATAATCGCCGAAACAGAGGCCTATTTTAAGGCTAAACCGAAATCATACTACAAAACTGGTATCGAAAAATTGGAAAATGGTTTCAATCAGTGTATCGGCCTCGAAGGCAACTATATTGATAAATAAAATTGAATTTTGCAAAAATTTTGTGTTTTACTATAAAACTGACTTTTCAGCCCATGAGTTATACCATCCTATTTAAAATTGCAATAAATAATGCGCATTGGAAATCTACATTCTATCCCAAAAAGGGATAAAGATGCTTCCAATCCGGTGAATCTCCGCTCCATCAGTCTTCAACCAAACATCAGAAAGGTTTTCGAAAAGGTGATCAATAGAGTCTTGACTGGTTCTGGAGTCCTGGTTTCTGTTATACAATGCTTAGGACGCCTTTGTGTGGGGCCTCTAAGGACACCAGAAAGAATTGGCGAAAATTTTCTATCGTTGGACAGTATGGGCAGCCACTTGCTTGTCGAAATGTAGTCAGATACTTTGGGATCAGGCTAGATTAATATCTGTCCCTATTTTAATAAACATATAGATGTTGTCTGGCCAAAGCTAGAGGTGCCTTTGCCCTTACAAAGAGACTGTTTCATACTAACCAATTCGATGCGAGGGTGAAGGTGATCTGCTTCATGCCTCTATCCGACTTTTTTTTATATAATACCGCGCGCGCACTAAGGGGATATGAATACCCTTTTACTGGCTTTTCTCCAGGGCGCGGGCGGGTGGTGTAGTAGTTTGAAACTCAGCTATGTTTGGTTTCGATATGTTTCCCAGAGGTGGTTGTCAAACTGGACGGGACGAACTGGTGCATCCTCAACCAGTTGGTCTTAGTACGTGCTAGTTGTTAGTTTGTTACATTTAGCCAGTCAGCAACCACACCAACATCAGTGTTATGCCTTCATGTCAGAATTGACACCAACGGGATTTTCATATAACTACATATAAATTCTATGAAAAGACTTTTTCCGAGAATGGCCTTGCACTGGATTCGAACCCGCCACCCTCTGCTTGAGGAGTCTATGCATATACCACTACACCACGGCCACCCCCTATAATTGTGTTTTTGCGCTAATTAAGCTAACTACCTAGATGGGTACTGCAAGGGACCTCAGTAACTATCTACGTGCTGTTGGCAGTCGGAAAACATAGAGTACAATGGACCAGTTTTGTGTCTGTGTGCTACCGTTCCAAAATAGGCGAATTAAATGCGAGTGAAAAATTTTCATCCGCATATAATTCCCAACATTTTTTCAATAAAAAAAAACACCAAGGATTACAATAAAAAAAACACTTAAGATTAACAGGTTACCAAAGATATTCATTTTCTATGCTTAATAGCTCTTCGCTGCCGTACTTTTAATGCCGGACGAAGAGCGGCAATATTCTAAAATTTTTATTTAACACAGGTTCCAGCAAAAATTATATTCATCCGAAGTGTGTTTGAAATACCATACCTAACGATAATCATTTTTAAGCTATTTTTGTAGGCGGTAACCTAGAAACCTAGGTTAGGCTATACAAACAGCAGATAGTTTTCTTACCCTTCAACACAATATTAATATCCCTACAAAACAGCACGTTTTACAGTCAGTTGACAACATACACATAAGAACATCGCTCTTGAACCAGGAACAAGTAGCGAAACTTAACAACGTCCTAAGAAAATTCCCTAAACGCTTTGTAGAACTAGATGAGAGGTTAACATATGCTACAGTAGTTGAAGGCGAAATTCGAACTTCTAACTGTAACCCAGTATACTCGAAATAATCTTCTTACCCGATGGCTCGAAAACCATTTGTGACCTTCACGGTTCCCATAGAATGCACCCTGATGTCTAGCTCCGAAAAAGCTGGAAAAACTGATGAAAAAAGTTTAGTTATAGCCGAGATCAACAATGATCGAAATGAACAAATTATTAACAGTTATCGACTTAATACTGAAATACTTTTAAAGAAATCAGACATCGAGAAGACTGCTTTTTCAGACAACCACGGTAATTATGAATTTACCCCCAACCCCTTTGGAGTGGAAAATTCCCCCACGATATTTCAACGGACACTTGATGACATCCTTAGAAAAAAAGAGGTTCTATGTTTATATCGACGTTATAATCATTTTTTGAAAGAGCCGAAAGATCATGCCACAGATTGTTACTTTTGTCTCACTAACGTACAGGGAATCGGACCGAAGTCCAAGTATACTATGCAGTAGCCCGAACAAGGAGAAAGGTTCCACCAAGACGTCGCAACAATGGAAAAGCGATAACAAGCCAAATGGAGTCCTACTATGCTTGATGATTATTGCTCGACATTACTCCAAAATGTCACAGAGACAAAATGTCACCATAAAACATCCGCAAAAAAATGTTGACAACCAAATTGATATAGATTTCAATTCAGTATAAAACAAATAATTTATAGCAAAAAATCTATAGATAATAGAGAAAAACTGAGGTCATTTTTTGTTTTCAATGTAATTTTTCTTAAGAAGTACTATCTTTTATGTATATCACACACAATTTTTAAAAAAGGTACTAAATTAAGGGAAGCCATACTAGTACGTGAGTTTGCATTGGTAACACTTAGATTTTTGACATCTGGTTGGTTAGTTCATATGTATATCATATTTAAAGGCTCAGTTTTACATATAGTATATAATATGTGCAGGTGTTTCATATGCCAGCCTTCAGTACTTATTTCGTAATCCAGTATAAACAGAACCAAAAATTTTAAGAGAATCTTCATCATCAGACTCGAATCTCTTTTTTTGGTCTTCCTTTCGACTCAGATGTATTCTCAGTTGTAATGAGAATGGACTCATCAATTTTTTCTTCAAAAACCTTTTCCTAAGTTCTAAAAAAGAACAGTCATATTAAATGAATTTATGTTTATCTTCCTATAAGTAAGGTTAGGTAAGGTGGCTGCCCTGGCAAGATTCAAGACACACTTAATCCATGAGCACGAGAATTGTTTGATGAATACCCGGATTACAACGCAACAACAAATGACAAATGACAGCGTAACTTTTTTTAGATTTTACCAATTTATTTTTCAATATAATCCACTTTCAACTTGATACACTTTTCCCAACGGGTTGATTTCCCCGTTCGACCCGTACTTCTTTCTGGAGAGCGACCTTTTAAGGTTTGGAAACAAAAAGAAGTCGCAGGGACCAATTTGGCTGTGGCGACTGCGGAGGTGTGAACCGGTGCGCATTTGCCAAATGTGGTCAAATCGACAGTAGCGCCACCTATTTTCCAATCCGAAAGTTAGGTTGTTATAGACGTTAAGTCCAACGCTGTCAGTCAATTTTGCTATTATATTTAGCGCTGAGTTTATTAGATTTATTAGGCTTTTATCTACCTATGCACAAATACAATTTTATTTAATTTAATTATTAATTCAATGTAATTGTATTGTAATGCAAGCTCCAGATAATAGTGGAAGCCATTATCAAAATAATAAAGGATTCCAAAGCATCGTTTTGATGGCAATTGTTGATACCAACTACAAGTTAATATATATGGATGTTGAATGTAATGGACGCATCTCTGGTGGACGACGGATTAACGCCCTTATTGAAAATCACTTTTCGGTAAAAAAATAAACTAGTCCCATACTGTTTTGTGGCTGATGATGCAATGACTAACTTTATATTAAAACCATATCCGTTTCCAAATCAACCAGCGCCAAATCGTATTTTCAACTGTCGATTGCCAACCGTTTAAGGATGCTGAAAAAACCAAAAATGTATCTTAATCCTGATCGAGTAAAAAATGTGGTTATAGCTATCTATACCCTTCACAATTTTCTGCTATCGAAAAATGAACCTTACTTGTTAAACATGGGAATTGTTGATTACGAACAAACAGAAACTCACGATTTATTGAACGGGAGCTGCCGATTAGAAAACAATTCGCAAAATATTTTTTTATCTTGAGAAATGGAACAAGACACAACTAGAATGTTTCTAAAAAGGATGTTTAAGACTAATTAAAAAATAACTTTATGACCCCACAAGCTCCAGACACATCACATTGAATAATTAAAAAATGAAGTAAAAACTGTAGAGCCTGAGAATAGAGCCACTTACTGCTGTTAACTTCATCAATTCCGGCTCCACTTTTTCTTTTTTTTATTTTTTTTTTTTTATTTTTTTTTTTTTTTGGAACTCTGTTAATATATTTCACGGCTATTAATATGATAAAACTATATCATTAATAGAAAACCTTACGACAGAACTAGAAAAATTGATGAAGCAGTTAATTTATCAGATGATTAATATAACGAACATAGTTACATAGTTAGTAGCAAAGCTTAATTGACCGCAAACATAATTTTCTTAAAAACAGACCTCTCCAACACCATCTAGAGTTAAACCAATTCATCAAGAACAACAACAGAGAAGCACCTTACAGACAAAAGCGATTTAAAGATCTATCCTGCGCATGCAGGCCCCATGCATAACAATAAAACTGATGGACAACAATGGTGCACTACTATTCTTTGCTCTTTTCTGCCCACCCAAACACAAAATCAGCACAAAACAATTTGATAGCTTCATAAAGACTTAAGAACACAGATTCATACTAGCACAGAACACAGAATGCTAAGGATCCAGAATAACAAACAGGACGGGACAAATCTCTTAAACGATCTCAAAACAAGCAATTGGTAATTTATAAGCACCGGAGAACCGACATATTGGCCAAAGGAAAAAAACAGACTTGTTTGACTTCTGTGTAACAAAAAACATCAGTCTTTCTTACCTTAAAACAAAATCCTGTCATGAATTTTCATCTGATCAATCGCCTGATGTACTAGGGTATTAATACCCGCCCCAAAAAAACTCAAACTCTATAACAACAAAACGGACTGGGAAGCTGGAAATCGATAAAAGGATGGTTAAATCCTTTATAAATGATCACCACACGAACCAAGAAAAAAAAGCGGAGAAAAATGAAACACGTCCTATTCACTTGGTTATAATTTTTAATGTGTGGTTTATCCCCAAAAGGTATGCAATATACTGGGTCCTAATTACAATCATTTATACTGGAAATTTTTTGCATAGCATTATTATTGGTAATGCAGTGGATTACTAATTTTACATATATTATATTTTACATTATCATATATTTTATTACATATAATTAATCCAATTTTATCTCGAACATCCTCCCCGGCCGTGAACATAATTCTCAATGTGTTTCGACCCTTAATTTCGTAAAGTGTCTCTGCTTTCATGTTGGTGCTTTCCTTGTCGATCACCCACAGACATCTTCTTCTTCGTTTGTTTTGATCATCTTCGTTCGTTATTGATGTTTATTGTGTTGATTGCCGAACCGGTATAATGTGTAGGGTAAGTGTTGTGTTGTGCGTCCAATAAAAAAAAAAAATAAAAAAAATAAAAGAAATAAAGGGTTTTACTCAAACTCTGAAGTTCCTAGTATGGCGAAATTGAAAATTGTAAGTATGGTGTGTTGACCAAGTAATTAAAAGTAAATTGACAAAAATTTTAGTATGACTTATGGGGTCATACTGTGCAGTATTTCACTCATCCTTCTTCTCCTCACTTTTGTGCTCCTAGTACGTGTAGGAAATTTGTAAAGATTTAGATTCTCGTGAAGTGTCGTGTTGTTCTTGAACTCCAATTTGCGAAATGTACATTTTGTACCTGGAGAAAAAAAAAGACACTTTAAAAAAGGGCATTAGTGAAAATTTTTTTTTTTTTTTTTTTTTTTGTGAGAAAAAATAAGTGCATAGTATGAAAAAAAAAAAAAAAAAAAAAAACGACGGCGCGTTTGTGGTATTGGTAATTCGATTCGCGGCGAAATTGTGTGCGAGTGAAATGGTTACGCATGTGTTTGCTTGGGTGTAAAAGGGTGTGGTTTTGTTGATGTATTGTACCAAAACAATAAATTTTAGAATTTTGTGTGTTGTACTTGCCATCGGCATTCTGAGTTTTGTGATTTGCTGTCGGCATTTTGAAGCTTTTGTTTAAATTTTTTAAGTTTTTATGTACATTTATTATTGCTGATTTGGATTGTGTATGTTTTGTAGGAGATGATAAGCGATTAAAATAATTCGTCGTCTTTATATGTGCTGTTGGTCGGAAGTAAGTAAGTAAGTTCGTCCCATTATCGCTAAATATATGCGAACATAATCCTCTTCTCGCTGTGAATCGTCGTAGGGCTGCGATGAACGCGTTTGCAGTAACGTCGCTCACCAATTCGATGTGTATGGCCCTGGTAGCCAAACACACAAAAATGGCAAAGTACGTCTTGAAGGTTTTGGCCCCCGTCCTTTCCATGACTTTATTTTGATCGGATCTGCTTAGTCGACCCCGGAATGTGTACATGGTTGGGAGATGCGCACTCTTGGGGCCGGTAGATTGCGACGTTGGTGCGACGTTTTAGCTCGATACCGAAAGCAGATGGTGCAGCTATGTAAATATCCTTTAACACAATTTTTAACTTTCAGGATCCAGTACCTGTTGCGCAAGTATTCTGTGGTTTGCTGTAGTCCTCCATGAAACGTTCGCAGATGAGTATCAACAATCAAAAACTTTGTGAAATGATGATTTGCTTTGAGTATGATTGGGTGTCGTTGATAAAATGGAAGATCCGCCTGTTGCAGAGAGTAAATTACCTTTTCTCGACTCAGGTATGTTTCGTAAATTTGTTATAAATCGTTGACAGTACGCAATGATCCTTATAAGTTTTTTAAAATTAAAGTGTTTTGATATAAGAGTATGAAAAAAATTTTTTACCTGAATCCCCATGTGAGCTTTAATTGACCGTTTCTCCTCGTATGTAGTTAAGTTCGTCGGTTGTTGTAGACATTGAAACTCCCAATATTCTCGTAAAAAATCTGGCCCATTCCACCAAAGTCTGTTGTAAGGCAGAAGGTGTTGTTCATCTGGATGCTATTGTATATCCGCAGAATTCATTTCACTGGGAATGTGCTTCCAGGTTTCGCCAGTCGTTGTATTTCGGCTACCCGGTTGTTAACAAAAGTGGCCTACTTACTTGGAATAGCAACAATCCACGACAACGCAATGGTTGAGTCAGTCCACGCATATTGCTTCACATCTGAAAAGCCTAAAACCTTAGAAGAATAGTCCACGCCAAACAATCATCTGGTAATAAGAGTCGGCTGAGCTGACACGGATTTGCCTGTACATTTTCTCAATGTCTGCTCTAAAGGTATATTTATGTTTTCTCCATCTTAATATAATTTCAATAATATCCGTCTATTGTTTAGGTGCTAGCATTAAATGCTGGTTCAACGAAGTTCTGTCTGAAGTTTTGGCTGCAGCATCAAAGACGACCCGGAGTTTTGTCGTTGAACTGGATGCTTTGGACACGGCATGGTGCGGCACGAAGTAGTGATAAGGAGTTTTGAGTAATTCGTCCTTGCTGACTTCGACTCCTTTCATGTGTCCCAAATATAAGTACTCTTTTATACACCTTTTGTACTCTGAGTGTAGTGTAGGGTCATACCTGAATCGTCGTTCTAGTTGAGCGAACCTACGCAAGGCTCCTTCCTTCGAGGATCCAAGCCCAGGTCTGCTATCCAACCTTTTCGTCGTTGCCTTGTAGAACTCCTCATATGTTTGGTGAGCCTTAAAGGGTATTTCTTCCATCTCCCAGAAACGTTGGAGTTGCCTGCTGACATAAAGTACTTGAAGGAAGTTCCTTATGGTTCGATTGGGTTTATGTACTTTACCCATTAAAATCCACCCAAGTAACGTATTCTGCACATGATGATCGCTACGGATGATTTCTGGAAGTACTATCTCGGAGTAGATGTCGTTTCCCAATAGCAGATCGACTTCGGCGGGTTTATAATAGGTCGGGTCAGCTAGAGTTAATCCGTGTATTTGATTCCACTGCTTTGGTATTAGCTCGTGGGCCGGAAGAAGGCCAGTCAGCGATTCGAATATTAAGGCTCGGGTGCTGGTTTCATAGACCAAGTGCAGAGACCCCAACCTAAGGTCAACGTAGCTGTGACAATCTCCGCTGCTTCCTTCCCCAACCCGGATACCTCTACGAAAGATCGTTTTCCCTTCATACCTAATCTCTTGACTGCCCGAGGATCTGATCGAGGACTGAAGAGGATCTTACTTTCACCAGCGCTGTTGCGAGTAACACGTCTACATGGGATTCTACTGCCTGAAAAGTGTTGACCTGTTGTGTTAGCTGAAAAGGGGTAGCGTTTAAGTTTACTGTAGATAAATGGGATTGTGTGGGGGTGCATGTGTGTTGGGTGGTGGTGACCGACACTGTTGGGTTGCGTGACTGTAAACCAGATAGTTCTCGCATATGCGATATTCACAATATTCCTGCGAGACGCGATGTCCATTTTTAAAAACCGGTTGCAGGTCCGCAGTGAATGAGGGACTTTAGTGCACACTTTACAGCTGAACTGACTCTTTTGATTCTGCTTCAAGTAAAACGATTTTGTTTTTGTTAATGGTGCCCTAGAGATCTTACTGACTCCTATATCTTCCCGTTGACCAACTGCCTCCAATGTCCTAAACCTCGCTTCTAAAATTTCAGTGAAACCTTCCAACTTTGGTAATTCCTTATCTGTCCCTAGCTTTTCTTTCCAAAGTTGTTGTGTTATTGTGGGAAGTTTTTTTTACTAAACGAAAGATAAGGATAACATCCCAGTGTTCCACCGGTATATCGAGATTTTTCAAAGCATGTCGATATTCCACTGATGTATCTAGTAATTTTTTCAGATGTGCACTGGTTTCGTGGCTAATGTTCTCTTCTGCAAAAAAGATTCTCAGCTGTGCATTACCAAGGACACGTTTATGGTCATAGCGAGATGTGAGAATGTCCCATGCTGGTTTATAGTTCCCGTTGTCAATAACTAAATGTTGAAGGAGACGCTCGGCTTCACCGCCCAAACTAGATTTCAAATAATGCAATTTCTCAACCTCTGTTAGTGCTTTATTTGTATGTATTAAAGATAAAAACAGATCATGAAATGATCTCCAGGATTATTTTCGGCAATCGAATGATGTTCTTATCGCTAGAGGTACTTATATTATTACTCACTGGAGTCTGAACTGTTGCTTGAAGTTTATCCATGCTATCTAATAGCGCTGTTTTGTAGTCCAGGTAATTGTCTTTAATCCTGTCGAAGATTTCGTCTAATTCATTCTCCTTTCCAGCTTCAATTGAGGATATTCCATCGGTGTTATGTTGGGTACTCATCTTGAAATTTTCCTCCAGCACGGCAGTCCTATTGGAGATGTAATTTTTTGTCCTCTCCTTCGGGGAGCTCTTTCCAAAATGTTCCCAATCCTTTGTAATTTGCTTTAGCAAATTCTTTTGGAGCTCCAGAGCAGTGCTCATTGTTGAAATCAAGTAAAAATAAAAAAAAATACTCGTAAGAGAAAAAATAAATTAAAATGGGAATGTATTTCAACTTACGTATCTTTTATATTATTTAAATTTCCGGAGATCTGCAGAGAATTGCTTTGAAATCGAAGTAGTATCAGAGATGTGTGTCGCACAGTTGTAGCGGACATCCCAACGGAGCTTTTACGGTAGCAACGGACTCAACGGTGGATGTGCTGTTGCAAAGTAGTCTAACGGTGAGCAGAACTGTTCACTGAAACGGCAAAATGGTCGAACAATGGAGATGACGGTTATAGCTGCGATTTTACTGCAATCTTTTGTTGGCCTTGTTTTTTTTTTTTAACACAATTTAAGAAAAAGAAAGAAATTGCACCACGCGGGAAACTGATTTGCACCTTAAAAAAAAATTCACTGGTAGAATTGTTCTTCACTTTTTTTTTATCTTAAAGTTTTATTACACATGTTGATTGATTTAGTATCAATCGTAAGGACTCAAAGGACCATGAAAATCGATAAAAGAATGGTTAAATCCTTAATAAATGATCACTACACGAACCAAGAAAAAAAAGCGGAGACATATGATTATTCACTTGGTAATAATTTTTAATGTGTTTTTTATCCCCAAAAGGTATGCAATATACTGGGTCTTAATTACAATCATTTATACTGGGAATTTTCTGCATAGCATTATTATTGGTAATGCAGTGGATTACTAATGTTTTACATTTAGCCCTTTTACATATACTATATTTTACATTATCATATATTTTATTACATATAATTAATCCAATTGTAATCTCCAACAGAAACATTCCAAGAGTTCTTAGCCTCAAATACCAAAATATCTCTCGAATCTCACATGCATATTGACACATAAATTAGCTATTTAAATGGCATAATCGACGAAGCTGCATATCGTACAATGCCAAAAAGGAAACCAAAAACAAGCGATAATTATATAGTATCCAAGGCTACATCAAGACATAGGTAAAAGGAAATAGGAAACTAAGTAAAAGGTGGCAGATTACAAGACCACCGGTGGATAAACAAAAATTAAACAGAACTATAAACAACTTAAAGGAAACATAAAAGAAAAATCAGAATTACAACCTAATAAACTACTTAAAAAACGTGACTCCAACCTCTGAGGCGAACTACTCACTTTGGAAAACAACAAAATAAACTGAAAAACAATATAATCAGTTTATTTTATATATCTAACTCTGAGGAAAACGGGTGGAAACGGGGCCAGAGAAAATTACGAGAAAGCAAATACCCTATCAGAATATTTCTGAAAAACATTTTCCAATGACGACGGCAACAATACAATTCCAAAACTTCAGATGCACAGGACCACATACCTTAAAATCGATGACATAACAATAAGGGAAATAAAACGATGCATAACATATAAAGTAGACAAAAAAAGGCACCAGGTTATTATATGTTAACTCTCCAACTTTAATTTAATGCTTTTGCTTGTTTTGCTTTTTCTTCCAGGTGTTTTTTAAAAGTCATTTGCGATGTTATTATGAACACGAGGTACTTGTGCTCCTTTACCTTCTCTAATTCTTCTCCTTGCCAAATCCATCTTTTATCCATTGCAAATCGCCCAAAACCATTCCGGAGTACCATCATTGGTCAAAACTAATTTCCCCAGGAAAACAAATCGGTAGATCATCCAAAAAAAAGAAAAGAGTAGGGGACTCATAAGGCATCCCTGTTTAACTCCCGTCCGCAAGTCAACCCAGTTTGACACAATGTGACCATCCCATACTGCAGTTCTGTTCTCTTCGTTGAGATTTTGTATGAACTCAAGTTCTTTCGTTGGCATTCCCATATGGTATTACTAAACTTATACAAAAGCGATTATCTGTCAATGGAGTCTGAGGAAGGGAAAGAGTCAGAGTAAAGATATTATCGACTGTGGAAAAGTTCTTTCTGAATCCTGCTTGAAACTCACTGAGTAAGTCATTTGTCTGAACCCGGAGAAAACTTTCATTACAGAGTTCAGACGGGTTATGCCCCTGTAATTATTAGAATCGTTGCGATCTCCTTTTTTGAAGGGTGGGAAGATTATATTTCTCTGAAGCTGCAAAGCACTTCCCTTACATCGAAAATGAAGTTATATATCCATCGTAGCGTACTTGAAAAATTCGGTCGGAATGCGATCCTCTTGATGCGATTTAGTTTGCATCGATGTGTAACTTTGTAGACTTCTTTGACCGTTATTTTGCAATCTATTACATCCGCACTTTTGTATTGTAGTGTATACTGTAATCGGTTTCCTGCGTATGGCGGATTAAGCAGCTGTTCAAAATGTTCGGCTAACACCGATGCTTCTACTTGAATACACCTTGTGAAGGTTTGGCTATTGAGTATTTTTACCAGTTCCCAAAAGGAAAGTCTGCCTTTACCTTTTGCTATCGTCAATTGCTGAGTGCATCTTTTTTGTAACTGTTTACATATTACTTTTAATGCTTTGTTAGACTGCTGATACATAGTTTTTGTAGAACTGTTACCTGTTTCTTTTAAAAAGCACAAATACGCAAAAGCTTTTTTTCTTGCTTATTCACATTCCCAGTCGTACCATATTTGTTTTTTCTGTAATTTTCTGAAAGGCTGCGCTAGCTTAGCTGTATTCGAAATACAGGCGGAAAGTATGTCTGATCTATGTACTAATGGAATTAAACTCTGCGTCATTTACAGCACAGGATGTTTTCCTCATCGACGCAAAAGTCTGTAAGACACTCAAATCACCTTCCCTTTACAAAACAGTAGACAAGGGTAGCGCATGCAGTACCTCTGATATATGTCAAATGGCCTTTCGAGTCACCTTTGGAACGTCCGTTTGTTGCTCTTTAACAATTATATTCATACATTTCAACCAGTTTATTGCCGTTACTATCAATTTGGTTATCTTCTGAGCATCTGATTTGATTTATCGATTTTGGTAAAAGTTCCGGTTCCTCTTTTTTAGAATATGCGTATTTCCTACTGTTCCGTTAAAATCTCCAATTGGCATTATGCTTTCTTTTCTTAATTCTAGTAAGTAGTTATATTGTGTTGCAAAATCTTCCACCCATCTGTTGCAATTCATGTATACCGGGATAATGTACATTCTTATTTTTTCCATTTCGACTACAACTACAATTTGGTTAAGTTCTTTTACGTATCGACATCCAGTATCGTTGTTAATCCTTATTATCCGAAGGTAAGAAATACCTACGCAAACTTGATCAATTTCAACAGCATGTCTTGATATGGCTATAGAGATTATAATTACAAAAAAAAAATCTAAGCTCGGTTTCCAACTCCGCAATCGAGTGTCCGACTGTCTTCAGAGGATATGAGTGAAATTTTTTTTAAATTTTTTTTAAATCCTTGTTTATTTTTTTAAGAGAATACCACACATACAATAATACACATTTTTTTATTTTTGGATAAAACTTAAACTTAAAAAAAATAAATCCAGTGTTCACAAAAAAACATTATTAGTTTTGGGCAGTGTGGTATGGCATAAAGCAACTGATGCATAGACCAACATTGCATTCACAGCACTGAGTTCTGACTTTCGACTTGCACTTATCTCCAGCGCATCTTCTCTGCTTCTCTTTTTCAATTTTTTAACATAGTGGCCGATTTTGGTCACATCGAATCACTTGTATTTCGTGTGGTAGTTTTGGTTTGTTACTGGTTTTTGGTGGGTTTCCCGCTTGCAATAAATATAACATGGCCAAATCACTACGAAAAATTTTCTGCGTCAATTTCGTTGTAGCTTGCGACCGTGCTTGTAACTAAGCATTCTGAATAGAAACGTCAAGCATCCAGGTAAATAATGACCACCACCATTTTTTCCTCGAATTGATATGCGGTATGTGTTCACATTTTGATCCATTCTTTCTGTGCCACCCATATTTCGATTGTAGTTCTGGATCGCGTGAGGAATGTCAACGTAAATATACTTCTTTCACTTTTGCTGTACTTTCTAACACTCCCCACAGTATCAGCTGCAAAGCAACAGAGACAACCGCATCGTCTTTCCATTTCGCCAGAAATATTTCGGTATTGTTGTATTGCAGTGTAGCAACTTATATGTAGCCTTTTTTCTCTTTCTCGAATTTTTTTCAGATCGGTAAGGCAGCAAGCATTCCCTATGCGGTTAGCTTTTAATCGTCGCGATGCAGTTATAGCCTCGCTGCTTTAATTCCTCTAGCAATCCGAATGACTTGAACAAATTGTCGCAGTAAATGTGGTACGGAAAAAGAGATTTTCTAACGGGATATCCATCTAACAGAAGGAGTATTGTAGAAGCACATTTTCCAAATTTTGTTTCCATTTCTTCGTCCCCACAATACGACTTTCCTTGATATGGATCGAAAGCTATCAGGTATCCAGATGATACGTTTTAACACCACACTTTATAGCCAAATCGAATGGGCTTGTTTCAAATAGCTTGTTTGCAGCTATGCTTTCTTAAATATTCCACCATAGCTTCGTCGTGTGATATAGGACCCTCTGGCATGTAATGTTACATAATTTATTATTATTTTTTTTTTTTTTTTTTGTGAAGATGTGAAATAAGAAGTATGAGTTTACAGTACTTGTCTGTAAAGTCGAGGTCGGAATTCGATTAAAAATGAAGAGACCTCATGATATAATCAAACCTGTCCCTACTCATAGCTCCCGAGATTGCAGTATTTTGGATACCAGTGCCTCAACTCCAGAAATCTGCCTTACTTGAAAGTTCGTTATATCTGGATACAATTAGAATGACAAAAAATATACGCTGCTCAGTTTTTGTCAGTTTTATATTTGGCCAGTTTGTTAATGAGAAATATTCAGCACTTGCATTTTTAATTAACTCCACCAAAATATCATCGAAAAACATCTCAAAATATTGCACAGAAGTGAGTTCGCTAATGTCATCTGCCGCAACGAGAGGAAATTTAATTGGCTCAATTGTCTTTCCGCCCCTCTTCCACGATAATTTGTTTACGTCGTTTTTGGTCTTACTTGTTTTTCTTTTTTTTTTTATATTTTTGTCTTCAAGCTCAAATGCATCTTTCTGTCTGTTGACCTTTACATCAGCTGGAACCATTAGCTGATTGCGAGACAATCTGTTGACGTCCACTCCATCCTCTTTGTCAGAGTCTTCATCTGTTAGGGCACTCACTGCCGGTGGCTCAATGAAAACGTTTGGAGTTTCACTATCATCTTGATCTAACATATCAAGAACTTCAGTCAAAGTCAAAATTCTAGTCCCTAAAAAAAACGATATGTACACATATTATCCAAGCGTCATCATATGAGGACACCTAAATACACAAGCATAATAGTACATAATTTTACTTCCATATATATTCCATTCCATATATATTTCGGAGCACATACTTTTTTCATATTCCAAATTATGAAGAAACTTAAAGACTCAACAACAATTACAATAACTATAACTTACTTTTTTGACGAATCCATACTATCATCGCTTTTAACGATTTAAAGGTTCTAATTGCACAACACGTCTTTCCTATGCAAATTTTATTCATCAAATGCACTATTCCCACAAAAATAACATTCAACGAAACCAATAAACAGTTAGAAACAAAACTAATCGTAAACAATTTCAGTAACCATTAAATTTAAAGCACCGTTTTTTCCGTCCTCATATGAGGACGCCAGGAAAATACTGGTTAATATGATTCTTCATACCATACAAGCGTCCTCCACTAGCTCTGCCCCTCTGCACCGATTTGTGTTGCTGATATCCACTGTAGTAAAGAGTTAAACAGTTAAACAGTTAAACAGTTCCTTTTTTTCGTTGTTGTCTACGATGAATGTTTCAAAGAGGAGGAATATGTCAAACTTATTTATATGGGGTGATTCATTGTGAGCTTTGATTTATAATGTAACATAAAACACATAAATTTTAGAGCGAACTTAAAATTTTATTATCGGTTAAAAGAAAAATTCATGTCATTTACTTTTTGAAAATGATATCATATAAATATTAGCCGCGACTACGTCTGAGGTGATATGGACCAATGATTCCACCAGCCCATAAACCACACCATACCGTTGTTTTTAATGGATGTAATGGTAGCACTTGGTACTCCTTGGGTTGCTCATCAGCCCAAATACGGTAAATTTTTTATAAATGTATCCATTGAGCCAGAAATGGGCTTCATCGCTGAACAAAATTTCACGATAAAACACCGGATTTTCATTGAGTTTTTCCAAAGCCCATTCATTGAAAATATGACACAAATTCAAGTCGCCCGTCTTCAATTCTTGCACAAGTTGAATTTTGTACGCCTTTATGCCGAGATCCTCACGTAAATAGGCCAAGTTGTCGAAAACGCCAAGCCGAGCTGCTGAGAACGACAACGAATCGACTCGTCACGGTCTTCGCGTTCACTCTCAGCTACAGCTACTAAAGTCTCTTCACTACGTGCTGGGTGCGGTTTAACAGGTCGAATATCATCCACTTATGTAAACTGGGACTCAAATTTGCGAATAATATTGGCAATAGTGGTTACAATAGGTTGATTATGCGCACCGTAAGTTCCTCGAATCGTACGAAAAACATTTCTCACAGAACGCTGATTTTCGTAATACAGCTGAACAATGTGGAGATGCTGTTGTTGTGTGAGTCTTTCCATGATGATTTGCCAAATGATACTGAACATAAATGATAAAGCAGTTTGATAGGAGTCACGCGTTATCTGTCAAAGGACTCCAATTGAAAATCAAATCTTACGATTAATCACCCTTTACTTAAACTACATAGAATATAAATTATAATTTTTTAGGCTGGCGGCATTTGTACTAAAAACTTTTTTCCTGGCCTGAGCGCTTTGTGCAGTTTTAGAGCCACCGCTGTTGTTGGACATTTCGCTTGACACTTCATATTTACATTTGTTAATTGTAGCAGAAATGTCATTCCTCCTTCACATGCTAAATTGTTCGTGGCATCGAAGTGAAAAGTGAGGCCTGTCGCCTCGAATTTCCGTTGTGATGTTCTGGTGTTTTGTTTGAATATCGTTTTTCAGTTTCAGTAAACGTCTTCTTTTTTCTTTTATTGCACTTGAATAGTCTTTATGTAGTATTACACCCCCGTTCCTTAGTTTTACTGCAGAGTTAAAAATACAATACATACCTTGTTTACTCTGTACCTCTAAAAGAACGTTTTTAATGTTTTTGTTTCTGGATCGAATGACTCTAGTTTACGCCACAACTAATAGGTTTTGGGTCTGAAGCAAACGAAAAGATGATGCTTTTGTGTTTTCAACCGTGAGTACTGCTAACTGCTTTAGTTACTAGCCACTCTACTTGCTGCTCTAGTGATTTACAGGAAGACTTTTCTCCAGTTTACTTTGTAATGCCATATTTGCCTGTTTTGGACTATGAATTTCAGTTCATTCAAGTATTTGCATCGGTGATTGACATATTACCAACAGACATTTATCTTTCCTTAAAACAATTTTCCGTTGTGTGAACTTTGTGAAAGTTTTCGCTAATTTTCTTTTCTTTGACTGTTAGTTGTTGTTCTTGCTTCCGGTGTTCATGGGTGAGGTTCTTTGCATTGACACACTTTTTACTTCTTTATCCCTATTTTTTTAATTTTGGGGAATATTGAAGACTCACCTTCTTTTGGTCTAGTCTTTTATTTGTTGTCGAGTTGAACCAGGTATAGTTCAATCACTTTGCCAACAAAAGTTCTTTAGAACTTTTAAAATACGTCTGCAATAGATCACTCTAACTCTCAAATTCCACCGTAACGGCACCGTATTGTAAACTGACTTACTCTTAAAACTAGAAAATCACTTACCAGCTAAATTTTATCTGATGATCAAAATTTATCTAACCGATCGACATTATGACTATTCTATGTCAAGTATAAAGACAACCACTCTAAATTTTTTACAGCACGAGGTATAATCCCTCAAGGTAGGGTATTAAAACAACTACGATATGACACCATACTGTTTTACTACCATAAATGCTTACAAACAGCAACTATGCAACTACAAACAATTCACGAACACACTACCATTAACCAATCTGGACTTATGGAGCTAAAATCTAAAGTACTAAAAACAAAAGTGAACGCTGAATAGTATAAAACAAACAATGATATACATTATTTATAAAAACCTTCAAATTCACACTATAGTGCAAGAATTATTGGAAACGGGCTGAAAAAAACACTTAGCAAGAATAATATCACACACTAACAGGTATGTCAACATCCTGCCAACACAGCAAAAGCTATATAAAATAGAAAATTGTAAAAAAAAGAATACTGAAAATACATATAATAGCACTAAATTTTCTGGCTACGAGTAGTTACACGAATGATTTACTTGACATTTATCACAAGTCCCACATCATGTTTTTATAATATATGTATATGTACATATGTACTAAGTACATAGTGTCTATCAATAGACATATATTGAGAAATAAACAAAACAAAAAAACAAAAAATATGTCTAAATCTAAGTCGACACGATATCAAAACTTAGTAGATGAAACGGCTGAAAACATCTTATGTGAATGTCCAGCCCTAAACGGAATTAGATAGAAAATTTTCTTCAGCAAACAATTCAGAAGGTAGAAAACCTACTAACCTAACTACAGTTCTGACTTAATGGTACATTTAGGTCAATGTGCCTTACTTCGCAATTGGCGATTTAATAAATTAAAAAAAAGAAAACAAAAGAAGATACCTCGAATTATTGTACACAATCGATACCATGTTATCCCAAAATAATAAGCCCATAACCTTCTTATTCTCAACATTAAGTAAGACCGAGAAAGCATACGCTGACAAAAAGATGCTCGCCATCATGGCCATTGCACTTTCTGAGGAACTTCCGTTACGGTTTAAAAAAAGTTAAAATTTTTACCGATTACCTAAGATACGCATTCAATAATAAGAACAATAATACCAAAATGAAAATATAGAAAGCCATCTAAAAAGAGAATGATCACGAAATCATTTATAAATCTGGTACAACGAGAATCATAGTAAATGTGCTATCTAGACCCCCACTAACAACTCTTACTAGTTCTATAATTTTGACAAAATATAGTGACGACAGTTCGTCGCACAATCTCATATGTATTCTCGAAACATTTGAACGGACAAACTACAAACTTAAAAAACTTTTAGGCACTGGATCTCATCAAAAAGAACCTCGTAGACATAGGTATATTGTATAAAAGATTTCTTAATCCCGACGCAAAAAATGCAATTACTCGTATGATTGATGAAAATGTTATGGGAATGATGCAAAAAATGTACAGTATTGAAAAAATCAGACATGTATTCTCGAAACATTTGAACGGACAAACTACAAACTTAAAAAACTTGGAGGCACAGGATCTCAATGCATCAAAAAGAACCTCGTAGCCATAGGTATATGGTATAAAAGATTCCTTAATTCCGACGCAATAAATGCAATTACTCGTATGACTGATGAAAATGTTATGGGAATGACGCAAAAAATGTACAGTATTGAAAAAATCTCTTAACAAAGATAGAGAATTTAGAAAATGAAACAAAGTACGAAAACACACTTTTAAAATATCACAAAAGAGCTCTTTGGAACGCAAAGGAAAACAAAGTTAAAATCATAGAAAAATACTATTTCCCAAAAATGAGTTTTAAAAAAAGAAAATAGCTAAGCAATATGTTATTTGTAAAGAAAACAAGTACGATAGCAATCCCAACAACTCAATTATAAAACCTAGACCCATTCCCGAATATCCTGAACACACACTATAGTAGATGTCTATATGACGGAGCGACATATATAGGGTTTTCCAATAGGGACTTGCCAACTTTGAGTTTAATTTGTGAACGCACTCTTTCACTAATCATCAAACTGTCACTGTGAGTTTATTCAGTAAATACTTACATTTTTATCGTGGTAAAGTACACTAACGACCAACGTCTGCACATTATAAAAATTTTCTACAGATATTCGGAGTCGGTGACTGCAACTTTAAGAGCGGTAACTCCAATTTTCGGTCGTAATTCTCGCCCTAGTAGACAGTCAATAACAAGTTTAGTGCAAAAAATTGAGTCTACATATTCGTTGCGTGATGTTGCCGTGTCAGTGAGACAACGGGTTGGTCGAAGTGTCGAAAATATCGCTGCCGTTCAGACGTCCGTAGCAAACGATCTAAATCAATCAATTCCACGGCGTTCTCAAGAATTGGGCATCGCTCAGACCACATTATGGCATATTTTGCGTAAGGATCTTTGTTTACACCCATACAAGATCAAGCTGTCTCAAGAATTGAAGCCGATGGACCATTTGAAGCGACGTACGTTCTCCGATTGGGTTCTGGAGAAGATGCGCCAAGATGATGAATTTCATCGCAAAATCATCTTCAGTGACGAAGCTCATTTTTGGCTCAATGGGTTCGTTAATAAGCAACATATGCGTTATAGGTCGGATAAAAACCCACATGTGCTTCATGAATCACCACTTCATCCACAAAAAATAACTGTTTGGAACGGTTTGCATGCCGGCGGCGTTATTGGGCCATATTTTTTCGTCGACGATAACAATCGTCACGTTACTGTGTTCAGCGTCATCGCGCCATGATTACCAGTTATTTTTGACCCGAATTGGAAGATATGGACTTGGACGACATGTGGTTTCAACAGGATGGTGCCACAAGCCACACAGCACACGCTACAATCGATTTATTGAAGAGTAAGTATGGGCCAGTCGATTGGCCTCCTCGTTCGTGCGATTTAACGCCGCTTGACTATTTTCTGTGGAACTACGTTAAGTCAACAACAACATGTTGAACATGGAACGCGAAATAGCGGCCATTTCGGCCGAAATGTGTGGCCGAGTCGTTGAAAATTGGGTCCAACGAATCGACCGCTGCAAACGTGTCCGCGGTGGCCATATGAACGAACTCGGGTTCCATTCATAGATGTATTAATTGTACTTCAAGCCAATAATAAAGTTTTTGAAATATCTCAAATGGTTTGCCTTTTATTTAAAAAAAAATTTGCTAAGTCGTTATTGGAAAACCCTATAGATCTGACAGTCCTAGACAAATTCACATAACTAGCCCAAGCGAAAATACCTAAGTCCCGAACAATTGAAGATATCAGGAAACATTTAAGAGAACTCTAATTTTTCTTTTGAACCCCCAAATGCATTTTTATAGACAACGCGGAATTTTAGAGCGCAGCTTCCGTCAAAATCATGATGATGACTTACGAAAGTGAAGTTAATGGCCAGGTTGATAGATTTTTTTCACCTCTGTTCAAAATTTTGCGATGCCTAAAGACTGATAACATACACCTTTCATTTGTGGAATCATTTGAAAGGTCTGTGTACAAGTCACCAGAAAAATCCTAGATAACTCTTGTATGGTAGAAACGTTTGTACAGATCCTGACTAGTACTAAAAACTTAGGTTAGACAATTTAAATCAATTGAGGAAAAAACCAGTAAAAAAATCTTGTCTTCCATAATAAAGCATAGCAGTAGGTAAAAAGGAGGATAAATTATTTCTTTTCAAAATAACAAAGGATTAGAGTTGAAACCATTCAGCGCCAGTGTACAAGGAAGACATTTTCCAAGAGAACAAACCAACAATAGTTCTAAAGAAATCAGGCTGTCTCATACACAAGAGTAATATTCGTAGTTAAGCAGCCATCCCCATCTCATCCATAGCACTTTCTACATACCATATCATAGCATTGCACGGTAGAATGGAGAGAATCCAGAAAAGAAATATGAAGCTGGTTTACGTCATCATTTTTTTTTTTTTTTTTTTTTTTTTTTTTTTTTTTATTATTGAGAAAATTGACAATTTATGAATACATTTTTTTTTTAATTTATGGTAACCGACTTCAATAGTTATACCTGGTTAAACTAAGTTTTTAGATACAATAAATTTTTGTAACGAAACATATATATTTTTATAGTGTTTTCTAATAACGACTTGACAACTTTTTTTTAAATAAAAGGCAAACCATTTGAGATATTTCAAAAACTTTATTATTGGCTTGAAGTAAAATCAAAACATTTATGAATGGAACTCGACTTAATTTATATGGCCACCGTGGGCACGTTTGCAGCGGTCGATTATTTGGACCCAATTTTCAACGACTCGGCCACACATTTCGACCGAAACGGCCGCTGTTTCGCGTTCAATGTTGGCTCTGAGCTCTTTCAACGTCGTCGGCGTGTTGGCATAAACCAATGACTTAACGTAGCCCCACAGAAAATAGTCAAACAGCGTTAAATCGCACGAACGAGGCGGCCAATCGACTGGCCCATGTCTTGAAATAACACGCTCACCATACTTACTCTTCAATAGATCGATTGTAGCGTGTGCTGTGTGGCTTGTGGCACCATCCTGTTGAAACTACATGTCGTCCATGTAGAACGCTAACCATTCACAGTAACGTGACGATTTTTATCGTCGACGTAAAATATGGCCCAATAACGCCGCCGGCATGCAAACCGCACCAAACAGTTATTTTTTGTGGATGAAGTGGTGATTCATGAAGCACATGTGAGTTTTCACCCGACCAATAACGCATATTTTGCTTATTGACGAACCCATTGAACCAAAAATGAGCTTTTTAGAAAATTTTTATAATTTGCAGACGTTGAAATTATGAGTTTACTGAATAAACTGACAGTGACAGTTTGATGATTCGTGAAAGAGTGCATTCACAAATTAAATTTAAAGTTGTCAAGTCCTTATTGGGAAACCCTATATAATAACAAGAAGAATGTATTATTATGAATAAGCTGAGATATCAGTTCGATTACTAATAGGAAACAAAAATCTATGTTGCATTTTGGGATACAAGATGGCGTACATTTGGTTAACTTTTGGTTTCAATTCATTGAATTAGACAAATTTGAAATCGTTATCCGATGAGAACAGGTAAATTTGCTTTTTCATAAAATGGAAGTTTTAAGTTGGAGCTAGACGATGGTTCAAATAATGATTGTGATCTTAAATTCAATATATTAATAGCACATTTTCGTTGATGTTTCTGTCCCATATATTTTTTATAATTGGGTTGGGGTGATAGGGGGTAGATTGTAATTTGTTTTTCAATAATTTAACTATATATACGCAAAGAGATTCAATATTATTTTCTCTATATATTGTTGCATTTGAATACCATTGTTCATTTGGTTTTCTGAACTTTCCAGAACAAAATCTTAGCATTTTTCGCTCGAAGTTTTCTAACTCATTTGTGGCTGTTGGTGAAACACTAAACCAACAGCCAAATCCATATGTAATTATAGGTCTTATAAGTGTTTTTTTACATAAGCAGTTTGGCTTTCTTTGAAATAGAACTCGATGATAAAAGTTCTTTAAGCAGACCAGAAGCCATTTTGGCTTTATTCAGCACTGCCCTGGGATGCTTATTAAATTTGAATTTGTTTTGGTAGTATATACCAAGATATAAAATTTTTTTTTTATATTCCGTGTTAACCCTGTTTAAATGTCTATGGAAAATTCTTTTAAGTTTTCTAAGCCAAATGCTTTGAATTATCATAAGATTCTTAGTGAAAAGTGAAATGTTTTTGTATTTTAATTTTTTAATGATTTTAGTAACGGAATGGTTTTCTACACTTGAATTTATTTAATTGCTTACCTCTTGAACAAGATCGTCAATTTCAATATTGGAAATATTTGTACTTACTGGAAGATTCATTCTGGAAAGGCTACCGTGTAGTTCTATTCTAAAATGATCCCAGTTCGTATTTTGAAACAAGTGTAAGTGGTAGGAGGTACAAGAACAGGGAAAACATTGAAAATTTTTATATTAGTTTCTACACCAAAATGGTCAGAAACGAAAGGAAATGTTTTACAAAAAGTGTTATTTCCTGTGTTTAATGATTTTGACAGCAAGAAAAAGTCTAATACGGACGAAGATCTAGGAAAATTTGGACTGTTCGGCGAAATTAGGTCTAGAGTAAGATATGATCCGTTGTAAAACTACCTTTGTATCACGTTACCATTAGGATTAGTCACAACATCACCCCAGTCAGGATGCCGAACATTAAAATCACCCCCTAATATCACTGCGTCATATGAGCTTGCAACGTCGAGTAGCCTAACTCGCTCGAAAGAGACTGACCTGCCGCTGATGGAATGTAAATACTTCCAAAAAGTATTCGTTTTTTGGCCCGATTATTTTTCTGGCATACCAATACACCTAGTCAAGCTGAGAAGGTATCACTGTGGAATTATACTTTATTAACTTTTCTTATTATGTTGTAACCTTCAAAGGAAGGTTTTAGTTTGGTGTATAGTCTTGTTTCAGATATGAAACAGATTTGGGGTTTTTTGTTTTAAAGAGTTCGAAGGAGTGGAATTCTAATCTAATATTGTGTGAGATTATGGAGTTTTTATTTATAGAAATTATTTTAAGATTTGTGTTTGAGCCCATTATATAACAATTGAAGCGACAAAGTCAAGATAAGCAAACATCTTGTCTTCTTTACTCTGGAGTTTTTGATAGTTAGGCCAAAATTGCCTGATTTTAAACAAAAGTTCTTTAAACGATATATTAAAGAGATTTTTGGCTTCGTTAAGAAAGTCCTTTAAATTTGTGCTTGAAGATGGGTGAATATTTTCAACAGATGTAGCTTGGTAAGCTTTTTGCTGGATAGGTTTGTTTGTGTTCCTGACCATATCGGCAAACGACATATTATTTTTTGTTAAATTGCTTACCATGTTATTCAATTCTTGCTGTATTCGCAACAAATCTTCAATTTTGGGCTAACATTATTTTCTTTTCTTTGTACCGCTTGTAGTATTCACAGCTGGAAGAGCTTGCTGCGTGGCCCTCTAAATTCCAATTGGCACATTTTGTAATGGGAACTTGTTGGTTTCGTTCTTTTAATGCTTTAAATGAATTAATGCATACCTCAGAGTCATGAAACTCACTACACAAAACACATATGCTGTGATAGGAACAACATTCCCCTGTGTGCCCAAACCTTTGCGATAACAACGAATAACCACATTATTGTGTTTTTTGTCCCAATAAATTCTCTGGTGAAGAAGATATTTTATGCTAGTTAAGTCTTTAGTGCTTTCCCCTACATCTAATTTAACTACAAAAATTTTGGCTTTACACCTTGCTCTTTAGTTTTAGCTGTGACAAATTGAGTGATTTTATTGATTTTGACATTAGGAGCAGCTTCTTCTAATGCCTTTTGAATTACGCTTATTTCGGTATCGCCGTCGATTCCTTTCAAGAGAATTGTCGCTCTTCTCGTTTCTCTTGGTGAGAAAGAAAAAGCACCTATACATTTTCTATAACAAGCTTATGAACGCTAGTATTGTCTACATAGACTTTGGGTTTTCGGTATCCTAAGTTTACAAATTTTTGTCTTTAGTTCTCAGCATTGCATTCATGAGTGGCAAGATTAATTAAGTCGGTTACCAAACTACAATTTGCACCGAAAATAAAAATAGATGAACAAAACGATTTGTTACTTTTCTTTTTGTCATCGGTGACAACGAAAGTCGTAATGTTGCTATCCTCCTCTCTAAGAGTACTACACCCTGAGTTGTTGTTTTGGATTTTTGCTCCGTTCGAGTTCGCGCTTTTTTTTGGTTTTTTGCTATGTGGCAGACTGATTGATGAATTGGTTATGTCCGATAATGGTGCGAATGGATTATTTGCCAAATTTGATAGGACAGATGGTGATGACTCAGCGTCATCTGCATCATTTCGTCTTCTTTTTTTATTAGCAAAATTATTTGCTGCTGTTTTAAGATTGGATATGACAATATTCCAATCACTTTTTCTTAATTGTTCATTGTTAGTGTCCATATTTGTCCCTGTGGGATCGTTAATTTATCACTTTGGTTGTCGGCCGTGGCCATTGTATTGGATAAATAACACAAGTTGGGGTTTTTTTTTAATTTAACGTGTCCCCCAGAACTTCTTCTGGGGTACTGAGATTATTGACTTTGTTCTTTTTTTTCCACTGTTTGTTTCTTTTTAGAGTATCTGTCTTTAGCACTCAGACAAGTCGATGTCGCTGTACAGTTCGTCGTTGTATCTTCGACCGTCATCAAAGTATCTCGATATCAGATCTTCATAACACACACATAATCCTTAGCATCGGTATACATCCCCAAAACTAATTTCTTCCTCCTAATTGGCATATCCATTTAGAAAGCAATTCTGCAGATTCCCCGTTCCTTGGTGGAACCTGCAGCGTCTTCATAAAGTATCCAGAAAAATTTCTAAACAGATCCCTTAAGACTAATTTGAAGGAAAATTAGAATCTTTACAGATCAAAACAAAGAAATTTTAGGAAGCTTATTCGGGCTTCGAAGGGCGCCTCTTACAATACTTTTTGCGAAAAGATCGAAACTATCAATGAAACCAGTAAGCTGCTCAAAGCCCAACCAAAGCTGGATCTTAATTTTTTTTTATCTTATGTTGATCAAAAAATAATATATATATATATATATATATATATATATATATATATATAAAAAAAGGAGTGAGGCACATTGAGGCATGACATTAAGTAAAAGAAACATAATTTCAAATTTTACAAGAGTCCCATACTCTCCTTTCCTATACCATGCAAAACTGCAAGCATGTATAGCATGCCAACTGATCATAACCAATGAAGAACTTGCGTCAATTGGAGAAAAGCTGTTACTGTCAATGAAGAGCGCTATAGACAAATCATTCAAGATTATTTGTGGCCCCAAATGTAGAAATATGTAGATACAGACGACCAGACACAGGATGGAACTACGCGTCACACAACCACTTGTAAACAGTGACCTATTGCGGTTTATGTTTTCAGGTCGAATAATTTTACGTAATAGTAACATAAATTGACTGGCCACCTAAGTCATGCGATTTAACATCATCAGATTACCTTTCTTTGCGTTTTTTGAAAAGTAAAGTCTATGTGGGTATGCCAACAATAATTGCACAGCTGCGAAACATTCGAACGTGTGACCGAATCCTTGAAAATTGTGATGTTCGTATGAGAGCGTGGATGTGCTTGTGGTATACATTTTAATGATGTTATTTTTCTGACATATTTATTAGGAGCAATATTTAATGAAAATGAAAACACCGGAAAAAATATTGGGTCTATAACTTATAATTCGTGCGGTTTGCTAAGAGATGGCGAAACTTGTATTATTCCATTGTTATTATTCCATTGGAACATGCGTTGGAAAGCTACTGTCATTGTACGTCATTTCAGTATATGTCATTCATTTGAAGTGTAAACAACAATAATTTTCACTGAAATATGTCGAACTTTTTGCCTAAAAAAGTGTTTTTGCGGGGAGTTCTTCATTACTTTAATATGAAGAAAACTGCTGCCGAAAGTCATCGTATTTTGGTGGAAGTTTATGGTGAATATGCTCTAGCTGAGCGAAAGTGCCAAAAGATCATTTTGATGATTTTGGCTTGGAAGACGATGAACCTCCTGGGCAGTCAAAAAAGTGTGAAGATGAAGAACTGGAAGCATTAATCTATGAAGATTGTTGCCAAATACAAGAGCTCGCAGAATCTTTGGGTGTCACTCATGCAGCCATTTCAAAACGTTCAAAAGCAGCAGATATATTCAAAAGCAAGGAAATTGGGTTCCACATGAACTCAAGCCGAGAGACGTCGAAAGGCGGTTTTGCATGTCCGAAATGCTGCTGGAACGGTACAAAAGGAAGTCATTTTTGCACCAACCAGGTTGGAACCACTCAGGAAATCTGACGCTACCTATATCGAGTTGAAAGCAGAAACTCTCCGTCTCTTGCTCGAATCTCACTTCCCAGGTAACTTGATCGAAACCAGTCGCAACTAGCTCTTATCAAAGAAGCTTGTAGTGAGTTGAACCACAACACGCCGTAGCTGGTATATCTTATCGGTTGTGGTGACGGATAAGGCACAGATTTTACTTACCCAGTAATGCTACAAAAAGGTATAGACCAGTTGCTGGCAGCTTTGGCATACTTTCCGAATCTCTGGCGAACAGTGAGAGTGGCCTTTATACCGCAAACCGGAAAGAAAGACTACTCGTTCGCCAAGAGTTTCAGACCTATAAGTCTGACCTCCTTCATGCTGAAAAGCATCGAAAGAATGGTCGGACCCCTACCAACGTGGAAGATCCTGAAAGAGTTCGCTTCAGAATCTGGTAGCAGAATTGGAGACGCACTCGACGAGAGGAAATATGACTTTGAGATTTTCATTGGCATTGAGGGTGATTCTTTTTGATGGCATGTGCAACTCGGCTAGACGAGTTACTGGTCCTGTATATTAAAGCAATACTGGTGATATACTGGAGGATATTGATTGCGGATGCCGACCAGGATCAACATGTAGTGGCGGGTGTAAACAGGGGCTGCCGCAAGTCGGCGTTCTGTCTCCACTGTTGGTCGACTCGCTGCTCAACGCACTCAATAGTTCTAACGTCTAGGCACAAGCATACGCGGATCATATAGCTTTACTGTCTGTTGGATCGTGTAGCGACTTTCTGCTCTAAAGCGCAGGCAGCCCTAGACGTAATCGACAACTGGTACCCTAGTAATGGGCTTTCAGTCAATCCTCTCAAAACTAAGGTTATTCTCTTTACTAGAAGGAGGAAGCTGCCTGATCTGACCCATCTAATGCTTAGAAGCATCCCATTCAATTCTCCAAACAAGCTAAGAATCTGGGCACTATCCTGGAAAGCAATCTTCTCTGGACAAAACATGTTACGACGAAAGCATCTAAGGCGCTGTCGCGCTCGCATCAGGCCGCAGGTACTTAGATATGACGTGGTGGGTGTTGGTACTGTAGGCGCCTTATCACTGAAAAGCTTGCTTATGTCTCTTCGTAAGACTTAAAAACGAAACGCATAAAACGAAGCGATAATTAAAATTAATTGAATCGGCTTGGAAGTGAATAGCGGGAAATCCGCACCACGATGATCTGATCCTAACCAAAAACAAAATTAAAAACGTAGTACATATCTAGATATGTATATTAACATAGAGCATTTTACAAATGCAGCATTAGAGGATTGAACTAATCAATTAAAGAATACAACAAACGATATATTAAATGTGATAAAAAACAATAGACTATTTATAAACTAATAAGCATTAAGTTTAAACTTACAGGCGAACTTAATAAAAGAATACAACAATAAGCAAACATATTTAAGCAAATGAGCTAGCAAAAAAAATATTGCCAAATCAAATATTTTATCAGAAACTGACTAAAATTTAGTTATGGATAAGATAAGTAGAATAGCATTCCATATCAAAATGTCGAAGAAGCATTGTCATTAGCTTATGTTAAGATAGGCTTAAACTCAACTCAATTATTATATACGGTATTACAGATATTCCAATAAAAAAAAATACGAAAAATTATTAGTACTTGTTTTGGATTCATCTTTATCATATTTCTTAATCACCATGTTATTTAAAATGTCATATGCATATGAGCTCTTGAGCTCATCTTCGGAATCGGAGGACTCCAAGAAAATACTCTGGGAAATTGTAGCAATGATACGGTTTCTCCAGATTAATCTCCACCAGTCAAAAAAGGCTTCAGCCGCGTCTCTCCAAAAACGCAGAAGATATCATTCTAATCCAGGAACCATGAATCATAGAAGGCGTGGTTCGTAGACTTCAGACACCTTTATACGCTCCACTCTATACAAAAGACAAAGGTTAGATTGTATACTAGTGAAACGTAGCCTTAATGTATTTTTTACTTTTAATGTCAGCGACCCCGACTTAACCGTTGCCAGGCTGGTATCGGTGTATCTTTACCACGATCAGGTGAGCCCTCTCTCTGGTGATAACCTAGAAAGGGTGGTACTGGAACCTGGAAAGCAAAAAACTGGCCTCATCATCGGATGCGACGCTAACGCTTATCACACGGTATGGGGCATTGATTACATTTTAAGTACTAACCTCATTGTTTGCAATATTGCCAATAAGCCCATTTTTATAACAAGAAACAGACAGAAAGTGCTAGATATCACTATTGTCTCTGACAACATCACTCAAATGCTTACGCACTGGATGGTATTGACTGAATATTCGTTTTCAGATAACAGATACATCCAATTCAACATGTGTGATTTTCCCCCCAGTCAAACATCATTCCGAAGCTATCGGAAAACTGATTGGTTAAAATACAGAGGAACACTGTCAAAAAGACTATCCTCTGAACTCTCAAGACCCCGCAAAACACCAATGAACTTGACAAGGAATTTATCCTGTCTCTCAATCAGGCTATGGCTTCTTAATGCCCTCTGATTCAACCTTGGGGCAAGAAAAAGCCGCACTGGTGGACTTCAGAACTAGGATCACCTAGGAACACCTGCAGAAACCTTGCAAAAAGCAAAAAAAAAGTGACTGACTAGGACTTTTACAAAGAATCCCCCAGAATATATAAAAAAGAACTGAGGAAAGCAAAACCTCAATCTTGGAAATTATTCTGTGACAAAATTACAGAAACCTCTGAGGCATCGCGGATAGGTAAAATCCTCTCTACATCATCATGCATCACAGGGTTTGATGCCTAGTCGTTTGAAAAAAACCGATGAGTCCTTGAAAACCTCAAGTGATAAATTATTCAACTTGCTACTGGATACCCACTTTCCAAATAGCTCCTCATTCGCGGCAAACAGTAACCAAAACAGGACTTTTGCATTCATAGTCTGATTACAAGAGACAAACTGCTTCGCGCTGCATAGCTTCAATCCATACAAGTCTGCGGGTCTAGACGATATAATACCGGCTGAACTACAAAGACCCTCAGATATTAACTTGCCTACGCTAGGGATTATTATGAGGAGTTGTGTAGAACTCAACCACATTCCACTGTCATGTAGAAAAGTTAATGTGGTTTTTATTCCCAAGTCTGGAAAATGCTCTCATGATGTCCCAAAGGACCTCAGACCTATAATTCCATCATCTTTCCTTCTAAAAACTTTAGAAAGAATGATTGATACTCATATTCGAGCAAAACTTTTGTCAACGACTCAACATGCCTACTATAAAGGAAAATCGGTGAAAACGGCTCTGCATTCGCTGACTAGCCACATCGAACTATCCCTACAAAACAAAGAATACACAATAGGTGGTTTCCTAGATAAAGAGGGCGCCTCTAACAACGTCGACACATCCGCAATCACGACTGCGTTATCAAATCTGCAGGAAGACGACTCACTTGGGGATTTGATCATTCTTATGCTAAATAGCAGGATAATCAACTCAGCTTAAAGATGTGTTAGTAGAGGTACGCCGCAGGACAGCAAGACGGTGTCCTTTCTCCCCTTCTTTGGAACTTAGTGGTAAATGAACTGCTAATGTATTTAGTAGCGGGAGGGAGCAGGGTGATTGCTCACTGATCTTCTCCTCTTTTCCAGGGAAATTAGAATTCCAACTATTGACCCACCTTCAATAAACGGTACCAGTTTAGTGTTTTCCAAAACAGCAAAATACCTGGGTCTCATTTTTGATAGGAAACTAAACTGGAAACCTAACATTCAAGAATGAGTTAAGAAAGCTACAGGAGCTTTATTCTATTGCAAGAAAGCCATTGGAAACAAATGGAGCCTCCAACCTCGAATAAGCCACTGGCTATGCATCTCGTTCATAAGAAAGATACTCACTTACGGTGTGGTCGTCTGGTGCACGGCCTTAGACATTGCAGTCAACTACAAAAAACTAAGCGGAATCCCAAGAACAGCATGTCTATGCATAAGCGGAGCTCTACACTCCACTTCCTCTAACCTAACCTAACCTATGGATATGTTTGTACTACTCATAACATATGCTTTTTTCTTACATACCTTATAAAACGTATATAAATTTTATCAGAATACAATAAAAAATTGTACGATACAGTACATCAAAGACATTGATCCTTCTAACCGTGATCCATCATAATATATCAGTAGATCAAAATGAGAATATTAAGAGCCAGGCGTGCTGCTATGAAAGGCGCCATAACACGTATTGCGAATTTCGGAAACGCAATTTCGGATGGTGTGACTAGCGAGGACTGTCAGTTAATATTGGATAGATTGGAAACCTCATGGAGTACATATCAAGACGCCATGTTGAAAAAGTCGGATGACCCAAAGAGCTTAGCTGACGATCCAGACCTCGTGGAATGTGAAAATGAGTATTACGAATTGAAGTCTATTTTATTGACTAAAATCAATGGTTCTTCATTGGATCAAGGTTATTTTGACCTAAGTGGCGTTAATCAAAACTTCCAGCAATTCACCAAACAACAAACGGAACTTATGGAAAAGATATCAGCAGATTCAGCAATACGGGTTGAACAACAGTTACCTAAGATAATTATTTAAAAGTTCACAGGCGAATTCACAGAATGGAATACATTTCATGATCTATATGTGAATAATAATTCTAATTTAAGATTATCAGAGAAATTTCTTTATTGCAAAAGTTTTGTTGCTGGTGAGGCTGCTGGATTTTTAAAACATGCTTTGATTTCTAGAAATAATTATTTAACCGCGTGGGAGAAACTCATCTATATTATAACTGTTAGAATTATATCAGGCTTATATGGCAGATTATAATATAATTTTGATAACAGAAATGTGCACCTATCTCTGGTAATTGCTTTTTATAGCGAAATTTGCTAACGATTCAAAAGCTGGAACCCAATAATAAGACATGATCATTTCACAACCTGGGACCACCATTATCTTATGCATGTCCGTTTTTTGTTTTTGTGTGTGTTTTATCCATCATTTTTATTCTCTCGCCTGTGCAATATGAAATAAACTTTTTGGAAAAAGTTTGCAAAAAAAACGAGTTCGGATTCTCCCTATCTAAAGCCAACAGAACTTGGCCAGATGTATAGTATACTTTGGGACTTGGAATTGAGGGACATGCACATCATCCTCACCTTGCTCTTTTCAAGAAGCTTGAACTACAGGAGGTGGATGTGGTGGTGAGCTTGTTGTTGTTGGCTCTTGAATGTCATCCCCACTACTGTCCTCACTACTATCCTCTACAGCATCCAAATTCTTATTTTTCGGAACATAGCTATCAGAGTCATCAGAGGATAATTTCTCATCATCCTCATCATCAGAATCACATAGCATGGCTATCAAATCAGATTCAGTCAATCTGTAAAAATTTCGAAGCATAAGCCGCGTGTTATAAAATCTTTCCATGTTAGCGCTGAAAAGTCAAATTGCGATAAATAAACACAAGAGCAAGAGCTTGCGCATTGTCCACAGTTTCTCGCTCTTGGTGTTTATTCTCTTATTTGTAAAAGAAGGTACCGATTGTTTCAATTATCTTCGATCTGGACATAAGTCTCTCAACTACAATGAAGTCTCACGCTTCATTAATCTCCGAGTCTTAAGTTCAACAGTTGGGATTAGATCGCCAATATGCTCGTTTTTCACTGAATGGAATAAGTGGTTTACATATTCTGTGCACTCGTGGAAGGATATCAACCCAACTTTTTCTCGTTTTGGCCAAAATTCAATTCATATAACTTCATATATTTTACTACCTAATCAGTCATTTGATCTCGTTATCAATAAGAACATTAGTTACATAGAGGAGAGATTAGCTGACCTAAGCTTTAATATAAGAATGGCGGTTGATATAATTCTAGGCTATGTGTTTCATATCATAGAATCAGCTCCTGTCAGAACGTAATGTGGTTTTCCTGACGTGGTGTAACTACCTTTGGTTGGGTTTTTAGAGGAAATTTGGTCGCCGCCGTTCGATTCTCGTCAACGGTTGTCCTTCATGTCGATATGGGTGTAGAAATGCAAAATTTCTGGGAAATTGAGATTGAAATTATTTCCATTAAGACACATATTTTAGAATTAGAGTAGAACTTCCCCTCGGATCAAACAAATAAATTGATTACGGTGATACGTTTTCAGGTGCTCAGGTCTTCTTCGACAGTTCATATAAATCCTTTTCGAATCCATCTCTTAACAAAACTCTGATCCTCCCATAAAAAAGGATTTATTTGCAGTTATACAACGCTTTCGACGTCTTACGTAAGCAATATCAGGAGATATTGAAAAAATGATTGAGCAAATTTGGGTCTCTGCAAAACATGTGGATTTTCAGAGAATTGTGTGGTGAGAGTCTTCATTTCAGCCGGCCAAACATTATCGAGTTCTTACGGTAACGTACGGAACATCTTTCACCCCATACCTGTCAGTTCGAACATTGCGTCAGCTTGCAATGGGAGGAATCCCCGCAAACATCAGAAATCCTACAAATCCGTTTTTACGTCGATGACCTGTTGACATGTGCTGATACCGTTGAAGGACTTTTCAAGGTACATCAAAATGTATCTAGATTTTTTAACTCTGCAGATTTCAATTTGAGAAAGTGGAACTCCAACTGCTCAGAGTTTTCAGAATCGCTGCCAGATGATCTTCGTGATCACTCTTACTTTCGAAGACGAATTTTTTGAATCGGCAAAGTTATTGGGTCTACTATGGAATGCAGTTAAGAATTCATTTAAATTTAAGGTTGGCTTATCTGAGCGACCTCTATGTACCAAACGCGAAATATTATCGGACACCTACCGGATATTTTATCCCTTTGGATTTCGGGCACCAAGTGTTATTTCCTTAAAAATCTTTTTTCAACAGCTGTGGAAATCTAAGCTATCCTGGGATGACGCCGTTCCTGTCGAAATTGCCAAGAAGTGGTTTAACATCCGCTCTAAAATCATATTGCTGCGGGGGTCGGAGTTTCCTCGTCATATTTGGCACAGTAGCCCCGTGGAGTATCATGGGTTTTGCAATTCTTCACTTAAAGTTTATTCAGCCGTTATTAATTACAAGAGTGTAATGTCCTTACTTGCTGTCAAAAGAAGAGTTACCCCCAACAAAGAACTAACTATTCCGCGTTAGAGTTATGTGGTGCGCTATTGCTCTGCTGACTTTTTGGTAAACTTAAATCATCTCTTCAAGATGAATCAATAAAAATATATGCATGGACGGATTCAACCCAGCCTTTTCGTTCACCTTTCAAGGTTGAACGATTTCCTTTTGTGGTAGAAAGGGCTTCCTTCCGCAAGATTTTCCTATCGCCACGTGATCGAACATTGGGTTAACCAGCCAACTACAACATGCAAAAAAATATATATTTTTAAGACTGTGCAATGGAGGGTTTTTTGTAAGGAAATAAACCAACTCTCAAAAGGTCGAGCACTTCTTATAAGCTCAACGATATTAAGTCTCATGCCGTTTATAGATACCTAAAGTTTACTACGCATAGGGGGAATAATTCAGATATCTGCGTTAACATCATCTGCTACGCACTTCATTATTTTGCCTAGAACACGCGCCGTTGTTTTATTACTCACGCGACACTATCACGAAAAATATCTTCAGGTCAGAGTGGTAGAATTATTCAGCTAATTAAAACAGGATAACTGGATAATTGGGTGTCGAGGCCTGATGAGAAAAAAAGTTCACAACTGCGTCGTTTGTGCTAAAGTCAGAAAACTACTTGCTCGTGTAGGAGTTGATTTCAATCGTCCAGCTACCCTGCGACTGGCACGTGAGCGGCGTACCAACTTCGTGAAGTCATATATCGCACTTTTTGTTTGCAATCCATTTGGAACTTGTTGGAGGTTTGTCGAATGAAGCGTTCTTAGCTGCTCGAGACCGTTTTATTGCAAGCCGGAAGAAACCTCCCGAAATAATTTCAGACAACGGAACAAATTTTAAGGGAGCTTATAAAAGGCTAACTGAGATGCATTCATTACTTCTTGCGGATCATCAAGGCGATATTGTTGCAGACAATTTATCAACTTAATGAATTTTATGGCGATTTATCCCATCCTCATCACCGCAATTCGGAGGACTGTGAGTCGCGGGAGTAAGGGCCGTTAGGCTTCATCTTAAAAAAGTCATTGGTGATCCCGTACTTACATATGGTATGCCATAAAGAGTTTTATACATTTTTAACTCGCGTCGAAGCAATATTTTACTCCTTTCCGCTCTGTGCCCGAGCAGACAATGATTTTGATGCACTCATTTTCTAATTGGTCGTCCATTTACTTCTGTTTCCGAAGAAACAGAAGTGGATAAAATATAAATATACAACCTATTTACTACATACATATACACACAAGCAAATATATACTTACACACAAATTTTTTTTTCTAATAAAACAATTATTGTGCGATTTTGTTCCTTTAAATTCTACAAAATACATAGATACCTACAATATAAATACGTGCATTAAAATAAACAAAAAGAAATAATATATGTTTAAATATATACATTTATGTGAAATATTCAAATGAAACTTTCCCACGCACACGCTTCTTTAATTTTCTGCAAATTCAGCATTTCAACAAACAAGCAAAAGTGCAGCATTTCACATGACATCCGTTACCAGAGAAGCTCTTGGCATAGGTCAGATGATAAGTTCATATTTTGTAATAATTTAGTCTTAATTATTAAAAGTGATTAAATTAAAGTAATTAAATTAAAGTAACTTTTTTTATAAAAATTAAATAAATAATTAACTGGCGCCCGAGCAGGGACCCACAGAAGTAAATAAAAAATAATAACGGTACTGTAAGAAACTCATGTAGTTCTGAGTTTTGCGAATCGGTGAATCGGTTACGCGTGTGAGTCTCGCCGCTTAACAGACTTAAAACAATGAAGGAATGTTTTATGTAGTGTCCGTCGCGTGTGTGATGAAAGGTGAAATAAAAATTATTGAGGGCCCCTTAGTAGCCGGTAGCAACTAATCACTCGAATGCCAGAGGAAAAGGAAGCGTTGGACGCTAACCGCACCACGATCCTGCAAAAGTCAGGACCAATGTTTTACCTGCACATAGTATAATTGAAACTAATGGCCGATTTAAGAAGAAATAAAAAATAAATGAAACAAAACTGAAAGTCAGAAAATGAAATATAAGATTATTAAAACTATCGAAATATTAATTAGCAAACTAAATTCAAAACTAATTTGAATTGAAATTGAATAAAGTAAGAATAATAAATTAAACAAAATAAAATAATCAAATTAAATTATACTTCATCAATTAACAACATTTATACTAAATATATAAAGTATATTAAATATTTGTAAGTTACAAAATTAATAACGAACGAACTGATTCAAACTATATTACCTTCATTTAAACTACACTACGTTTACATATCATACAATTAAATACATAAAATACATACCTATTATAATTATAATAAGTGCAAAACTTTGAGTGCTAAAATAATTAATCAAATTTATAACACCCCTCAACTCTCGTTATGCTAAATTCCTTCTGTTTGAAATTAACATGACAAGCCCCAACAATTTAATCAGACCCCCCGTCCTCAATGCTGGACCGAATCCCCATGCCGCAAGACCACATCCACCCAATATTGGCGGAGTTGTTACGAATGAGGCTTTAGAAGCCTTAATTACATCGGTGAACTGGAAAAATACCCGATGTGGTACGTTTTCTGAAAGATTTCACTGCCCAACTAGTAGAATTCAACTCCTGGAAGAAAAGCGTTGATAGAACCCTACAATTATACAAAAACGAAAAAGGAACACCCAAGTATTAAGTGATCCTCAATGTTATTCGCAATAAAATAGTTGGCCAGGCCAATGTGGTATTAGAGTCATATAATACCCCGTTGGACTGGAAGTCCATCATGATGGATTATGTTGATAAGCGCGGCTTATCCACCCTTGAATATCAGATGACACCCCTAGTCCAAGGAAGTCTTACGATCCAAGAACTGTATCATGCGGTATACGCACATTTATCATTGATTCTAAATAAAATATTTTGTATAAAAAATAGTAACGAGTCACTTAATATTCACACACAAATATGTAGAGACAGACTTTAGACACCTTCATCAGAATTCTAATGGGCGATCTTAAAAGAATTCTTGGCATAAAGTTTGAAAACCAAATCTTGGCATAAAGCTTGAAAACCAAAACTATAGGAAACAATATCCCATCTCAAAATCTGGTCTAAACCGTGGATCTCTTAATCAAGTTATTCGTCCACTTCCTTAACGGATGTCCTACATAAAGGTCCTCCTGAAAAAAAAAACAGTTTTCTTTCCCCAGCTAGCTTATTTTCCGCAATTTAACCAAAACCCCAAAGACAGCCTCTAGACAAGCCCCTTCTAATTATCGAAATAATTAGGCCCAACAACCTATGCCAACACGGCCCATGGCACCTAAACCTCAACAAAGACCAGTTCCATACCAACAAATGAAATATCAAGAGGGACAAGGAAATTTTCATGTAGAACTAAATGGTAATGAACTATAGGGTTTTCCAATAGGGACTTGACAACTTTGAATTTAATTTGTGAACGCACTCTTTCACTAATCATCAAAATGTCACTGTCAATTTTTTCAGTAAACTCAACATTTTCATCATGGTAAAGTACACTAACGAGCAACGTCTGCAAATTATAAAAATTTTCTACAGATATTCGGAGTCGGTGACTGCAACTTTAAGAGCGTTAACTCCAATTTTCGGTCATAATTCTCGCCCTAGTAGACAGGCAATAACACTTTAGTTTTTTGCGTAAGGACCTTGATTTACACCCTTACAAGATCAAGCTGACTCAAGAATTGAAGCCAATCGACGATTTGATGCGACGTACGTTCTCCGATTGGGTTCTGGAGAAGATGCGCCAAGATGATGAATTCATCTTTGGCTCAATAAGCAAAATATGCGTTATTGGTCGGGTGAAAATCCACATGTGCTTCATGAATCACCACTTCATCCACAAAAAATAACTGTTTGGTGCGGTTTGCATGCCGGCGGCGTTATTGGGCCATATTTTTTCGTCGACGAGAAAGATCGTCACGTTACTGTGAATTGTCAGCGTTATCACGTCATGATCACCAATTGTTTTTGACCCAAATTGGAAAATATGGATTTGGACGACATGTGGATCCAACAGGATGTTTGTACTTCAAGCCAATAATACAGTTTTTGAAATATTTCAAATGCTTTGCCTTTTATTTAAAAAAAAGTTGTCAAATCGTTATTAGAAAACCCTATATTAACATATCCAATATTATAAAGAAAGCAAATACGGCCAGTCTCTTTCACAATATATTAAATCATTTGGTAATCCAAATGACATATCAAGTACTACAAGAGCTCATCGATTTTACAGATATTCATTTTTTAGCTTAAATCACCCTTCACTGCCCTATTTTCAGTGCAAAACGAAAAGTGGACAAATGCTACGAATTCTCATAGATACTGGTTCAAACCTGAACTACATTCAGTCAAGTTTAGTTTTAAAACCCATACCCAATGTACAACCTTTCCGCGCGAACTCTGTAGGCGGTAACATTAAAATAAGTCACCATACTGTCGTTAATTTGTTTGGTCTCAAAGACTTGAATATCAAATTTTTTCTATTACCTACTCTAAAGTCCTTCCATGTTATCCTGAGAAACGATAACTTGAAAGAACTTTCCGCAATAATTCACACTTATTGTGACTACATGATCATAAAAAATGAAGTAAAGATCAGAATAAAGCAGTTAACAGTTAACCAAATAGATTTAAAAACAGATCACATAAAATTTCAGCAAAAAAAAAAAAAAAACAACAATTTCGAAGAGTATTTCAAGAAAAACTCCTATTTGCCTAAACGACGAAGCAATCAACGAATTTAGAAAATTAAAAATTCGCTAGTGTCAAACAACTTGTTTCTCACTTACCCAGATTTTAGCAAAGAATTTGAACTAACAACTGATGCTTCAAATTATGCAATTGAAGCAGTAATGGCACAGGATGTCAGACTCATTAACTTCTTATCACGAACTTTAAATAATATAGAAGAGCATTATGCTATCAATGAGCGAGAAATGCTTGCCATTATCTGGGCCTTAAATTCATTAAAGAATTATTTGTACGGCACAGAAAAAATTCAAATATTCACAGATCACCAACCACTGACCTACGCTACAGAAGAGCACTATGCTACCAATGAGCGAAAAATGCTTGCCATTATCTGGGCCGCCATAAATTCATTAAGGAATTATTTGTACTGTACAGCAAAAATTCAAATATTCATAGATCACCAACCACTGACCTACGCTTTGAGTAGTAAAAATAATAACAGCAAGCTTAAAAGGTAGAAGGCGATATTAGGAGAGTATAATTATGAACAGAAGTACAAGCCAGGCAAGATGAATAAAGAAGCAGATGCCCTTTTCAGGCCCCAAAAAACCTCAGTAAATTCACTAAGCGGTACCCAACATAGTGCGAAGGCTCAGCTCACGATCTTATAATTGTCATAGGCACGAATAGCGACTATCAGCTTAACATTCCTGCACTTATCATAGACACACATTTACACAGCCAGAATACCCCAAAGATGACCTGATTTCCCTATTCAAGAGATACCTCAATACAAGTGTAATTAACGTATTACACACTACAGAGGCAATAGTGGGGAAAATTAACGTATGCATTTTAAAAATTACAAAATTCGGTTTACTCAAACGAGGGTCGAAGATCTTCCGAACAAGGATAGAGGAAATGAGGAAATCATTAAATAACACAGAAGAGCCCACCGTAATGTACAGGAAAATAAAATTAAGTTCGCTTGAAATGTTCTATTTTCCAAAAATTAATGCCAAAATAGTTAGATAGTAAGGAAAAGAAATATGATATATCCTTAATATCCCGTTGAGATTTTACATAGACATATATTCCATATATATATATATATATAAGTTCTCCGAGTATGCGCAGGTAAAAATGCTTAAATCGAAGGTGGTTGAGGATATCAAAGAACCCCTACGAGAACTACTTCTTTTGTTTGTCTTCCCAAAATTATAGTGATAGACAATGAAAAATCTCTCAATTCTTCCTCAATTCATTTTATGGTCAATGACCAGCTCAATATCCAAATGTTCAAAACTTCGCCCTACTCTTATTCAGTTAATGGGCAAGAGGAGATTTCCGCTCCACACTTACAGAAATAATTCGTTTCCTTAAGACAGATGGCATTCAAAAAACTCCTCCTCAACTTTTAGATAGAGCAGTCTAGGAGTACAATTTTTGAGTACACTAAACTACGGGTAAAAGACCACTCAAGGTATTTTTTGGTCGAAATGTCAGCACAAACACCGAAATCTACGAACAAGTCAAGGTCACATAACCAGACTTAGAAAAAAAGAAGAAGTTAATCTCAGTTAACGTATTAAAATAAAAACAGGCAGCCTATAAAAACGTACGCACCAAATGAGACCATTTTTGCCAAAATCCACAAGCCTTAAGTCATTATCCTCTAAATTCAAAAAAGAAATAGCTAAACAACATCAATCCAAAACCGTCCTTAAAGAATCAGGCAGAATAGTTCACAAAAATAACATTTAAAATTAATATCCTCTTTTCGGCCTTGTTGTAACCTTTTGTTACGCAGAGGTAAAAATCTTCAACCACTACTGTAACTCAAAATTAATAGCGTTAACAACAGGAACCGCTAAGCTGCAAATTGTAACCCTCAAACTAATCCACGTAATCGATTTGGAATCATAGGAAAAAACTCTTCAGGATCTAGAAGTATCAATGTAACGCGATGTTAAAACCAATCACTCCATGTTTTCATTAGTTTCACTTCAAATTGATAAAATCCGATTCTTAATAAGATTACTAAAACCCAGAACAAGAGTTGAGAGGTAACTCAATTTTCTTGGAAGCGCATGGAAATGGATAACTTGAAATCCGGACCATGACAACTTCGTAGTTCTAAGATCTAAAATAAACGGCGTCTTAAAAAATGAAAATAAATTAATAATTATAAATATATCATCTTTGCAAACAATTAACCAAATAACGAACGTTACAAGCAATATTTTAAAATTTTTTAGGGGGTATGTCTGTTTTTTTTTTTTTTTGGGTAAAAAATCAATCAATTTTCAGAAATTATTTTTGAGATATTTATTTAATTTAGAGATACGAGGTTTTGTATACATTGAATAATATGAAAAAAACGTATTAGAAAAAAAATATTTTTTGTTTTTCTCGCTTGCTACTTCCGCTAGAGGACGCCAAAATCATCGACTCAAAATTCGTCCCGTTTGCGGTGGACAATATATCTCGAGACTGGGGCAACTGAAGCAAAAAAAAAAACCAAAAACTATGTAAAAGTGTAAGTTTGTGGGGAGCTCGCTAACCTAAAATCCAACCAATCGGATTAAAAGAAAAAATTTCGCGTTGCTTGTTTTTCCTCACTAAAACTGCTGCAAAAAATGTTTCTTTTGCTCCGATTGGTAAAATTTTAGGTTAGTGAGGCGCCCAAAATGTTAACGAACAGATGCGATGCGACCAGACACGAGGCAATAATTTTCCATCATGACAACGCTCGGCCCCACGTTAAAAACTATTTGGAAAACAGTGGATGGAAAGTCTTACCCCACCCGCCCTATAGCCCAGACCTTGCCCCTTCTGACTAACATTTATTTCGGTCGATGCAACACGCCCTCACTGAAATACGGTTCACATCAGAGCAGAATATCAAAAATTGGCTTGATTCATTCTTGGCTGCCAAGCCGGCGCAGTTCTTTTTGGATGGGATCCACAAATTGCCAGAAAGATGGGAAAAAGTCATAGCTTCAGATGGTCAATACTTTGAATAATACTGTACATAAACGTTCAAATTTTGAGAAAAAAACCGCACCCAGTAAGTTATATACCCAATAAATGTCATTTGTAAAGTGAAGTTCTGTTTTTTTATCTAAGCTTGACGCTTAGACATTAACTCGCGCGACGAAAAAAAAAACAGTCTGAGCGAGCACATATATTATTATAGTGCTATAACTCGGCGAAACAATGGGAAGCATAATAATAATAATTTGGGTGTAAACGAACCTCAAAAATTAGAAAAAAAAAACAAAATTTATATTTATTTTATATTTAAAAAAAAAACATTAATTTAGGTCTGCTTATTAGAATTGGATAAAATTATCTTGTTGAATTCGAAAAAGTGAACTTTCAAAGATTTGGAATAATTTTTATTTTCAAGGACGAAGGATATTCCAGAATATCCTTTTTACATATAACCTTGAATAACTCAAAAAAATGGAATTTTTTTTATTTTATTTTTTATATATTAATTTTATATATTTCAAATTTCAAGTTGGGACTCTATGGGTTCGGCCAAAATTATCAAAAAACCAAATATTTATTACGTTGCTCCTCTTATCATTCTCACATATAGCCCGAGTGCACATACATAAATACATAGCTGTTTTTTTTAGAAAACAAAAAACGTCACTGTGCTTCTTTTATTCCGTCAATGACTAGTAACTGCACATTTCCCGTTTTTGAGGATTTTAGAAGTTAGGCTTAATTGATTTGTACTCACTTGATGTCAATCTGTCGTGAGCTCGGGATTTATTTTATATTGTATCGTAATAAGAGTTGTGAGTAATATAAATTTTTAATGAGTGCTTTTGTGTGAAAAACGTGCTGCAATCCTCTGGATTTACCACCTCATCAACCCAGTGCTTGTGATTTGCGGCCTGTACGACCATGGATGGTTACGATGCAACCAAAATTGAACACAAAGTTGGTAATTTACTCTACGTGTAGGAAAAATTTGAGTCAGATCCGAAATTCTGATACAACGCTATTATTGCTAGAGGTTGAAGATCAAATTGAAGTTGATGAAATGTATTTCAATACACACATGGCATTCAATTTGATTAATGAATCTATACAGTATATTGGAAAAGATACATTCGACAAGAGAAGACTTCGTGACTTAAAATATGTGCAATCAAAATTGAAAGTCTTCATATGTTGAAAATTGCAGAGAAAGTTTTCTCTGTTGCTTTAGATAATGATGAAGATAATTCCAGAGAGGAAAAATATTTCGTAGGGAATATAAAAGAAAATTTCCATAAAACTACAAGCAAAGACACCAAACTTGTTTTGTTGTCTTTACTTTCAAGAGAATGGAACGTCGATAAAATTTCCAAGATCGACAAGCTATATGATATGGATGCTTATATAAAGCAGTTGGTAGAAAGTTTTTACTATGAAGACGTTATCAGCCGTTTAATCCCAGGAAAAAAAGACTATGTACCTATAAAGGTAACAAAAATTTATTTTCTCAGGTTCAAAAATAAGATGTTTTGCTTTTTTGTTAGATTGAAATCAGAAAAAAAACATATTCAAAAACGCTTGGTTCTGGCTAACCTTAGGAAGTTTTATTATAAGTTCAAAGAAGTTCATAATAATGTTCAGATTTAATTTTCAAAATTCGCGTCGTTAAGACCAAAGAACTGCATTTTGGCTGGGGCATCAGGAACTCATTCCGTGTGTGTTTGCACCATTCATCAAAATATCAAACTCATGTTAGAAGACTTAACATACTATCAGTGGACCCACACAGACCGATCTAAAGAATTGAACTGAAAACTGTGAGGATTTCATTCAGAGCTTTTTGAAACGGCGTGGTGTTTTCATTCGTCATGTTTTTATAACTGAACAACAAAACAGGTATATAAAGGGCGTCAAAACTCTCTTAACGAAAACGGACATACTTGTTTTATTGGACTTTTCCGAAAATTATGGTTTTGTTGTGCAAGATGCAGTGCAGGGATCCCACTGGACTAACGAACAGGCGACGATTCACCCTTTCGCATGGGTGAATATTAAAAATGAAAATTTTGTTGTAATCAGTCACAGCTTAAAGCATGACACTATCGCAGTACACCTATTTCAGCACCATCTCTTAGAGTTCCTGCACAAGAAATGATAACATTTTAAGAAAATTATTTTTTTTTTCGATTGATCTGCTGCGCAGTACAAAAACAATAAGAATTTTTTTAATTTAACATTGCATGAACAGGATTTTGGAGTGAATGCTGAATGGAACTTCTTTCCGACCTAACATGGTAAGAGCGCATGCGATGGACTTGGTGGTACAATAAAAAGACTGGCTGCCAGAGCTAGCCTACAAAGACCCTATAGGGAACACATAACAACTCCCTTACAGTTATATAACTGGGCAACTGAAAATATAAAAAATATGGATTTCTTCTATGTGACCACACAGGAGTATAATGAAGAAAACTTATTGATGGAATAAAGATTTTCTAATTAAGAAAACTTCATCATACTTCATCTGTTTCACAAGGAGTAATTAAAGGAAAATAAATATTTTTGCTTTCATCGGAAGAATATGTATATACTCTTAAAAGATAATAAATAATGATTTTTTTAGTTTTTAAGATCTCGGGATACAAAGGCCCCAGTGTGACTTTTTCTTTTATTGGGTATACATCTTAATTCGTGCGGTTTTTTTTCCAAAATTTGAACGTTTATTTAAGAAAAACTTGACTTTTCCCTATCTTTCTGGCAATTTGTGGATCCCATCCCAAAAGAACTGCTCCGGCTTGGCAGCCAAGATGTGAACCGTATTTCAGTGAGGGCGTTCTGCATCGACTGGGCTATAAGGCGGGTGGGGTAAGACTTCCCATCCACTGTTTTCCAAATAGTTCTTAGCCGGAATAGCAACGTGGGGCGGAGCGTTGTCATGATGGAAAATTATTGCCTCGTGTCTGGTCGCATATTCCGGGCGTTTTTCGGCTACTGCTCTCTTCAAATTGATTAATGTTGTCCATTGATGGTTTCACCCGGTTTTAGCAGCTCATAATACAGCACACCCATCTGATCCCACCAAATACAGAGCATTACCTTCGCGCCATTGATATTCGGCTTTGCCGTTGATTTGGCTTGTTGGCCGGGTTTCACATATGATTTTTTGCATTTGGGGTTGTCGTAATGGATCCATTTTTCATCACCAGTAACAATCCAATGCAAAAATGACTTCCTTTTGTGGCGTTCCAGCAGCATTTCGGACATGCAAAACCGCCTTTCGACGTCTCTCGTTTGAATATATCCAGCTGCTTTTAAACGTTTTGAAATGGCTTCAAACTTTTTTAGCTGCCCAGGACGTTCATCGTCTTCCAAGCCAAAATCACCACTTTTAAATCGTGCAAACCACTTTTGGCATGTTCGCTCAGCTAACGCATGTTCACCATAAACTTCCACCAAAACACGATGACTTTCGGCAGCAATTTTCTTCGTATTAAATTAATGAAGAAGAACTCCCCGCAAAAACACTTTTTTAGCCACAAAGTTCGACGTATGAAATGACGTACAATGACAGTAGGTTTCCAACGATATTCCAATGGAATAATAACAATAGAATAATACAAGTTGCGCCATCTCTTAGCAAACCGACCTAAATAAAAATATTTATTATAGAATATATAACCGCCTATAAAATATTACTTTGACCGAATCCATAGAGATCCCAACTTGAAATTTAAAATGGAAATAGAGGACGAATCTCTCTATAACATATAAAAAAATAAAATAAACTATATTCCATTTTTTGAGTTATTCAAGGTTATATGTTAAAGTGATATTCTGGAATATCTTTATCTGGAATAACTATATCGAATTCTGCAAAACTTTGTTTGCCTTACGAATCGTACCACTCCAATGAGTATTTCTACCATTTTTCAACCATATAGGAGGGATATCGTTCAGAACGTCGGTCGATCTTTCGTGGAATGACCCACTTGCAACAAATATTAGGAAAAAATAGAATATTGGAAAGGCTGGAAAGTAAACTCTTTCATATTGTCAAAAAGCGAAAAAAATGTTATAAAAGGACTCTTTGAAAAAAACCAAATACCTACCATTTTCAAGCGTAGAAGAAGCAATTGAATTTGCTCAAATGAAAATACAGCAAGCAAAAAAGCACTCTTTTATACATATAATAAGTATTTCAGACACAAAGTCAGAAATTTGTTAAACCATATTGTTAAAACCTGTAAAACGTAGAAATATTGTAAGTAAGATTCTTTTTGAAAATATCTTACAATTTAAAAAAAAATGATGTTCGGAGTAAACGAAAAATGTAAATCTAATAAGGAGTTAACCATATGTTATAGGAAACAAATTGTAGACATTAGTGAAACTCGTTGCATTCCTAATCCTAGAAGCCAGCGATCAAGTTGAATGGACATCAACAGTCAGCATATCCCGACCACGAAAGAAATCTTCTCAGGAACCATATTGTTAAATACATTTAATGGGACAATACAAATAAATGGGGACAAGGTGAATCTAACAGGCACATTTCTAATTCAATACAGTAATTCAACAATAACAACAGACAAGCAGAGTTACATTTCAAATGAACTCTCAGGCACGAAGCCGCTTTCTCCAATTATTCAACTTGATTCCACTCTTGAGATTTATGAGAAAATTTTAACACTGCAATCAATAAAGGAACTTTATTTCAACAACATCGAGCTTATAAGGCTAATTGAAGAAGAAAACCAGACAGATTTCCTAACCGACTTTTGGCTAACAACTTCCTTGCTACTCATCTTAGCAGTGCTTACTTTAACTGAACTGTTTAAAAGCTACAAACAAAACTCAATGAGTATTACCACAACAAAAGACGCGAAAGGAACTTCGTCACCAGCCATATTAAAACCAGAACCTTCGTGTTAATGCAAGATAGTCTACCACAAGCAGATACCAGCAGGATTTAGTAAACTACAGGAGGAGTAAACTACACTTATGTGAAATATTCAAATGAAACTTTTCTACGCACATGCTTCTTTAAATTTGCACACGTCGTCCATTCTGCAAACTCAGCATTTAAACAAACAAAAAAAAAGATGACAACCTGGACAATAGGTGATGCAATAGCTGTAAGCATAGGTTAGACGATAAGTTCATATATTGTTATAATTTGGTCTTAATTCCCATTCAGTGAAATAAAGTAGTGATGACCCACACGTGCTTCATGAATCACCACTTCATCCACAAAAAATAACTGTTTGGTGTGGTTTGCATGCCGGCGGCGTTATTGGGCCATATTTTTTCGTCGGTGATAACGATCGTCACGTTAATGTGAATGGTCACCGTTATCGCGCCATGATCACCGATTATTTTTGACCCAAATTGGAAGATATGGACTTGGACGACATGTGGTTTCAACAGGATGGTGCCACAAGCCACACAGCACACGCTACAATCGATTTATTGAAGAGTAAGTATGGTGAGCGTGTTATCTCAAGACATTGGCCAGTCGATTGGCCGCCGTTCGTGCGATTTAACGCAGCTTAACTATTTTCTGTGGGGCTACGTTGAGTCATTGGTTTATGCCAACACGCCGACGATGTTGGAAGAGCTCAGAGCCAACATTGAACGCGAAATAGCAGCCATTTCGACCGAAATGTGTGGCCGAGTCGTTGAAAATTGGGTCCAACGAATAGACCGCTGCAAACATGCCCGCGGTGGCCATATGAACAAAGTCGAGTTCCATTCATAAATGTTTTGATTGTACTTCAAGCCAATAATAAAGTTTTTAAAATATCTCGAATGGTTTGCCTTTTATTTAAAAAAAAAGTTGTCAAGTCGTTATTAGAAAACCCTATAAAAGTTAAGGTAACAAATTTTTCATCTCATGAAACCATACACCAATGACATTCATCATTCCCACCAATTCAAATACTGAATTGAACACTGAACCATACACTCGTTTATTTGGAAAATACAGCAACAACCCTTGCTTGAACCTAATCGCTGCAAGCAGACAATTCTTCCAACTATTTCGGCATCTGTTAGGGAGATCCAAGGCAATCAAATTGTGTGCCGATTGTTATTGGATTCCTGGTCGCAGTCATCATTCGTCGTTGAGTCGTTCGCAAAACAATTAGGCCTTCCTCGTTAAGATGCGCGTATTTTCGTTCATGGACTTTCGTCGTTAGATGCCGGTTATACCAAGGGTCGCATCTCAATTCAACTTTCTTCTTTAGTAACCTCAGCTACCATAGGGGTAGATGTGTTTGTTTTGGCAAAGCTCAATTCAAATCTTCCGTGCCAAAGTTTTGACAATTCTATCTGGCCACATCTTGCTGGACTGCAGCTCGCTGATCCTACCTCTAATGTTTCGTCCCCAATTGATATACTTCTCGGTGCCGATAAGCTGTGGTGCATCATACTTTTAGGACAAATTTTAGGAGATGAAGGCTCTCCTGCAGCGCAAAATACATCAATTGGATGTGCTCAATTGGATATTCCTTCGTTTGAATCATTTCACATAACAATGGATGTTGACTATTTGCCTAGACGTTTTTGGGAAGTTGAAGATATCGCTCCACCAGGGCCCAATACAGCCGTTGAAGATCCAGCCGAGCAACATTTTAAGGAGACCTTTGGCAATTCGTCTGATGGAAAATATGTCGTCTCTTTACCCTTTAAAACCCCTGATATTTTTTGGTGATACTCTGGGTTCTGCGATCATTAGACTTCACTCTATGGAGCGCAGTTTTTGGTCAAATCCAGATCTTCGTCGGATGTACATAGCTTTTATTGCTGAATATATTCAACTTGGTCATATGACGTGCATTCCTGTAGCCGAGTATAGAATAGTTTCTGGCAAGCAGTTTTATCTCCCACATCTCGCGGTCGTATATTGACGATGTGATGACAGGGTCGAGTGTCGCTATTGCCTGAGGCCAAGCTCTAAATCCGAAAATAGTGTTCAAACTGCCGCTGCTCAAAACCTTACCCGAAAAAGATCGTAATATCTCGATGTTTGACCCGTTCTACCTGTTTTATTAAGGTTCTCACGATGTTTTGGGATCCAGTCCGAGATCAATTTTCCTACAAAATTTCGAATCTTGGCTTCGTTAATCCACCTACAAGAAGGTCTTTGCTCTCGGAAGTATCGCTTACATTCGATCCTCTTGGCTTCCTCGCTCCATCGGTTTTACTGTTCAAGGTCTTGTTTCAAGAGTTGTGGTCTTCTGACTTAAATCTTCATTGGAACGATCCGTTACCCAGTCCCTTGTCGTTATGGTGGAAAAATTGTCATAAGGAACTCTATCTGTTCGAGCAACTTCGAATTCCGCGTTACGCGATTTTATCACTGGAAGATTTTGAACTGCATGGTTTCTGCGATGCCTCTTCAGTAGCCCACGCTTGGGTCTCGAAACCCTATTTGCAACACAATCTTCCACTGCAAGCGCTGTTTCATACAACGAAGACAAACGTCGCAGCAATTAATGGGAGATTTGTCGTCTTGTCGAGTTTAACCAAATCGTCCGTTCACAAATTCAGGTTGTAACTATGCGGGGCTAATCACCATCAAGCTGTTCGCTTTTCATCGCTTCATATCTCGTCGCGCAAAATGAAGTTATATCTATTCCGATAATGATACCAACTTCCATGGCGCCCGCAGTTGTCTGACAGATATACATAAGTATATGTTATCTGAACAACACAACAACATTATGTACGCCGCTCTCGCTGAAGAGGTAATCACTTGGCATTTTTCACCACCATCGCTCCCCATTTTGGCGGCTTGTGGGAGGCAGGTGTGAAGACTGTAAAAACATACCTGCGTCGAGTTGTGGGTTTCACTGTGTTGACCTTTGAGGACCTTTACACTGTGCTTTGTCAAATAACAGCTATTGTCATTTCTCGTCCTTTGTGTTGCTTGTCTGATTTAGATTAAAACCCACTCACTCCCTCTCATTTTCTTGTAGGCGAACCATTGACCGCAGTACCAGAGCCGAATAACTTGAGTGTCCCAACCAACCGCTTGGATCAATACCGCCAAATCCAATCTATGGTTCAAGGCTTTTGGAAGAGATGACACAACGAGTACCTGACTCCAGGAGAGGCAGAAATGGCAAAAACATCAGGCTAATATTAAAGCTGGCGATGTTGTTATTCTGAATGAGCCTAATCTTCCACCTACGAAATGGGTTATCGGACAAGTTCTTGAAGTAAACCCAGGACGGGATGGCTGTGTACGGGTTGCGACAATAAGGACGTCAGCTGGGAACTTTATCCGACCAGTAATTAAGCTGGTCGTATTACCGGTGTCCTGAACTCGCTTAGGGGGCGCGGGATGTTTTAAACTCACACGCATATTATATTTGCTTACAAATTAATGTACATTTTATTATAAATCATTTTGCACATTATAAATCATTATTGTAAAACATTAAACCAATCTTGTGACACACTGCATAAGCACCAGCCAATATCTATTTAGGATAGTAATTCTTCGATTTTGCACTATCATGTACATTTTGGTACATGAATACTAAGGTACAAACATATTTATTTGTCTTCTCACGATCGACTGAGGCTTTTGCCGTGCTTTACAAAAACATTTTACTCAGCAGTAGACATCGGCCCATATCGTGTATACTAAAGCCATTTGTTGTTTTCGTATTTATTCTTCACCTTTCGTACAAACATAAATACAATCAAAGATAAGCCACACGAGCATGGGTGGGTGACTGCTACTGGGTAAAATCCAAGACGCCTCAAGAGGCCGCGGTAAACCCGGCGCATAAAACACAATCCGATAGTCAGTTGCCTTAAGAAGCTGCCGTTCGTCTTTGCGTCCATCGCTGCCCCGTATATCGTATTGTGGTGAAAATCTAAAAGGGCTCCGTAGTAGACCACTAGTGAAAAGTGGACAAACCGGAAGCTTGTAGAAGCTAGCTGCACCACCCGATCAAAAAACCCGCTAAATCAACAACTCAACAATTAAGCAACTCAACAAAACCAGCTATTGCCACTACTATTGACACTATTGACGACACCCCTCAGGATAGCAATATTTCCATTTATTTTACATTTCCAATTATTTTATAAGAATTAAAACTAAGAAAAAAGAAATTAAAAAAAAACGAAAGTTAAAAACCCTCATAAGCAAATCAATCATAAAAGAAGTTTTCTACCAGTGAAACTTTAAAGAAAACGAAATTAGCATATCAAATCGTATAAACAATTTTAATGTAAGACAAGTAATAATTAGTTGAAATATCAATGAGATACATTATCTTTTAAGAGAAATTTAATTATATTAAAGCAATCCTAGAAATATTAAATAAATAATCTTTAAAAAGAGGAAAAAAATACAAATTAAACAAGTTTTAAAAAAATATATTCCCTATTAGAAAAAAAAGATACTGACATATAAAAAATTGGCGCTTACACGATCTTAAACCGAACATCAAATCTCTCAACAATCTGGTCCGCCAACCCCAGATTTTAGCATAGACTCTCGACAAGGCACTTCCCTAAACACTACTCGAAATGAACTCAGTTCGACCAACAATCCCCATATCCTTCCTCAAGCCCAAGATTCAAATTCTACTTTCCGCTCAAGTGTGTTACATAGCAATGAAACGGTACCGGTTGCCACCCCGAACTAGAAGTCTTAATAGCCTTAATAGTAACTCGCCTATTGGAAACCCAAACCCGTTCAATAGTTCAAAGTATCATAAGTCAATCCAACGATACTGCCGGAGATTATTAGACAATAGCCCCAGAATATCGTGGTAGGTGTCTGAATTAGATAGTATCCCAGATGTGGTTCGCATCATTAGGACCTTCCCAGGCGAGTCAGGTGACTTCAGGTCATGGAAGAAGAGCTTGGACAGGATCTTGCAAATAAACGAGTATTTGAATGGTACCTCAAAATATTTTGGGATTTTTAATGTGATAAGGAATAAGATAATCGGAAACGCTGACGTTGCCCTGGAGTCATTCAACACTCCCCTCAATTGGACTTATAAATCATGCTAGTTGGCTATGCATTATACAGACAAGCGTGATCTGGGAACTCAAGAGTACCAGATGATGTCCTTGGTCCAAGGCAACAAGACGATTCAAGAGTTTTATAACATCGTCTACAAACACTGAAAATCGATAAAAGAATTTTGGTCACCACACGAAAAATGATAATTAAAAAAAGCGGAGCAAAATAAAAAACGTCCTATTCATTTGCTTATCAATTTTATTGTGTTTTATCCCCAGAAGGTGTTCAATATACTGGGTCTTAATTATAACCATTTATACTGGGAATTTTCTGCATAGCATTATTATTGGTAATGCAGTGGATTACTAATTACATTTCCCCTTTTACATATGTTATAAATTACATTTTCATATATTTTATTACATATAATTAATTATTCTAATTCTAATCTCGAACATCCTTCCCGACCGTGAACATAGTTCTCAATGTGTTTGGACCCTTAATTTCTTAAAGTGTCTCTGGCTTCATGTTGGTGCTTTCCTTGTCGTCACCCACAGCCATCTTCTTCTTCGTTTGTTTTGATCATCTTCGTTCGTTATTGATTTTTATTGTGTTGATTGCCGAACCGGTATAATGTGTAGTGTAAGTGTTGTGTTGTTGTTGCGTCGAATAAAAAAAAAAAATTAAAGAAATAAAGGGCTTTACTCAAACTCTGAAGTATGGCGATATTAAAAATTGTAAGTATGGTGTGTTGACCAGGTAATTTAAAGTACAATAAATTGACAAATATATGAGTATGCCTTATGGGGTCAATGGCCATTGTTGTTGGAACTGTGTATGGTATTTGTCAATAAAAGTTGCTCATCCTTCTTCTTCTCTCTTTCGTGATCGTAGTACGTGTAGGAAGTTTGTAAACGATTTGGATTCTTGTGAAGTGTCGTGTTGTCCTTGAACTCCAATTTGCGAAATGTACATTTTGTACCTGGAGAAAAAAAAAAAACTTGAAAAAGGGCATTAGTGAGCATATTTATTTATTTATTTATTTATTTTTTTTTTTTTTTTTTTGTGAGAAAAAATAAGTGCATAGTATGGAAAAAAAAAAAATAAAGCGACGGCGCGTTTGTGGTATTGGTATTTCGATTCGCGGTGAAATTGTGTGCAAGTGAAATGGTTAAGCATGTGTTTGCTTGTGTGTAAATGGGTGTGGTTTTGTTGATGTGTTGTACCAAAACAATAAATTTTAGAATTTTGTGTGTTGTACTCGCCGTCGGCATTCTGAGTTTTGTGATTTGCCGTCGGCATTTTGAAGGTTTTGTGTGAATATATTTTATGAACAATTATTATTGTTGATTTTTATTGTGTATGTTTTGTAAGAGATGATAAGCGATTAAATTAATTCGTCGTCTTTATATGTGCTGTTGGTCGGAAGTAAACAAATTTTTTTGATCGGTCGTTTTATTTCTCCATTCTGTGTTTTCAACCTGACAACCCGAACCAGGTTATCTGTCCCAGGATACGTGCTTATAACGCGTGCTGAACTCCATTTTGTGGGGTGATCATCCTTGATCAGGACTAGATCTCCTATCTTGGGTTGCTCCTCAATTTTGTGCCACTTTGAGCGCTGTTGTAGACACGTCAAATATTCAGCTTTCCACTGCTTCAAGAATAGCTGTTGTAATTTCTGGAGGTGGTCCCATCGTTGTAAATGTCCGATCTTGATCTCCGCTAAGTCAGGTTGAGGGATTGAGTTTAGAGGTCGTCCATTATCGCTAAATATATGCGAACATAATCCTCTTCTCACTGTGTATCATCGTAGGGCTGCGTTGAATGTGTTTGTAGTAAGGTCGCTCACCAATTCGATGTGTATGGCCTTGGTAGCCAAACACACAAAAATGGCAAAGTACGCCTTGAAGGTTTTGGCCCCCCGTCCTTTCCATGATATTTTTTTTATCGGATCTGCGTAGTCGACCCCGGAATGTGTAAATGGTTGGGATATGCGCACTCTTGCAGAAAATCTGGCCCATTATACCAAAGTCTGTTGTAGGGCAGAATGTGTTGTTCCTCTGAATGCTATTGTATATCCGCAGGATTCATTTCACTGGGAATATGCTTCCAGCTTTCTGGTTTCACCAGTTATTACATTTCGGCTACCCGGTTGTTAACAAAAGTGGCCCACTTACTTGGAATAGCTGCAATCCACGATAACGCAATGGTTGAGTCAGTCCACGCATATTGCTTCACATCTGGAAAGCCTAAAACCTTAGAAGTATAGTCCAGCAGTGTTGCAAGAGTAACAGCTCCACAGAGCCCTAGTCGTGGCACTGTTTGGGTTTTTACTGGAGCGACTCTGGTCTTGGACATAAGCAACTGTACATGGATGACGTCGTTGGAATCGAGAACTCGAAGGTATATAGCGGCACCGTATGCCTTCTCGGAAGCGTTACTGAAACCGTGTAATTCTAGTTCCTTAAGAGTGCTGTGCGTGTGGATCCATCGAGGAATACGGATCTTTTCAAATTGCGGCAATTCCTCACGAAAAGCGTTCCACTCCTTCTTCAACTCCAATAGGCTCGTCCCACTTCAGCTCGCTACGCCACAGTTTCTGCATCAAAATTTTGCCCTTGAAGACGCAAGGTGAAATCCATCCTAAAGGATCGAAGAGCTTAACAATGGTGGATAGAATTGTTCTTTTTTTTGGGTCAACACCATCAAGTTGGATGCTCTGAAAAGAAAGGCTTTCGTCTACTGGAAATCACTTAATTCCTAGAGTGTTGACGTGATCTGGGGTATCTAAGGGCAAAGAAAAGGCAATTTCCCGCTGATCTACAGGTATTTGATCCAAAACCTCGTTGGAATTGCTTGTCGATTTCCGCAAAATGAACCCTCCCGCGGCCAGCAAACTGTTAACTTCATCACGCCTCAACACTGTTTCCTCAACAGTATCAGCTCCAGCGAACATATCGTCTACATAAGTGTCTTCCCTCACTATTCGTGCCCAGCGGATAGTTGTGCTCCTCATCAGTAGTCAGTTGGTTAAGCGATCGAATGGCAAGGTAGGGTGCACAGTTTGTAACGAACATAACTATTTGGATGCGATATACATTGATTGGATTGATATCACAGTCACACCAAACAATCATCTGGTAATAAGAGTCGGCTGAGCTGACACGGATGTGCCTGTACATTTTCGCAATGTCTGCTGTAAAGGTATATTTATATTTTCTCCATCTTAATATAATTTCAATAATATCCGTCTGTTGTTTAGGTCCTGTCGTTAAATGCTGGTTCAACGAAGTTCCGTCTGAAGTTTTGGTTGCAGCATCAAAGACGACCCGGAGTTTTGTCGTTGAACTGGATGCTTTGGACACGGCATGGTGCGGCACGAAGTAGTGATAAGGAGTTTTGAGTACTTCGTCCTTGCTGACTTCGACTTCTTTCATATGTCCCAAATGCAAGTACTCTTTTATACACCTTTTGTATTCCAAGTGTAGTGTAGGGTCATACCTGAGTCGTCTAGTTGAGCAAACCTACGCAAGGCTCCTTCCTTCGAGGATCCAAGCCCAGGTCTGCTCCCTTCCTTAAATGATAACGAACGTCGTTGCCTTGTAGAACTCCTCACACACTTTGTCCTCATAAGTTTGGTGCGCCTTAAAGGGTGTTTCTTCCATCTCCCAGAAACGTTGGAGTTGCCGGCTGACATCAAGTACTTGAAGGAAGTTCCTTATGGTTCGACTGGTTTTTTGTACTTTACCCATCAAAATCCACCCAAGTAACGTATTCTGCGCAATGGGTGACTTTGCTTCCTCGCTACGGATGATTTCTGGAAGTACTATCTCGGAGTAGATGTCGTTTCCCAATAGCAGATCGACTTCGGCGGGTTTATAGTAGGTCGGGTCAGATAGAGTTAATCCGTGTATGTGATTCCACTGCTTTAGTATTAGCTCGTGGGCGGGAAGAAGGCCAGTCAGCGATTCGAATATTAAGGCTCGGTTGAGACCCCAACCTAAGGTCAACCTAGTTGTGACAAGCTCCGCTGCTGACCTTCCCCAACCCGGATACCTCTACGCAAGTCCGTTTTCCCTTCATACCTAATCTCTTGACTGCCCGATCAGTAATATAGGTGGCCTTTGAACCCGGATCTATCAATCCGCGGAGTGTAACGTCTGTTTCGAGTAACACGTCTACATGGGATTCTACTGCATGAAAAGTGTTGACCTGTTGTGTGGGCTGAAGTGGGGTAGCGTTTAAGTGTACTGTAGATAAATGGGATTGTGTGGGGGTGGATGTGTTTTGGGTGGTGGTGACCGAATTAGGCGCTGCATGTGTTGTGTAGTGTTGGGTATTTGTTGTGTGTGAATTGAATTGTGAGTGTGAAGGGGGTGAATGTGTAAAATTGAGTGGTGAAGCTGTTGGCAAAAGTAGCATCGGACTCTGCTGGGACACTGTTGGGTTGCGTGACTGTTTTTAACTTTGTTTTTGTTAATGGTGCCCTAGAGATCTTACTGACTCCTATATCTTCCCGTTGACCAACTGCCTCCAATGTCCTAAACCTCGCTTCTTAAAATTCAGTGAAACTTTCAAGCTTTGGTAATTCCTTTTCTCAATCCTTTGTAATTTGCTTATGCAAATTCTTTTGGAGCTTTAGAGCAGTGCTCATTTTTGAAATCAATTAAAATTAAAAAAAAAAATACTCGTAAGAGAAAAAAAATTAAAATGGAGGTGTACTTCAACTTACGTATCTTTTAGATTATTTAAATTGCCGGAGATCTACAGACAATTGATTTGAAATCGAAACGGTATCGAAGATGTGTGTCGCACAGTTGTAGCGGATATCCCAACGGAGCCTTTGAAGTATTAACGGACTCAACGGTGGATGTGCTGTTGCAAAGTAGGGATTTCAGATTTGTTGGTCTTATATTTTTTAAAACACAATTAAAAAAAAAAAAAACGAAAGAAATTGCACGACGCGGGATACCGATTTGCACCTTAAAAAAAAAAACTCACTGGTAGTTTTGTTCTTCACTTTTTGTCTATAGTTTCTTTAAGTAATGTCTAATGTCTAAAGTTTTTTTTTTTTTAGATTATGGTTTTATCACACACGTTGATTGATTCACTATCAATCGTAACCACTCGAAGGACCATGAAAATCTATAAAAGGATTTTGGTCACCACACGAAAAATGATAATTAAAAAGGGCGGAGCAAAATGAAAAACGTCCTATTCATTTGCTTATCAATTTTATTGTGTTTTATCCCCAGAAGGTATGCAATATACTGGGTCTTAATTATTTATATTTATACTGGGAATTTTCTGCATAGTATTATTATTGGCAATGCAGTGGATTACTAATGTTTTACATTTCCCCTTTTACATATATTATAAATTACATTATCATATATTTTATTACATATAATTAATTATCCTAATTGTAATCTCAAACAAACACTTATGACTTATACTGACAACATAGCTTGCATAGATATTTGACCAGAATCTTTAAAGCTGCTAACGCAGACTTACACACATAAGACCCAAGATACTGTTATCTTATCTTGTAAGGGGTGATCTGCCAAAATTGCTTGGCATGCGATAGCCCAGTGATCTGCCGCAGCCTCTAAGCATTTGCGAGAAACTCGAGAACCAAAGTTACAGATTGCATCAGGCATACAAAAACCAAATCGGGATAAGGAGGCCAAATATAACAGCTCCTGGCAATCCAACTAACAGAATGACCTTAATTCAAGTTCAAAATTTTGTAAACAGGTAACCGCGCAACCTCCTCAGCAAAACCCTAACTATAATGTAAGAAGACCTATACAACCCATTTTCAATTCCCAATCCCACAATAATTCCAGCAATAACTACGCGGGAAATAACATACCCCAGATTGAAGCAGAGTAAGCAACCCAAGGGCCCACTGTCCAAACAAGACATATTCACCAGCAAAACAGACAACAACATAATGGTGCAGTTGTTCAAACCCAATAATTTTATACAAGAAAAACCAGGTAAAACAGGAAGCGGAGAAAAGGTGAATAGGCACAAAACCTATTCCCAATCATCAAATATTCTATTCCAAATCAATAGCAGGCGACGTTAAAATCAGCCAATCTATCACAGTCCGTAAATTCATTCAATATAAGTTCATACAGCATAAGACACTGTTAAATCCGATAATACCGAACAATCAAAATCTTTTCTCTGAACCCGAAGAGAAGTTGACTTACACTACTAAAGTGATCGCAGAAATAACATATTCCGAAGAACCTAATCTCTCACCTATCTCTCAAATCAGAAGTCGAAAAACAAGTAAAAAAGCTACTTGATGATGGCATTATTAGACCTTCACGTTCGCGTTATTACTCCCCGGTTTAGATACTATAGTACCTAAGAAACTGGTAATAGACTACAGGAAACTAAATGTTGTTAACATATCCGACCGGTACCCCATAGCGGATATTATCGACGTAATTTCCCAGTTAGGGAAAAGTAAGTACCTTACGGTACTCTAGAGAGTACTAAAGATTCTTAATCTCTAAAAGAATCTAATGTTGACAAAACTTCATTCTCCATTAACAATGGAATATATAGGGTGACTCATCGTGAGCTTTGATTTTCAATAGGCTTTTTTGCTTTGTCTGTTTTCTTCACTATCATTTGTCAAATTATCATGGAAAGACTCACACTACAATAGCGTCTCCAAATTGTTCAGCTGTATTACGAAAATTAGCGTTCTCTGAGAAATGTTTTTCGTACGATTTGGGAACTTACGGCGCGCATAATCGACCTACTGAAACCACTATTGCCAGTACCATTCACAAACTTGAGTCCCAGTTTACATTAGTAGATGATACCCGAACGGTTTGACCACATCCAGTACGTAGTGAAGCGACTATACCAGCTGTAGCTGAGAGTGTACGCGAAGACTATGACCAATCTATTCGTCGTCGTTCTCAGCAGCTTGGCTTGACGTATTTTACGTGAGGATCTCGGCGTAAAAGAGTACAAAATTCAACTTGTGCAAGAATTGAAGCCAGCCGACTTTAATTTGCGTGAATGGGCTCTGGAAAAACTGTATGACAATCGTGAAATTTTATTCAGTAATGAAGCCAATTTCACGTTAAAAAACAAAATTGCCGTATTTGGGCTGATGAGCAGCCCGAAGAGTACCAAGAGCCACCAGTACATCCATTAAAAACAACGGTATGAAGCGGTTTATGAGTTGGTGGGAATCATTACATTATTACGTTATTACGTTTTGTTATGACAAATCGGCCGCCTAGATCGTTTGATATCACACCTTTGGACTATTTTCTCTGAGGATATGTAAATTCTCAGGTCTTCAGGAATAAGCCCGCTACGATCGACGCTTTGGAAGCCAACATTACTCAAGTTATCCGCGTGATACCAGTCTCTACGCTCGAAAGAGTCGTTGGACTCGTTGGACCTTCGGAATGGACCACCTCAGAAGTAATCGTGACCAACATTTACATGATATCGTTTTCAAAAAGTAAATATCACGAATTGTTCATTTAACCGATAGTAAAAATTTTAAGTTCACTTTTAAATATATGTGTTTTAGTTTACATTATATATCAAACCTCACGATGAATAGCCCTATATGAGTTAGGTGGCCGTTCGGATTAAAGAACGCCTCGGCAATCTTTCAGCGTACTCTGGACGATATACTGTATCAATATATCGGAAAATTTTGTCATGTGTACATTGATGACATAATCATCTACAGAGAAGATGAAGCCGAACATGCTAAACACATTGAAAACGTGTTTGAAACATTGACTAAAGCAAAAGTGAAGGTCCAATTGGACAAATGTAAGTTCTTCGACACCGAGGTAAAGTTTCTAGGATTCTTAATCTCAGCCAACGAAATCAAAACCAAAATTGACTTTCTATTGAAATAATACATAAAACCCTGAAACAACTGAGGTCTTTTCTTGGCCTTTCGGGGTCTTACAGACGCTTCCTTAGAGACTATGCGGGATTCGCGAAATCCCTCACGACCCTTTTAAGAGGGGAGGATGGTCGCGTCTCAAAGTTTCAATCTTCCAAACAATCTGTGGAATTTAACTTAGAAGTAATCGAATCATTCAACAAATTAAAACAGTCCCTAATCTCTCAAGATTTAAATTGTGCTTATCCAGACTATACCCTTTGATCTTACCACGGACGTCAAATTTCGCACTAGGTGCAGTACTCGAGCAAGGTGGAAAACCGATCACATTCATTTCGAAGATGCTAAGTAAGACAGAGGAGAACTTTGCCGATAACGAAGAGAAAAAAAAAAATAAGCTATCATCTGGGCATTAACTTCACTTAGAAGTTATGAATACGGCTTTACAAAATTTTAAATCTTTATCGACAATCAGCCCTTAACATTTGCACCAAGCATCTAAAATAACAATACAAAAATTAAGAGGTTGAAGGCTATGCTTAAAGAATATAACTTCGAGATAAAATATAAGCCTGGTAGGACTAATGTAGTAGCAGATGTCCTTTCCAGAGTTCCTGTTACAGAAGGATGTTCGTGTATAGACGAAAGTTCTGGACAGAACCTCATTCAAATTGCAGAAGAACCCCTAAATGATTTCAAAAAACAAATCATTTTAATTTTAGGTGAAATACCCTCTTATCAATTCCAAATAGTTTTTCAGACATATCACTGGCATATAATATAGTATGTACTTGAACCACATTATTCCTCGCAAAAACTCTGTAATATTCTGAAACGTTATCTTAATCCCTTGAGTAAGATCCACGAAATTTATCCCAACCATTTCTCTCAGTATAGGGTTCGTTTCTCTAGAGAATTGGTTAAATACCTGTGTACGGGAACTGAACAAGAAGCTGAAATCGCTTCGCATCGCAACGCTCGCGAAAATAAGCTTCAATTGTTGCAGAAATATTATTTTCCTCAAATGAGATCGACAACAGATAAATTCGCAAGTCAATGTAAGATATGCAAAGAGCACAAGTACGATCGACACCCTGACAAGCCTGTGTTGCAAGCTACTTCAGTGCCACAATGCCCTGGGCAGATGTTACACGTTGACTTATTTTTTTACAGATAAACAGATAACCTTCTAAGTACAAACGAGAATTGTAAAATCAGTAAAGGATATGAAAAAGCCATTAAGGGGACTTATTTTTTCATTCGGTTCGCCAGAGACAATTGTCTTTGATAATTAGAAATCTCTCAGCGCAATTTCTATAACTACTATGTTAGAAAATCAATTCAATATTAAGGTATTCAAGGCACCTCCGTATTCAAGCTCGGTGAACAGTCATGTAGAAAGATTTCTCAGTACCCTTTCGAAAGTAATGCGGTGCCTTAAATCTGAAAAACACATGGAACATTTTCCGAATTACTTGACGGATCAGTTTATGAATACAACCTAATGCACTCAATAATTGCAAGAAAGCCTATCGACCTATTTTTCGTGAGAAATTCGAATTATAATAGGGACCAAATGGAGAATGAGAGGCAAGAAAACACTCTGAAGATGAAGCTTAATCAAAACGCAGACCTAGGTGTAGCATAATAAAAAGAAAACTCCACCAAAAGTATATGAAGAAGGGACGATAATGTACGTAAGAATAAATAAAAGAATTGGGAACTAGTTATCACCTCGATAGAGAAGAGAAGTCTTAGTTGAAAACAGAAATACTACAGTCCTTACACAATCTTTCTCCAAAAATCTCATTTTGTCTCTCTTTTAAGAATATGTTTGCTGTTTATACCCTCCTGTGTGCCAGAGGCACAGATCTTCGATTACTCAACCTTACAGTTAGTTAAAATTGACATCGGCACTGCACGAATGCAAAATGAGCTATTTAAAGTTATTCACATCATTGACTTAGAAGCTTACCATAATTTAGTGGACAAACTGGAAGATGTATTAGGCTCAAATGTCAACCATAACCACCACCTTTATCCCATCCTCTCCTATGAAATCTTACAGATTACGTCTTAAAACTAATAAAAAAAAAAAGGTCATTAGACTTTTTAGGAAGTGCTTGGAAGTGGATTGCGGGCAGTCCAGACCATCAAGATCGTGAAATTTTAACCGAAAATATTAATAATGTTCCCACAAACAACAATAAACAAACCATTATCAACCAGTTGACAGTAGAAAAGATTAATGAAATACCATAACTAATATTACAAACAGAATTTTAAAAATTGTAAATAAGAAGAAAGAAAAAAGAAACGAGATGTTATTAGAAATTATGTTTAAGTTAAAAATAACCATAGAAGAAATCATTAATGCAGTTTGTGTAGTTCACTGGGCTAAAGCTAATATTGTTAATTATTTTATTTTAAGTTTTTTTAAATTATTTTAAGAAACAAATATAACTGAACAATTGTTAAAACCAGAAAACATTCCATTTATTAACATTGCAAGCTCTTGAATTTGGCAATGTAAATATAGCTTCAAACGGAAAAAATATAGTTCATATTTTAAGCCTACCAAATATAAGTAATGATATATGCATTTTATAAGTATTTAAAACTGTTAAATCTGGAACAAGAATTAATAATATTCCCTTCAAAAGTGGAAAAAAAATTGTTTGACGTAGATAACAACTCTTAATCTTTTAATGAACATGTTATTTGTAGCAGTAATAACCTTATGGACATATTGTAATACTGCATGTGTTCCAAACCTTTTGAAGAGTCAAATCCCAAACTGCAGTGTCATCAATAATCACCACGTCTCAACAGTCGAAGAAGTCTCACCTCGAATACTTTTTCTCAATCAATTCAATGGCTCAGTAGACATCAATAACGAAACTCTAAGGTTACAAGGTACATTTATCATCAAGCACGTTAACACAACAATCAGAGTAAATGGCCAGCTATTTAAAGGACAAGAAATTACCAAATACCAACCATTACCAGCAATTTTACAAATAACAACTGTGAATGAAAGCATAGAAGAGTACTATGCCTGGAAATGCTTAAGCAACTGCACATCAATGGCACCGTTCAATCATTTCAATAACGCTGTTAATTGTGCTTATAATAGGTTTTTGCTGTTACTCAAAAATGCGAAACCGGAAGGAAGCAAGTAAAGATTATGCTCCAGAGTCTGTGGTTATTGGAATAGATGACCTCCCACATATAATGTCGGTACCGTCGAACGAGGGAGTTCGAAATTGCGAGTGGAGGAGTTAAAGTAACAAATATTTCATAAAACCATACTCCAATGGCATTTATAACTCTCACCAATTCAAATGCTGACACGGCCTCTGTGTCACGTACTGTGACGGTAAACCGTGTACGTTTAGGTTTTTGGCTTTTACGACGAAAGCCAAAGCGCTTTGACGTAATAGGTTCTTTACTTATTGGAGTTTGCAGTCTTGTTTTTACTTGCAGCTTTTTACGTAATTTTTTCTATGATATCTGATTTTTGTTGCTTTCGCCCTGGTTTAAATAGTTTTTTAAATGGAAATCAATGGACTCGCTGTGGAAGAACTTAATTCGTGCTGTTAACTAAGAGATGGCGTAACTTGTATTATTCCATTGTTACTATTCCATTGGAACATGCGTTGGAAAGCTACTGTCATTGTACGTCATTTCAGTATATGTCATTCATTTGAAGCGTAAACAACAATAATTTTTTTTCACTCAAATATGTCCAACTTTTTGCCTGAAAAAATGTTTCTGTAGGGAGTTCTTCTTCATTTTTTAATATCAAGAAAACTGCTGCCGAAAGTCATCGTATTTTGGTGGAAGTTTATGGTGAACATGCGCTAGCTGAGCGAACGTACCAAAAGTGGTTTGCACGATTTAAAAGTGGTGATTTTGGCTTGGAAGAGGATGAACTTCCTGGGCAGCCAAAAAAGTTTGAAGATGAAGAACTGGAAGCATTACTCTATGAAAATTGTTGCCAAACTTAAGAAGAGCTCGTAGAATCTTTGAGTGTCACTTAAGTAGCCATTTCAAAACGTTTAAAAGCTGCTGGATATATTCAAAAGCAAGGAAATTGGGTTCCACGTGAACTCAAGCCGAGAGATGTCGAAAGGCGGTTTTGCATGTCCGAAATGCTGCTGGAACGCCACAAAAGGAAGTCAGTTTTGCATCGGATTGTTACTAGTGATGAAAAATGGATCCATTACGACAACTCCAATCGCAAAAAATCATATGTGAAACCCGGCCAACCAGCCAAATCAACGGCAAAACCGAATATCCAGTTCAGATCAGATGGGTGTGCTGTATTATAAGCTGCTAAAACCGGGTGAAACCATCAATGGACAACGCTACCAAACACAAGTAATCCGTTTGAAAAGAGCAGTAGCCGAAAAACGCCCGGAATATGCTACCAGACACGAGACAATAATTTTCCATCATAACAACGCTCGGCCCCACGTTGCTATTCCGGTTAGGAACTATTTGGAAAACAGTGGATAGGAAGTCCTACCCCACCCGCCTTATAGCCCAGACCTTTCCCCTTCTGACTACCATTTGTTCCGGTCAATGCAGAACGCCCTCACTGAAATACGGTTCATATCAGAGCAGAATTTCTAAAATTGGTTTGATTCATTCTTGGCTGCCAAGCCGGCGCAGTTTTTCTTTGAATGGGATCCACAAATTGCCAGAAAGATGGGAAAAAGTCATAGCTTCGATGGGCAATACTTTGAATAATACTATTGTTCATGTTTTTCTTAAATAAACCTTCAAATTTTGAAAAAAAAAAAAAAAAACACACAAATTAAATTACATACCATGATGACCTCTTACTGGGGGAAATCAGGCATCGGACCCGTGGAAGCAACGAATCCATAGGAGCTTATGTGGCCGTTATTCAAAATATGTTTGGCAGGCTTTCGGAACAGGTAACAGAGCTTGCCATCGCTCAGAGGAACCTGGCCTTTTTGAATCAACAACAACTTGGGCAAGCAGACTTGGTCAAATTAAGTGGCAGGTTAGAGATGGCACGTCGGGAAACGCCCAACGGACTTCTTCCTGCTGAAAACCAGTCGGGTCACTCAATAGTTCATATAGAGTTTATATAGGCAAACGGCAATGATAGCCGTCTATATATAGAAGTTAATATATACGGTATAGGAATGTTAGGTCTTTTAGATAGTGGCGCTTCTCGCACTATAATAGGGAGTGAGGGTTGTGTGTCTCGTTATACCAGCGATACCCCACACCGTGATCCTTGGCTCAGATTTTTGAGCACTGTCGGATATCGCCCCAGATTTAAGATCACGCGTATGGAACTTTTCGAGCCAATAGCCGGTTGCCTCGATGACCGCAATTCGCGAGATCTCAGACGTCGCCGAAGCAGGACAGTTGAAGGCTTTAGTCGACGGGATTCTTAAGTCGATGCCCGAGGGATTGGGGTGTACTCATTTGGTAGAACACAAGATTAGGACATCGGCAGAACCTATTATACAACGGTATTATCGGGGCTCATCCCTGATGCAAAAACACATTGACAAAGAGCTTAAAGAGATACTAGATGCGAGAGTTATCAAGAAATCGAATCCGTAGGCATCTTCGATAGTCCTTATCAAGACAAAAGATAGGTCATTTAGGTTGTGCTTTGACTGTAGAAAAGTTAACAAGGTTAAACAAAGGAATGCTTATCCACTACCATTTATATCAACAACATTGGATAAGCTTAAGGACGCCAAATATTTGTCGTGGTTAGACATTAAGTTGGCCTAGTGGCAGATCCCCATGTAAGAGAGATCGCGCCCACTCACTACTTTCACGGGCTACACAATGCGCCTGCTACGTGGCAGAGATTTATAGACAGCATCTTAGGAGCTGATCTAGAGCAACACGTTTTTGTGTACCTAGACGATATTATCATCGTCACAAATGCATTCAATCAAACCTTAAGATATGGAAGAAGTCTGTAAACGATTGTGTGGGGCTGGTTTAAAAGTTTTTCGGGAAAAAATGTAACTTTTGTAGGCCGTCTTTGAAATATTAAGGTTTTGAGGACTACATAAAGATCCAAAGAAAATAGCTAGCATTCTCGAACCCAAGAGTGTGAACGAAATTAGGAGTTTTGTAGGCACAATTTCTTGATGCAGACGTTTTGTACCAAATTGCGCCGATTTAGTTAGGCATCTATCAGATTTGTTAAAGAAAAATAGAAAATTTATATGGACGGACGATAGTGAGGAAAGTTTTGGGAAGGCGAAACATTACTTAGTGACGCCACCCATTTTGATATGCCCAGACTTCGATAGGCCGTTCCTAGTTCAGACGGACGCATCGAATTATGAAATTGAGGCCGTATTATCTCAGGTGATAATTCTCAGAGGAGACGGTTCTTTAAGTCCAGACACGCCAACACGAGACGACGCGTGGGGAAAGTCGAACTTACACCCCAACAATAACATGAGCCTTAATGAATACCATATCCCGCCACCGGTGTGGAGACAGCACCAGCATCACATCACTACAATGAACGTGGATGCACAGGGCCAATTGATCGATTGGTGAAGAGACGACGATCTCTTATATAGCAACACCCAAATTAGGGAGGAACGGAGGAGCAACAGTTGTATGCAGGCGGATGGCCAACACAATCTAGCACACCCCAATAACGTGTCAACTTTAAAAGTTAGGTTCAATGGGTGAGGGGATGACGACCCCTTTGTAAGCCAGTACCCCACCGATGGAGCACCAAAGGAGCAGCAAAAGCGTGTAGATGAACAATGAGAAAAAACAACTTCCAATGATAGAACATACAAAGGTACAAACAACAAACAACAACAATCAACAACAAATCACACCAACCAACGACAACCAACACACACACAACTTTTGGATTGTATCTATACTTTTTTCTTACGTCCCAACGCTCCATCTACCTTTTCATCGAATTTCGTTTCTCCTTTCGCATTTGTTTTAGTTTGTAAAAAAATTTAATAATGTAATTTGATGGGGGAAAAAGTGGCCAAACATCAGAAGAGAAACAAACATTGATTTTCGCAATTTTAAAGTAGAATCCAATGGTAGAGGAAATAGTAAATAAGATAGGATCCACAGCTTCCATTAGCTTTCTCACTGGAGTTCCTAGTTATAACTGGAAGGTGGAGCGAACTCCGAGACTGAGAAGTTTAGTGTGAATGTGTTAACTAGTATGAATGGGAGGCATAGTTGGACACGGGTGCAAACACCAGTAAGTGTGTTGCTATTGCTGTACCTAATAGACTCTGCAGTTGGGTCCGCTGGAGCTAAATGGATGTGTAAGGGGACGTGTGTGCTAGTGTGTGTGTGAGTCTGGCGGAAGCTGTGGAAAGAAAAAAAAAAGATTTCGAAGTTACTTTTGTCATGAGCAACAACTAGAAAGGGTCAAACGAAGTTTTGTTTTGGTATGATTAAACATGTCATTTTAATTGCGAAAAAAAAAATTTTTTCTTTTTTTTTCAGTATTTTTCCTTTACGTGAGAATCGAACTTGTCGAGTTGAATAGCTGAGTAAGGTCAATGAATCTCAAAAGGTTTCTCTAGATAATTCCTGAAACCAAAGGATGCTCCCTCCTTTTCCCTACACCCTCAAAAAACAATCCTCTTTCCCCTGGGCTGGATCAAGGTGTCACACGACCCGTACCTTATCTGTATACAGCTGATCTCTGTAATATGGACACATCCTCAAAAAAAAAAAAAAACACCCGAAGCCGGTACTCCTTTAATACCGGGCGGTTGAACCGTGACTGCATTGATTACCGACAAGGCTCCTGCATTGTCTAGAGGAGGTGAAACTGTGGCAGGCTATGGTGCACCATCCTTAAAAGGAAAACGCATCGAACCTAAAACCAAATTTTCAAGGAGAGATAGGACTGTGCCTGGCTTTGGTCCTATCTCTTCCTCCACCCCTAGCAGCAGCAAGTTTGTAGCAAGCCACGGACTTGCCGCTGCTATAAACTCCTCCTTCTAAAGAGGCTCAGCCGCAAGACGCCGAAATGCATCACGCATTATTAAAACCTTCGGATCCATTCCAGAGGTGGAAAGAAGTGCGGAAATAACGAACAAGATCAAGTGGGCCAACAAAATCCTAAATGACGTATTGTCCACTGCTCCCTCTACTCTCAAAACGCTAAAGGATTGTTGTAAGCGCCAAAGATCCATAAAGGAAACCGTGCCAGTTTCCAAAAGGTTCAATACTGTAAACACCTCTAGACCATCCAACACCACATCTCTCAGGTCCTTTAGCGAAGTCCTAAAAGACGCTATGACGATCGCGGTAATTGATAGAAGCGATACCGATGGATCGATCACACCTGAACCGTGGCAATTGGTCAAGTTGATGCTTTCGGGCAACTTCTTGGCCACTATGCGGGAAAACCCGGACCACCTAGAATCACAAGCGACGCTGGCTGGCACAAAGGCCATGTCGAGCTCACCGCATGTGCCGACCAGAGATCTCTTGATCTTTCTTAGAAAGTTATAGGTGCTTTAGGAGAAATTTGGCCAAGTGCAAGGCTCGGAGTTATGCCTAGGGAGGATATCCTCTCCAGAAAGTACAATGGAGGTCATCAGGCTCAGTAGCCTGAGTTACTGGAGTAGCGAAACTGGAGGAGCTAAAGGGCTCTTGTAGAAGCGCGTTGATTGTGATTAATAAGGAATTCCTTAACCCTCTAGCGCAGATTAAAGGCATGATCCGGTTCGGATTTGAGGCAATACACCTTAGGATCAACGAAAGGGATGAGCTGGATGCCGATAAGTAACTTCCACCGCTTTTAAACGAAAACTCAAATTCAGCCTTAGATCTGGCAGCGCCGGTATCCATTCCTGTAATAATGGACAACGACGATTCCAATTTATCCGAGGCGACTATTCAACCGTCGGTCTTTTCTTCTGACACTCTGTCGGAAATAGAAACCGACGACGAAATAAATAGAAATCCTACACGATCAGAGGAGGAAGATGAGCTTTTGAGCCCATTTTTTTGGAATAGGACGACTCCAATAAAACCGTGGTGGAGGCCACTCTGGGAAATTGTAGCAATGATACGATTTCTCCAGATTAATCTCCACCACTCGAAAAAGCATTCGGCCGCAATCATTCTGCGTCTCTCCAAAAACGCAGAAGATATCATCCTAATCCAGGAACCATGGATCGTGAAGGCGTGGTTCGTGGACTTGGGACACCTTCATATGCTCCACTTTCTACAAAAGACAAAGGTAAGATAAGGACTCTTATACTGGTGAAACGTAGCCTTAATGTATTTTTACTTCCTCATCTCAGCGACACTGACTTAACAGTTGCCAGGCTGGAGACTGCAAAACCCTCCTACTGGCTGGCGTCAGTGTATCTTGCCCACGATAAGGCGGGCCCTCTCCCTGCTGAAAACCTAGATAGGATGATACTGGAAGCCAGAAGACTAAAAACTGGTCTCATCATCGGGTGCGACACCTACGCTCATCACACGGTATGGGGCAGAACCGACATCAACGATAGAGGTGAGTCATTTTTTGATTACATTTTAAGTACTTAGCTCATTGTTTGCAATATTGGCAAAGAGCCCACTTTTATATCACTGTTGTCTCGGACAACATCACTCAAATGCGAACAGACTGGATGGTGTCGACAGAACATTTGTTTTCAGATCACAGGTACATAAAATTTAACTTACGTTATGCTCCCCCCAGTCGAACAGCATTCTGAAACTATCAGAAAACTGATTGGCTAAAATACCGAGAAATACTGTCAAAAAGAATATCCTCTGAAATCTCAAGGCCAGCGCGAAACACCAATGAGCTTGACATGAAAGTCAGGGAATCTTGACATGTCTCTCAATTAGTTTGAATCAGAGGGCAGAAAAAAGCCACAGTGGACTTCAGCACTAGAACCGCTTAAAAACACCTGCAGAAAATTTTTCAACCTTGCAAAAAGCACAAAAAAAGTGACTGACTAAGACTCTTATAAAGAATCCTTCAGAATATATATGAAAAAAAAACTGAGGAAAGCAAAACGTCAATTTTGGAAATTATTCTGTGACAAAATCACAGAAACCTCTGAGTCATAGCGGCTAAGTAAAATCCTCTCTACAAACCTTGTGATGCCTATTTGTTTGAAAAAAACCGATGACTCCTGGACAACCTCAAGTGATAAATCACTCAACTTGCAACTGGATACCCACTTTCCAAATAGCCGTAATACGCGGCAAACAGTAACCAAAACAGGTCTTTTGCAACGGTGAACAAAATTCAAGGTCTGATTACAAGAGACAAACGGCTTTGGGCGCTGTATAGCTCTAAACCATACAAGTTTGCGGGTCCGGATGGATATTATCTTGCCCACGCTAGATACACCAGATCAGATAAAACATTTTTATTTCTTTTATATCCTTGGACGTTAAATAAAACACAATATTTGATTTCTTTGATATATTTAGATTAGTTATAAGTTACATTTAGTACGACCTGATTCAAAGAAACGCGAGGAGGAAATGTGATGTGATTATAATGTGATGTTTTTGTTAGGTGTTAGACTAAGTGCATGCTTTTCGTTGAGTGTTAGGCTAAGACCATACTTTACATCACCCCCCCCCCCTCAGTCATGGAAATTTTTAAGTCGTGGTACCCCTCTATGTTTTTGGTTAGACTACTGACCTTCTTTGTAAAAGCTAGACCGCAGCCTAGTGCGCCAAGAAGACTCTTGTTCTGTTTCAATATGAACTGATTCTGCGATTTGCCCTGTTTTACTGCTAGGCGTATTTAATGAACTTGAGAAAGTGTTTTCTGATTTGAGGACTGAAACGTAAAAGCTAGACCACAGCCTAGTGCGCCAAGGAGACTCTTGTTCTGTTTCAATATTAACTGAATCTGCGATTTACCCTGTTTTACTGCTAGGCGTATATAATGTACCTGAGAAAGTGTTTTCTGATTTGTGTTCTTTATTTTGCTCTCCGAGAACTGAAACGTCAGACGAAGAATTTCGCTCTGACCCGTAGTGCTGCTGAATCGGCCTGGAAATGACGAGATCAGGTGTTAAATAATCTTAAACTTGAGCCTGAATGGGAAGATCTTCATCTTTTTTATTTATTTGAAACAAACCCCCATTCACTCGTATCTTTAAAATCTACACTACTCTGCACATTTGTTACGCGTGGTCTCGGCTGGTCTATGTGACGTTTGCAGGCTTCACTTGAACGGGCTGACGCTGTAAGTATTACGTCCCAAATTTTTACAACGCTGCCTTTGATCCAATAAGTTTTGTTTGACTTGTGTAGTCTGACCCAGACGCTATCCCCTTCACAAAATGTCCCAAAGTGCATTTTCCCGGAATTTTTTATTTGCCTCTCTTGCTATTTTAATTCCTTATCTCTAACATGAGAATTTAATATCCTGTCTTCTCTGGTCTCAGTAGATCAAGTTTTGTTCGTAGCTTTCTTCCTAACAAAACGCAAGCAGGTGTTTCACCTGTTATGCAATGAGGCGTAGTCCTATAATCAAATAAATATCTCATTAGCAGGACTTACATTCTGCCGCTTGGACTTTATACAATTTTCTGCCTGGTGGTTATGTGTTTTAAGCCGTTTTTTCTGCAAAATTTTTGAAAAACTTCAGCCGTAATGGCACTACCATTATCGGAAACGATTGTTTCTAAAACCTACTAAAAACTTCGCGCAACTTGTCAAACGTATTAAGAGTACCTGCTTTTTTGAACTCAAAAACTTCCGACCATTTAACAAGCTTACCTTTCGTAGGACTACTTAATTCTACTGCACAAATTTCGCACGACTTTACAAAAGCCTCAATAACTCGCTACAAACGACATGAGAAGATTGTAATGTTTGCAGTATTCCCCTGAAAGTACGGTTTAAGTTCGGTTACAACTTCGTTCGGCCAGCCATTCAGTACATACATCATTACCTGACTAAGCACCTTGTCTTTAGATGTTTCGTCTGCTACTCTTTGCCATTAATTGGAACTTTTGACTCATTATTTATATAATTTATGTGCACTTGGTTGAACGTGTCACTGTTGGCCCTCACATGTACATTTTCCTCAATGGAAAATCCCGTTTTCACTTGACTTAACATATTGGATTTCAAATGCATACCCAGAAAGAAAAATAGCTTTCCGCTGTAATCTGCTTGCAGCGATTTGCGAAATGCCATGCTTCTCTCCAAAAATTTGTGTAAGTGGCTTGGAATCAATGAGTAAAATGAGTTCTCTTCCGAAAAGATATTGGTGAAAACATTTGACTCCCAATAAATTGACAAACCTTCCTTTTCTATTTGGCTGTATCTGCACTCAGAATCACTTAATTAACACTGCACCAATACTGTGACTACTTACATCTGTCACCATTTAGCAGTTCACTATTGTAATGTACCAGTACTTCTGGAGAAGTTAAAATCATCTTAATCTCATCGAAAGCACAATTTTCAGTCCAATTCCAATTGACACCCTTTCTAGTACAACGGTTTTAGTGTCTGTGACAAAGATGGAACAAACTTTCGATAATAGTTGATCCTGCACAGAAATGACTGCAGTTCTTGAACTGCAGGCAGCTCTAAAATTGGATTAATTCTCTCTATTGAGGGGCGTGTTCCCCCACCATCTATTAAGAAACCTAAGTAAGAAACTTTCCCTTTGAAAAAATTACATTTAGACTCCTGAAGAATCCGAAGTACCTGTTCTAGCCTACACAACAACTCTTTCCGTGTTTTTCCTGCCACTAGTATATTGTCCTGGAAAACTGCAATGCCATCAATACCTAATAAAACCTGTTCAATTATCTTTTGGGAAATTGTGGGACAAGTACGAGTTCCTATTCCAAAAGGAAGTCTGGTATGTTTGAATATTCCTTTATGGGTGCAAATAGTTGTAAGTGTTTGACCCTCTTCATCCAATTCCATCTGCTGGTAAGCAGATGAAAGATCAATTTTTGAGAAGATTTTTCCACCTGAGATTTTTCCTAACAAATCTTCAACTCTAAAGAGTACAAACCCTTCAATCTTGATAAACGGGTTCAAGATAATCTTATAGTAGCCACATAACCTGACCGAATTGTCGAGTTTTAAAACAAGCACTACAGGCGTTTCCCAATCTGAAAACTCTACTAGTTTAAGGATACTCAGCGAAATCGGTCTATTGAGCTTATTCTCAATCTTTTCTTTCAGACTAAAAGGCAAAGGACGCGGAGGGAAATATCGCGGCGTCACATCATCAACTAAATTTATCTCTATTCCGTTATGCAGGATTATTTTATTTATGGTGAACTTTTAAAACAACTTTACCGAGTGGCCTAAATTTTATTAGCTGCATACAATTGCAGCAACCTTTTGTAGTACACTGCCCAATCCATGTTGGTATGGTGGAACTCTTTTAAGTATCCCAAGGACGATTTTTTTTTCCATTTTTCTCACTTGTTTTTGTTTTAAAAGATTAAATGCGAATTTTTTACCTCGTCGCTGATTTTGATTTGCAATATTTGATTTCCTTAATATATTTGGATTAATTATAAGTTATATTTAGTACGACTTGATTCAAAGAAACACGAGGAGGAAGTGTCTTCATGTTTACGTATTCATCAAGTAGGTTTGTGTGATTATGACGTTTTCGTTAAGTGTTAGACTAAGTGCATGCTTTTCGTTGAGTGTTAGGCTAAGTGCATACTTTACAATTCCATAGTCAGGAAAAAAATTTTTTTTCAACCACACCAGCAACAATAATGCAACAAAACGAAACATTTCGGTTTTCTGTTTCGCTTGGAGTTTATTAGGAAAAGACAAAACTTAGTTTGCAACTTATCACACATTTTCAACGAAAACTCTCATATAAATAAACGAATTTTGTTTCTGAAAAACAACTTTTCAGCTATCGACAGCGGAACATGTTTTTCTGCTTCGTCTTGCCTTTGTGGCATGCGGTATGTGTGCAATAATCGACAACATTTTTTTGAAACATATTTTTTGCATTCGCATATTTATTTCTACGAATAATTAATTCCCGTTACTATCTGGAATTTTTTTAGAGAACAATTGCCGGAGCTTCTTGAAGATGTTCCTCTTGTTCAGAGAAGGGTGATGTTCTTTTAACAAGATGGAGCAACTTTTCACAGATCTCCTGAATTAACGCACATGGTTTTTTCTTCTGGAGTGCTGTGAAAGAAAAGGTTTATTTTAGAGACATGTCGAGTCTGGTAGGGGTCCAAGAAAATATTAGTGCCGCTTAAGAAGAGATGAGAAGAATTTTGCTGCCCGTTAATCTGCATTCCGAAATGGTTAAACGCGCCCAAAAGTGGATTTCAATCGAAGGAAGGCACTGCGAACAATTGTTATAACGATTCCATAAGCTGTTCCAAAAAGGTCATTTTTTGGACCAGAAAAAAATATCTAAGGTATTTCATTAATAATTCAATAGGTACACTTCTTTTTGGCAATTTTTTCTGACAAAAAATTGCTTTTGCTACAAAATCTGTTGATCGTATGTAAAAAAGTTTTTAAACATAATTTTTAAGAAATTTTGCAAGAATAAAAATTTCGTAAAATTTCAGAAAATTTATTTAGGAAAAATAGCATTTTAAGCAAAAAAATAGAACCAAAAATTTTCATAATTTTGAGTTTAAAAAGCCATAAATTTTTTGTTGTTGCCCAAAGCGTTTAAGACTTATATGCACTAGTATACTAAATTATCTTTTTGAAATGTTTAAAACTATTTTTGTACTTGTTAAGAAGTTGTAGCGCTTAAAGTAGTTACACCTTCAAATTAGAGGCCACTCACTTTGATGGGCTGTAACTTGAAATGGAGTGAGAATAAACCTCACCCTGCCATACAATTTTTTGTTCGGCGGAACTTCAGTAATATGTCCTTAAAGAATTATGCTGCTAAAGTGGGACACCTTGTATATATTATACATATATATATTTATATTGCATGTATATACAAAACCAAAACCTAAGGACGAAAAAGCAACGCTGTCATCTCAATCGGGAATAACATCGGGTAACCAACATCAACGAGGGTTGCGCAAATGTTTCAATTGCAACGATTTAGGACATCTATCTATGAATGTCAAAAGCCACAAAGGAAAAAACGATGTTCTGTTTGTTTCAAGACAGTATATTCCGAACAAAATTGTAATAGCAACCATCGGATCTCAAAAATTAACTAGAATATTTTCCACAAATCAGCAGTGATAAACGGGATTAACGGGAACATAATTACAACCACATTCATTGACACGGGCAAGTCTGATATAAAGTTCCTTGGCTTCCGAATTACAAACTACAATAGAGCCGTTTAGGATGGGACTGCATAGTACAAGCAACGGGTTTTGCATAAGTTAAGGGCAAACCAGGGTCACTCTCCAAGTGGAAGCGTCACACCTAAAGTGAATCTGCTCTTAGTTCGCTATATTATACTCTGCGAACCTGTTTTAGTCAGACGATAAACCTTATGTTACGCTCACTAAAACAGTAGGATATTCTCTGCGATGAGAGAATACAGGTTCCGATTGTCCGTGCAGACGATATGATTGCATTGAGTGGTACCAAACAATAGCAATTCAGTGGGTCAAACATTGACGGCATTTCCGTCCTTAAAGCTTAGAAAAGACGATTTTAGAAGACCTATTAATGCGACTGACGTCAACTCTGACCAGCTTACAGATGTCGAGATCAACAAACTCGTAATGTTACTAATAATGTTGCTCGATGCCGGAATAATCCGCCCATCGAATTCACCTTATGTTTTCCCTGCGTTTTCAGTGAAGAAGGCGAATGGCGAGGATAGAATAGTTATTGATTATAGGCGCCTTAGTGCTTAGAACGATTAAGAACCGGTGTCCACTTCCTGTCATAGAGGATTTGTTGTTGTTGCTCAGTGGACATTTCTTATTTATCGGGCTTGACTTAGCTTCAGGATATTATCAAATACCAGTTGCGGAAGAACCTCGAAATTATTCAGCATTTATCACAACCGACGGGGAGTACGAATTTAATAGAATGCGGGTAATGAACAATATAGCAAAAAAAATTAAATCTTTCCGATTGATAGTATACATGGACGATATTTAAGTTGAACGGAATTTCTGATGCTGGGAGTGTCTCACGCTTAAACTAAAGAAATCTTCTTTTTTTTAAGGAAACAGTTAACTTTCTGGGATATGAAGTGTCTGCTGATGGGATTAAGCCAAGTGACAGGAAAATAGCGGCGGTTTTCCTCAACCTGAAATCTTACATCACGTTCGACAATTTCTTGAAGTAACGAGCTATTTTCGAAAGTTTGCTCCTGGACATGCGCTTATAGCCGAGTTTCTTACACCATAAACGAGAAAGGATAACAATTTCGATTGGCAAGTTACCCACAAACAGTCTTTTGAGATGCTTAAAAACACTTTAACGAATAGGCCTGTTTTGACGTTACACGATGCAGAACAGGACCACAAGCTACATACGGATGCAAGTGCACTTGGGATTGAGAACATTTTGTTGCCAAAGGATAAGGATCGAGAGTAATGAACTATTTGGTACTTCAGTAGACAAACCATCGAGTGTGAAAAGCATAACCACAGCTTTGAGCTGGAAGCGTTAGCGGTGGTTTGAGTCGATAACAAGATTTCGAAATTATCTTCTAGTTAAGCACTTTAAAGTGGTAACAGATTGTTATTCTCCTGCAGCAAAAATCAGTCAAAAAATATTATCCCGAAACGCTGGGGGTTGCGTTTATTGCAATACATTTTCTAATTGGAATACCGGCAAAGCAAATTAATCCAGCACGTAGATGCCCTTAGAAAGTCATCCTTCGATAAGCCAACGAACAGCGAGATGACTTCTTTAGACATTTTTGCCATAGAGATTAACAGTGACGACAGGCTTTTGACGATTCAATTTCAGGATTCTTAGTTGGCTCACATCTACAAACACTTGCAACAACGAACAGTGGGCGTATATATGGACCCTCGGGAGGAGTACGAAATGAAGGATGGGAGTTCACCGGATCCTTACGTTGAGTAGTGCCTGTGACAGCTATTTAGAAAATCATGAAATCTTGTCATAACAAGGTAGGTCATTATGGAATTGACAGAACTATAGAACTTTTACAGCGTGAATACTGGTTTCCACGAATGAGGAACAAGGTCAAGAGCTACATAGCACCATGCGTTGAGTGCGCTTACTTCAAACGACTTCCAGGAAAAACTGAAGGAAAGCTCTTTTGCATCAAAAAGTTTCCTCTACCCTTCCACACGTTTCATATTGATCCCCTGGGTCCTTTTCCTAAAACACATAAAGGGAACACGCATGTTTTGATGGGTAAAAAGTACGCCTTGCTTAAGGAAGTCAAAAACCTATCTTCCACACCTATCATTCACGCCCTAGCAGAAATCTCGGTGAAATTTAGAACTCCAGTACGAATACTTTCATAACGAGCAACGGTTTTCAGCTCAAGAGAACTTCAAAAATATTGCAATGAACATGATATGAAGCACATAATGACTACCGCGAGGATTCCATGGACAAATGGCCAAATAGATCGTCGCAATTGGACTTTGTTTCATGCGCTTTTGACTATGGCGAATGATTCTTCCTATTAGGACGAGCAGCTTAAGGCTATTCAATGGAGTATGAATTCGTATAAGAATGAAACTATAAAACAGACTCCACATAGTTTAGTCATGGAATTTCAACCTCGCGATCCTCCCGATAATAAGATTTTAGTGGCATTACATGGCAACGGAAATGAACCAGACCGCCTTAATATTGAGAACATACGGCAAGCAGGAGTCGAGGTTATTTTCAAATCGTAACCTCACCAAAAACAAAGGTATGATCAGCTGCACAATCCACCGCATGTTTATAAAGAAGCCAACTTAGTTCTCGTCGAACAAGCAGCAATATAAACGAGAGATTCCAGAAAACCTGATCCTTGGTATCCTTAAGTACTCTTGCTACTACACGAGTACCAAAGTGGATTCTATGACTAGTTAAAAGCTACAATTGGCTTCTTCGTATTGCCTTACGGTTCTTTTAGGAATATTTTTTTTTAACTGTGTGGTCGGTGTACAAGAAATAAGCTGATATTATACAGTATTCCGACGAGCCTAGAAGGGTCCAAAGCTGACCTTGTATTTGTCATATCATGTCATATCCTCTATGATAGACTTTTCAGCACAAAAATACGAAAACAAGGTTTCTATCTACGAGTTTTGCAATTATAACGATCAATGAGTGAGATTAGAATATCAAATACCAAATACCAGGCAATTTATTATAATATTTTCCAAGTTGAGGGAGACAGGAATAACATGAAAATCGTCGAGAGACTCACATCTTACTTCAGCAGAAAGCGTTTGCGATACGAAGACGTTTTACTTTACGTCAGAAACCTTAAAAAATCAATATTAGCCAACTAAGCAAACATTTTAATTTAAATAGGACCGACATCTAGATAATTCTATTTTCATCATCACATTTCATCAATTCTGAAATTACATTCTGGAAAGATACTTTGCGGAAGACAACTTCATTGTTCTGGTCATATGGACGGATGAGTTCCAATTCACCAGGGATGTTATCACAATATCCACAATTTAATATACTTACCTGACCAGCACCATATTTATAAGGTTTTAGGTGGTACGAAACGAAGACGACAAGAAAGTAGTATTTATTATTCTTGTTTGGTACAAACATAACAAAATAATTTCACAATTTAGTATTTAATAGAAAATAAAAAACCGACACTTATCATCTTAGGATTACATAATTCAAATTCAATTTTAATTTTGTTTATTCGTATTCTCCTAAACAAACTTTTTAATGACTTAAGCTAAATTATAAAATGGTAGGGGAATAGTTTGTGGTATTTTATATTTATTATTGGGTATGTAATTTAATTCGTGCGTTTTTTTTTCTTCAAAATTTGAACGTTTATTTAAGAAAAACTTGTATAATAGTGTTATTTAAAGTATTGGCCATCTGAAGCTATGACTTTTTCCCATCTTTCTGGCAATTTGTGGATCCCATCCAAAGAAAAACTGCGCCGGCTTGGCAGCCAAGAATGAATCAAACCAATTTTAGAAATTCTGCTCTGATATGAACCGTATTTCAGTGAGGGCGTGCTGCATTGACCGGAACAAATGGTAGTCAGAAGGGGAAAGGTCTGGGCTATAAGGCGGGTGGGGTAGGACTTCCTATCCGCTGTTTTCCAAATAGTTCTTAACCGGAATAGCAACGAGCGTTGGTGTGATGGAAAATTATCGTCTCGTGTCTGGTAGCATATTCCGGGCGTTTTTCGGCTACTGCTCTCTTCAAACGGATTTCTTGTATTTGGTAGCGTTGTCCATTGATGGTTTCACCCGGTTTTAGCAGCTCATAATACAGCACACCCATCTGATCCCACCAAATACAGAGCATTACCTTCGCGAACTGGATATTCGGCTTTGCCGTTGATTTGGCTGGTTGGCCGGGTTTCACATATGATTTTTTGCGCTTGGGGTTGTCGTAATGGGTTCATTTTTCATCACCAGTAACAATCCGATTCAAAAATGACTTTTTTTGTGGCGTTCCAGCAGCATTTCGGACATGCAAAACCGCATTTCGACGTCTCTCGGCTTGAGTTCATGTAGAACCCAATTTCCTTGCTTTTGAATATGCTGCTTTTAAACGTTTTGAAATGGCTGCTTGAGTGACACCCAAAGATTCTGTGAGCTCTTCTTGTGTTTGGCAACAATCTTCACAGAGTAATGCTTCCAGTTCTTCATATTCAAACTTTTTTGGCTGCCCAAGACGTTCATCGTCTTCCAAGCCAAAATCAACACTTTTGGCACTTCGCTCAACTAGCGCATGTTCACCATAGACTTCCACCAAAATACGATGACTTTTGGCAGCAGTTTACTTCATATTTAGGTAACTCCCCGCAAAAACACTTTTTCAGGCAAAAAGTTCGACATATTTGAGTAAAAAAAAATTATTGTTGTTTACGCATCAAATGAATGATATATACTGAAATGACGTACAATGACAGTAACTTTCCAACGCATGTTCCAATAGAATAATACAAGTTACGCCATCTCTTAGCAAACCGCACGAATAACCAAGTTGTAGACCCAATATAATAGTGATAATACTACATTACAATTAAAATAGATTCATTGTGGGGTTAACAATTTAAATTTGCACTATAACATTTTGGAAAGAAAAGGAGATTCAATAAAAAAAAATTAAGCTATCAGTAAAAATGGATTTTAAGCGATATCACTGCAGCAATATTTCTAAATCATTAAAATCGAAGCCAGGAAGCCATAAATTTACATGATTTAAAAAACCGGCAATATTTGATAACAAGAGCAACGATTTTCAACGAAAGGCAAGTCAACCTACCATTTGAACGAATGTTGGTGAATCACGAAGAGAAATATGGTGTTGTCGCAAAATGCCTTACTATAAGTAATCTAACCGTCTGAGAACAAAACGCCCTGAAGAAAGTCAACGAGGATGAATGTATTGCTCGACTGTTAAAAGAAGGACACGCATCCTGCATATACCGTACCAATACTGTCGAAATCGTTGAACTTCTGAAGAAAGACACAATTTTCGTTACGAATTTTAAGGGCCAAATCACGACCGAAGAAACTTAAAGGAACTTATCTAGAACTTACATAATTCAACGAGACAGTGCAGCTTAACAACCACACATTTTCCAGTTTCATGGCAACATCCCTTCAAACGCCATCAGTATTTATCCGCAGCGGGACATATAATTGAAATCGAATATGTTCATGGAATCAGTCTAAGCAACATTAAAAGGCTGAATAACATTACCAATAGGATAAAACTATCTACAGCCATGAATATAACGATCTTCCTGTCAATTGTTGGAGCAGCTGCGATTGTCTGGCACAAAATTAATGGGAAGCTCTATATACCGCCAATACAAATATCAAGCCTGGAGCTTCATCATTCCAGATCATCCCAACATCAGGATGGGGAGGAGTTAACGCGCCACGATTCCACAAGTCTTAAGACGAGTGGACTTCATGCATGCACTTGTGGACATTTTATTTCACCACACAACGTAAGTTGCCGTAACACGAAACGTGTGACGGAAACTAACAATTGTTTCTTCACGACTCGAACTGGGAAACTGCTGTGGCAACTTAAAACCCATGCACGCGCTTTACACCAAATGCGTAGATACGAAGGTGTGGAGTAGGATAAGTTAGACTTTAAATTTAGTTCTTATTTAGGAATCTTGAAATAAAGTCAGAGTAAATTATTGGTCCGCGTTTTATTTTTTTTAGATGTTGTGGTACCAACATCTTTAACGTACTTATAAACGAAACAGATAATAATATAATCAAAGCGAAGAAAGATCTTTACACAGATATGTGTTTAGGTGCGTTCTTAAGCGGACTCAAAGAACACTCTGAGTTGCATGCTCCATACACGGTCTATTAACACCGATAGTGCATATCAAATAAATTGCAGGATGGCAACAACGGGAGCGTCATATCTGCATACTCAAATATGTATAAGGTTTTCTAATAACGACTTGACAACTTTTTTTTTTAAATAAAAGGCAAACCATTTGGGATATTTCAAAAACTTTATTATTGGCTTGAAGTACAATCAATACACTTCTGAATGGAACTCGACTTCGTTCATATGGCCACCGCGGGCACGTTTGCAGCGGTCGATTCATTTGACCCAATTTTCAACGACTCGGCCACACATTTTGCCCGAAACGGCCGCTATTTCGCGTTCAATGTTGGCTCTGAGCTCTTTCAACGCGGCATCACTTGTGGGTTTCACAAAGGAAGAAAGGAAGAATTTATGTTATTCTGGCAAAAGGCATAAAAGGAAATGAATTCGTCTGGCCCACCGATCAAAACCAAACCAAAATGGAAGAAAGTTATTTTTTAAAAAACAAAAGTTTAATTACTATACTTAGGTTTACTGTTTTATACAATATTTCTTTAAGGTATGGAACGATAAAAAAAAAAAATACGTAAGAGCGCCAGAAACGGAACTGGTGAGCAAAAATGTTCTGCTTGTGAACTTGCGGTTTACGAGTTAATTGCCATGAAAGACTCCATGAAGGCGTTACTGCAAAAGTTTTTACTATGGAAGCGGCACCAAACAAAGAAAACATTCAATCGCAAACGCAGGAGACAAATTTTCCTGCAGTTGAAGAATATCTTCAAGAACTAGAAATTGATAACTTAATAGAAGAATTAGAACCGGAATCAACAAGGGCAAAACAAAATCCGCAAGTAATTAAATGCGCAAAAAAAAACTTCCTCAGAAACTTTTGACCAGGAACTCAAAATCAAAAGTGAATTACGCGAGGCTGTAAAAGATTTAGCCGACAATGTGAAGGAGAATTTGTTGACACAAAAGAAGTTGTCTGAGGCTATCAAATGTGTTGTTGGAGAACTAAAAGAAATGAGTCGCAACACCACTTGAATACATCGTACACTTGACAAAATATATGAATTTAAAAAAGAACAACTTGAAGAAACTAACTGACATAATAAGCGCATTGAAGAGTTGAGAGCTCGAGAACTTGAAAATAAAATTGAACACAATCGCCGACTTTTGGAAATCAAAGAAATGAAATTTGTACAACAAACGGCTATGTGATTACTTTTTTTTAAGCTTTATCATTAATAAATCATTAATGTGATATTTTTTTTGTTTACTTTTTTATAAAATAATTTATTTTTATTTTCTTCTCATGCATTCATATGTAGCTTTAAGTTTGTTAAATCTTGAATAAATAATTTAATTTTTTGTTATTTCATGTTCGTTTTACCTGAAAAAAAAACGTAAAGATTGGTTCCTATATTTTGTCGAATTATCTGCGCCGCTGTAGCGTACTCTGACACTTCTAGAGCGATTTCATAAGGGATGTCTAAATTTTCAGGTCATAAGGAAATCAATTCATCACACATAAGATTCGCTTTAAAGTGGATACATATGTTATGCAAACAACAGCAGACATTTATAATTTGTGCAGTCTTTTCTGGCCGGTAATGTAGCTCGCTCGCACCAAGAAGACATCTCCACCAATTTTTGAATACTCCATTTGTGCGCTCAATTATGTTGTGTGAGCTTATGTGAACCTCATTAAATTTGCTTTCTGTCAACCCTAGAATAGGTGACCTATGGTTACCAAAAGCCATGTGAAGGTAGAAATGAATCAAGAAATGACTCAATAACTTGTTTTATTAATTAGTATGCGTCGACATACTGAATTCTTAATTCACTGTCACAAACGAGCATAACACTCAGACTATATGTTTGTTCCTTTTTTGTTGTAAAAAAAGATGTTTGTTTTCAGAAGGGGCAATGATCTGAACGTGCATTTCCTCTACACAATTCCAACAATTCCAGGACACCCCTCCTTCAGAGAAGAAGCGTAAACACGCACTCAATTTGATAAAAGGCGTAATTCCGAAACACTTTCTACTTGGTCGACTGATACTGGTAAGTACATCCAACAAATATTTAAAAGCAGCTTTGTTAACTCTATTAAACTTTTCAACCCTATAAAATCCCAGTAAATTGTATGATTATAGAAATTAAAGTGGACTTTCACGATTGTGTACTTACAACTATTGCGGCAACTTCAAAGGCTTTGAAATGTCTCTTAAAGATTTTCTGATAGCTCTTGACTGCTAGCTTTCACTTTCTTCGTTTTATTCTTCACGTAAAATCCTTGCAGCGATTGAAAACATTTCTAGTTACCGAAATCTTTTTAAAACATATCCAATTTATAGTTTTGTTCGTGAGTTCTTAAACCTGTCAAATACTACAAAATAACTGATTCGAAGATCCTAATTTCTCATTTCCTATTTAGAATCGAAAATTGCCCTTCCCGAGAAATTCGGAATAGGGGAATTTTTCTCCCGTGAGAATGGATTTCCCGGAGAGTTTTATAATTGGGCTGTTCATCCTTATCGCAAACAAATTTTCCCCCTTAATTTTTTCCTCCATACGACGCTCTCCAATAGTAAGCAACTTCGAAAAAAGTGAAAAAATATTCCCGAGAAAAAAGTAGGCAACGCAAATTTATTTTCCGGGTTAAAATAATTGACATATCTCTCAAAAAATTCTCGGTTATTTGTTTGCAGGAATTTTAAAATGCAAGTACACTTTCTTTTTATGAATCTAAGATTTCATCTTATTTAATGTATAATTCTATAATACATTAGGCCGTTGCATGCAAAAATTGACTTTGAGAAATCACAGCTTATTACAAAAGACACTATATTGCCCTTTGTGTTTTGCAGTTCTAAAATTCCATTAACTCAAGAAGTTCATAATCTCAGTAAAGACATTATAGAAATATGTTTTCAAAAGCCAAATATAAATAATGTTGCAAATAGACTTAGACTAAACAACCTCAATGAAGAAGAAATTCATTCTTTAATTGCTTCTATTCAAAAATACAAAGAAGTGTTTTACATCGAAGGTGACAACTTATCAACAGTTACTGAGTATTCTCACGAAATTCCGACGAGCCACGATATTCCTATATTTTCTAAGGTATATGAGTATCCAGAAGAACACAAAGAAGAGGTAGACAAACAGATTTCATGCTTCATTCCGCAATAACTGTAAAATCTACTAGCCCGTACAATGCTCCAATATGAGTTATCCCAAAAAAGTTCGATAGCTCAGGTCTCCAAAAATACCTTATTGCTATAAATTTTAGAAAATTAAATGAGGTAACTGTAAAAGATATATTTCCGATTCCCAATATTGGGGGCATTTTATCAAAATTAGGAAATACCCAATATTTTTCGGTCCTTGAACTTTCAAAGGGTTTTCACTAAATCCCCATTAACAAAGAAGACAGGCACAAAACAGAGTTTTCAACAGCGAACGGTCACTATGAGCTCACGCGTATGCCATTCGGATTGAGAAATTCACCCGCCTCATTTCAAAGAATTATGAACGAAATATTGTCGGAATACATAAACAAAATATGTGTTGTAATCGTATATCTTGATGATATACTCATCTTTTCGACTTCGTTTAAATTTTGAAATTCCCTGAACAAAATATTCAAAAGATTAAAAGAGTACAACCTTAAGGTTTAGATAGACAAATGCAATTTTTTAAAACGGGAAACCGAATATTTGGGCGACATAATTTTAAGCGATGGTATAAAACCTAATCTGAATAAAATTGAAATAATCAAGGAAATTACATTGCCTCGCACTGTTAGACAGATAAAATCGTTTTTTAGGAGTCACAGGGTTATGTCGAAAATTCATTAAGGACGTTCATTAAGGGTACAAAAATAAATATTAACATAACCTTGAGTTCTTTAATAAGCTTAAGGCACTTATATGCAGTTGCCCAGTTTTAGCCTATCCAAAAAAAAACCAAACTAAAACTTTTACATTAAAAAAAGATGTGGTGTTGCTCTAGGAGCAGTTTTGTCCCAAAGTCAAAGTACTGTAGTTTTCACTTCAAGGACATTAAATCGACATGAACTAAACTACAGCACGGTAGAAAAAGACTTTTTATCTATAGTATGGGCAACTAAATATTTTAGACCCTATTTGTATGGGAGTAAGTTTAAAGTTCAGACTGTCCACCGTCCATTAGTATAGTTACAGTCTTTAAAAGAGCCATACTCTAATCTTCAACATTGGAAAATCAAGCTAAACGAATATGATTTTGAAAATTTTGTTGCTGATTTTCTCAGTCGTTAAGAAGTCAAATGCAATGATAATGACTAAATTAGAGCCGATCTCGCTAGTGGCATTGAAAACCTCGATGATCTTATTTATATCACTGAAACTCCCTTGAATGTGTATTTAAACTAGCTAGTGGTAGAAAATAATAATTGAAATGCATATGCAAACAAATTTTTGTATAAAAAGAAAAGGAGTAAAGTTATTTCATTGATAGACTACAATGAAGACTATATTTTAAAAATTCTAAGGGAAATTTTACCAATAAAGTAAACCATAGAAATCTACTCTAAAAAAGATGATATATTCATTGATTTGCAAAAAACATTAGTAAAGTACTTCTCAAATTCACTTGATATGAAAATACCTCGGTGCACAAAGTTACTTAAAGATATTACAAGGAAGGGCACTTTATTGAGAAATTTATACTATTTTATTAACCTAAGGCTAGAAGTGCATAAAATCATTTACAACTGTATTTTTTGTAATATTTGCAAGTATGATCGACACCCTATAATAGCAAATATGATGATTACAGACACCCTTAGCAAGCCTAATCAAATACTATACATAAATATATGGTTTTTAAAAAAAGTATATGTTTTTGTCTTCAATGGACAAATTTACTTAACACGCATCAGTTTACCCAATACTAGATCAAAATTCCATTACAATAGTTGGCATTTTAAAACACAGATTTTCAATCCTAGGAAAACCAGAAAAATTAGTGGTGGATAATAAATTTAACACAGCTTGCATAAAGAACTATTTAAAACCTATTGTATCATTTACTACTCCGAATACATATATAGGTAACTACGTCATAGAGCGATTTTATTTAACCCTAAATGAACACAAGAGACTTTAAAGTTAACAAGGACAATAAAGACGTTGACGACAAAACGCTAGTTTTTAAAGCAGTTAAAATATACAATAAAACTATTCATTCCAGCACAAAATATAAACCGAATGACCATTTACACACTGCTTTAAACAAGTCAAATTCGAAAAATCTCAAACAGCAAATACACAAAGTAAAGAAAAACTTAACGGTATAATTAAAAAAAACCCGCGTTGAACCCTCTGATTATCAAGAACGAAAGCTAATTAAAAATTTAGACTTTTTTAATATCAAGCACTTTAAACGTTACATAATAAAGGACGTTCAAGAAAAAGGTAATACTTATTTTAAAGACAAAGACAAAATAAAGCATTAAAATTTGTTAAAGAACATACAAATATCCAAATTCAACAAGCGACGTAGATCCAAGATCGATAGATAGGAATTATCTATATAATATAATTATCTATATAATATAACAATAACTAATCTAAACTGAATTGATATATCAATATCATAACACTGTTTTTCCGTTAGTATAAGACCTTTATTTTTTCTTTTTCTGCTTATCAATTATTGTATAAGTTATATACAATATTATGAAGTACACAAGAGTAAAGTAAAACATAATTATATTGTTTTTGTTACTGTTAATATAAATATTATTATTAGACTATTATGATCACTATTTTGTAATTATTGTTATTGTATATTGCTATTATCATTAGATAGTTATTAGTACTATGTATATTGATATTGTTACTGAATTATTATTCTTATTATCATAACATTGCATTACTATTGAAATAGTATTTTTATTATATTGTTATTACTATCATACAAACTTAGATAAATAACACTTGGGCTGAAAAGTCCGCGCCGTTTTATAATAAAACACAAAATTTTTGCAAAATTCAACTTTATTTGTCAATATATTTGCTTTTGAGAGCGATGCACTGATTGAAATGATTTTTCAATCTTTCGATACCAGTTTTGTAGTACGATTTCGGTTTAGCCTCAAAATAGGCCTCTGTTTTGGTGATTACTTCTTCATCGGTCTTAAATCATTTCGCGAGGAATCTTTTGTGGTCTGCGAACAGGAAATAGTCGCTGAGGGCCAAATCTGGAGAATACGGTGGGTATTCGTAGCCGAATTCATTCAATTTTGCCATCGTTTATATCGACTTGTGAAACGGTGCATTGTCTTGATGAAACTTTCTTTTTCTTCAAATGCGGCCGTTTTTCTACGATTTCGTCCTTCAAACGCTCCAACGACGCAATGTAATAGTCGCTGTTTATAGTCTGCCCCTTTTGGAGATAGTCGATGAAAATTATTCCATATGTATCCCAAAATACGGATGCCATAACCTTGCCAGCCGACTGTTGAGTTTTTGGTCGTTTTGGATGAGATTCGTCGCCTGCTCGCCACTCAGCTGACTGCCGACTTGACTCTGGTGGGAAGTAATGGAGCCAAGTTTCACCCATTGTCACATACCGACGCAAAAATTCGGCTTTATTGCGGTTGAACAGCTTTAAACACTCCTCTGAATCATGAACACGTTGTTGTTTTTGGTCGACTGTGAGCAAACGCGGCACCCACTTTGAACTTTCGTATGTCCAAATATTCGTGTATGATATATCCAACACGCTCTTTTGATATCTTCAGAACCTCAGCTATCTCGATCAACTTCACTTTCCGGTCTTTCATAATCATTCATAATCTTCGGTGCTTGTATTATAACTTTTAAATTTTTCAATCCACTTGCGAATGGTTCATTCGGCTGGTGCAGAGTCCTGGTAACACTTATCAACACACGAAATTGCTTTGAATCCATTTTTTTCACAATAACAAAAGTTGCTTCACTCACAACGCTCTCGAGAACGAATCGTCCGACAGCTGTCAAATTTATACACGTATCTTTTTAAGGTTGATACTAACTGAATGGTATGGATTTAATTCAAGTGGTGTCCTCTCTTAGAAAGTTTTCAGCCCATATATTACATACTATTTATTGCTTCCACTCCCAATACAAAAGTTTGTATTTTTTATATTATGTTATTGTATTTAGGGTATATTCTAACGCTAATATAGTATTATTAGATAATCTCTTGTTTAATACTTTTGATATGTAAGAGACAACATAAGCAAATATCTCAACTCCAAATCTGGAAAAAAATATATACACAGGATGTCCCAATTTAGCACTATAATTCTTTTAAGAGCATATTCCTCAAGTTTCGCCAAACAAAAAATTGTATAGCAGAGGTGGTCTTTTCTCACTTAGTTTCAAGTTATACCTGTAATTTGGAGATGTAACCACTTTAAACGCTATAACTTCTAAACCAGTATAGGTACAAAAATAGTTTTAGACATTTCGAAAAGATAATTTAGTAGTGCATACAAGTCTTAAATGCTTTGGGTACATCTGTTCCTCAAATTTTTACTTAATAAATTTTCTGATATTTTATGGAATTTTTATTTTTTTGTATTGGGTATGTAATTTAATTCGTGCGGTTTTTTTTTCAAAATTTGAACGTTTATTTAAGAAAAACATGTACCATAGTATTACTCAAAGTATTACCCATCTAAAGCTATGACTTTTTCCCATCTTTCTGGCAATTTGTAGATCCTATCCCAAAAGAACTGCGCCGGCTTGGCAGCCAAGAATGAATCAAGCCAATTTTTGATATTCTGCTCTCATGTGAACCGTATTTCAGTGAGAGCGTTCTGCATCGACCGGAAAAAATGGTAGTCAGAAGGGGCAAGGTCTGGGCTATAAGGCGGCTGGGGTAAGACTTCCCATCCACTGTTTTCCAAATAGTTCTTAACCGGAATAGCAACGTGGGGCAGAGTCATGATGGAAAATTATTGCCTCGTGTCTGGTCGCATATTCCGTGCGTTTTTCGGCTGCTGCTCTCTTCAAACGGATTAATTGTGTTCGGCAGCGTTGTCCATTCATGGTTTCACCCGGTTTTAGCAGCTCATAATACAGCACACCCATCTGATCCCACCAAATACAGAGCATTACCTTCGCGCCATGGATATTCGGCTTTGCCGTGGATCCAAAGATTCTGCGAGCTCTTCTTGTGTTTGGCAACAATCTTCATAGAGTAATGCTTCCAGTTCTTCATCTTCAAACTTTTTTGGCTGCCCAGGACGTTCATCGTCTTCCAAGCCAAAATCACCACTTTTAAATTGTGCAAACCACTTTTGGCACATTCCCTCAGCTAGCGCATGTTCACCATAGACTTCCACCAAAATACGATGGTGTTTTCTTCATATTAAAGTAATGAAGAAGAACTCCCCGCAAAAACACTTTTTCAGGCACAAAGTTCGACATATTTGAGTAAAAAAAAAATTATTGTTGTTTACGCTTCAAATGAATTACGCTTCAAATAATTTTAACTTTAACGAGCCATATTTATTTTTTCTGCACAGATTTACCCAAAGCATTTAAGTATGCACTACTAAATTATCTCTTCGAAATTACTAAAATTATTTTTGTACCTGTACTAGTCTTGAAGTTATAGCGTTTAAAGTGGTTACACCTTCAAATTAGAGATCACCCACTTTGATGGGCTGTAATATAATTTTTTGTTCGGTGGAACTTCAGGAATATGCCGTTAAAGGATTATACTGCTAAACTGGGGCACCCTGTATACATATATATCCGTATTAAATTAGGCAGGTAGAAGAGCATATCGTGAAAAGAAAGACCTTCATCTGTGATCATCGTCGTCAGTGTGTAAAGTAGAAGAACGTTTGGGAGAAAAGAAACACAGACAAACAAAAACCGCACTGGAATAGGAAAAAACAGCAGGAACAAACACGAACAAAAGCATGCATGCGGTGTGGGTTTGAACGACATAATTATGAAAAGTTCCCGGCCAGGAATACAAATTGCAAAAAGTGTAACGAAATCAGACATTTCGCACGGGTTTGCAGGTCGAAGGAGATATGAGTGGTTAGAGAGAGACAAAAAAAAGAACAAGAACCGGAGTACTTTGAAGGAGCTGTGTCAGATAAGTAGTCGGTGAATTTGTGACTAGTCAACAAAAATATCACATTCAAAGTTGAAACAGAGGCTGACGTCACATTGGTACCTTGGTCAATAGTAGCCGATTTAAGGCATGTGACAGTTGAAAAGACGGGAACTAAATTGTACGGGGTGGGACAGCAAATAGACATAATAGAAAAAGCTTTAGTTTGGTTAAGGTACGCACATCAAAAGGTTAAAGAAGTGGTTTATATAACAAGAGACAAAATGACACCGTTGTTAGGTAAAACATGTATATGTAGAAAAATTAGTCTTGGTCAAAACCTTTTTTAAAGTTTCTATAAGGAACTGAGTAGAAGAATTTAGGGAAACTTGCGAGGGCTTAGGAACATTAAAAGAAACTTATGCAATTGAGGTGAAACCAAACGCCGTCGCATTTGCCATATCAACCCCTAGAATAATGCCTGTACATTTGAGGGAAGCTGTTCAGGAAGAGCTCAGTAAAATGGTTAATGAGAAAGTTATAGCCCCAGAAGAAGAAGAAGAAGCATAAAAAGACAGGTGCATCCAATTCTGATAATAGACTACTCATTGTTGCAACACGCGAGAGCAAATGTTTTTACGAAACTCGATGCCAATAGTGGGTTTTGGCAAATTCCTCTATCTAAGGAGTCTCAAGACTATACTATTTTTCTCACGCCAATCGGAAGAAACAAGTTCCTGAGGTTGAAATTTGGGATATTGTCGGCGCCAAAGTTTTTCCAATGAAAAAAAGCAACTCCTAGCGGGCATGAGGAACTGCACAATGCATATGGATGATATCATCATCTGGGGAAAAACGTTTCAGGAGCATGACGAATGAGTGCAAGCAGTACTTGAAAAAATACATAGAGCGTGGATCACAATCAACAAAATAAAATCTGAATTCGAGATAAGACAAATCATATATTTAGGACACAGAATTGTAGAGGGACAAAGAAAAAACTAATGCCATTGCGAAAATGGAGCCGCCAAAAAATGCAACAGAAATCCAAGGTTTTCTTGGCATGGTGAACTTTGTTGGCAAATACATCTCGAACAAGTCAAAAATACTTGAGCCAATAACAAATTTGTTGTGCAAAAGAAACGAATTTATATGGGGAGATGCACAGGAAAATGCATTTAAGCAAATAAAGGAACTCCTTACCTCATCGCCTAACCCCAAGATGTACGACCCTACAAAGGAAACAATAGTGAGTTGTGATGCTCACTCAGGAAGACGGAGAGAATGTACACCCTGTTCATATATTTTCAGAACATTAACAGAAGCGGAAAAAAACTATGTAAACATAGCCATAGCATGGGCTTGCAAAAAATTTAAAAATTACTTGATTGAGCGACATTTCAAAATAAAAACGGACCACAAGCCTCTGCTTCAACTTCTTAAAACCAGGTGTTTAGATGATTTTTCTCCCCGTTTACAATGTATCCGTATGAGTATGATGATATACGACTATACAATTACATATGAGCCAGAGAAAAACCTAGTCGTTGCCGATCACTTATCAAGGACAGCTATTGAAAACAATTCTACCCTAGGGGAACTGGGAAAAGAAATAGATGCACATGTGCATCAAATATCGCTGCAAAGAATCCACACAAACTATGATAACATTACAGAAACGATTAAGCGTCAGCTGATATATACGGAATGTAAAAAATTGAGAAAATATATCCGCTACGCGGAAACCGAATAATAATACCAAAAGGTCTCAGAGGTATAATGCTCGAAAAACTTCATCAAGGTAATTTGGGCATTACTAAAACAAGGGCGCGGGCTCAATAAGCATGAACCATTGGTACCTTCCGAATTTCCGGAATATGCTTGGCAAAAAGTCGGTATGGACTTGTTTAAGTTTGAGGCCAAATAGTATCTTCCCGTAATACATAGATTGTTTTTCGCGATATCCGGAGGTTGTGGAATTGAAAAGAATGCGGATGAGCGACATAATTCAAGTCTGCCTGTAAACTGTCATCAATAAAATATTCATTCTTTTCCTGTTCGTAAAACAAGTTATCTAACAGTCGTTCGGGCGATGAAAAACTTTCGACTTTATGTTTACGGTTGACGTTTTGAGGTCATTACCGGCCATTAGCCGCTTGTATGAATGTTTAATTTAAAAGGGCCCTCTTCGAAGATCATGTGCTGGCGCATCGAGATAGAAGATTACGATTTTTGAAATACTCATGAAGCCGGACATCTAAACACAAATGCAGACCCCTATCACCGGTAAACACAGCCGAAGTGAAAGTACTGACTCGCAATCAGAATAAATTACTCCCACGTAACATTGTGCAAGAAAGCCAAGATTCCATGGAGATCTCAGATTCAGACAAAACTAAGCAAATAATGTACGAATGTCACCATAACAACAATAAGAACCAATACCTAAAAGGCACAAATTCGCTTAAGCAACTATTCTTGTTTTTTTTTGTTTTCCAGTTTCGATATCGTTCTAAAAATAATAAACCCAACACTGGCACAAACAATAATACTTTCTAGTACAGTAGTACAACCCCTAAACAAAACAGGTGTATACCTAAAACCAATCGAAGTTCTATATAGTTAAATCATTTATCAAACGGACATTCGTGTTTAATTTCAATAGCTCCATTCCCTAGAACAAAACATGAAATCTTTGTCAGACCTCTGCACAACCACGATCAAGAAAACGAGAGATGAAGGATTTCTAGAAAAAATATCAAAAATTAACTTATATATTGGGTATGTAATTTAATTCGTGCGGTTTTTTTTTTCAAAATTTAAACGTTTATTTAAGAAAAACATGTACAATTGTATTATTCAAAGTATTGCCCATCTGAAGCTATGACTTTTTTTCACCTTTCTGGTAATTTGTGGATCCCATCCCAAAAGAACTGCGCCGGCTTGGCATCCAAGAATTAATCAAGCCAATTTTTGATATTCTGCTCTAATGTGAACCGTATTTCAGTGAGGGCGTTCTGCATCGACCGGAACAAATGGTAATCAGAAGGGGAAAGATCTGGGCTATAAGGCGGCTGGGGTAAGACTTCCCATCCACTGTTTTCCAAACAGTTCTTAACCGGAATAGCAACATGGGGCCGAGAGTTGTTATGATGGAAAATTATTGCCTCGTGTCTAGTCGCATATTCCGGGAGTTTTTCGGCTACTGCTCTCTTCAAACGGATTAATTGTGTTCGGTAGCGTTGTCCATTGATGGTTTCATCCGGTTTTAGCAGCTCATAATACAGCACACCCATCTGATCCCACCAAATACAGAGCATAACCTTCGCGCCATGGATATTCGGCTTTGCAGTTGATTTGGCTGGTTGGCCGGGTTTCATATATGATATTTTGCGCTTGGGGTTGTCGTAATGGATCCATTTTACATTACCAGTAACAATCCGATGCAAAAATGACTTCTTTTTGTGGCGTTCCAACAGCATTTCAGACATGCAAAACCGCTTTCCGGCGTCTCTCGGCTTGAGTTTATGTGGAACCCAATTTCCTTGCATTTCAATATATCCAGCTGTTTTTAAACGTTTTGAAATGGCTGCTTTGGCAAAAATCTTCATAGAGTAATGCTTTCAGTTCTTCATCTTCAAACTTTTTTGGCTGCCCAGGACGTTCATCATCTTCCAAGCCTAAATCACCACTTTTAAATCGTGCAAACCACTTTTGGCACGTTCGCTCAGTTTGCGCATGTTCACCATAAACTTCCACCAAAATACGATGACTTTCGGCAGCAGTGTTCTTCATATTAAAGTAATGAAGAAGAAACAAACACGCAAAAACACTTTTTCAGGCACAAAGTTCGACATATTTGAGTGAATAAAAATTATTGTTGTTTACGCTTCAAATGAATGACATATACTGAAATGACGTACAATGACAGTAGTCCCAATAGAATAATAACAATGGAATAATACATAATAATTACAATAAATTATAACAATAAACTGCGACTGCAGCTATTTGCATTAAAACGACTACATAGTGGACATATAATTTATTTGGTCACGCTAATATTCATAATCTATTAGGAATCCACTTAGAGAACATCGAACATCAAGATCCTTCTGGAGGGAAGTTGCCTTCATAGAGGAAAAGTCTATCCATTTCTATACAGATTAATCTAAAACCGATAGCAGGACTGTGGAGGTTTTTTCTCAGATAAGCTAAATTTAAGCCTCTCCTTCCCTCTTCCAAATCACTGTAGCGTGTTCCAGGCGAAAATTTTGGCGATTAAAGATCTCTGTCATGGCTGAAGAAAAACGTGATATCTGCAAAGGATATCCGCATCTTTTCGGATAGTCTGGCCGCTATCAAGTCTCTGGACTCGGTCTTACTAAATTCTAAAACCGCCCTTGAATGCCGATCATCTCTTACGGAGATGGCAAAGCATTTCAACCTTCACCTTTGTTGGGTGTAGGGCCACAGAGACATTTCAGGGAATTGAAGGCCCGACGAACTTGCCAAATTGGAACCACTCTAACTATTCTACCGGAAAAGGGCAGAATAGGTATACCAATCGCTACGTGCAAATTATTATTTAAGCTGGATCTAAATCACTCTAAGAGTCTGATTCTTTTAAATACGAAACATCTCAGGGCCATTATAGGTGTCATCACTAGACACTGCCTTAAAGGCAAGCATTCAAGAAGACTTGGCGCGTTCACAAACGATTTCTGTAAAAGCTGCATGGACGAGGAGGAAAAGGAGCCAATCTTTTCGGGATTGGAAAATAGCGAGTCACTCTATCGACGAGTGTACCTCTAAGGCAATAAAAAAAAATCATCGAGCTCCAACGGGGCTTTTATAACGTAGTGACCTGTTCTTTCTATTTTTTTCTTCGTTGCTTGGAATGTTTATTTTTTTTTTCGGGGAAGTCTTTTCTTGCCAAAGTTTCGTGATTCCTAGGAAAAATCACGTGGCGCTCAACTTGTTTGTTTTTTTTCCAGGATAAACTGCCGTCAAAGCGCTACCTGGAGGAACCCACAGCTGGGATAGCGGAATCTCAGTATTAGTTGTTGTTTGATTGTCCCAGCAGGTAAAAAATTAATGATCTGTAAGTTTAGTTTTTAGTATGAATTACACTCTTAGAAAATAAGGTTATTTCTGTTTTTGAATAATATGTCTATATTTAATTTACATAATACATTCCGCATTTAAATCTATCGAACAGAGAACAATTTTTAACAATATTATGAAACAAATTGAGAGTGGTGAAGCCGTTTTATATTCTCCGGAAGGAACTGGAAAGAATTTTCCTTTAAATGTGCTCTTATTTCAAATTCGGAAAGATCTGTTTAAGAAGTTGTTTTTGCAGCAGCCTCATCTGGAATAACTGCCACACTACTCTATGGTGGCTGAACGGCGTATTCAGTTACAAACACAAATTTATGACGTCAGTAGAAGTAGTGATCGTGGCCGCATGTTGCAGTAATACAAGCGGTTGGCTTGGAACGAATGTACAGAGTCGCACAAAAAAACAATCTGAACAATAAATCGGTCAGAAGGGATGGTCGTATTATTAACTGAAGATTAAAGACAGACTCTACTGATAATAATCGAAGACACACAGGCAGAGGACATAAATGCATGTTTAAAGGCAGCATTTTAAAAAAATTAGCTAAACAACAAATACGCGAGTACAACTGTACAACGATACAGAATCAAGGCAATATGCGTATGCTCTTCTAAAAATCTTCGAAGATCGTTTTGCTACATATGGTAACCGTATGATTATACCAAATCTTGAATTCTGTATATTGTTCACAGTAGAAAGGAATTGGTGATCAATTGGTTTATCCTGAACTGCAAGCTAATATGGGGAATATATAATGGTTTTGTGAAAAAGATATTTTGGCGCAGACTATTGAAATTTTATGATTGATGCAGGGGATATTGTAAATAGAAAATTTGTCACTGGGTAATGTTATGACCGCATACCCTATAGAGTTTCCTAACTTTTTGGAACTTTTAGGAGTGCTTTCTCATAAACTAAGGTTAAAAGTTAGTATTCCAGTCTTCTTAGGATGAAAATACACCAGATCAGATAAAACATTTTATTTCTTTTATATCCTTTGACGTTAAATAAAATACAATATTTGATTTCTTTGATATATTTAGATTAGTTATAAGTTACATTTAGTACGACCTGATTCAAAGAAACGCGAGGAGGAAATATCTTCATGTTTACGTATTCGTCAAGTAGGTTTGTGTGATTATGACGTTTTCGTCAGGTGTTAGACTAAGTGCATGCTTTTCGTTGAGTGTTAGGCTAAGACCATACTTTACATCATCCCCCGCCCCTCATGGAAATTTTTAAATCGTGGTGCCCCTCTATGCTTTTGTTTAGACTACTGACCTTCTTTGTAAAAGCTGCGATTTACCCTGTTTTACTGCTAGGCGTATTTAATGTACCTGAGAAAGTGTTTCCTGATTTGTGTTCTTTATTTTGCTCTCTGAGGACTGAAACGTCAGACGAAGAATTTCGCTCTGACCCGTAGTGCTGCTGAATCGGCCTGGAAGTGACTAGATCGAGTGTTAAATAATCTGAAACTTGAGCCTGAATGGGAAGATCTTCATCTTTTTTATTTATTTGAAACAAACCCCATTCACTCGCATCTTTAAAATCTACACTACTCTGCACATTTGCTGCGCGTGGTCTCAGCTGGTCTATGTGAAGTTTGCAGTGTAAGCTGTAAGTGTTAAGTCCCAAAATTTTTACAACCCTGCCTTTGATCCAATAAGTTTTGTTTGACTTGTGTAGTCTGACCCAGACGCTATCCCCTACACATTTTCTCGGAACTTTTTATTTGCCTCTCTTGCTATTTTAATTCCTTATCTCTAACGTGAGAATTTAATATCCTCTTCTTCTCTGGTCTCAGTAGATCAAGTTTTGTTAGTAACTTTCTTCCTAACAAAAGGGAAGCAGGTGTTTCACCTGTTGTGCAATGAGGCGTAGTCCTATAATCAAATACATATCTCATTAGCAGGACTTACATTCTATCGCTCTGTTCGGAAAGCGTTTTCTTTAAAGCAATTTTTCAGACTTTACACAATTTTCTGCCTGGTCGTTATGTGTTTTAAGCCGTTTTTTCTGCAAAATTTTTGAAAAACTTCGCGCAACTTGCCAAACTTTTTGTTCTCAAAAACCTCCCACCTCTTGAAAAGCTGTCGATGCAAAATATGGTAAAAATATTTTACTTCGAAAAGGACCAAAAAAGTATAAATGCAAACGTTCCCAAGCACGAAAAGTTGGTTGCCACGGAACAAGCTTACCTTTCGGAGGACTACTTAATTGTACTGCACAAATTTCGCACGACTTTACAACAGCCTCTATAACTCGCTACAAACGACTTAGTTTTTACGATACCGAAATGAGAAGAATGTAATAGTTGCAGTATTCCCTTCATTGAAGAAGTTGGTATTACTACACGGTATTCCCACATTAGGCAGTTAGCCTCTACGGACAACTTATTTTTCTTATGAAAGTATGGTTTAAGTTCGCTTACAACTTCGTTCGGCCAGCCATTCAATACATACATCATTACCTGACTAAGCACCTTATCCTTAGATACTCTTTGCCATTAATTGGAACTTTTGACTCATTATTTATATAATTTTTGTGCACTTGGTTGAACATGTTACTGTTGGCCCTCACATGTAAATTTTCCTCAATGGAAAATCCTGAGAGAAAGTAAGCCTCGTTTTCACTTGACTTAACATATTGGATTTTAAATGCATACCCAGAAAGAAAAATAGCGTTCCGCTGTAATCTGCTTGCAGCGATTTGCGAAATGCTATGCTTCTCTCCAAAAATTTGTGTAAGTGGCTTGGAATTAATGAGTAAAGTGAGTTCTCTTCCGAAAAGATATTGGTGAAAAGATTTGACTCTCCAATAAATTGCCAAACCCTCCTTTTCTATTTGGCTGTATCTGCACTCAGAATCACTGAATTAACACTGCACCAATACCGTGACTACTTGCATCTGTCACCAAATCCAAAGGTAGTTCCCTATTGTAATGTACCAGTAATTCTGGAGAAGCTAAAATCATCTTAATCTCATCGAAAGCACAATCTTCAGTCCAATTCCGATTGACACCCTTTCTAGTACAACGGTTTTAGTGTCTGTGACAAAGATGGAACAAACTTTCGATAATAGTTGATCCTGCCCAGAAATGACTGCAGTTCTTGAACTGAGGGGCGTGTTCCCCCACTATCTACTAAGAAATCTAAGTAATAAACTTTCTCTTTGAAAAAATTACATTTAGACTCCTGAAGAATCAGAAGTACCTGTTCTAGCCTACACAACAACTCTTTCGTGTTTTTCCTGCCACTAGTATATTGTCTTGGAAATCTGCAATGCCATCAATACCTAATAAAACCTGTTCAATTATCTTTTGGGAAATTGTGGGACAAGTACGAGTTCCTATTCCAAAAGGAAGTCTGGTATGTTTGAATATTCCTTTATGGGTGCAAATAGTTGTAAGTGTTTGACCCTCTTCATCTTCATCAAGATCAATTTTTGAGAAGATTTCTCCACCTGAGATTTTTCCTAACAAATCTTCAACTCTAAAGAATACAAACCCCTTAATCTGATAAACGGGTTGAAAATAATCTTATAGTATCCAAGCAACCTGACCGAATTGTCGAGTTTTAAAACAGGCACTACAGGCGTTTCCCAATCTGAAAACTCTACTAGTTTAAGGATACTCATCGAAATCGGTCTATTGAGCTCATTGTCAATCTTTTCTTTCAAAGGACAAAGGACGCGGAGGAAGATATCGCAGCGTCACACCATCAACTAAATTTATCTCTATTCCGTTATGCAGGATTATTTTATTTATGGTGAATTTTTAAAACAACTTTACCGACTGGTCTAAATTTACTTCCATTACAGTAAGACAAGCCAATCAATGTATAACTCCGCCTTGACTTCCCGATTGTTTAATTTAATAGTTAGAAAAAATGGGTCAACGCTATTTACCGAATTAATAGAAAACAATTTTTCCTCGTGCTCTTCCATTTCAATAAAATTTTGTTCAACAAAACATTTTTTGCATTTTAAATTTTCTAAATAACATATGAATAACATACCAAAGATTGATTTCTTGGTCCCTTTTGTTGATATTTAATAGTCATCTTCATCCGAAAAACTAACTCTGCTGTGCACTGCATCTGCTGCTCAGGCTCTGCATTTCTCTCGGCTTCAATTTGCAAAGATAACTCTATGTCACTGTCAAAGGTTAGTCTACTTCCTCTTGCAAACAACTTCTCTTTAATTGATTTGCTGACGATGCCCAGTACAAACCGGCCGAGAAAAGCAGTTCAGGTTTTAGCCAAAACTGCAGTTGATGGAGAGCTTTTTTATTCTTCTGGCTCATTCCTGAATTCCCCGAGTCGACTCCATATGAGCTGTGTAAAACTTTTCCCTGTCCATGAACATAAATATTATGGGTTTGAAATGTCTGTTTATAATTTCAACAATTTCCTCAAACGTTTTAAAGTCCGCTTCGTCTGGGAAAAACGAACTGTTCAAGAGGGAGTACGACTCCCCTGACATCATTGTCAGTAAAACGGATTTCTTTTGTATTGCTTCAGCTATTTTATTAGCTGCATAAAATTGCAGCAACCTTTTGTAGTACAGTGCCCAATCCATGTTGGAGTGGTGTAAATCTTTTAAGTATCCCAAGGTCGTTTTTTTTTTTTTCATTTTTCACTTTTCCTCACTTGTTTTTGTTTTAAAAGTTTAAATGTAAATTTTTTACCTCGTTGCTGATTTTGCAATATTTGATTTCCTTAATATATTTGGATTAGTTATAAGTTATATTTACATTAGTACGACTTGATTCAAAGAAACACGAGAAGGAAGTGTCTTCATGTTTACGTATTCGTCAAGTAGATTTGTGTGATTATGATGTTTTCGTTAAGTGTTAGACTAAGTGCATGCTTTTCGTTTAGTGTTAGACTAAGTGCATACTTTACAATTTCATAGTCAGGAAAACATTTTTTTTTTTCAACACATACCAAATAAAACACAATGCAACAAAACGAATCATTTCGTTTTTCTGTTTCGCTTGGAGTTTATTAGGAAAAGACAAAACTTAGTTTGCAGCTTATCACACATTTTCAAAGAAAACTCTCATATAAATAAACGGATTTTTTTTTCTGAATAACAACTTTTCAGCTATCGACAGCGAAACATGTTTTAATGCTTCGTCTTGTCTTTGCCGCATGCGGTATAAACAAGTGTGCAGTAATCGACAACGTTGGTTTGAAACTAATTTACTGCATTCGCACGTTCTTCCACAAATAGTTAATTCCCGTTACTACCTGGAATTTTTTAGAGAACGATTACCGGAGCTTCTTGAAGATGTTCCTCTTGTTCAGAGAAGGGTGATGTTCTTTCAACAGGATGGAGCAACTTATCACAGTAGCAGCGAGATTACTTCGTTCCTCAACCATACTTCTAACGAACGGTGGATTGGTCGATTCGGCCCCAACAATTGGCCACCCAGATCTCCTGACCTAACACACATGGATTTTTTCTTTTGGGGTGCTATAAAAGAAAAGGTTTATTTTAGATAAATGTCCAGTCTGGTAAGACTCCAAGAAAATATTATTGCCGCTTAAGAAGAGATGAGAAGAATTTTGCTGCCCGTTAGTCTGCATTCCGAAATGGTTAAACGCGCCCAAAAGTGGATTTCAATGGAAGGAAAGCACTGCGAACAATTGCTATAAGAATTTCATAAACTGTTCCAAAAAGGTCCTTTCCGGACCAGAAAAAAATATCTAAGGTATTTTATGAATAATTCAATAGGTACACTTCTTTTTGGCAATTTTTTTTGACACAAAATATACAAAATACTACAAAATTGTTGATCGTAGTTACAACCCATCAAAGTGGGTGACTCTAATTTTGAGGTGGGGGTGGTGCGAGGAGCTTAAATCGCACTACATAAGCAACTCTAGCCAAAAAACAAGAAAATCAGCCAACGGAAACTTTAATTTTCACGTTACCCCTAATAATGTTTAAAAAAAAAAATTAATCAATATCTCCAACAAATAGCTACAAAAATTGAAAAAAAACGGAAATTTTTTCACAACAGGTTACTTAAACAAAAAAAAAACAATACTTCACTATCCTTCCTTTATTTAAAATCTCTTCACCTTTTTTCAGGCCTCTAAACTTTCTCTTTCTCTTACTTTCATCTTTCATAAATCGTGAGTATATTCCACTCGATAAACAAATCAGTTGCAAACTTATCATTATTTCAACAGACTTTAAGGACTATTGATTAGAAAGGCAGATAACTCTACCCGTATTCCAAGAATTCAATTAGGAAGGGTCTCTTACTTTAATTCCCTAACTCAATTAAAATAAACCTTGGACCTAAAGATAGATAGATAGATGCAGTATTAAAAATAGTGTCAAATGCTACTTTAATTAACTTTATTCTTAGTATATTAAATTTGGATGGGGTGACCCGGCTAAATGTAAGATATTGTTTCGGTTAATAAAAATAACGGAAGTCTTAATTAACTCACTAGAACCCAAACCAAACCTTCACTCAACCCAAGGTATCTATAGCGTTGTAAATTTCAATTCGTAAAATCGAAATAACAAGCTTATCTAAGCAAGACAAAACTATGATCCTAGAAGAACCTAACTGTTGTTCAATATGATCCTCCTAACTTCAAAGAAGAAATAAAATGTTTCAATACAGGAGTTTACGAGCAAATAGACAAAGCTGATGTTTACTAATATGACCAATCCTTAAAATTGTACAAACCACATATTCCAAATATTTTTCCCATAGCGGAACATTCCGACTCATTAGGTGTTCAGAAATCCCGAAGAATTTACAATCGAAAGACGATGAACCACAGAGGTATTAATAAGACACTGTTACATATTAAACGAGAAGTGTATTTCCCAAACATGAAAGATAAGACAACCACTACTATGCATTAACATTAACAAATTAAAATATGATCGAAATCCCACAACAAATCTTTACCCTTACCTTACCCTAATGCTTAGCCTTAAAGAAATTGATCATTAGTAACAAAACGAAGTTTATGATTTTTAACATTTTGGGTAAAATTTGTGTTGATATGCCTCTACAATAAAATTCATCCGTTTGATCAACAGTTCTTTACACGAACTTGACATACCCACTTTTCATTACCATGCCCGTTGCGCAGCCGACTGCTTTGAAATTGAACGCTTAGACAGCTTCAAGTATTTAGGTATTACTCTTGATTATAAGCTCAGTTGGATGGAGCATACAACGTCTCTAAAGCATTATCTAAACAGTGTTATTAGGAAGATTTATCTACTTTATCAATATTGGAATTTGCCTATCTTTAAGACAGTTTATAATGGACTACTTAAGTCGAAACTGCAGTATAGTATATCTTGTTGGGTGGAACCCATTTTAATAAAATTAGGCCTTTGCTAATTAAACTGTTGTTCGCATCATATGCAAAGTTAACCGCCAAACTCCCAGTTTCGAATTGTTAAGAAGTGTCAGAATAAAAACCGATTTATCTACTATTTTCAAAAGAACGTCTATTTATTTCGACTGCTAACAATCGACTAACTAAATACCAAAATGAATATAATGACAGATACATATATGTGAATATGTGACAAAATGTAGTAGTTTAAAATAACATAATAGATTTATTCAAAGTAGGATAATAATAAAAGTGAATATAGAACGTTTCTGCTTCTAACTGGTCCCGAGTTCAGGTAGATTCGTTCTCCTCTTCATTGGCGCAATCATCATCGATCTCCGGATACAGGGCACACCATCGTTTCATCTTATCGTTGCTTGAAACTGCTGAACTTTCGCTTCGACTTCCTTGAACACTCCAAGTTTGCAACAACATAACAGTCGAACCGCAGCACCTCGTATTGCCCCTTATATTTAGCAACAAGTTAACGAGACTCACCCGTGGCCGGAGGAGGACATGCCAGCAGTTTATTTCCATTTAGATCGCGTATTTAAAAGTCGGATACAATTTGATTGGTTTGAACTTCGTCGTTGAATTTACTCTGGGGTTCACTGACCACTGCACTATTCGCACTGCTATGTCCCAGTCCCTCGAATTACAAGACTCGGTCTTCAAGTGAGCTAGGACTGATTTTGTTTCGGTAGATTTAACATGAGATATGACTGAGTATCGGGTCAACGCGTCCACTATTACCAAAATATACTCACCAATATATACTCATTGCCCAAGATGATCCAATTGTAGGAATTGAAATGGAAATTAAGGAATATCCATGCCAAACAGCTCGCACTCTTTACGAGAATCTTCACGGTGAAATCAGCATTCAGTACAAGCCTTGATGTAACCTTTCACAAAGTTTCGCATACATGGAAACCAAATGTGTTGCGATATCTTCTATATGGTGGCTTCTACACCTGGACGCCTGACCTCGTCATGACATGTCCTCACTACTCGCCATCGCACTCCATTTGAATCATTTGACCGCTCAGGACGGACATTATTTCCTTAAGTTTCGGATCCTATCAACCGTCGTCAGGATTGATGTCAATCGTCAAGATATGACAGCTTACGTCTTCTACTAGTTCGGAAGAGAAAAGTGGATCTCTATTCACTGCATCGACATGTCTCATGGATGTTCCTGCTCGATGTTTCACCTCAAAGTCGTACTCCATCAGTTTGAGAAATTAACATGCTACCCGGGGGATGAAAGGTTTTGTAGTGGCGGAAGAGATAACTTGACAGTTTGTAACGACAACAAACGGCTTACCCAGTTAGTACATTCGGAAACGTTGACATCCTGCTACTAAGACTAATACTTCCAATTCGTACGCACGATAGTTTTTTTTACTTGAATTGCATACCCAGCAGAAGTAACCTACATCCTACCAGTTGTCGTATTCATCATTTTGTAACATCTCGGTAACTCTGGTACTGGAAGCATCAGTATGGTCTTGATGTTCTTCCTGCAGATCGAGAATGTAAAGTATTGGTTGAGCTTTAAGAAGTTGAATCTGTCGAACAAACGCGTTTTCACACTGATCCGTCCAAATGAGTTGAGTGAGTGCCTGTGCGATGTGTGCATAAAGTGGGATAAACTTCTTTAAGAACCCAGTAAGTCCAATAAATCGTCGAACCCCCAGTGCGTTTTCTCTCTCTCTCATTTCCAAGGAAGTTTACCTCGTCCTTTAAAAATGAACATTTCATCAACCTCCATTTAAAGCCTTCTTGTTGAACGACGTTGAGAAACTCCTTTAAATGTTCTAGGTTTTCTTCTGCAGATCGTGTCGCGACAATCAACTCATCGACATACCTAATTACCTTATTACCCAGCGGCTTGATTAGTTGAGTCATCATGCGTTGAAATACAAACGGGGCGTTTCGCAAACCAAAAGGCATACGATTAAACTCATAATGCCCATTATGAGAAACAAATGCTTTAAACGCCTTTGCTGACTCTGTTAACCCCAGCTGATAATAACCGGACATCAGATCAAGCGTCGAAAATAACTTCTTTTCCCCAAGTGTGGACAAGAGACAATCAACAGTAGGCATGACCATGGTTGTTTCTGTTCAGAATTAAGCCCACGATAGTCTATACAAAGATGGTCATCACAATTCTGCTTCCGCACCAGGACAATCGGCGATGCATACAACGAGCATAACCGACGAGTGATATATTACCGTAGCAACTCTGCTACTATCTTTTCAACTATTTCGCGTTTCGGAATCGGTATAGAGTACAGATTTTTTTTACTATGGGTGTCGGCGGCGTCAACTTAATGTTCATTTGAAAATGTTTCGACCTGCCTAGCTCGCATAAGTTTTCTCCGAAACAATGTGAATATGAACTAAGCAAAGTGTGCAGTTGTGCAACAATAGCTTTATCTATTTTCTGACCTACATCAACTGCTTCAGAATAAATTTCCATAACCCGACACGCGCCGTTATATATTATTACAATATTATCTTAGCTAAAGTGTCGATACCTACTATGACGTCATATGCCATGTCGACCAGAAATTGCGACATGTATTCGACTTCGTCGATCCAAATCCTTGCTAACATTTTCTGTCGGCAAACAATTTCTCCCCCTGTGAACCCTATCAATCTTTCTTCGTACGGTATAACAGTACCTTCACACCTATTGGCAACTGCTTGTGAAATCAAGGACTTCGAATTTCGCGAATCGATCAACGCACAACAGGAAACGGATTTTCTTCCCTCAATTGTTACTTTCTTCTGCAGTTCCCGATTGCCTTTTCCTAAAACCCCGTTATCATTCGCACTACTATTGAGATAATTAATCCTTTCGTTAACTCTTTTGGTCTGCCTTCTTTGCAACACCGTACAATTCCGAGAAATATGCCCTCATTCGCGACAATTAAAGCAAACCGGACCGGACTTGATTTTCCCCGAATCTTTACTCTCTGTGATTTGTTCACCATTCCCCAATTGCAGATGGGATCTTCGATCAGATATTTGAACGTGAACTCTTGTTGAAACCACGGTAGTCGACAACAAAGATCGTAATAAAACTGTACACCTTCCGAAGTTCATAACAATCAACGATTTCTTTAATTGATCAATATACAATCCGTTAATGACATACCGAATTATTGAATTATCGCCCACGTTTCCGCTTACACCCAGTAATAATGCTTTATGACCGATTCGTTATTTGCCATTTTAGTTTTCATCAGGCGCATATACACATCTGCCATACTACTAACATGCGGAAAATCTTATAAAAAGAAACTTACAAATTCATTCCAGTCCTGAAAAACTTTCCCAAGACATCCAAGATGAGAATGTTATCGCCCCAGCCATAAACACTTCTTAAGCTACTAATCCTGCTGATGAACTGTCCTGATGTGGTGTCTCCCCCGCAGGGATTGAAGTCTGGCAAAATTTCCATTATATCCTGTACGTAATGAGATGTAATTTGTTCAACCTTTTGCACTGCAGATTGAGAGTTAACGGCTTTGTTTGCAGGATCTTTTACAATATTGTGCGGTTGACCAGCGTCGGCTTCCTCCTATTTCTTCTCTTGACAATCCATTTCCAAAATCCTGTATCCCACTTCTGATGTTGTTGCAGCTTTGGCGGCTGCAACCACACCTTCTGATTAACGAAAATCCAATTTTAGTTACAATTCATTTATATTCTAATGCATACTACTTACTTAGTGTTACAATGAGGTAAATATTTGAGACTTAGATTGAACAATTTCTTAATTTTGCCTCATGGCAATGCTGATATTTAATTTAATCTTTATATATGCACATTTGTGACAGAAGGATTTTTGGCGCCTACTAGGTGACTGACCGCGCCACCTCGGTGTGGGTAGTGTAAACTACCTAAGGGCGCGTTTACCGCAACACTCCCCAGGGTAGTTTCCCTGTCTCCGTGCCTTTGACCGACGTCTAGAACCGCAATTTTTACCGTCGGTCGAAGATCGAAGATCGAAGACCCCAATGCGTGTTTGCACGTGCGCACTGCGGACCTGTCCATCTTCAGACTGGCGGACTTTGACTATCCGCCCTTTCGGCCAGCAGTTCCTGGGGTTATTTGGGTCGACTATTAGAACGGCGTCACCCACCTGTAGGGGCTTCACTGGCAGAAACCATTTCTGCCAAGCCAATTTTTTCTTACCGCTCTCCCATAATCATTAAGTTCCGCTACAGGTTTTAGACCGCTCGATGTCCCCACTATAAAGTGATTCACCTTTTTTCAGGCCTCTAAACTTTCTCTTTCTCTCTTTCTTTCTCTTACTTTCATCTTTCATAAATCGTGAGTATATTCCACTCGATAAACAAATCAGTTGCAAACTTATCATTATTTCAACAGACTTTAGGGACTATTGATTAGAAAGGCAGATAACTCTACCCGTATTCCAAGAATTCAATTAGGAAGGGTCTCTTACTTTAATTCCCTAACTCAATTAAAATAAACCTTGGACCTAAAGATAGATAGATAGATGCAGTATTAAAAATAGTGTCAAATGCTACTTTAATTAACTTTATTCTTAGTATATTAAATTTGGATGGGGTGACCCGGCTAAATGTAAGATATTGTTTCGGTTAATAAAAATAACGGAAGTCTTAATTAACTCACTAGAACCCAAACCAAACCTTCACTCAACCCAAGGTATCTATAGCGTTGTAAATTTCAATTCGTAAAATCGAAATAACAAGCTTATCTAAGCAAGACAAAACTATGATCCTAGAAGAACCTAACTGTTGTTCAATATGATCCTCCTAACTTCAAAGAAGAAATAAAATGTTTCAATACAGGAGTTTACGAGCAAATAGACAAAGCCGATGTTTACTAATATGACCAATCCTTAAAATTGTACAAACCACATATTCCAAATATTTTTCCCATAGCGGAACATTCCGACTCATTAGGTGTTCAGAAATCCCGAAGAATTTACAATCGAAAGACGATGAACAATCTTACCACAGAGGTATTAATAAGACACTGTTACATATTAAACGAGAAGTGTATTTCCCAAACATGAAAGATAAGACAACCACTACTATGCATTAACATTAACAAATTAAAATATGATCGAAATCCCACAACAAATCTTTACCCTTACCTTACCCTAATGCTTAGCCTTAAAGAAATTGATCATTAGTAACAAAACGAAGTTTATGATTTTTAACATTTTGGGTAAAATTTGTGTTGATATGCCTCTACAATAAAATTCATCCGTTTGATCAACAGTTCTTTACACGAACTTGACATACCCACTTTTCATTACCATGCCCGTTGCGCAGCCGACTGCTTTGAAATTGAACGCTTAGACAGCTTCAAGTATTTAGGTATTACTCTTGATTATAAGCTCAGTTGGATGGAGCATACAACGTCTCTAAAGCATTATCTAAACAGTGTTATTAGGAAGATTTATCTACTTTGTCAATATTGGAATTTGCCTATCTTTAAGACAGTTTATAATGGACTACTTAAGTCGAAACTGCAGTATAGTATATCTTGTTGGGTGGAACCCATTTTAATAAAATTAGGCCTTTGCTAATTAAACTGTTGTTCGCATCATATGCAAAGTTAACCGCCAAACTCCCAGTTTCGAATTGTTAAGGAGTGTCAGAATAAAAACCGATTTATCTACTATTTTCAAAAGAACGTCTATTTATTTCGACTGCTAACAATCGACTAACTAAATACCAAAATGAATATAATGACAGATACATATATGTGAATATGTGACAAAATGTAGTAGTTTAAAATAACATAATAGATTTATTCAAAGTAGGATAATAATAAAAGTGAATAAAGAACGTTTCTGCTTCTAACTGGTCCCGAGTTCAGGTAGATTCGTTCTCCTCTTCATTGGCGCAATCATCATCGATCTCCGGATACAGGGCACACCATCGTTTCATCTTATCGTTGCTTGAAACTGCTGAACTTTCGCTTCGACTTCCTTGAACACTCCAAGTTTGCAACAACATAACAGTCGAACCGCAGCACCTCGTATTGCCCCTTATATTTAGCAACAAGTTAACGAGACTCACCCGTAGCCGGAGGAGGACATGCCAGCAGTTTATTTCCATTTAGATCGCGTATTTAAAAGTCGGATACAATTTGATTGGTTTGAACTTCGTCGTTGAATTTACTCTGGGGTTCACTGACCACTGCACTATTCGCACTGCTATGTCCCAGTCCCTCGAATTACAAGACTCGGTCTTCAAGTGAGCTAGGACTGATTTTGTTTCGGTAGATTTAACATGAGATATGACTGAGTATCGGGTCAACGCGTCCACTATTACCAAAATATACTCACCAATATATACTCATTGCCCAAGATGATCCAATTGTAGGACTTGAAATGGAAATTAAGGAATATCCATGCCAAACAGCTCGCACTCTTTACGAGAATCTTCACGGTGAAATCAGCATTCAGTACAAGCCTTGATGTAACCTTTCACAAAGTTTCGCATACATGGAAACCAAATGTGTTGCGATATCTTCTATATGGTGGCTTCTACACCTGGACGCCTGACCTCGTCATGACATGTCCTCACTACTCGCCATCGCACTCCATTTGAATCATTTGACCGCTCAGGACGGACATTATTTCCTTAAGTTTCGGATCCTATCAACCGTCGTCAGGATTGATGTCAATCGTCAAGATATGACAGCTTACGTCTTCTACTAGTTCGGAAGAGAAAAGTGGATCTCTATTCACTGCATCGACATGTCTCATGGATGTTCCTGCTCGATGTTTCACCTCAAAGTCGTACTCCATCAGTTTGAGAAATTAACATGCTACCCGGGGGATGAAAGGTTTTGTAGTGGCGGAAGAGATAACTTGACAGTTTGTAACGACAACAAACGGCTTACCCAGTTAGTACATTCGGAAACGTTGACATCCTGCTACTAAGACTAATACTTCCAATTCGTACGCACGATAGTTTTTTTTACTTGAATTGCATACCCAGCAGAAGTAACCTACATCCTACCAGTTGTCGTATTCATCATTTTGTAACATCTCGGTAACTCTGGTACTGGAAGCATCAGTATGGTCTTGATGTTCTTCCTGCAGATCGAGAATGTAAAGTATTGGTTGAGCTTTAAGAAGTTGAATCTGTCGAACAAACGCGTTTTCACACTGATCCGTCCAAATGAGTTGAGTGAGTGCCTGTGCGATGTGTGCATAAAGTGGGATAAACTTCTTTAAGAACCCAGTAAGTCCAATAAATCGTCGAACCCCCAGTGCGTTTTCTCTCTCTCTCATTTCCAAGGAAGTTTACCTCGTCCTTTAAAAATGAACATTTCATCAACCTCCATTTAAAGCCTTCTTGTTGAACGACGTTGAGAAACTCCTTTAAATGTTCTAGGTTTTCTTCTGCAGATCGTGTCGCGACAATCAACTCATCGACATACCTAATTACCTTATTACCCAGCGGCTTGATTAGTTGAGTCATCATGCGTTGAAATACAAACGGGGCGTTTCGCAAACCAAAAGGCATACGATTAAACTCATAATGCCCATTATGAGAAACAAATGCTTTAAACGCCTTTGCTGACTCTGTTAACCCCAGCTGATAATAACCGGACATCAGATCAAGCGTCGAAAATAACTTCTTTTCCCCAAGTGTGGACAAGAGACAATCAACAGTAGGCATGACCATGGTTGTTTCTGTTCAGAATTAAGCCCACGATAGTCTATACAAAGATGGTCATCACAATTCTGCTTCCGCACCAGGACAATCGGCGATGCATACAACGAGCATAACCGACGAGTGATATATTACCGTAGCAACTCTGCTACTATCTTTTCAACTATTTCGCGTTTCGGAATCGGTATAGAGTACAGATTTTTTTTACTATGGGTGTCGGCGGCGTCAACTTAATGTTCATTTGAAAATGTTTCGACCTGCCTAGCTCGCATAAGTTTTCTCCGAAACAATGTGAATATGAACTAAGCAAAGTGTGCAGTTGTGCAACAATAGCTTTATCTATTTTCTGACCTACATCAACTGCTTCAGAATAAATTTCCATAACCCGACACGCGCCGTTATATATTATTACAATATTATCTTAGCTAAAGTGTCGATACCTACTATGACGTCATATGCCATGTCGACCAGAAATTGCGACATGTATTCGACTTCGTCGATCCAAATCCTTGCTAACATTTTCTGTCGGCAAACAATTTCTCCCCCTGTGAACCCTATCAATCTTTCTTCGTACGGTATAACAGTACCTTCACACCTATTGGCAACTGCTTGTGAAATCAAGGACTTCGAATTTCGCGAATCGATCAACGCACAACAGGAAACGGATTTTCTTCCCTCAATTGTTACTTTCTTCTGCAGTTCCCGATTGCCTTTTCCTAAAACCCCGTTATCATTCGCACTACTATTGAGATAATTAATCCTTTCGTTAACTCTTTTGGTCTGCCTTCTTTGCAACACCGTACAATTCCGAGAAATATGCCCTCATTCGCGACAATTAAAGCAAACCGGACCGGACTTGATTTTCCCCGAATCTTTACTCTCTGTGATTTGTTCACCATTCCCCAATTGCAGATGGGATCTTCGATCAGATATTTGAACGTGAACTCTTGTTGAAACCACGGTAGTCGACAACAAAGATCGTAATAAAACTGTACACCTTCCGAAGTTCATAACAATCAACGATTTCTTTAATTGATCAATATACAATCCGTTAATGACATACCGAATTATTGAATTATCGCCCACGTTTCCGCTTACACCCAGTAATAATACTTTATGACCGATTCGTTATTTGCCATTTTAGTTTTCATCAGGCGCATATACACATCTGCCATACTACTAACATGCGGAAAATCTTATAAAAAGAAACTTGCAAATTCATTCCAGTCCTGAAAAACTTTCCCAAGACATCCAAGATGAGAATGTTATCGCCCCAGCCATAAACACTTCTTAAGCTACTAATCCTGCTGATGAACTGTCCTGATGTGGTGTCTCCCCCGCAGGGATTGAAGTCTGGCAAAATTTCCATTATATCCTGTACGTAATGAGATGTAATTTGTTCAACCTTTTGCACTGCAGATTGAGAGTTAACGGCTTTGTTTGCAGGATCTTTTACAATATTGTGCGGTTGACCAGCGTCGGCTTCCTCCTATTTCTTCTCTTGACAATCCATTTCCAAAATCCTGTATCCCACTTCTGATGTTGTTGCAGCTTTGGCGGCTGCAACCACACCTTCTGATTAACGAAAATCCAATTTTAGTTACAATTCATTTATATTCTAATGAATACTATTTACTTGGTGTTACAATGAGGTAAATATTTGAGACTTAGATTGAACAATTTCTTAATTTTGCCTCATGGCGATGCTGATATTTAATTTAATCTTTATATATGCACATTTGTGACAGAAGGATTTTTGGCGCCTACTAGGTGACTGACCGCGCCACCTCGGTGTGGGTAGTGTAAACTACCTAAGGGCGCGTTTACCGCAACACTCCCCAGGGTAGTTTCCCTGTCTCCGTACCTTTGACCGACGTCTAGAACCGCAATTTTTACCGTCGGTCGAAGATCGAAGATCGAAGACCCCAATGCGTGTTTGCACGTGCGCACTGCGGACCTGTCCATCTTCAGACTGGCGGACTTTGACTATCCGCCCTTTCGGCTAGCAGTTCCTGGGGTTATTTGGGTCGACTATTAGAACGGCGTCACCCACCTGTAGGGGCTTCACTGGCAGAAACCATTTCTGCCAAGCCAATTTTTTCTTACCGCTCTCCCATAATCTTTAAGTTCCGCTACAGGTTTTAGACCGCTCGATGTCCCCACTATAAAGTGATTCGGCGTAAGAGCTTCTTCATTTTCACTCTCTATTGGTATGTATGTCAGAGGACGCGAATTTACAATATTTTCGGCCTCCACCAGCATGCTGCGCAGCAACTCGTCATTCGGATTCCGCATTAGCGACGTAGACGTGTAGAGTACCTCCTTTATAGAGCGAACTTCCATATGTGGTGACCCTGGGGTATAAATTTCCAGCTGGTGTTGGCATTCATAAAGGTTTCCCTCAATTTTTTGGAGTCTACCAATTTTCAAGTTTTTCGCAGCTCCCGGTCAGGGCCACGGAAGTTGGTCCCATTGTCACTGTAAAACTAGATGGGCGTACCACGTCTAGTCATGAAAGCACGTATGCACAGGATGCAAGAGTCCGCAGACTGTGTGTAGGCAATCTCCAGATGGACGGCTCTAATGGTGAGGCACGTAAAGAGTACGCTCCAACGCTTTTCCGTCCGCCAACCAACACTTACTGCTATCGGACCGAAATAGTCAATGCCGACGTAGGAAAACGGTCTGTAGAACGAAGCAAGTCTGGCTGTGGGAAGTGGTGCCATTATGGGAGCCTGTGGTTGGGCCTTTTTATTCTTGCACACTAACACATCTTTTTTACTGCTTTCAGGGCTGCTCGTAGATTGTGTATCCAATATTTTTGCCAAATTTCGTCTACGAGTTTCTCATCGTTGCGATGTTTATACTACCGGTGGACAGAATTAATTATATGTGCGGTGGTCGGAAGTATCCGAGGCATGATGATCGGCTGTCATAATCCTTGGGCTGCTTCCTTAGAGAGGTGAATCCTTCTATTCGCTCTAACGATGTGATTTCTATCCAGGAACGGGCATAGGTTGTAGATCTTACTCCCCTTTTCGACGTAGCGATATTTTTCCAGGTCAGCAACCTCATCAGAAAGGGCTTTACGCTGCGCGTCACTTACTTACGCTTCCTCTGCCTCCTTGAGTTCATTGCTGGCTAGGCACCCACTACTTCTATGATGCTTCTTTCTCTGCGATTTAAGATTGTGCAGAATCCTGAGGGCATACGCCGTGCTCCGAAGAAGTGTGGCCCAGTTGGAGATGTCGTTGCTGCGAAATACTGGATGCCACTCTTGCCGATGTATCTCAATGAAACGCGGTCTCAGCTCTTCCACAGTCGGTCCTAATACCATTTCCTGTGGCCAGTTCTCCGAAGACGTTAGGAGAAAGGATGGTCCCAGAAACCATCTACTGGTCGGTTTGAGATCGGGCGGTTTTTGCCACTTAGTGGCTTCATCAGTGTGGTTTCTATGAGTGTGGTGGGGGAGCTACGAATGTATGCTACCGCGGTGAAGCCATTCTCACTTGCGTCAACAAAGATGTGCTGCGTTTTTTGCCCCCAACCGGAACTAACTTAACATCTGGGAATGTTCACCGCATCCAGTTTCGGGAGTTGCTGAACCCATTTGACCCACCTTTGATCTGCCTCAGGTATCTCGTCATCTCATCCTATTTTGCACCGCCAGATTTCTTGAAGCAGGACCTTCAGGAATATAAGAAAGCAGGCTATCAGTCCCAATGGATCGAAGATTCTCATCAGCACTTCTAAGACATTACGTTACGTCGGGTGCTGTACTCCAGACAGAATCTCCGCCTGCCGCATGTTGGTCCTGATCCTAAAGGTCAGACAGTCTGATGCGGTGCACCACCACATTCCCAATACCTTTTCTGCCTCGCCTCCGCTTTCCGCCATCATGTCTAGTCGTTCTATTGTTTCCGCGCTCAGACTTCGAAGCACTTTGGGCGAGTTCGAAACCCAGTTTCGAATGTGAAAACCGCCTTGCTTGTGGACGTGTCGAATGTTCTTGGCTAGGTTAATGGCTGCCTCCCCTATTGGCACACTATCCATGAGGTCGTCTACATAGTGATTATGCTTAATGGACTGGATCGCGTCAGGAAACTCACTGGCGAAGCGATCGGTGTTGATATTTTTGACGAAGTGCGCGGTACATGGCGAACAGACTGCCATGGTCATCACAGTCAGCTCGCTGGTATAGGGTTCGCCCACCGCGTCATTTCCCCAGAGAAACCGTTGGTAGCGTTGGTCTTCCCGTCGGACGGCGATCTGGTGGAACATATCCATGATGTCTCCGCATATGGCGATCTTGTGTTGCCTGAACTTATAGAGCACCGCGGTAAAAAGCGTCAGCTGGTCAGGTCAGATCCTTTCAGCAGAAAAGAGTTCAAGGATACACCTTGGGTGGCGGCAGCAGCATCCCATACAAGCCTAACCTTACCGGGTTTATTTGGGTTTTCAACGGGAAAGTTATTTGACGGGCAGTTATTTGTCTCTTCCGGTGAAAGTTGTCGGGCGTACCCTTTCTCGAGATACTCGTCGATTTTCATGTTGAGTTTACCTGCTAACGATTGATCTTTCCTCATCCGCTTGTGGAGGCACTGAAGTCTTCGCCTCGCCATTGGGTAACTGTTCGGTAGGCTGATGCCATCATATTTCCAGAGAAGTCCTGTCTCGAAGCGGCCGTCCTTATAGATCGTCCTTGTTTGCAGCAGGTCCATGGCGCGGGCGTCGTCGGTAGACAAGGTGGTAATTGATGTAGTTAGCGCACCGAAGTTGTCAGTACGTAGGAAACTTTCCACCATTTCGCTCAATTTTGTGTCGCTGCATTTGCATATGTGATAGCTTCGACCCTCATTGATGTCCGTATCTACGGCACCGCGATTCCCGTGAATTACCCATCCCAAACGCGTTCTGGTGGCTACAGATTCGCCTTCTCTGGACTTTAATGAAAACCCAAGCTGTGCATTGTTGACACCAATTAGGAGACGTGGGACTGCTTCACGGTACGAGTCGACTGGTATTCCACGAAGGTGACTGAACTTCTCTTGCAGTTCGTTCATACGAAGTGTTTTATGCTGGTAGATTTCGAACGGTGTAAACGTCAGCGATCGGGAATTTCCTTGCGTCTTCCCCAATGCCGGATATCTCGAAGTTAAGAAGTTGTGAGCTCACTTCATACCTCGACATATTTGCCGTCCATCTCAGGCACAGCGGCTGAGGCTTCTCTTGAAGGTTCAGGAGTCTTGCCATCTCCTCATCCATCATCGTTACCGAGGAACCGTCGTCAATGAACGCGTAGGACTTCAACTTGACTCCATTACCGTACAGCTGAACTGGTACAAGTAGGATAGTATCCGTCCGATGACTACTAACCCGGAGTGTATCATGATGAGTGCAAACTATTCCGGTATTTAACCGCGGTGGTTTGACGTCTGGAAGTTCGTTGTGTAGAAGTGGATGATGTTTTCGTGTACAGCCATGTGTTCCGCATTCGGTGTTGGACCTACAGCTCCGATAACCATGATTCGTCAAGCACCGCCTGCACAATTTGTGCTTTCGCACCTCTTCCCATCTGGCACCACGATCTAGTCCCAGGAACTGCTTACACTGCTGAATGGACGGGCACCCGCCGGCGCAGATACGACATGGTTTGTTGGAACTGTCAAAGCGTTAATCCTTCTCCTCATAATGAGCGTGTAGTTGTCCCAGGTTCCTCCCGATTTTCCTTCTGTCGCCTTGGCTCCGATCCCCTTTACTTGCTGCTAGTCCAAGCAGTGGTGAGGTAAGCACTCCATTGGCTGCTGCAGACATCAGCGTGCACTTAGGTAGCGTCTGCCTGTGAATCCCCCAATTGAGGCGCATCGTCGGCGGAAGCTTTTCCACGAACTCTTTTAGCAGCACAGGATTGTTTAGATAATCTATTAATATGTAGGACTCCGCTGTAGCACACAAATGCTCCATCACTATGGTAAATCGAACGATGGTGTCCAACTTCTCAACCTTCGGACTTGGTGCGTCGCGAACCGCCTGTATAAGAGCATTGACGACCAGCTCACGTCTCCCGAACAGCATCCGTAATGTCGACAGTACCCGCTGGAGGCAGTTAGGTTGGATCAACAGACTTTTGATGGCTACCAGAGCATCTCCCCTAAGGGCCTTACGGACTCATCTGAGAACGCGCCCAACTCTGAGTTACGATTGAAAGTGACGATGAACAGGGACAATTCGGCTGGGTCCCCGTCGAAAATGGGTAGATCTTGCATCATTAGGTGTCGCGGTGCGATTTGGTTCCTGCTTAGAGTCAGATTCCCCGGCTCAGTTTGATTGAGACGAGAATTCGCAACTGATCTGGAGTTCCGCTCTGGGTAGTACTCGTGTCGGGAGATGTCTGGATGGTGCGTATCCGACCTAAATCTGGTGGCATTATTCTGGTTGGTATGAGCTTCGGGGCGGTGTAATCGCAACGACGTGTGTTGATGTTCTCGCTCAATGGCTCCTCTCGAAATAGCTTGAGGCCCATTACTTCTGTTGAGTTGCGTAAAACCTCTTCCGTCGACGTCCGATAACCATTCGCTTCTGCGGTACAGCTTCCAATCACGGCTCGGGCTGTTGGCAACCTCTCCACTTCCGAAGCATCCTGCTCATCAGCATCCGATTCAACCACCTGGTTTAGAATATTTTACTTCTGCTTTATGTAGTCCTCCTCCCTGGCCCGTTGGAGCTCTAGCTTCTTTTTTTTCTCTTTCTTCTCGCGGTTGCCTCAGCTCTTCGATCCTTTCTAATTCTACTTGGAGTCTTCGCGTAGACAATCTGGATGAACTTGAGCTCCTTGAGCACTGGGACACTGGGCGCCTCCTTTCTGCCGCAAATAAACCATCCCTTTTCTCATAAAGGGGGCCATTGCATGGTTCTGGGACAACGTGGAGTTAGTCTAATCGAACGAACTTTACAGCTGAAGTGGAGGTGGGTCCGCTGCATTTGATACGCGGGTATGTTGATAATGGCCAACGATCGCATGTTCTTGAAACTCCATTCAATTTATCCGCCGTCCGAGATCCCTGAGGCACCCGGCTTGACAAGTCGTTATAGCCAAGATGTCTGACGAGGGGGGCCTTGTCGTTCGCAGTTGAGAGGTTCCATGGTGAATGAACGACGAGCGATTTTACGCTTCCTGTCGGGTTGAACGTTACTGGTCCAGTCATTTCAGTCTTGGACCCGACGAAAAACCTCGTGGCGATGGTGACTGGTTCACGTCGGTAAAAAATGTTATCTACATGGGGCAACTATTCGAATTTTTAAAGCTGTATGTCGCTGGAGCAATTGGCGAGCATTGGCGAGCAGAATCGTCGACGTTAACAGAAGTTTCGGCTACCCATGATCCAACAAACTCATTGTCCCGGTAGTCAGCCTTCATAGAAGCGGGTGTACATATAGGGGGCGGGATGTCCACAGCTGGCAGCGGCCTCGGCTGCCCTGGACGCGAAACATCCGACTGCAGGAGCACTGGTTGGAACTGTTGGGGGCGGGATCTCTGGCAGAAACTACGGCCGCATTGGGCACAAAGAAATCCGCTTCAGCGACACTGGTTGGAACAATTGGCTGATCGCATGCTGGCGCAGAAATTGTATGTCGGCCAGCAAATTCGGGTCCCTTTGATGTACAAAACCCTGCAGTAACGGTGGCAGGATTTCCAGGGCTGGCAGCAACTGCGCAGAGAATCCTGCTGGTGCGATACTAATTGCAGAAATCCTGGAAGGCGTGGTGATGTTCGGCGGATTTGCTGATTCGTTTGCGAAATTGCTGCACGTAGATTCGCATGTAAATTCGCTGAAAACGCGTTACGGTTAGCGGCACTGAGTGACGCCGTTGATGCCGTTGTAGCGGAACCTTGTGGTAGTTTGGCGTGTGGGCTGAATATTATTTGGCTATGTTTCACTAAATTTGGAGATACCCCTCCCGAAAGTCTAAGCGAACTACTACTGCACTTACCTGCACACGCTGCGCACATATAGGTCTTGGACTCGATGAAGTTGTCCACGCCAGTACACTCGAAATGCTCCCATGTATCACATGCGTCGCACTGCACCATGTCCCCCTCAGAATCCGGTCGGTAGCTAGAACGGCAGTTGGATTCTTCGTTGAGGGTATGTTTTCTCAACGGTTTAGTCTTTTTCGGCATGTAGAAGATGTCCAGGCAGATGAACTTGTTGAATAATCCGCAAATTTTGTAAGATGTTGCAGCGATGGCGGCTGCAACCACACCTTCTGATTAACAAACGATTGTTGTTTCGTATCGTTACAAAATCTTTATTAAAATCCAATTTTAGTTACAATTCATTTATATTCTAATACATACTACTTACTTGGTGTTACAATGAGGTAAATATTTGAGACTTAGATTGGAAATTTTCTTAATTTTGCCTAATAGGCCATCCCCTCATGGCCGCGCGAAGAAGATATACTAATCGAAACAATACCACAATCAAATTAGCTTTTACATAGACCTACTAATAAACCACATTTCCGATCTATCTAAGCAATGAATTTAAGTTAACTTAACATCATCCCTAAAGCGCTCTACACACGATCAATGTTACTTTTCATCATCCAAGTGAGATTGATGCTACATTGATGAAAATCAAAACTGATTTGGTTTTCGTCAATTTTCATTGTCAGTACTATAGATTGGTGATGTGTAGGGTGAATCAATTTTACTTGTCAATGTTTCTATTTGCGAAATAGTAATCGTAGGGACAAGATGTCTGATTTTTGACAACGTACACGGGCATTTTTAAGTGAATTTTTAAAAATATATCGAGAAAATGAGTGTTTGTGGAAAGTTAAACCATCGGAATATATGAATAAAAATTTAAAGCTAAAGTCGTATGAGAAATTGCTGGAAAAACTATTAGAAATTGATAAAAAAGCCACAGTTGGAGCTGTGAAAACCAAAATAAATAGTATTAGAACAAATTTTCGGGCGGAATTAAAAAAAATCAAGAATTCCAAAAAGTGAATGACATTTAACAGCCACCTATATGATAGTTCAGTGAGCTGTTGTTCTTAACAGATCAGGAAACACCGAAAAGTAAATTGAGCAGCAGAGGTGGAAAAAAATTTTAAATACTTAAAAATTTCAGTTATGTGCTGACGTCAGCAGTCCCTCTTTAATTACCCTAGAAATTGGTAAAAATACAGGTGTAAAGCCAGCTCAAGCTGTACTACAACAAGTGCAATAAAAATTAAATGCAAGTAAAGAAGACGATTGCGACATATACCATATGATAAAAATGTTGCCTGTGAATTCGATTTGTATTGGAAGTTGAACCAGAGAGAAACATTCAGCAAGAAATGCAAGCCATTACTCAGCAAATGCAGATACAACAATTTCTTTCTAAATGGCAATGAAATAAGATTAAGTGTTTTTTATCATAAAAATGAATTGAATTTTATTTTTGTTGTGATTTTTTTTATTTACATTAGTTGAGTTAATTATTTCTTGTTAGAATAAAGTACTGGTAAAATTGGTCATGAACAGTTTTTCCCTCCAAACCAACCTGTCAGTTATGTCTGCTACTCAGTTGATCTGTGCGCTCGTTTGGAAGTGGTATTGTAGATCCATCAATGAAGTTCGGGTTCCACCTCCTGAGATAGTTGTGTAGTGCACAGCTTGCTAAAACGACGAAGTCGATAGTTTCCAAGGGCAAATTAATATTTGTATGAAAAACCCTGAATCGGGACGAGAGAATGCCAAATGTATTTTCTACAACTTGTCGTGCACCTGAACGGCTTAATCATATCTTTTCGCAGCCGAAACGCTTCATCGCTAATAAATACGTATGGAATTGTAGAATCGTAATTATTAGAAATTTTCGGTGGAGGTATTTTAAGACGATTGTTAACAAGATCTTCATAAAAATCTGTATACTCTATTACTCCTCCGTCGGAAACTTAACCATTAGTTCCGACGTTGAAGTTTATAAATTCGTATTGGGCATTAACAATAGCAAGTAGGATAATGCTGTAGCATCCTTTATAAATATAAAAAGACGATCCACTATTTACATGTTGCATAATTGAAATGTGTTTACCGTCCACAGCCCCCAAACAATTAGGGAAATCGTATTTGTAATAAAAATGCCGAGCGATTTCTTCCCACTCTTCTTCAGATCTTGAGAACAGTGCCTTAAATAAATTATCAATGTAAAATATTCATTGATACGTGTGGTGGTGATTTTTCATCAATATTACATGACAAAAAAAGCCTCAATTATATATACTTGTTAACTCTACACTGAGCAAAAAATTTTTTTCTTATATAATTTATTCCTCCGAATACTAGAAAATAATAAAAAAAAATTATATTTTCAAGTATTCCTCATTTATTTATAAAAAAAAAAATGAATTTATCATATCCTGTACACTGTGCAATAGTACGACACTAGAAAATATGTTTCATTCTGTATGAAATTTCTCAAAGCAATTGTTATTTTTATTAATAGAGAGTTGTCTTGATTAATCATAAATAGGCCAATAGCTGCATGAGTATTGGCGATCGTCTTTTGGTGGTATGTAACCAATCGTTGCGGAGCGTCTCTTCTTTGCTTGGATGTTTTTTTTTTTCAAATCACTTGGCCTTTCTCTTTTACTTATTGATAAATTTCCTTAGTTGCACAAACAAAAGGCAACCTCAGCTCGAAATTTTGCCAGGGGTAGATAGTTTTCTCCCACTTTTCGTGCATACTTTTCGGTAGACCAGCCACGAATTTGTGGTTGTCATATCAAGTAAATGGTTAAATAGGTACAGGTTTGTATTTTTATTTAATAGCGCCCAATTAACCCGTCCAGAAGATCAACTTCTCCCATATGTCTATTATACTCTTTTAGAAGAGTTGGGCAAGGAATTTCAACGGCTTTTTTTTTTTTTTTTTTTTTTTTTTTACCATAGTGCTTTACAATTGAAAATAACAACTCCCCAGTAAAAGTGAAGGTAACTACTTCATTATCTTTCCAAGTTACAGTTTATACCTCTACTCCATCCAAATCAGCCACAAAGTTTGCAATTGGGAATCCTTTGTCTTCTTATTGTTCCAATGCAGTGTGTACCACATTGTGCAAGGTACACAGTCAATGGAATTGACGAATAAAAATTGTCAAAATATACCAGGTAGTTTTGATTGCGAGGCACATTTCGGCATAACCGTATGACAATATTAACACTTGAACCCTAGTCTGGCCCTTCTGGTTTCCTATAGCTAAGAAAAATAACTGTTGTATTAAAAAATAAAAATACAGTCATAAGTACTTAGGTTATTTTCATCTCCTGTATAGATTTTAAATTTGTAGGAAAATCCATCTGTCCCGCAAAGCACATAAAACTTGTATCCCCATTTATGGAGTTTTGCTGGTAAGTATTGTTTAAAATAGGGTGATTCATCGTGAGGTTTGATTTTCAATAGGATTTTTTGACAGATTCCTTATGACTCCTATCAAACTACTTTACTATTTTTGTTCAATATCGTTTGGCAAATCATCATGGAAATACTCACACCACAACAGCGTCCACAAATTTTTCACGTGTATTACGTAAATCAGCGTTCTGTGAGAAATGTTTTTCGAGCGATTTGAGGAACTTACGGTGCGCATAATCGACCTAATTAAACCACTTCTCCCAATCTTGGTTGAAATGCAAAAATCTCCTAATTTTAACACTGTATTTGTTATAACTCATAATATCTTTGATTTTTTCAAAAGCAAGGTCAGGTGACCAGTAACTCCTTATATCTGGCAAGTTTACCACAGACATATACAAGCAGACTCCAATGTACCGATTAATGTCCTGCTCAGTTATATGAACCGAAAACAGATTTGTTTGTGCTGTTATTACAGATATCAGTTCATTGTCGAAAAAGAAGGTACTTAAAGAAAGACGATGAAGTAGACAGATTTTCAAAAAAAAAAACACGTGCTTTTACTTGCAATTTTTTTAAGTCAGCTCACAAAGCTTCGAATAACCAAATGTCAGAATTAACCGTTATTCTTCGCAAATTCGCTTACTATAAAATGTAACAAATCGTCTACAAAGTGTAACAGAAAAAAATTTAAATTCCACAGTATAATTATGACGTTCGAGTTCTGTTGTATCAGTTCGTCTACACTGCGCAGTGTAGGGTTAATTAACATTGATCGTGTATAAGGCGCTTAAATCTAATATAAACTAAACCCAAACGAAATTAACAAAAGGAATAACAAAAAAATATTGAAATTATTTCTACTGAACAAATATATGAATTTCTTAAAATGCAAGCCTACTACAACGGGTCAAACATTATATTTAATGTTCTTATACCAAATTTCTCACCAGAAATATGAATATTACTTATATAACATCGTTCGTTTACCAATTAATGACATAAAGTTAATTATAAGAAATCCTTATAATTTTAATAAACAATGAAAGACACATACAACACTACAAAACACTTTGCCCCGAAATAGAAAATACATATAACTGCACACAACCTCAACCGGAAGAAAATATCACCAACTCAAAATGTCTAGACAATTTAAGGAAGAATAAAGACGCCCATTGCCCACTCAACGATGTCGGCAAAGTTGAAAGCGTATCACGACCTGAACCAAATTATATTCTACGAGGGCGGTTTGATGAATATCTTGATTAAAAATGACAACAGAACTTTTATATTAAGGTCTTGGCAATTTATTTTTCAATATAATTCCTTTTCCACTCGATACACCCAGCGGTGCTGCAACTCTTTTACCCCTCCGTATAATATGACTTTTGTTGGCTTGCAAAATATCAGCCCAATAAATCGATGTTGTATGCTCCTGCGATTGTTTTTCCGTTCTGCAAATAGTCAACGTGGATCACACCTCGCGCATCCCAATAAACGATGGCCATCACCTTTCCGGCCGAAGGCACAGTCTATGCTTTCATTGAAATTGAACGTGCTGCAATTTTCGATTGTTCTTGGTCTTTGGTTGTCCATGTCTCATCGATGGTCATGAAACGAGACAAAGACTCCTCTGAATTTCGATTAAACAAGGCCAAGCATCGCGCGGAGAGCTTTCTCATGCCCAAAATCTCGTGCAGGATATGGCTAACGCAATCAGTTAAGAATTTTCACTCAGCGGTCCGCCAATACAATATCATGGATTTTGTCCACCGTTTCCTCTATGGTAACCGTTTTCGGGCCACCTGGGCGCGATTCATCAAAAACCGAGGAGCGGCCACGGTGAAGCTCTGCAAGCCGATAGTAAACGGTTGTATGGGAAGGTCAATCACAGTCAGTCCCATACACACTATCAAAAATGGGCTTAGTTTCCTCGCAGGTTTTGCCACTCAAAAAAAAGACTCGGATTACGGAAAGATACTCCTTTTTTCCATGATCGCAAGAAAATAAAAATAAGCGTCGGATTGTCACGCGTTTTCAGAGGCGGGATTAAAGAGGTTATACTAAATGATAGTACAATTATCAGTAGCGCCACCTGTCCTCCATTCCGGGTACTCGTCAAACAGCCCTCGTATTTGATAATGTACCAACAATTATAATTGATTCTACTTGCAGTACCCAGACCACAGCAATAGAAGGTACAAGACTACTTCAATTCCAGATTGTAGCGTTATCGTTAATGGTATATACTATGAAGACGAAACAAAAATCTTTTGCGATGAAGTTCATGTCCCACCGCCACCAAAGAGCAAAATTCACGCAGAAACAACTAAGAAAATCCTAAACCTAATCCTAAACTAAAACAAATTGTTTTTTTTTTTACCTAAGCGGAAGACTTCGGAGCTGCTCAATTGCCGTTGGTATGCACTATGTTTGTTTAATTATTAACGATTCTAGACACCAACAAAAAAAAACAATAAACAAAGTAAACAAATTTTGTGTTTTATAAGTCTATTTGGTGCAACAGAGAATTGACTATTTCTTTTTAAAAAAAAAAAATATGTGTGACTGGACACATTAAGCTTACAATGAAGAAAAAAAAATGAATTACACAGCAAATTGTAATTAACTTATAAGAATTTGTATATTTTAATTTTAAAATACCTAATTGTGTAATGCTAGCGTTAGTCATAGACATTGCAAAAGACATGTTTTGCAAACCTGCTTCCTGATTTCTGAAAGGAATCGTTGGAAATTTTATTTTCAAAGTTTTTGTGCCATTATTTTATTACTAACGCAATATTTCCAAATTCGATGCTCAGTTTTTGCACCCAAAATTTTAGAGGAGAAAAAAATCTATGTAAGCACAACGTTGGAACTTTCAGAAATGCTAAAATTTGTAATGTTGTAATGCTAAAATTGTCGTGAATGTCAGTGTAATCAAATCGGACTTACAAGCACAGTACACAGTACGCAGGAAAGAAAGGAGAAGACTTTGCTCATGAATACAAGAACAAAGAATTTAATTTCTAGGGTTTTTTTTTCAGAAGAGTCAAAATTTAACATTTAACATTATAAAAGGTTTTCGAAAGCATAAAGACAACCAAATGAAGCTTTGAATCCAAAAACACAAGGAAAACAGTAAATCACAGAAGTAGTGGTTTTATGATGTTGGGCTAAAAGTCCACTCTTAGGATCGGTAAGTTAGTCATAGTCATTGACTATGTGCTAAAATATTTTTCAGGAAAATTTGTTTCAAAGTACACAAAAAATGGTTATCGCGAAAAATAATTACAATGATCCCAAGCATGTCGCATAAATGGTGAAGATGTGGTTGATACATACAGTCCCTCGCTTGCTAGTAAGACCGCCACAAAGAACCGATTTTAACTCAACAGAAAGTCTTTAAAATCATTTAGAGAATATCTAACGAAAAATGCCATTACATCAGCTTTAACAAGTGAATATCTGGAAAAGTTGCCAGACCGGCTTAAATGTGTTAAAAAGGCTTAAAGGGTACTCAACAAAGTATTAGGTAAGTCATTTTTCCGCAAAATTAGGATATAAACTAACACTTTTCATTAGGGGATTAATATCTTAGCTGTACTTATTTTACATGCAGCGGAACATTTTTATTTCTATATTTTCTCAATGAAATAATATTGTTTTTGTTTTTACCTCTAAGAAAGTACAAATAAGCACTTATTATTTGCAAAGAAAGAGATCTGTTGAAAACAATTATAAACATAATTCCCTTTGACAAAACCAAATTAAGTTGAGATATCAAGAGTTTTGCTGCACATTGTACCATATGTTAGCAATTTTGGAATTTTTTTTTAAAAAAGTAAACATTAACAACATCACTCCTTTTGTTCTTTATCATGTGTGAGAAAAAAAAAACATTCTCGAAATATTTCGGAAAACCTTTAAATTCAATTAGAAAAACAAATATATTCCTAAAACACTAAGAAATTATAAAAATGTTAATTTATTACTTATTAGTATTATTTATTTACTTAATACATGTCAAACTAAAAGAACAACAAGAAGGTTTATTTTAAAAGATGTCCTTAATTAACAATCCTTTATATTGATGTTCAGAGTCTAGAGTTTGTGCCTAACCATGAAATGTGCTTATGGTATATTATACAATTGATTTACAATAATGGATTAGTAGAGTTTGACATCTAGGTTACTTCATCTATGAACTAGTACAGCACAAAAATCTACGTACATTGCATGACCATAATGGGATTTTTCTCGGCTTGGTCAAGCTTCGTTAGCTTTAGTGGACTTAAGCAAAGTCTCAACAGATTGTGACATTGAGTGCAAAAATTTGACAGCTGACATGAAAACAGAAAAAAGTTGTTGCGATGGTAGATGAATTTGATTTTCCATTTCGTGAACAACTTAATAATATTGATGGAAAAAAATAAATATACCTATGACAAAAGGGACTTCATATACTACAATAAAATTCAAAAATGAAAACTGTAAGGTCAAATTTTCGAAACGGTTCGTATGATAACTTCAAAGGATTCTTTCGTTTGAATATTTGTTCATATTTATTCAAATTTCAGAAACTAAATGCAAAAATCGGGATCGATTCGGAAAAGAGCTGAAAAAATTGAAATGCAGTCTGATTGCGGATTGTCAAACTTGGGATATGTCAGCGTTTTCAGAATATGTTCTTTTTAAAAAATTATTTGAAACTACGAAGGTAAGTAATATTATTCTTTGCTAGGAAACGTGATATTGATATATTCATATGAATTGTTATTTCAAAACTGTTTGCAATTAAGTTATTGGTGAAATTTATGGAACACTTCCCTAATCCCCTTAAAATGCTTGAAAGAATATGGTAATGTAAAAAGTTTAAGTTTTTCCATGCTTTTTTTCATTCACTATAAATTTCTGTTAAATTCTATGAATTCTATTGAATTTTTAAACCATGTAAATATGTACACTGTTAATTTATGAAATAAAGTTTAAATGTAGTCTTAAGTTTTTCCCCTTTTTTGACCATTTTGTTTTGTTTTTAACTACAATTGAATTATGTATATAAATAGTAGATGCATATAAATAAACTTAATAAAATCACACCAACATTTACAATACGTTTTTTCAATTTAATTTTCATTTAGAGAATTTCAAAACTTATTTCTTATTTGTACAGAATTCCTTCCACAGAACATTAGATGCTAAAACGGATAGTAAATTTTTTTCCGATTTCACTTCTCCACAATCCGCCATAATATTTTCCATCAGAATATTCCAAATGCGTATAGTTGCTAGGGCAATACGGCGGTTCATTGTTGAATATTACAAAATTATGCAACGCCACACAAGCTAACACTAGGTACTGTTTCTGCACTTGGATACAGGATACATATTCGTATATATGCAAAGTATTCAACACACTACGCCATCTGAGGAGATCTGTAACTCTGAATGATGACCAGCAAGCTGCAGGTACACACACTGATCATGCACACACTTGAAACACACACACATCTAACGCAGCCACTTGTCACATGACCTTGACATGTACACACTTGCTGGAACAGTCGGAGAGTGACCGAGAAGGTAGGAACACGTTTGGGTTATGGTGTCAGCAAATGTGGATAAATAAGTATATGAAATAAATAATTGATTTTGAAATATTGAGTGTAGTGTATATTTAGATCTGGATAGACCACGGGTCATTACATTACATTTACATTTGTGCATCTTTATGATATATACGTATATAAAAATAAGTAAATATTACAGTCAATATAACTTTGGAAAAAATAGATAAATCATAAAGCGCGCAGCTGCCTATTAACTGGTGATTTCGAACAGTGCATTGCGAGGAAAAAAAAAGAGACCTGTCTCGCATTAAATTGCGAGATGAAAACGGAAGAGACAGAGACATTCAATTGTCACGCATTAAATTATGCGAGAGGAATAGGGAAAATAAGACCTGTCACGCATTAAATTGCGAGAAGAAAACGGAAGGGGTGAGACATTAGATTGTCAGGTATTAAATTGCAAATAATAAATGTGGAATAACACCATTTCTCTGCGTGGTTATCGAGAAAGCCTTGATTTGGTCGGATTGGGAAAAGTGGCTCCGAGCATTTGCTCTATATCTGAAAGCAGAAGAGATCACTGATCCAACAAAGAAGAAGAACAAATTACTACACTTCGGTGGTACACAACTTCAGAAGGTAAGCTTTAACATTCCAAGGGGAACTAGGTCAACCACAGGATGTAGAAGAGCACACCGATGTCTTTAGGGTCCCCGTGGGCAAGCCGAATAATTATTTCTCTCCTACAAGAAACTCCACGTTTGAGAGGCACTTATTTCGCTCGCTGAAACCTGAACAAGGAGAGGAATTTAATAAATTTTGTTTTGAAATTGCGAAATCAGGCAGGGAAGTGCCAATTTGGGAAAACAAAGGGACAGATCTTGGAAATAAACATAAAGGACAAACTGATAGATGCGTGGGCACCTAGTGACCTAAAAAAAACGTCTATTAGAAAAAGAGCATAAATTTGCAGAGATCAACGAAACGTGTGATGTATGTATATGAAGAGATTAATAACGAGTCGGAGGCCATGATGCTGCCCACTACTTCCATGACCATCAACCGTGTTGTTTCCAATGGTGAAAACAAGTTCACAGGAGAATGCAGCAGATGTGGGTCTCGCAAGCATTTAGCAAGTATGAAACAAGTGCAATTTTATATTACATTTTGCGTTAAAATGCAAAACTAAAGCCAATAAACGCAAACAAACCGAATTTTATAACTCAGATGCAAAACAGCGCAGGATCCAGACTTCAAAGTTTCGTTTTGTGGGCGAAGAAAAGAGTGACGACACTAATGTTGATATGTTTGACAGATATCAGGAACACAACTGTTTCAGGATATCTGAAGGGGAATATCTTGCAGGTGAAATAGGGGAGATAATTAGTTACTTTATTGGAGGTCGTATAGTTCCGATGCTGATAGATTCAGGGTCTGGTCATAACCTTCTTAGCGAGAAGGATTGGGAGCACCTTGTTAGGGAAAGGTGCTTATGCCGAAAATGACTTGCTTAAGGTAAAAACGGTTTTTAAAGCGAAAATAGGAGTCAATAGGAACACTGATTTGATTTCTTCGTTCTATGTAATTGAGAACGGAAGACAATCGCTTTTGGGTCGTGATACTGCCATTAAATTGAACGTCCTGAAGTTAGAGTCGATGACTGCTTCCAGCTGCTCTAGAAGAAAAGGTGGAGGCTAAATTGATGGAGGGAGTTGCTCGGGATATCATAGAACGGGTCTATGGACCGAGTTCCTGGATTACTGTAATAGTTTTTAAAGAAAGCGGGGACAAAAAGTTATGTATTGACATGAGGCTGCCTAACTTCGCTATATTAAGAGAAAATTACCCACTGCCAACGTTTGACTCTTTACGACCAGATTAAGGGATACGAAATGGTTTTCGAGGTTAGATTTGGAAAGCACTTACCACCAGTTCGAATCGGACGAACGAAATCGAGAAATAACGACATTTATCACGTCGAAAGGGATATTCAGATACAAACGATTGTTATTTGAAGTTAATTAGGCCACAGAGATTTTTGAGAGGCAGATGGAAAATATCTTGGCTGGGTGTAAGAATGCCTTAAATTTTATAGATGACATTGTAGTTTTAGGTCTAACCGAGGATGAAGATAACGTTAACCTTAAGGCTGTGTTGGAAGTCTTCAAAGAGAATAATGTGGTGTTAAACGAGGATACGTCTGTCTGGAAAGTTAAGAACCTGAAGTTCCTGGGACATATTTTGTCCACAGGCGGGGTAAATCCAGATCCTGAGAAGGTTAAGAATGTCCTAGAATTCCGACCACCATCCAGCAAAGAAGAGACAAGGAGTTTTTTAGGCCCGGTGACATACCTTGATAAATTTGTCCCTGATCTCGGGGATATAACAAAACCGCTCCGGAAGCTTACAAAGAAAGATGTTAAATTCGAATGGGGGCAGAGTCAGAACGATTCTTTTTATAAATTAAAAGGACAGCTGGCAAGAATACCGACTTCAACGTATTTAGATCCAAAGAAGCGAATTCGATTAATAGCCGATGTTAGCCCAGTAGCTTTAGGCACTATGCTCTTACAATTTGAGGGTGATATCCCCCATGTTATAACATTTGCGAGTAAAAGCTTGTCTGAGTTCGAAAGGAGATATTCACAAACAGGAAAGGGAGAGGCTTGCGTTGGTTTAGTCGGTGGAACGGTTTTACTTTTACTTGGCGGGGATAGAATTCGATGCTCACAGACCATACACTGTTAGAGGCATCAAACGATGGGTCTTGAGGTTGCAGTCCTTTAAATTTAAGGAAATCCTTAAAAGTCCGTTTAATTTAGGAAATTCAACATTGCAGATTCGTTTTCGAGATTATGCAGAGGGGAACATCCTGAGACCTTCGACGAACAATGTGAGCGGAACATTTGCACAATAATCGAAAGAGCACTGACCATATCTGAAGTAGTAGAGAATGCTGGTGCAGACGCGGAATTGATGGAGGCAGTGGATAGTGTGAAAAATAATTCCTAGAATTCGAGTAACATCAGTCAATTTTTTCCATTCCGCCTTGAATTGTGTACATTGGGAAACATTCTGCTACGTGGAACGAAAATCGTTGTACCTAATTCCTTGAGAACAAGAGTTTTAAATTTGGCACATCTGGGGCACCCAGGTGAGACAGTAATTAAAGATAGGGTTCGTCCGAAAGTATGGCAGCCATCAATTGACAGAGACGTGGAAAAATTTGTGAAAAATTGCAGTGATTGTTTGCTGGTATCTAGATCGGTACAACCAACCCGATGAACAGACGCGTATTCCCCGATGGACCATGGCTATGTTTGGCAATAGACTTTATGGGACCATTACCGAACCATGAGCACATTTTCGTAGTCATCAATTATTATTCGAGGTATTATGAAGCTAAGTTACTTAAAAGGATAAGGTCAGGCGTCATCATTGAGAGTTTGGAGGAAATGTTTTCAAGGTTAGGATACCCGAAATCAATAACAGCCGACAACGGACGTCAGTTTGTGAGCGAGAAGTTTAAGCAGTATTGTGCAAACAATGATATGCAGCTTATAACGTCACAACCCTATTGGCCACAAGCTAATGGGGAGGTAAAAAGCATGAATCGTTCGATATTAAAGCGGCTACAGATAGCAAACTCTAAAAGTACCGACTATAAAAAAGAGATCAAAAGTTCATTCGGATGTACAACGTTACTCCGCACGGGAAAACCGGGAAGACTCCGTCAGAGCTGTTGTTTAATCGCACCATCCGAGACAAAATACCTTCGATCCAGGACATCAACGAAGATATTTTAGACTCTGAAGCACGAGATTTGGACCTTATCAACAAGAAGAAGGGGAAAAAAGAGAGCAGACAGGGATCGAAAAGCCAAGGTCTCTGAGATAGGGGTGGGAGACAAAGCGGTCCTCCGAAATGTCATCTTCCCGAATAAAATAACACCTGCTTTTGACCCACAAGTGTTTGAAGTAATTGAGCGGAAAGGGAGCGATGTCGTGGTTCGAGGAAATGAAGACGGCAAAGTATTTAGGGGAAACATTTACCATCTTAAAAGAATACCGGTTTCTCCAAGATCAGATCAAATTTTAACTACCAAACCTATTCTGATTTCCTCTAGCTTTCCAGGCGAAGGTACAGCTCTCCCAGCGGTCGTCAATGACACAGATATTAATCTCCCACAACTTTAGGGGGCATCATTAGGCGAAGCAAGCGGTCCACAGCTGAAGCTGAAGCTTAAAAACATGGGAGGGATGTGGAGATCTGTAACTCCGAATGATGACTATCCAGCTGCAGGTACACACACTGATCATGCACACACTTGAGACACACACACATCTAACGCAGACACTTGTCACATGCACTTGACATGTACACATTAGATGTGGATAGACCACAGGTCATTACACCAACCAAACAAAATAATTCTAAATTATTTTCAGTAGTTCGCCAGCTTGTTGAAAATCTTTTGTTTAATTCTCCTTTTCGGTGGGTAGCAATTTGCAAGACACGGCAAAAAAAAACACGTGTTGATTTCTCCTGCGACTTATTTTTCGAACGCTGCTAGAACGCTTCTTTTTATTTTCTATATCATTCATTTTTGTGAGGATATCTATCCCTTCCATTGCAAGATGTAATAATATTCATAATTTATTTTAAAATTTATTTTTGCCTTTATGAAACCAATCCGAATGTAAATATTGTAATTTAACATATAATTAAATTTACTCAAGTACATTATGAGTAACTTGAAAAGAATTTAAGTGAGTTTTTCGTTCGGTTTTGACATAAGGTTAATCCAACTGAATTATGGTTAGATCTTTACGCTATTCTGTTTGGACTCCTATTGAAAATATCATACTTCAAATTTATGCGTATATGGCAACATATGAGGTATCATTGTAATTATAGGAACCTTAATTGTTTTAAGAGTAAATATTGGCAAAAAATTATTGAAGATCAAAAACTTTTTTTTTTAAATAAAGAATTTAGAATTTGTCATAATTTTTTTCCGGAAAAATATGGATTAAACCCCCACTTCTTCTAACTTAGAAAAAAAAACTGCTTTGGCATTTTCCCCCCTGATATAAGTTTATTATCGCGCAATAGAAAGATTAGAATATCTGAGATGATACCCCGATAGGGCTGTCCTAACTGGCAGGACATTTATTATTGTATAATATTTTCCATGTTGACAGGGAGAGGAAAAAAGCTTAAATCGTCGAGAGGCTCATATCCTGTTTTAGCAGGAGGGCTTCGCAGCTATGAAGACGTTTTACATTACTTCATAAACCAAAACCATCCACATACTAATCCTAAGGAACTAATTAGATATCTTAATTTAAGCAGATCTTACAACTAGAGAATTCTATATTCAAAAGGCATGCATGCATTCCATTATGTACCAGTACAGGAGCTACAACAACAACTGCTATTCTGCAATTACATAAATTTGCGGAACACAACTTTATTGACCGGATTCTATGGACGAATGAGTCCTAATTCACCACGGATGATTAGTTTTATCCCACAATTTACATACCTAAGAAGAAAGCAAGCTCCACTTCATTAAATATAAAGCTTTTCAACATAAGTTCAACGTCAATGTGTTGGTAGGCATATTGTGTAACAAGCTGATCGGACCCTATCGTATTAGGCTTTATTCGAATAATAAATGGAGTTTTACCAAAGCAAATTACCAAAACTATTAGGTGATATACCTATACCACTGTAACAAATAACGGCCATTGTTTACCAGCAGAATGGCGCCTCCGCATACTGTTGCTGTGTAGGGTTTAGATCGCGGGTTTGAAAATTTGTGGATAGGACGGGATTTACCAATTGTGTGTCACGTATAAAGGACATTTCTTACTCATAAGAAATAACAACATTGGGTGACTTGAGCCTGAGAATTAACATAAGCAGCTGTGAAAGTCCGAAAAGGATTAGAGCCTTTCAAGCACTTTGAATAATTTTTTGCTGGAAAAAAAGATAAATAAAATTATGCAATCAATATTTGCACTTTGTTTCCTAAAATTGTTAACAATTTTTATTTAATGTTTTACCCGTTTCAATAAATTGTGTTGTACTTAGAAAACTGCTGGAATAAGATAAAATGACTGAATCTTTTTCTTGTGCTTGTAAATAACACGTTTCAAAGTTATAAAATTAGGGGTAAATAAGATGTTTAAAAAAAAATCACCTGACCTTGACCTTTAACAACTTCTGACACATTAATTTTATGGCAACGTCTTTGAGACAATTAAAGTAACTTTTTTTACCATACTTAAAAGATGCTCTTTTCAATAGAATTCTAAACAGGGCAATGTATGGCTTTGCTTAAAACCTTTGTAACTCTGAGGAGATGCATCTCCCCCCTATACATCACCACGATTTTCTCTCCAAAATATATCAAATAATCACCCCTTTAAATGGATTCGGTATATCCGGAACACCCTGTACGAGCTTGATAGTAAAAACCACATCCACTAACAGAAGCTATCACGAACACCTAACCAGAGAAAGCTCACCTGTGAAAATAAATTTAATACAAATTATATTATGTTAGGTATACTTTACAAAGCCAAACTCTTATACACGCAACTTTGACATAGAGCACTTACACAGCACGATAACAGAGATTTTATTAACCGTGAAACAGGAAGAATCGGTCAACAAATTGGCATGTCACCAGCCCAAGCCCAATATATGGTATATATACAGAAATGTTGGTAGCAAGACTCAAAGCTAGAAAGATAAAATTATTGACAAAAGAACCAGGATTAGGAAGACTATACCGAAACAAGACATCAAGAATATAAGGTTACATCAAAAACTACAAACATGTCATATCATATATAAGAACGAACTTAATTTTAGATTTAAGAATTTAGATACGATACATTCATCTAACGTTAGACGACCTTGAATGCTAATACCACTATTTTTAACAATGCCAACGAACCTTGAAGCAACAATGGTAATAAAGCAAATTAGGAATAACAATGGTTTTACGAGGACAAGCAAATATGAATCAATACATCATTGGAGAAAAATATACGAAACTTAGTTATGATATAATAACAGCAGACAATAAATTGAATAATATTAGAATGAAAGCCAACAGTTACAAAAGCAATATTTAACTATAACGGAAATAAGTTTTGGCACGACTTCAGATGTTAGAAGAACTGAATGATAATCTGCTGGGCACAATAGCCTCAAATATTCCAGTTAACTTACGAGAGAGGAACTTGTAAAGACAAATCGCTACTGCGCATGAAAAAGGAAATAAGTTAATATTTATTGAAAGTGGAGTTATGTCATATTCGGCACCTATATAGCAATAGCTATGTCGTGTAAAAGGGGTTATGTAGTTAACGCTGTAGAAACTGAGACATTGAAGTTTATGTTGAAAGCTAAGTCATTTTCAGGAAAAAGTGCACGTGCAAAGAGAGACATTCCCAGTTAACATCTTTTTTTATTTTCCTTTTCAAATTAACTTAGGCTTTGGCAGCACCAAAACCCAAACAAAACAAAGATTGCAAAAAAAACAAGCTTTTAAATAACTACAATTCTAATTAGAAAATTCGAAAAAAAATTCTTTCCATGGTTTGAAAAAAACTGAATGAATTAAGTTAAATTACAAAATATCATACATATGTGAAGAGCATTTATAATACATTATCCAGAATAATCTTCTAACTAAAATAATTTTGCCTATTCAGAGAGACAAGAGATATATTATGAAGAAATATTTCAAGAAAATGTAGCAACTTACATTGCATTCGAGAAATTTAAACCACTATAGTGCAAGACATTAATCAAAGAACTACAATAGAATTAGTGCAATACAACAAATTCAAAACATACTGGAATGTATTATATTTTCGGGCACATTTATGTTTGTAATTACCATAAAAGTAGTAATTACGATATTCTTTATTTGTATGTAATGTCAAAAGGACAAAAAATATTAAGATTAAGATAAGCAATAAAGAAAGTAAGTAACCAGAACACCAAAAACATGGATACTTCCATGAGGGATAGAAACTTAGATATTTTCTTTGATCATGACAGCCTCATTTTGGATGGTGAGGGCCCACCAAGACGTGCATCACTCCCTACTGATAAGCGGCCATCTCCAAAGCGGTTGTACCACTGCTTTACCTTTACTTTTATTTACACAATAGCAGTTAGCAGTTTTTGCCCGCAATACAACTTTCTTCTTATGGATAATGGTTTTCCCGCAATTTATTATTAAACCAATTATTTTGGCAATTTTAGGTCGTTTTTTTTTTTACCTAGTATAATTTTTTTCAAAAAAAAGCACGTTATTAAGTATACTTTTTTTCTTTTTTATTATGAAAGCCTAATTTATTCTCTATCAAATACTTAACATAGATAAGGACGTCTACGCTGTTAAGTGTTAGAAAAAGCCGCATAGAAAAAAAAAAATTGTAGGGCAGGTTAAAACTGCTAGGTGCTCTTGTGTAAATAAAAAAATCAAGAATCGGTTGCAGTTTCCAAAGTAAGAGCCAGTTTAAAGAAATGCGGCCAAAAATCATATAAACCGTTATAAGTTGAAAAGGAAGCGAAAACGAGAAAATTACCTTTTAAGTTTTCCGAAATAAAATGACCTCAGGAACCTATGGTTTTCTTCTGCGGCGGTGACTCTGGGATACTCTGTATACATACATATATTAATACAAATACATATGTGTACTAAAAAAATAACGGGAATTTTTTAAATTTCAATTTGTTATTTTTGTTTGTGTTGGCGAACAGACATGTTTAGACCTAAAAACTATAATAGTAGCTATATAAGATACATATATAGTCTCTTCTGACTTTCGCAGCTCCCTCGTCAATTCTATAATTCAAGTAACTCAATGTTGTTATTTCAGATGAATAAGCAATGTTCTTCCGCCCCCTCCTCCATAAATTAAAGTCCGTTAGGGTTAAGTCCAGAGACCTTGAAGGCGCTATCCACGAATGTTCAAACCCACGTTCTAACCACTCTCAAACTGCATGACCGCACGCGGGGGTGCAATGAAAAAATAAAGCGCAGGAGGTTTTTTTGCGACAATGTCTTCCAAACTGTATGGTATTACGAAGGAGTTCCACAGAAAAAGTAGGAGTCTTGAGAAGGCGGATGATAATGTCGCAATAGAGGGAATGATGCGCGACAAGTTGGACCTGAAAAAGAAGCTATTAGAAATCCAGATTGAACAAATCTGCCCTCCATCCATTATACTGCGCCTACTAATGCGCTCTTCATCGTCTAAAAATAAGGCAACCGCCATGTCTTTTAACTCCTTTTAAAACTTTATATTTATAATTTTTAGCTACTTTCACTCTTAGCAGATCGCTGAGATCAAACTGACTATTCATTCGATCTCAAAATAAGGGTGATTAATAATGAAATCACCAAAGCGACTAAAGCCAAGTGGTGTTGCCGTTGTACATTCGTATATGGTAAGACCTAGGGATTAACACCAAGGTCGCCCTTTGAATTGATCCAACTTCACCTACTCAGTACAATGATGGAACAAAATAAAAGGGAAATTTCGCAACCAATGGGAAAAAGTCCCAGTGTATGTCAAGAGGTAATACGTACCATTAAGGTATGTGCAAATCTCATCCTAGACAAGGGAATGGAGAGTGTCCCCATCCGTATACTAACGGACAATCAATCAGCGATTTAGGCTCTAATCGCATTGACTCTAAATCAATCTTGCACTGCTTCAATGCACTACAAGATCTCGTGCCTGGTTACGAAGGTTAAGAGTTGGCAAAACAAAATGTATACATCCCATTTGGAAACATCCCAAGGCTTCGCCACGCTAAGAGTGCAGTCAATCCCTCCCATAAAAAGAATCCCTGGAACTCAAAAGGGACAGCATCATAACCCCGGTTAAATTTCTTACAGGGCACTGTTACTTTCGATATCGCCTACACAAAATAGATCTTATTCAAGAAACTGAATGTTGTCTTTGTATGGAAGACGAAGAAATTGCGGAACATATTTTATGCGAATGCTTGGCTCTAAATGCCTTAAAGAGACGTTACTTCCTCAGAGAAATTCTAATCCCTGCCTCAATTAGGTGGCGCCACAAGTAGAAGGAGACTTCAACCGACTTGTTATGCTCAACTGGAGGCAATTAGCTTAATAACTGGCTAGCTAGAGAGGCATGTTATTTGAGGCTCAGGTTAATTACGAACTGTAGCGCAACCTAAGCATAGTTAAATATTCGATGGATGTTTAGAATGGTACTGTGGCAAATGCAATCCAACCATATACGGCGAACACGGAAATTTAGTGTCACTCATGTATACAACTTTTTTGAAAGCAATTTTTGATTTACATAATATAAAGCAAATATTACTAAGCAAATGAAGTATGCAAAAAAAAAAATCTATTTTACTTTTAATGAAAACAGTTGTTCCTTACAGAGAAAACTATTTTTTTTCGTTGTTTTTATAAAAAATTTCACACTTTCATTTTACACACACAAAAATTAAATAAAAAACCGATATTTTTCTAAACAGCTCCCTTTATATACCGAAAAAATTTTTAAATGCGTAATGTAAGTATATGGTGATTCATCATGAGGTCTTATTTATAATGTAAGATAAAATACATAAAATTGAAAGTAAACTTAAAATTTTTATCATCATTTAAAAAACAATTCATGGCATTTACTTTTCCATGTAAATGTTTGCCACGACTATATCTGAGGTGGTCCATTTGGAAGGTCTATTTTTGGGCGACACGTTCGAGCATAGCGAATGGTATCTCGCAGATAACACGAGTAATAATGGTTTCAAAAGCGTCAATCGTAGCTGGCTTATTCCTAAAGATATGAGACTTTACATATCCCCAGAGAAAATAGCCCAAAGGTGCGATATCGCACGATCTAGGCGGCAATTTACAGTAGCAAAACGTGAAATTAAGTGCTCACCAAAATGATTGCTCAACAAGTCCATTGTTTCACGCGCTGTATTGCTCGTAGCGCCGGTTACGTACCAATAACGGTTACCCTTGAAGGTAACGTTCTTATTTACCTCATTTTTGGAGAAATATGGACGAACGATTCCACCACATCATACCGTTGTTTTTAATGTAATGGTAGCTCTTGGTACTCTTAGGGTTGCTCATCAACCCAAATACGGCAATTTTTTTTATTAACGTATCCATTGAGCCAGAAATGGGCTTCATCACTGAACAAAATTTCACGATAAAACACCGGAGTTTTTCCAGAGCACATTCACTGAAAATATGACGCAAATTCAAGTCGCCTGGCATCAATTCTTGCACCAGCTGAATTTTGTACGCTTTTAGGCTAGATCCTCGCTAAGCCAAACTGCTAAGAACGAGACGAATCGTTTCGTCACGGACTTCGAGTACACTCTCGGCTACGGCTGCTATAGTCTCTTCACTACGTGCTGGATGTGGTCTAACCGGTTACGTATCATCCACTAATGTAAACTGGGACTCAAATTTGCGAATGGTATTGGCAATAGTAGTTTCAGTAGAACGATTATGCGCACAAAACATTTCGCACAGAACGCTGATTTTCGTAAAACAGCTGAACAATTTGGAGACTCTGTTGTCGTGTGAGTCTTTCCATGATGACTTGCCAAACGGTGCTGAACAAAAATGACAAAACAGTTTGACAGGAGTCTGTCAAAAAAAGCCTATTGAAAATCAAACCTCACGATGAATCACCCTATATTATATAAGTTCAAATTACGACAACCTACATATATCCATTAAAGGACGTTTCGTTATCTTTTCCGAATGTATAAATAACGTTATCTAAGCAGGGTTTAAGTTAATTACGAGTTCAATGATACCGATTTGTTACCATACACGTATGAGTTTGAAAAATGTTATTTTCAATAGAAACCAAAACAGGGCAAAGTAAGGCTTTGCTGGCAACCTCTGTATCTTGGAGGGGATCTATATCCGATCCACTCACTACCATGTTTTCTTTTTTTCCAAATATGTCAAAGAATCACCGCTCGTCAACATCAACGTTATGTATTTCTTTTAATTATTTGTTTTTATCTTATCTATACTGGACAAATGACGGCTTTACTTTTGGAACAAAACACATGTAACTTTTTGGACAAGAAAGAGCAAATGAAATATCCGATATGGCTACTATTATAGTTTTCATGTTCAAACATGTCTGTTCGCCAACACAAAAAAAAAAAAAAAAACAATGCCGTGAATTGATATTTAAAAAATTTCCGTCACTTTTTGGCATACATATATGCATATATAATTATTGGTATATATATTGTGATATCCATTTAAATGTGATGAGCGTCATTTATGTTTCCATAGCAGAAAATTTCGATAGCAAAATCATTAACCGTTAGTGAATGGAAAGTAGAATCGAATTTTCTAGCAAAACGGAAAATGTATTGAATGCTGTATGGCACAGATTGCTCTCGAAATTTGTCATAGGAGTATAAATATCAGCATCCCCAAGGTATGCAAAAATAGGAGAGACTTCATGGTCGGAAAGACCTTAGTGAAATCGAGGAACAACATGACCCCTGTAAGGATTCTGAATCCAAAGGCATTCAGCGTAAAGGTGAAAAAGGGGGAAATAATGAGAAAGTGTGTACATGTTGAGGCTTTATCGACCCCAACGAAAACAAATCGTGTACACCGGTGGTAACAGTTCATAGTATAAAAATCAAGTACAAAATTCGCAGCCTCTGTTACTTGGATCAAGAGCAGCGAATCTTGGCAGAAAAACTAATCGGTGAATACGCTGACGTATTTGCTACACAAGACGGAGAATGTGGACGTACTCAACTAGCTCAACTCCACAGTGACACCGGAGACGCCCGATCAATTCATCAACCTGCAAGGCGTCTTCTGTTGGCAAAGCAAACAGAAGTTTCCGAAATGGTGTCGAAGAAGAAAATTGAGAGACTAATTGAAGAATCGCGGAGTCCCTGGGTTTTGTGTAGACTACCGACGTCTCAACGATTTATCTAAAAAGGACAGATAACCACTTCCGAGAATCGATGACACTTTGGATACGCTTTTTGGAGCGAAAGTGTTTCCAACTCTTGACTTAAAGAACTGTTACTGAGAGGTACAGATAAATCGTACGGATCGTGAGAAAACGACTTTCACTTTAGGAAGCGGTTATTGACAATTTACACTGTTGCCATTTGGACTCTTATCTGAAGATGAACCCAGAAAAGTGTACCTTGTTCCTTCCGGAAGTAAAATATCTGGGTCACATTACATCAGCGGAAGGAGGAGGACTGATCCTGACAAATTGGCCTGCCCCTAAAGATAAACACCAACTGAGAAGTTTCTTGGGACTTGCCACGTACTACAGGATGTTCGTAAAGAATTTTGCTGGTATTGCGAAGAACCTGCACCAACTTACTGAAAAAGGCTGTCAGTTCAGGTGGTCTGAAGAGTATGAGAAAGCATTTAAAGAACTCAAGCGGCAGCTGTGCAATGCCCCCATTGGGTTTTCCACAACCGGAAAAATTTTAATCGTGGACGCAGATGCTGGCGATGTTGAGGTCGGAGCTGTGATCTTCCAAGCTCATAGTGATCAAGATAATGTGGTCGCATATTACAGGAAAGTACTCTGTTGACTTGAACGGAACTACTGCCTTACTCTGAGTGAACTTCTGGCTTTAAACGTGGCTACAAAGCGCTTCCATAAGTACCTCTAGGGACAAAAGTTTATTCATAGGACAAACCATGCAGCTCTGAAATGGTTACTCCAGTTTAAGAATCGAGATGGAGATGGATCGAGCAGTTGCAGAGCTACGACTTTGAAGTGCAACACCGCAGGGAAAAACTCCCCTCAAACGGTCATGCTTTTTCTCGTCGACCGCTCGGAGTTGAATGTAAACACTGCAACCGTAAGGTCCAGAGTGACCCAAGTACTCTATGAAATATATGACGGAATATCAGGTAGCCATATGGGAATAAACAAGATGTTGGAACGTTTCTATTGGCTAAGTGATATACAATATATCGAGAATTGGTGCAAAAAGTGCATAAGGTGTGCGGCTACAAGGGTCCAAAATTAAAAAAATAGGGGCGAATACAGCAATACGATGTCGGAGCACCGGTCAAACGAATAGCCTTCGACATTGCTGGGAAGTTTCCTGAAACCGATACACCCCCGTGGTCATGGACTAATTCAGTAAGTGTCCGGAAGTGTTTACCATCTCAAATCAAGAGGCTGAGACCTTAGCAGAGGAGATAGTCAGTAAATAGTGAGCAGATTTGGGGTGCCAATGGAACTGTACTTCGATCAAGGACCAAACTTGAATCAAAAATCGTCTAGAAAGTGTGCCAATCACCCCGATCACAAATGTCGTTCCACGCCTTATCGTAAAGACTCTATGAAGTTGGTATTATGATTGTCGTTGAAGTAGTCGTTTTACGTCATAAAACGACATATGGTGAGTAACCTCATATGGAACGTACATATATCTTCAGTGACATTTGTCTTGTACCAGAATTCTGGTAGTCAGTGAGGTATATTAAAACGTCAAGTAAAACGACAAAAAAAAGTGGATTTAGATTTTATGAACGCCTTAAATGGATAATCAAGCAAAAAAGTGAGTTTTTTTTGTGTTTTAACTGGAATAATGTGAAAATATATTTTGTATTAATTTTGTTTTATTAGGTTTAAAATTTCCAACGGAAAAACGTAAATTTGGCTAGGAATAAAAAAGAGTCGCAAAAGGTATGATTTGAGGCACAAGTTAAATATCAGTAAAAAAGTAATTGTGATTTATAGTTTTGGTGTGACCTAAAGTTTAAAGTTAATAAGAAACTTCTACACAACAAGAGAGAATGCACAGGTACAGAAGGGGGACTATGCAGGCAAAAAAATTGAAACGATATCAATGGGTCAGTGGCAAAAATTCTTTCTTTAAAAGAAAGTATGGATCCTTTAGAATGTGTTTTTGGAAGCCATTAAATTGCTGTGGAACCTGAACTCGTGGTACCATCATCGGACATATCATCAGACAATATGCCGTCAACTTCGATTGCAAGTCGCGCAAATAAAATAGAAACCTCCTTTTCTCGCGTTGTTGAATTTTCACCGCCTCCAGAGAGAGCTTCCGAATTTAATTTACGTAGTGAACGAAAAACCCTTTCCAGGGGGACCACATGGGTACTCAGTACTCCGCGTTCTTTTGACAAAACGCGCCACATGGTCATAGTACCCCGGCGTTAAATCCCGGACCCTACAAATTAATTTGTATCGTTCCCTTGTTAATAATAATAATAATAAAACCCCTTCCAGATCTGCCGTCAAAAATATAGATTCGAAAAGCAAAATGTTAAATTTACTGCAAAAGCAAAAAGATATTCAAGAAAGTCTATGCAAGAAATTAAAGCAATCACTAGACAGTATTGAAACCCATCTAATGGAGACCTGCCGATACCAACGAAAAAATATTTCACCTGGAACATACACACGTTACTTTTAAATATATGAAAAGTCGTTTCAACACCGTGCATTCGAAAGCCAGAATAATTGGGGTCCTGAAAAACAGATTCAGATGTCTTATCGGTGCGAGGCAGATTAATTATTGAGATATCGAGTTTCTTAAAGTTACAGCGATTTCATTGTTGGTAAAGTTTTCGTATGTGTCTCTATTTGCTTCTGCTGTGTCCATTTGGTTCTCAGAGTTTGCATCATAAATACTTTCTGGGTCGGAATTTATAGAACGCATATGTTATGTAAGGCAGCACAGACTTTCACAATTTGCGTAGCGTTCTGAGGTGTATAGTGCAACTGCCTCGCATGGAGGAGAAATCTGAATCTATTTTTCAGGATAAAATTTTTCTCTCGATTATGTTTCTGGCTTTCGGATGTACCGTGTTGAAACGACTTTCGATGGTATTCTCCGCCGCGGATCTATAGGGTCATTAAAAACGGCTCAAGAGGATAGTCAGCATCACCTGTAAGTTAACAGTTATATGGGTCTTGCAATTTAAAGCAAATACTAACCTAATAGCCAAGTATTTCGTTCACCGTTCCTGAATGCCTGGCATCAATATATCATATAGACATCTTATGATCACAGATCTGTAAATGGAACCAATCAGAAACACACATAAAAATATTCACTAATAAACGCATTATTTATTTTTAATTCTTGTACTTACAATCATAGTGTTAAGAATATAAAATGGTTTTCTGTTATAGTTCTGGTGCTGCTTCGCTTGAATTTTAATATGTGTCCCATCAACACATCCAATAACACCTGGAATTCCATATTTTTGGCAGAAATACAATTTTGTTTGCTCCTGGTCTTCCGTACCATTATCAAATTTTATCCATATAGGACAAATGAACTATTGGCACTGAAAACGGATATTTTATGTCCAGAATCTTACTTGTAACTTCGTCCAACAAAAAAGCAAACGCCGTCTTGTTTAGTCTAAAAGATTTAATTAACCTATAAAAATTTATTGATTTATTAACAATAATAAAATGCTTGCTTGTTTTATACTTAACAACTGTAAATCAAATGGATTGCATTTTGATCTAATACTTTTTCTTATTTTAATTAATTCTCTTTTATAAATATCCTGATCTTCGTCCTTATCACTACTCCAATCCATAACCACATCAATGCTATCATATTTTCTTAAAAAAATTATTATATCACTACCAATTTCACACAAAATTACAATTTAGAATTTTTAATTTGGAAAGAATTCAGGAACAAAACACCATTTGACAATTTGAACTTTCAAATTGACAGTCAGCTTCAGTTGTGGAATGTATGTGAAACATACACTCGAGTTGATAATGGTTCGTGATACCGACGCTTAATGCGACTCGACACTTAAAACGCCTTGTTTCGTTTTAATAAAACAACTTTCGTGATCGGGTTGAATATCTAGGAATGAGGAAGACAAAGACAACACCGCTACACTCTGAATATGATTGAAAGATCGAGCGATCAGACCTTTAATGAGCATCTGTCTAAGGGCATCAGCAACTGTCAGCGGGACTGGGATCGACACATACCCCTCTTCTAAATTGACTGCCGAAACGCGGTCCATAGTTCAACAGAACACACACTATCCGAGATCTAATTTGGTTCGGTTCGGTTTTAAAGTGAAATAAAGTTGGGATTCCTACGAAGTCCAAGGAGGTGAAAAACTACGTGAACGACTTGCGCAGCAGCTAGCTAGCAAAGGCATGAGGACTAGGTACGATATCAAAGCGATATCTTCCGGCTTCAACGAAGGAAATTTGGTGTGACTTTATAACCTTGTATAATCTGGTGTGGCTGTAAAATTACCAAAATTGTAACAGGATTGGGAAGGACGATACAAGGTGATAACCCGCATTAATGACATTGTTTACAGTATTCAGTGTGCGGATCAAGGAAAATCGAAGGTGGTCCATTTTAATGGAATGATGAATGATGAACAACTTTAGGGAGGAAGCAGTATAATATTCATTTGAATGTGAGCAGCGTCATCTATGTTTCCATAGCAGTAGATTTCGATAACAGAAGCATCAACCATTGGTGAATGGAGATTAAATCGAATTTTCTAGCAAAATGGAAAATGTATAAAATGCTGGATGGCGCAGATTGTTCTCGAAATACCATATGTCTTTGGAGTATAAATATCAGCTACCCCAACGTATGTAAGTCAGTTCATCAGTTGGATCATAGATAAATTAAACTAGATGTTAAACACTACCAAACATTTGCAAACCCGGAACTTTCGCCCAGACAAACTGTAAGTGAACTGGCCAAAATGACAGAAAATTTGTTTACTAGGTATATATAATAAAAGCAAAAGTACAAGGAAAAATATTTTAGTTGGTGAATATTTATTTCAACGTGGTGAAGTGAAGATAATAGAATATACGGAAATAAACCTCTTTTTTTGTTTCAAGTGAAAAAAAAAGGGATAGTATCAGAATGAAATTAAAAAAGGACATAAGAATCATATTTTGAACGTTTCATTTGAAGATATAAGAAGATTGCAACTACTACAATTTCGAAATCAAACTTAAGCTTGTATTGTTAATCATTTGTGCTAGCATTTTTCACGTTTATGCACGAACTTTGGACTCTGGATATCAATGAAAAGGATTGTTAATTACTGGTATCTTTTTCAATTTCAGTGTTATTTTTTTAGTGTGACATGTTTTAAATTAAAGAATGAATTAGGTAATACTAATAAGTAATAAATTAACATTTTTGATCATTTTTAGTTTTCTTAGGAAAAAAAACATTTGTATTTTTCATTGAATTTAAAGATTTTCCAAATGTTTTCTTTTCACACATTATAAAGTACAAAATGAGTGGTACTTTGATGGCTTTTTTGTTAAAAAAAAAATCCCAGAATAGCCAACATACAAAGGGAATTAAGTTTATGATTGTTTTCAACAGATCTGTTTCTTTACAATTTGTAAAATACTCCGTTGTTTATTTTGTTTTGTTTGTTTTATTTTAACATAATTTGACTCGAACTGCAACCAATTTCAGACTGCTCAAATGAGCTCATTACATGACAAAAAATAATAAAATTTATTTACAAGCCTTTTAAACGATTTGCCTCAGTTGTGTTGAAAAAATTTTATCCGCAATGGAATTCAAACTTGATAGTGTGATTGCTTTATATTTGGCTGGAAAACCACAAGTAGCTATCGTTAGAGCCCTCCAGCACCTCAACGTGAATAAATCATTTGTGTTTCGAACCATAGCTCGTTACCGTGATACTGGCAGCGTTGCAAAACGCTATGGAGGTGATCATAAAAAAAACAGCAGCACCGGCAGAAATAGTGAAGGAAGGAAAGCGAAGGCTCGAATTGAGCGAAATCCGCGTCGGAGTGGGAGAAAAATTTGTCGTGAGCTCAACATATCTTTGGAACGGATGCAGCACATACTGAAAAATGAGCTTGGGCTCAAGCCATTGAAGTTCCAAAAAACACACGATCTTACACTGCAACAGAAAAAAGTTAGAGTTGAAACAGCGAATGAGTTGCTACGCTTGCACGAAAGTGGTGAGTTGCCGAATTTGGTTTTTCCGATGAGTCGCCATTTGTTATCGAGCAATATGTCAACAAACAAAATGACCGAGCTTATTTGCCAGAGAGGTCCTTCGAAAATTTACAACTTCGGACGGCCACCAGAAAGCAGGCAGCACCGACGGTGATGGTTTGGGCCGCCATAACCGCCGATGGTTACTCTCCACTCGTATTTTTGGACCGTGGCGTCAAAATTAATGCGATCGTATACCGTGAAACTCTCTTAAAGACAATATTGAAGCCTTTGGCAAACAATCACTTCGGTCGGAGATCGTGGACATTTCAACAAGACTCAGCACCGTCTCACAAAGCGCGCGTCAACCAAGATTGGTTAAAAAACAATGTTCCACACTTCATTTCTTCGACACAATGGATTGCAAATTCTCCGGATGCAAATCCACTGGATTTCTCTGTCTGGGATATATTGAAGGCGAAGGTTGGCACTAAAAAATACCAAAGCCAAAATATCGCAGAGCCACTTGCGTGCAGCGTGCGATGCTTTCTTCGGGAGTTTCAAGGACATTATTCGCGCCAAAGGTGGACATATTGAAAACTACTTATACAATTAGAAAATTGATGTATTTTCCAACATTTTTTGCTTTGGCACAATAAAATTTATGAAAAAATAAAAAAATCATAGCATATTAAAAAGTTGCACTTCGAGTCAGTCACCCTGTAGAATACCCAACACGTGCGACCATCTGTCCCGTCAAAGTCAGAATGACATTGTAGAGTGCATGTACTGCCAAGAGTGTACCGCTTTGGCACGTCACACATAGATGGCAGCGGTGACGCATACACTACACAATCAATGTTTATTTGTACCTTAGAGGCAAAAACAAAAACAGTAATATTTCGTTAAGAAAAAATTAATACAGAAATAAAAACTTTCCAATTCATACAAAATGAGCACATCTAAATTGTTGATACCCATGATGAAAAGCGTTAGCTTATATCTTAATTTTGCAGAAAAGAACTTACCTACCATTTTGTCGAGTACTCTTTAAACCTTTTAACTTTTTTAATCCGGTCCGGCATGGAATGCGTCAACTTTTACCCTTTTTTTTTACCATTCCACTGAAAACAAGGCTTTTAACTAAGGATTTAATGTAATGACATATTTTCGTAAGATCTTTTCTAAATAATCCCAAAGCCGTTCTATGAGTAGGAAGTGGAGGATTTTATGTATCAACCACATCTTCACCATTTGTGCGACATGCTTGGGATCATTGTCCTGTTGGAAGTACAATAATTATGCATTTTTTTTAAATATACTTCTTTTGTCATGATCTCAACGACTATGACCAAATTACCGATCCCAAAAGTGGACATTTGGACCCACATCATAAAACCACTATAGAAATTCATATAAGTTAATCACCATTTGCCGTGTAATTCAGATTTCTTTCTCTATTCTGAGCTAAAAGTGTCCAATCACACCCATGTTTTTTTAAAAAAAAAGAATTGGTCAATTCTCTGTTGTACTAAATAGACTTATGAAGAACATTATTTTTTTTACTTTTTTTATTATTTTGTGTGTTGCTATTACCAATATTTTAAATTCAATTTTGCAAAAGGTTTGTGTGAAGTTATTTTTTCACAAATAAAAACAATCGTAATTATCATTAATCCATATCTATTACTTTTTACGAAATATTAATATAATTGAATTATAACACATATATGCACTTCCCATCTAATCTAATAATCCAATTTATTCATGAATTGTAATCTACACTTAATGGCAAAACCATTAATGGTTAAAAGAAAAATTTACCCACATCGTGGTGATATGAACAAATGTCAATATTTTATTGAAGGAGCAAATATGTAAGTTAAAAAAATTTCTATTGGGTCTATATTATTATATTATATATTATATTATTCTATTGTTATTATTCCATTGGAACATGCGTTGGAAAGCTAATGTCATTGTACGTCATTTCAGTATGTCATTCATTTTAAGCGTAAACAACAATATTTTTTTTTCACTCAAATATGTCGAACTTTGTGCCTGAAAAATTGTTTTTGCGGGGAGATCTTCTTCATTACTTTAATATGAAGAAAACTGCTGCCGAAAGTCATCATATTTTGGTGGAAGTTTATGGTGAACATGCGCTAGCTGAGCGAACGTGCCAAAAGTGGTTAGCACGATTTAAAAGTGGTGATTTTGGCTTGGAAGACGATGAACGTCCTGGGCAGCCGAAAAAGTTTGAAGATGAAGAACTGGAAGCATTACTCTGTGAAGATTGCTGCCAAACACAAGAGCTCGCAGAATCTTTGGGTGTCACTCAAGCAGAAATTTCAAAACGTTTAAAAGCAGCTGGATATATTTAAAAGCAAGGAAATTGGGTTTCACATGAACTCAAGCCGAAAGACGTCAAAAGGCGGTTTTGCATTGGATTGTTACTGGTGGTGAAAAATGGATCCATTACGACAACCCCAAGCGCAAGAAATCATATGTGAAACCCGGCCAACCAGCTAAATCAACGGCAAAGCCAAATATCCATGGCGCGAAGTTATTGCTCAGTATTTGGTGGGATCAGATGGGTGTGCCGTATTATGAGCTGCTAAAACTGGGTGAAACCATCAATGGACAACGCTACCGAACACAATTAATCCGTTTGAAGAGAGCAGTAGCCAAAAAATGCCCGGAATATGCGACCAGACACGAGGCAATAATTTTCCATCATGACAATTTGGAAAACAGTGGATGGGAAGTCTTACCCACCCGCCTTATAGCCCAGACCTTGCCCCTTCTGACTGCCATTTGTTCCGGTTGTAGAACGCCCTCATTGAAATACGATTCACATCAGAGCAGAAATAGAAGAATAGAAATAGCCAGAAAGATGGGAAAAAGTCATAGCTTCAGATGGGCAATACTTTGAATAATACTATTGTACATGTTTTTCTTCAATAAACCTTCAAATTTTGAAAAAAAAAATCGTAAGATTTAAAATATATACCCAATATTTTTTAATTTAATAAAACTTAGTTTTAATTTTTTTTAATTAGTTTTACAGAAGAATAAAAATGGAGAAAACAAAAAAATGTATATAAATGTATATACCGCCCAGGATGCAAGGAAGCTAGGTAAGTTTGTATTATTAATGGAACAAGTTTCTTTCAGTGAGCCAACTTAAAAAAAATTTTGTGAAACTATTTTTTATTCTTCATTTTTCAAAATACAGAATGAGTGCAATAGCCCGCTGGGGAAGGCGAACACCAATTAAAAAAAATTGGTTAACGCGCCACTATGCATAGCTCAAAGGTGATGCAGAATTGCATAATTCAAGAAAAAAAAGCAATTTTATTAAATTTATTGGGTATGTAATTTAATTAATTTTTTCAAAATTTGAACGTTTATTTAAGAAAAACATGTACAATAGTATTGCCCATCTGAAGCTACGACTTTTTCCTATCTTTCTGGCAATTTTTGGATCCCATTCCAAAAGAACTACGCCGGCTTGGCAGCCAAGAATGAATCAAGCTAATTTTTGATATTCTGCTTTGATGTGAACCGTTTTTCAGTGAGGGCTTTCTGCATCGACCGGAACAGATGGTAGTCAGAAGGGGCAAGGTCTGAACTATAAAGCGGGTGGGGTAAGACTTCCCATCCACTGTTTTCCAAATAGTTCTTAACCTAAATAGCAACGTGGGGCCTAGCGTTGTCATGATGGAAAATTATTGCCTCTTGTCTGGTCGCATATTCCGGGCGTTTTTCGGCTACTGCTCTCTTCAATCGGATTAATTGTGTTCGGTAGCGTTGTCTTTTGATGGTTTCACCCGGTTTTAGCAGCTGATAGTACAGCACACCCATCTGATCCCACCAAATACAGAGCATTACCTTCGCGCCATGGATATTCCGCTTTGCCGTTGATTTGGCTGGTTGGCCGGGTTTCACATATGATCTTTTGAGCTTGGGGTTATCGTAATGAATCCATTTTTCATCACCAGAAAACAATTTGATGCAAAAATGACTTCCTTTTGTGGCGTTCCAGTAACATTTCGGACAAGCAAGATCGCCTTTCGACGCCTCTCGGCTTGAGTTCATGTGGAACCCAATTTCCTTGCTTTTGAATATATCCAGCTGCTCTTAAACGTTTGGAAATGGCTGATTGAGTGGCACCCACAGATTCTGCGAGCTCTTCTTGTGTTTGGCAACAATCTTCATAGAGTAATGCTTCCAGTTCTTCATTTTTAAACTTTTTTGGCTGCCCACGACGTTCATCGTCTTCCAAGCCAAAATCACCACTTTTAAATCGTGCAAACCACTTTTGGCACGTTCGCTCAGCTAGCGCATGTTCACCATAAACTTCCACCAAAATACGATGACTTTCGGCAGCAGTTTTCTTCATAAAGAGGAAGAACTCCCCGCAAAAACACTTACGACATATTTGAGTGAAAAAAAAAAAAAAATTATTGTTGTTTACGCTTCAAATGAATGACATATACTGAAATGACGTACAATGACAGTAGCTTTCCAACGCATGTACCAATGGAATAATAACAATGGAATAATACAAGTTACGCCATCTTTTAGCAATATTAATTTTAAATAATTTATTATTGAATAAATTAAACAGAACAAAAATCGAAAAAAGGCATTAAGTATTTATATTAAAAATATACCATAGCTAATATGCATAAAAAAGAATGCATTCTGTCGTAGTCCAAATGTTGAATCTGCAAAGATAAAGGCTTTAAATGTTTTATTAAACTAAAATATTTCTTACATGTTCTCAGTTAGTATATTTTATCCACATTTCTTCAAGCTCTTGAGTATCACATTTACATTTTCCTACTGTAAAAAAGAAGTAAAATAAATTATTTTGAAACTAAAATGTTTTTACTTACTAATAAGAAAAATGTAAACAAACAATTGCAACTGCTTTTACCACATCCCTAAAAAAGCAGTTTGTTGGTGGCAGATGTATTTTGTAGGAAATTATCTCTTTTTGCTACAGATGTCTCGATTTTTATTCTTGTTATCCTAGAAAATATAATAAAAAAAATTACTGTACAACATTAAAAATATTTTGCAAATTACACGAAATTAGAGTTGTAAACATGAGAAATGTCAAAAAAGGAATTCACCGCGTCATTTTTATATGGGAGACGTCACTTCTCGAATTTTGACATTGTAGACAATTCACACGTATTCACGGACATGTTCACACGGATACACGGTGGTTCAAGTAGAACATGTTAGCAAGACAATATTATTTATTCGGTTCTTATAACAAAATCTTGTTGATTGGCAAATGTTATATAAATCGAAGTAATATTAGAAAGTAAATAAAGAAAAAGAAAGTTTTTTTAATACTAGTCTTACTTATGTAACTAATGGAAAATACAAAAAAAAAAAAAAAAAAACTAAAATTTTTTTGACAAATTTACAGTTGTAACTAGCTTAATTATATTGTAGGCATCATAATACTTGTTTGTTTAATAAATACTTAAATACTTATTAACTTATTCTGTAGTAAAACATGATGGATTCAACAAATTTAATACTTCACAAGGTAAATTACATATCTTTATTATTCGGCACTTCTCTTAAGTTGCTTATTACAGGATCAGATGTTATCAACAGCATATTAAGCATATTTTTTTGTTTCCTCAACAGTTAATTCTCTGGTTTCTTTAGAAAAAATAATTTTTTTTGACGACAATATATTATAGAAGACGGTCGAATATTTTGCCAGATAACATGCTCATAATTGAAGAGGAACAAATGAGAACGTAAACAAAAATTTATGTGTCATCACTATTTGCAAATTATTGCTTATAAGTACTATGACCGGAACTTCCATCACAACCACTCTATTCGTAACATTTTTTATAGCTTGTGCTAGCTCTCTATTGCCTGACAACCGTGCTGACACCTCAGCCGCGTAAATTAATTCACTGGCACTCCTAGTCTTGATAAGTTTATCAATTCGTCTTCGCTTTGTCTTGAAACTCGATTCCGAAAATACTTTCATTGGTCTGCCATGGCCTGGTAGGTGCTCAGAAGAAGTTGGTAATGGCTCAATCATAGACATCACAAAGCACATATCAGGACCCGCCAACCGTTCCTTCTTCTTCCATACTTAATCCACTTTTCATATATTTTACACGAATATTGTGAAATTGTGACCTTGATGTCTCTCAAAGAATCTTGCAGAAAGTTGAGAGGTTGAAAGAAAAGAAAGTTGCAGAGGTTAAATATTGTCTTAAACAAATAAATTGATACAAATTTGTATTTCTTATGTCCTTTTTTTGTGTTTTTAAATATTTTAAAATTAAAATAAAATACTTGTGTGAATATATCGCAGTCAATTTTTTTGTCATTGCTTAGAAGAGGAATACAACTATATCATATATGAATTTCACAGCAGTGACACATCATTTTTCCTCAATTGAAAAAAAAAAACAAGCTTTAATAAAGTATTACCCTATAAAAAATAGTATATTTTATAAATATATATCTAATTTTCAATAAGTTAAATTATGTTAACCAATGTTACTAACTCTTAGCTTTGCATTCCATTATTATTTAATAGCACAACACTTTTTGAATGCAAAATTTTATGATTAATGGTAAGTTTAGTGAATGCAACTAAATGAATTGTAAATGCACGTGGTCTCATAAACTTTTCTAAGTCCACACTAAAGAGAAATCAGGAAAAATAATAACTGTAACTCTAATAAAACAGATAATCTCTTTGTTGTGTGATAAGAATATTTTACAAATTACCGTTTAGTTTTTGTCTTGTTAGCATGTTCTATTCGAACCACTGTGGGATAGGGGCTATCAGGAAAGAACCGGTTTTGATTTTCCAACACGTTTTTGCAAAACGTGTTTCAAACGTCAAAAGTAACAAGTAAAAACATGACAAAAAAGAAATAAATTAATTATTATTACTGTTTTATTGATGTAATATGTCTTTCATGAGTTATATTGTATTAGATGAACAAACAATTCGCTTCAATTTGAAGCTCTTCTTTCTCTTCTTTTTCCATATCAAGTCATCTTCTGAGTTAATTTGAATAAAATCATTGCAATTTACACAAATTTAAATATTTAATTGATTTGACGTTTTTTTCTTTACAATTCTTACAATTTGTAAGAACTGGCATGGTGGGGAACTGAATTACTCCCTCAATGCGTTCTCTTTTACAATTTTTTTCTCCCAGGAACAGGATTTTCTACAAATTTGTACAAATTTACAGTCCTGGAGCAGACCTAATATTTGGGGTCGAGCTTAGATACTTATATGAGTGGATACGGGTTCCAATACAGTTTAAATTAATTTTGCGACATCTGATTCGTTCAAAAAAAAAAAAAAAAACCTTTGTAAAAAGTGGCAAATTTTATAACAATAAATATATTTTCTTTTGTTTATTAAATAATAATATTATAATAATATTATATTATTAATTTGATATAAATTTGATCCCTTTTTTAACAAATAACCATGCAAATTCATTATTTCAATAATTTTGGTTATATCGGAGCTAATGCCAGCACAAATAGCGATATCCTTAAGTTCTTCAACACTAAAAATCACCTTGCCCAAAGAATTACTTCTGACGTCAAGAAAACGAATTAACTGTTTCATTTGACTTCCAGATATATCATCAACAATATTTTTATTTGGTGATGAAATAAATCGTTCAATAAAGTGTGTATCCGTGTAGCACTTATAGATCAGTTCTATGATGTTATCAATATGTTCCCTCGTAGCAACATGGGACAGTTCTGTTCGCGCTCTCGCTTGAGCTAAGGCAATAAATCCGTTTAATTGCCTGTAAAAATAAAAAATAATATAAGAATGTTTATAGCCGCTTTCAAAATATATAAAAATTGTAAATATTGCCTTTGACATCGATTAATTAATTTGTCTAATATATGATTTATAACAATAAAGAGAGTATAAAGAATACTAACGGTTTCTAAGGTTCTAAAGGAATCTTTGATGATACGTCGAGCTAAACGCTAAGGAAATCTTGACTAAACGTTAAAGTATTAAGAAATACAAAACACGTAATAAAGCATTATTGAGCGTCAAATGGTATTTCCAGTAGCTAAAATGTGGCAGTCATCTCAATTGAGGCCAGGATACAGATTTTGGAGGCCCCAACCATGAATAGTAGCCAATTAGAAACTGATCCAAAAATGTTTAGATCTGTTGATTAGGATGACTCCTGCCAGTCTTTTTATGTAAGTTAAGAAAAATAGAGCCTCAGCAGTGGCAAAGCCAAATAACTTAGCAGCAGTGACAAAAACTGAAACCAGACAATACTAAGCAAACCCCCATTGAGCCAAGGAAAAGCATATAAAGTACTTTAGTACTTTAAATTTTACAAAAATACAGAAGAGATCATATGGGTGCGAAGCTAAAAAAAATGAGAAAGAAGATAATCAAAAATACTGTCACGTCAAAACAGCTGTGTCTGAAAGAGTTGAAGACAAAACAACTGACAACTAGACAGACATGTTCATGCGAAAAAATGCAACAAAAATTATTTGCCCCAGTTTACTTGACATCCTGAGAAAAATATGTTTAACTACATTCAACAGAAAATAACTCACATATGGTATACACGAAATATCAAATTTATGCCTTGGCCTAAAAGTGAACATTCATGCCCTGATGTTAGTTTGGGCATGGGTTTTTGTGTTTCCACTAGACAATTTCATGGCATGTTTATAATCCGGGCATGATACATGCCCTGTGGAGACGGCTTGTTAGGAAGCTAAATCGGTCGTCAGCATAGTTTCTTATCCATGGCCGATTTACATAGCATTATGTAGAATTACAGTAGATTTAAGAAAAAAAAATTAGAGGTAGATTTAAAAAGAAAATATCTATTTTTTTATTATACACAGGGTTTATACTAATTCGTCAAGGATAATTTGTGAAATGATTCTTTGGTATATTCTAAGAAAAGAATCGTTCTACCTCAGGGTCTATCTCCAATGTTGACATCATTTATAAAGGATTTAAGAAAAATCAAACTTTGAAGCACCCTGACAGATATTAACGGAAATTGGTCTGGTAATACTAATGGTAGAAACTTCGTTTACTACTTTATTTTTAGAAGAAATACTAGCCTTTGTAAAGTTGATATCTTGTTTGAGTCTTCAGATATCCAATTTCTAAGCATGTACAATTTTTGTTGCCCATGCTAATTTTTGACTTTCAGGTCAATTTTCTACAGAAAATATCTAATTCACATAACTTTTTACTATTTTTTTTTTTTTTTTTTTTTTTTTTTTTTTTTTTTTTTTTTTTTTTTTTTGTGAATATAGTTATGCTATAACTATTGCTATAACTTTTTTTTTTTTTTAAAATGTTATCTGTTGCAGCTTTTCTGAAGTATCTGCAAACTTGATCACGATTTTTTTATTATTGTTACCTTAATAAGAAAAATATAGTAAAACGTTTGTTAATTAAGCATTTTCTAAAGAGAAGTGACCTCAAAGTCAAAAATTAGCATGTTCAAAAAATATGGTGCAGGCTTAGAAATTGGATATCTGAAGACTCAAACGCAATTACAAAGGCTAGTATTTCTTCTAAACAATAAAGTTCTAAACAAATTTTCTACCATTAGTACAAACAGACCAATTTCCGTTAACATGAGTCAGGGTACGCCAAAGTAAGCCTTTTCTTAAATCCTCGATAAATGATGTCAACACTGGAGAAAGACCCTTACTGTAAAACGATTTTTTTCTCAGAATGTACCAAAGGGGACACCCTGTTATACAGTTTTAAATATAAGATTTAATTGCAAGACATATAATCGTTGTTTTAGTTCTAACCGTTTTAGTTAGTAGCAATTAGATCATGTGTTTTGGTGAACATTAGTCCACTAGTAAGTATGTTCGTATCGGTGAACTTCACCGTCTCAGTCTCAGTCTTTAGTCATGGACTCCTGTGTAATCTGCAATGGTTTCTGCTACAGTCTTCAGATTAAGATCGCGATGAAGGTCTACGTTCTTTATATACCCTGGTGCATTTACTATGCCTCTTAGTGCTTTATTTTGAAAACGTTGAACTATTTCTATGTTATTTCTCTTGTATATAAATACATTTGTATACACTCCACGAAATAATGATAGGACAATGCAAAGTACGCTTATTTTTAACGATATTTTTAGAATTTTACAAAACCTACTTCAGTTTTAGAAATTAAATAACAAAAGTAATTGTAAAAATTAAATCTTGTTTTATATTTCTGATATATTTTTTAAATTTTATCCAAATGAAAAAAATGATAAGGCCAAATTTTAAAAATTATAGAAAAATGTATGTAAAGTTTATGTGGTTATGTTGCTGATGACATCTTGAATGCATCGTGGCATCGAATTAATTAATAATCGTATCTGAATAATGTCAATTATGAATTCTTTGACGAATAAATTATCTCTAAGACCCATTAAAATATCATCTAAGAGCTCGGTATATTTTTGGATATTCATTTTGGAAGAAATGAAACAAAAAGCCATTAACATGCCTCCTCAAAAATTGCGAGCATACCTATGCTGCCTTTCAGCTTTCTTATCACGTCAGTATTTCCCACAACCATCTAGCCCCTCCAAGTTAAATTTTTTTTCGTCAGAAAATATTACATTACACTATTACTCTTCGTCCCAAAATTGAGACTTTTTAGCGAAAATCAACCTGTTCGCTTTGTGACGTGTTGTTAGTGTTAGTTTTAGGATACGTTTAACGTATTCAATGGTATTATCTGACTTTAAAATTTGTTGCACGCCCTTTGATGACACATTTAGCTCCAAAGTATTCACAATTTCAGAAGGACTTATGGACTTATTTACGGCAAGGCGTCTATTTTCTCAAATATCCTTATTTGTTAACGTTGGTTTTCTATCTGTACTTCGCTAAACTCCATAATTTTCCTCAAGATTTATTTAATTTTGAATTACTGTTTTACTTGTAGAATAACTCCGATCTGCCTTGTTTTCCCTTGTTCCCTGTAAACTGCTACACGTCCTTGCTCCTTCGGCTTTATAATTAAAATGTGCAACAATCTACGGAATCGTACTTTTTTATGAAAATCTATGAAGTATTTTTAACTAACAAACCCTTTTTATTCAAAACACACTTTCTTCACTTATGCTACTTGGACTTATCAATATTTCGTACCGCAATAAAGATCACTTACCGATGTAAAACAGACGCAGCAACAAAAACAAAGTTTAAATTACTGTTACGATGCGATAAAACCAAACGAACGTGTTGACACATTCTATTAATTATTTTTCGTGAACACAGGGAGAACAACCGAAGATTAATCTTGTCTTTATCATTATTTCGTGAAGTGTATGTGCCATATGCAAATAAATAATGTAACGTGTACAAGGGTCGGTCTCTTTCTAGGATTGTGCACTCTCAACAGTCATTCGTTGTTGAGCTGTCGCGTTGTTAACTTGAAATAAAAGCGATTAAACTATCAATAAGTTGTTCCCATTTAATAAACATATCACAGCTGAATTCCGTATGTCCATATGGATCTCAGTATCTGTTTATACAATAATAATTTTTTTATTTATAAATAAGGGTGATCTTACACCAATAAGCAAAAACATTTTTCTCAATTTAGTGTTGTTTTCTGTTTTTGTATTTACGTGTTTTTTGGCATCTACGTTCATTCCTAAATATTTTCCTGTGTTGCAGAATAGGATTTGTATTCCAGGGATGGTAATCGGACGTTGTTGAATCTTTTTATTGGTGAAACTTACGTATTACTGTGTCATCTGCGAATCTGGCTATTGTACTCCTTGAAGGAACTAGTAGGTCGCTCGTAAAGAGTAAATATAATATTGGACCTATTATGCTTCCTTGCAGTACTACAACTTTAATTTCTTTAAGACAGTAATAAGCATCATTTTGCGTCATATTGCATTGAATTGAGCTCTTTTGGCGCCAATTTTGCTCCTACACGACGGAAACCAAATCATTAACCAAAATTTATTGGACGGATCCATATTCAATCCATATTATTGACCAACATTTCTTTTACTTTATTAATGTTTTCTTCGGTTTTCGATGTCGATGGTCTTCCACTGCGTTCATCATCTTCGATTGACTCACGACCACATTTGAACCGCTCGTGCAACTGGTGAGCGACCGTTTTCTTTAGAGAATCATTGCCGAAACACTTTTCCAATATTTCCAAGGTTCGCGCACTGTTGCAAATTTAAATCCAATTCTAAAATTGTAAAAAATCGCCAACACACGCTTTTTCAAATGTCAAGCTATGACGCTAAGATTTAAAGGGAATGTCAACAACTGATGTACCAACTTAACAAAAAAACAGAACTCAAATCGAAGCGCCACGCGGTGGTTATTTCGTTTTTTTCTTTCTTTTTTCAAGGTAGTATTTCTTGTTTAGTAACAAAACTTTTAGAAACAATTATAAACTCTATATTTGCAATTAAAAAATACTGCACTTAAATTTTTATTCAAAAATTACGTGTACACATTTGCTTATTAATTTCAACTCAATTATGCTTATGAAATTTTAAATCCGTTTCCAATTAACAAAATAATATAATATGGAAACTGTTTACTACGAAACTGTTTTATGCTTTAATTAATGTGATTTTGTAAACCCTTGAAATGTTTGCACACAGAGCGGACGAAGGAAAATGAGGGAGGAAAGAAAGAGAAGTACTGATGCACATTGGCTTTATAGGTCTGCATTTGTTATGACAAGAAAACAAAGAGCTCGGCAGAGCATTCCATATGAGAGTTGTAAGGCTTAGGAAAAAAACGCAATATTAATGAGTACGGCCGAAAGTGGGCTTAATGGTAAAGTGGTGAGCATTCATAGCGAAAAGAGAGTTGGAGATGAAGAGGAGCCGTGGGGCACACAAATAATTATTTTATGAAATCAGATGTGAAACCATCCAAGACAACTTGAATTAAACGTCCCAAAATGTAATTTCTAATCCATTGAAGAAAAGTTCTTTAATGCACCAATTTTCGACCAAAGATCCTCCATCAAATGGCTTAGAATTATTAAGTGCAACTATTTTGCTTTTAAATAACTCAACAGAGCACTCCCTATCCGAGTTGGCGCCTTGAGAAAGTATCACGATACTTCAAATTATCAAATTACAACCAGTTTAATTTATTTATTTATTAAGCTTCTTTTAACAATAATCAAATAATAATTTTAGTGCTAAATATTTGCTTTACAGTATATTGCATATAAATTTGGTTACAGCATAAAATAATAATTGAAATTTTTCTTTTGTACTTAAATATGATTGCAAATATTTTAAATGCCATTATATGTGATTAATTGCAATTACAATTAATTAATGCAATAAGAATTTCGGCTGATGAAAAAATATTGGAAGCTGTTACAACTGCTCCATTAATAGTTTGATGCCTGTGCAAGAACTGCACTTCCCGATGATTTAGAAAAGAAACTTGGGTTTTCTAACTGGTTGGTGGAGCGGAGCTTGAATGACAACGAATTTATTAACAGAATTCTTTGGACGAATGAATAAAAGATGGGATCATTAATTTTTATAATCTTCATACATGGGCTGCGGACGGTCCATATACAAGAAAACATAAATTATTACAACACAAATTCAGGGTCAATATGTGAGCAGGTGAAACAACCACATAGGCTTAGTTCTACAAACTATCTGCAGCTTTTGCCAAATGATTTCCCAGAAATATTGGAAATCTATATACTATATTTACACTATATCTCCAACAAGATGGTGCCCACTATGGTTGTTAGGTTTAGAACTGGCTAGATGAACTGTATGGTAATCACTGGCCTGCAAGATCTCCTGACTTAACAGTGGTGGATTTTTTTGTATGGAGTAGAATGAAAGAACGTGTTTATTCAACGGAAAAAAGCAACTTTAAGTGAATTGGAAGAGCGTATTCACGAAGCATCATCCAAAGTGAGGCAGCAGTTAGCATCAATAAACATTCGCTGTGAAGCCCTAAAACGGGCTCTAGCATGCATACAAAAATAAGGATGACGCTTTGAGCACCTGGTATAACTCTTTTAGTAAAACGTAAAACAAAAATTATATAAAACCACCCAAATAACTTTTTTTTTTTTACTATTCAATTTTTTTTTCTAAACCCAAAGACTGATTTTCTGCAAATTTGTTGACAATTTTTTTCTTTCTATTTTTATTACGTTCATAAAAAAAAATGGTAAAATGTTATGTTCATTACGCATTTTCTGGAGAAAGGTGACTTCAAGGTCAAAAACATGGAACAGGCTTAGATATTGGATATCTGAAGACTGAAACAAGACATCAACTTTATTTACAGTTACATAGGCTGGTATTTCTTCTAAAAATGAAGTCCTAAACGAAGTTTCTACCTTTAGTATTATCAGAGCATTAACATTTGTCACGGTACATCAAAGTGAGCCTTTTCTTAAATCCTCAATAATTGATGTCAACAATGGAGATAGACCCTTACTCCAGAACGATTTTTTTCTTAGAATATACCCAAGAATCATTTCCCAAATTATCATTGGCGAAATAGGAGACACCCTGTATATAAGAGTTTTTAGATAAATATTTCTGAAATTTGGTAATCTAAAAACATTCGAATTTCCCATAAAAGAGAAAAAGTATTATTTATTGAGTGCAAACTGAGACGTATCGCAGCATTTTTGGCCATATCGAATATGTGATCATTACAACGAAGGCTGGGATTTACACATATTCCGAAAATTTAGAGCTTTCGATTTCAACAATGCAAGTCCCATTCATAGATAATGGCTAGGAGTTTAAATTTCGTTTTATTACAGCAAATTGCATAGTGTTTTCGAAATAATAATATCAACTCTGTTGGTCGTTCGCCAATAAATTATGTTGTTAGTTTAATAACTATTTTAGAATAGTATAATAGTATAAATATTAGAATATTTAGAATATTTAGAGAAATAATATGGTATGAAAAGCAGTGAATACTGTCGTCAGCAAAGAACATATAAGTAGCAGATAAGATTAATATAAATTAAAGAGTGTCAGTGACAGAACTGAGCCCTGGGGTATTTGTTTTGTGAATATCGGACTTGAAACAAACAAGACAAACTAAATTGAAGGTTCCGAATGGTAATTTATATACCAGAAAATAGTCTCAAATGCACGAATTTTCAACAAAAGAGCCTAATACCAAACTGTCAAATGCTAATAAATATCAAGTACTCGTACAATCAATGTAATCATCATAAACTCTCAACACTTCAAACTCATTAAATATAACCCTAAAGCTCTCAATCTATTGCATCCAGACATAGGAAATGGCTATTTCACTAAAAAATCATCGGTATATCAATTTACGTAATTATACTAAACGAAGAAAACAAATCACGTTTGTGGTTTGCGGTCGAAGGTATGTAAAGATAATATAAGTAAAAAAAAAGTGTTTATGAAAATATTATTGGTTATTAATTTAATTGTACCAAGCAAGCAGCCAATTTTTGTTTTGGCGTAATTGATTTAACTCGAACAAAGGGCAGAAGATCGGATTCCACAAAAGCTAAAATATTTAAATGCCCTTTTATTCAGTCGAAATTTTTTAATAAATCTTTAAAATACCATGTGAATACAAATTTACATTTTTGAAAAATTTTTAAGTTATTATTACAATAATATGAATTTGCACCCTTTTGTTTGTATAGTTCCGCGTTTTATTTATAAGCGAAAAATATAGAGCTAAACAATACAGTTTCGAAATATATCTTAAATTATTAAACTGTCTCCATAATCTTATGTAGCCATCTTAATTCATGGAGTCCTCTATGTTTTAAATAGTTTTAAATATCGGAAATCCTACCCATTTTTCAACCCATAGGACTTTCACTCATATTGACCTTACCTTCATTTCTCCCCAACTTTTCCGAATATTGCACTTCATGAACCGTATTATCTGATTTATACAGAAGCGACCACTATTCCATTTGACTATAAAAACAAGTTAAGAACTCTTTTAAATGCCAAACGAATAGGGAGCACTGATCTCTTTTCCAACCAAAAATTAGTAAATTTCCCTCAAATAGAAAAAATTGTTCAAACATTAACAAAGATGCAACCAATTCTGTATGCAACAAATATTGCGATTCCCCATTCACACTACGTTCCACCAATATGCAAAGTTCCCTGGTAAAACAAAGGAATTCATTAGCACGGTCAATCTAAAGAAAAAGTAATTTAAGACATTTCCAATAGATTCCAACCTTACCTTTTACCGTAAAGCCAACGCTATTTTCCGTTAAGCTGCAAAATTCTCTAAAAACACCTGTTTCCAAAATTCCACATCAAACATAAACTCAAATGCTACATAAAAAAAACTACATCAACGTACTAGCCGGCAACTACATATATACCCCACTCAGTAAAATTTATAACTATAGTACAGCCTTCTTACCTTGCCCACCTAAAACAACAAACATCTTTATACTCAAACGATTTGAACTTTTCTTGAAAAAAAATAATTTAAAAAAAGCACCTTTTGTTTTTAGAAAAAAATAACTTTATAAATACGAATCAGATTGCATTTAAACATGTTCGCTGCACAATGGATGCATTGTTACAAATAGACTAGTTTATTATCTCGACTCTATCAAATATAAATTAGAGCTCGATACCATTAAACGACTTTGAAAAGGCATTTGATAGAATTGGCATCCACGTTATCTTAAATAAACTGTTACATTGAAAAATTACTTCGAAAATGTACAGATACGAGTACATTAAAGCATTTTTAACTAATAGGTAATTTCACATGAAACTAAAAAGCATTTATTCATCCGTGAAACACCTTTCCAAATGAATACCACAGAATTCACCACTCGCGGTAATCCTTTTTATATTATCTTTTAACGAGCTAAATACAATAGTACTAAGACACAAAACTATTGATCATTCCCTATATGCATAGGATCTTATTCTCAAAATGTAGCGAGCTAACAACCACATCCACGGCTTTTTCAAACTTTCAAGTTGACCTCACGGCCTGGTGTAATAACTCTGGTTAAAATATATCACTTGAAAAAGCCTAAATTCTGCATTTATATAGAAAAACTAGTTGCTCTAAAAGCATTTGACAAGACAGTAACTTTGCAAACATAGAAACTGTAACTTCACTAAAAACTCTAGGTATTTATGATAAATTGAAGTTAGATTTAAGGTAAACCAACAATGTTTAAATTTTAAAAAAATTCTAGCTACCAGATTAATACGATTATTTCACCTTGTGAAATTTTGAAAAAAAAAAAATAAAAAATTTTGCTACATTATATTAATCATGTTGACGTCACGAGAGTTCTATTAAGACTGATTTATTCATCATAAATAATATACAAAGTAACTTACAACTATGACATTTGGCTTATGTACTAAGAGAACTAAACTATATGTACTTCTCAACTTCATTGTTTTTTCGCTTGCGTCCGAGAGCTTTGTGCAGGAGAAAGCGCGCAGGGCAAAGCTTTCATTCAAATAACAGCTGGATTCTATACCAAGGTCGTGGAGTCTTAGCTGTGATCCGTTTTGTTTGCGATATGTTGCAGCAGGAGAAAGCACGACGTTTCTCTCTTGGATGTTGTGGAATTACAGCAAGATTGGCGATGGTGTGCTGTTATGGTTTCTTGCATTTGTATTTGCTCGGAATGCGTTTAATAGAGCAAGTGGCATAGATGGTTAAAAATACTCTAGAGGCTTTCGTTTGTCAGTGTAGGTACTCCAAAGAGCAAAGCATCGCAAGCGACTTCCCTTCTCTCCAATACATTTATTCGTTGCTGTATGGCTATGATCTCTGCTTAATGTAGTTGAAGAGCATTGTTTGCCTCTTCTTCCAAATGGTCGATGCGCTCAGCTAGGTGGGAGATGCTTTTATTTCATCATCAAATCGACGATCCCTGTTTTCTTTGATTTCGGCCGATATTTCGCGTTCAATGTTGGCCTTGCGCTCTTCCAACGTCGTTGGCGTGTTGGCATAAACCAATGACTCAACATAGCCCCACAGAAAATAGTCAAGCGCGTTAAATCGCACGAACGAGGCGGCCAATCGACTGACCCATGTCTTGAAATAACATACTTACTCTTCAATAAATCGATTGTAGCGTGTGCTGTGTGGCTTGTGGCACCATCCTGTTGAAACCACATGTCGTCCAAGTCCATATTTTCCAATTCGGGCCAAAAATAATTGGTGATCATGGCGCGATAACGCTGACCATTCACAGTAACGTCACGATCGTTATCGTCGACGAAAAAATATGGCCCAATAACACCGCCGGCATGCAAACCGCACCAAACAGTTATTTTTTGTGGATGAAGTGGTGATTCATGAAGCACATGTGGGTTTTCACCCGACCAATAACGCATATTTTGCTTATTGACGAACCCATTGAGCCAAAAATGAGTTTCGTCACTGAAGATGAAAATGTTGAGTTTACTGAATAAATTGACAGTGACAGTTTGATGATTAGTGAAAGAGTGCGTTCAAAAATTAAATTCAAAGTTGTCAAGTCCTTATTGGAAAACCCTATAGTTGCCTTCGAGGGTGATACATTGATTGAAGCGATTTTTCAATCTTTCGTTACCAGTTTTGTAGTACGATTTCGGTTTAGCCTCAAAATAGGCCTCTGTTTCGGCGATTACTTCTTCATCGGTCTTGAATCTCTTTCCGGCGAGAACCTTGATTGTTATTGGGGTGTCGGAAATTTGCTTCGTTGCGGGTGAAGATGTGTGAGTATGCGTAGATGGAGGGCCTTTTGTTGCAACGGCTCTCGAACGAAGGCTAACAGTGGATATAATTTTAAGAGAGTGAACGTTACCGTAGTGAGAAAAATAGCAAAAATTTAACAACTTGCGTAAAAAAAAAAAAAAAAAAAAGGACTGGAAAAAAAGCTTAATATTACGTTTGTGCGCACTTTTTTTCAGTTGTTAAGCTAATAAACAACTTAAGTTTGCACGTACGTATTTTTCTTTTCTATTCAGGTCGATATCACTATAGTCCATGAAGTAATAAACGGAAATAATACTTTGAATTGTTATTAGTATTATTGAACTCAAATTTTAGAAAATATATTTTGAAAATGAAGAAAGAAAATTGACATAGTTTAAATTTGAGAGGTTTATATGCACTTTTCTGTTGATTATTTCAGGTTTCAAATACTCTGTATTGACTGGAAAAGTAGATCGAAGGTTTCTTGACATCAATAACATAATTTGGCTGGAGATTCAAACTTGTCTTCGGGTGCGTTTATGTACCTATGTAAGGATCCGTATTGGATTCAGAGCACTTTTTTTTTAAATATTTTTAATTGTCTTAACACTTCGTTCGGGTAAGCCATTGGACCTAGGATAATTAGGACTGGACGTGATATATTCAATATCCCAAGCAGATAAAAAGTCTTTATAATAAATTGAATTGAAAGATCCATTACCGGGCATTAACATCTTAGGAATATCATGTCTAGCAAAGAAAGATTTAAGATGATTTATAACATTTTTACTTGAAGAACTTTTTTTAAAATTAGCAACCTCTATATATTTTGAGTAGTAGTCTACAGCTAAAATTTAAAACTATTTTTTCCAACTTCAGTTTTCCTAAAGATCGACACCTAACTTTTCCCATGGAAGACTTGTGGGTGGATGAAGACGATCTAAACTTCCCGGAAGTTTTGCAACTAAGAACAACATTATTTATATCGTTGTAAATATTTGACCAATATACAACATCTCTGGTTTGATTCAAACATCTTCCAATACCAAAATGACCCTCATGAATTTTATTTAAAATTTCTCTCAAGTATGTATGATTAGACTTTTGTTTTTAAAAACTTAATTATCAATCAATATTATTTCACCCTTAATATGAAAATAATGGTGCGCTTCTAGTTTTGTCAAACTATTTCTTTCTGGCCACCCATTTAAACAATATTCCTTAACAATTTGTAAATTGTAAATTTGTCTTCATTTGTTTTTCTTTTAATTTTTTCCTATTTTGTTTCTATTACTAATTTGATAGTATCAAATTTAAATATACATTCACCTCAACTGAGCTTTACTTACATTCAGGATCATTAACAGAACATGCTCTTGTTTAAGTATCCGCAATGTACATATTTTTTCCTGGGACATAGATAACATTTAAATCATGAATTTGAAGCTTAAGAAGTATTCTTTCAAGCCTAGGAGAAACCTTACATAAACTGTTTTGAAAATTAGTACAATTGGTTTGTAGTCTATTTCAACCGTAAACGCTTGGCCTTAAAGATATCTATGAAACCTATTGCAGCCGAAATATATTGCCAAAAGTTCTTTTTCAATTTGAGAATAATTTTGTTGAGTTTCAGTTTACGTTGTACTATAGATGCATAAGCGATTGGAGATTTTCCATGCAAAATAACCCATAGCATCTTTGAAAGAGTCAACTGAAGTTTTTTGGAACAAAAGGACATAATATTGGTGACTTACAAAGTAAATTTTTAATTTTTTCAAATTCTTTTTAATGAGAACTAGTCTATTATTATTTTTTTTTTTTAGAAGTGATTTAAGATTTAAAGTTTCTGCTGATAAATTCTGAATATAAGCACAAAGATAATTTGCCATGCCTAGAAATCTTTCAAGATCGTTAACACATGATGGCTTGGTCATGCTTTAAATAGTCTTAGTTTTTGAAGAATCCGACGATTTACCTTCAGGTTCGAAAATGATTCCTAAATATTTTATTTTAGAAACTCTTTTGCATTTGTTTTTATTTAATTTGAGTTCTAACTTTTTTTCTCTTTCCAAATATAGTTTTAAATTACTATCATCTTCTCTCGCCCTTCCATACACTAAAAAATCATCAACATATATTAACCCATTAGAGCATAGCGTTGACATATGGCAAAGTGGGGAGCTGGTTTATTTATCAGATCATTCTGCGGGAGCAGAAATAGTTTCGCGTAACATAAATGAAGAAGAAGTTTGAGATTACGGTCCATCAACAAGTAAGAGATGTAAAATAAATTAAAAGTGGAAGAAGTCTGATCTTCCTGACCCTCCCTCACCAAAGTTTTTTGCATCATTGTATGCGAAAATGTTTGAACTATTTTTTGATGAAAGCTTATGGGAATTTCTTATAGAACAGAGTACTGGATATGCACTGTTTTTGAACTGTTTTGAACCCTCGCATTTCCTTGAGTGATCTAAAATATTTTATTGCCATTTTAATTTTATCAGGTTATAATAAGTTACCAATTAAAAGATCCTGCTGGGATAGTGGTGATAACATGCAAAATACATTGGTCTATAATGCTATGAGACGCGACAGATTTATTCAGATTATGCGATTCATTCATGCAGCTGATAATAATAACCTTGATAAAAATGACAAAATGACGAAATTGCGATCTCTAATGAATAGGCTTAAACAAAATTTTCTTGATCACATTCCTATTGAACAAAATCTTAATTATGATGAAAGTATGATGGAATACTTTGGAAAACACGGGTGCAAACAATGTATTCCTAACAAACCTATCCGGTTAGGTTATAAATTTTGGTGCTTAAATAATAGCAGTGGATATTTGGCAAATTTTGAAGTTTACCAAGGTTTTATCCCAGGAGCGAATATTGAAAATCAGCAAAAGTTTGGAAAAGCAACGGCACTCATAAATACTTTTTATGATTAGTGAATTACCAGATGCCATAAAAAAAAAGAAACTTCAGTTTTATTTTGACAACCTATTTACGGGTATTCCACTTCTGATTCAATTAAAAAATTTGCGTTATGGTGAACAGGCACACTTCGCCAGAACAGATTGCCGAAAGAATGTCCAATTACGAATGTTGAAACCATGAAAAAAAGAGAAAGAGGGTCATACGAATATGCCTATCAAGATGATGTCATTGTCGCCCGATGAATGGATAACTCTGTTGTAACTGTTGCTTCTACAGATCACAAAGTAAATCCAATCGGATTGGCCGACCGGTATTCTAAAGCTAGCCAACAAAAAGTAAAAGTACCGAGACCCAATCTTATAGCTGTATATAATCAATACATGGGAGGTACAGACCTCATGCATGCTCATGTTAACAATTATATGGCGGTGACCTATTTTAACATGGATTGTAGATTTCGCCATAAATAACTCTTGGATACTAATGTTTAAATCAGGAAAAGACATTTCTCAATTGAATTTTCGTCGTGGGTTTGTCCAAATATATTTAAAAAATTATGGTACCTCAAAAAATCTGGTGGTCGACAATCTACCTCCAAGTTTGGATACAGAAATTTGAAAGGAATAAGATATGATGGAGTAAACCACTTTCCAAAATTAATAGAAACTAAACGTAGATGTGCTGGAGTCGACTGTACAACTATTGGGAGGGTAGCATGTCCAAAATGTGATGTTGGTTTATGTCTGAAATGCTTTAAAAATTATCATTTTAAATAATAATATATGTATTTTTTATAGATTCAACCAAATAAATAAATAAGTCAGTTTGTGCGTCTTATTTGTGAAAAACAAAAAACAACTAGTTCTTGTACTCCTTTTGACCTAGCGTTGCCATATGGCTACAGCTCGAAACTCAAAATTGGGTGTGCATAAAAAATTTTTTTTCTTTGAGATATATTACTTGATCATTATCCAATCCATATATAAATAAAAAATTATAAAAAACACATTTTCAGAAACTCACGTTCTAATGGGTTAATAATCCTGATAAATCGCCAAATAATCTTTGCATGCAATTATGAAAAATTTCTGAAGCCGCATTAATTCATACAGAAGTCTTAAAAAACGTTTTCTTCCAAAAGGTATTTTAAAAGTGCAAAGAAAAGAACTCTATCTGTCTATTTTGTATGTATTTATATGAAAATGAAAATGAAAATTACATTGGCTTGCGCGTCGGTGTCTAAAAAACAACTTACTTTTTTCTTATTTGTACATAATTCTATAGTCAATTGATCATTACCTTTTTCTTATTTTTCCTAAAAATAACTCTTCTTCTCTTTCTTCTGCATTAAGAACTCTCACATGAAACTTACTTTTGCACATAACACGTTTGGTTTGCCGCACTTTTTGCATGTTGATCCTAACGCTGGGCATTTGAACTAGTGTTGCTGTCCGCATCGATAACAGGGTCTTTGTGCAGGTAGCTTATTTATACTGATTATTTTTCTCCGCTGCCGATGACGTCTTCGTATATCTTCCTCTTTCGGTCATAAGTTTTGCATTGCCATTAAACTTTCCGCTAGATCTCGATAGCCTCTTGTATATTTTTGCAACTATAGTTGTTTTCCATAAGCATTTGTATTATTTTTCAAGTGTTAACTTGTCATCATACTAAAATTTCAAATGAATATCCCAAATAATTTTTGAGTTACAGCCTTCTAAAAAGTAACCGCTCAGTGGTTTTATCTTTTAACTATTTTTTTTCCAAACACATTTTTTAAATTTGCTTCAGTTGCAACTCGAATACAAATCATCCAATCATTTAGAGAAGCACTCTATACAATAATCTTCTACTTTTTTCGATTGAATGAAAAATATAATTTTAACGGTCCAAAATTAATCATCCAATTTTCGGACAAAATTCGACATTTATTTAACCAATATTGCAAAACTCTATCTAAGGGCATTCCATATCATTTCTCATCAGTATTATCAGCAGAAGCTATGGCAATAATAAAAACTTCAGAGCCGGCAAATCCCAAAAAAACTATTGTTAGCACGGATATTCTATCAATAATCAAACGTCAACAATAATACAGAAATCATTTCAACCGAGACAAACTAATTGCAAACCCAAATCATTTCAAACTTATGTAACGGATACCAGGGCACGTAGGCATTGGCGGTAACGAAAACGCCAATCTTGCTGCAAAATCAGCGGTAGCCGAATCTCTAATTGCATTTTATCACCAAATTAGCAATGATATGAAAAATAAACTATCATATATCATTTCTGGGAGGGTAAAAGTCTTGAGAGTTGAAAATCCTACTCTCATACAATTGTATTTTATATCCTTCTTTTTACCCTCTTTCTCCTATCTTGCAAGGTAGGCAAGTCATGCCTAAGATTTTATCCCAACCAGAAACAGTCACAGTCTTTTACTTATTGTGTTCAGCTTTCTTTTGGAGCTTCCAAGATCGTCCATAAGAGCATGGAACAATCAGTAAGCTGAAAAAGCGATATACCACTTTGATCAAAAAAACCACCGTGTGGCGCTCCCATTGTTTAGCACCTATTCTGGTGCAAAATTTTCTGTCGATTAATGCAAAATCTTACACATATGTCGTAAGACCTCATGCAACAATCTTAGTCTAAAGTATAACAATATCAATATTGAAAATGTTACCAATTTAAGTATTATTGGCATAGTATTTAATAATAGATATAAGTGCAAGTATCATTGTTTAGAATTAAAAAAAAGCCTAACTGCGAGGGTAAACATTGGTCAATTATCTAGCCAGTAAAAATGTAATGCGCACGTTAACACCCTTTGCTCAATTTCGAGAGCTATAGTTTTAGTTTTTTTTAAATTTTTTATAGTTTTTAGGAGTATTAGTGCTTTTCCCAAAAGCCCCGTTAAGAACATATTAGTGGAAGCTGGACTACCAACCATAGAGTACCGGATAATTGCAACAAAAACGATACTGTCTATAAAACTCATTCACAAATGGTTCAATCATTGACAAAGACGTCATCTCTTGTATGAACAGAAAAAGCTCCAAGCGCCTCCAGTCTATTATTTTCTCATCCTTAATAATGGCAAAAAATATGAAAATTCCCATAGGTTGCTTTGGCAAACACTCTCAATCGCATCCACCATGGCACCATGGAACATAAGCCGCTCATCTTTCTTAATGGACCACGTCCCCATCTATTTACCATGCCATTTTTGCCACAGTTACCTCTGATCTAAGATCTAAAGACTGGAGTTTGGTTTTCACAGACGGGTCAAAAACTAAGGACAGCACATACACCGATGGTGACATACTGACACGAAAATGGTGGCATACTCACTATTTTGCTGTAATTGGAACAGATAATACCACATTGATCAATAACCACCGTGTTTTTTTTTTTTTTTTTTTTTTTTTTTTTTTTTTTTTTTTTTTTTTTTTTGTTAAGTTGGTACATCTGTTATTGACATTCCCTCTAAATCTTAGCGTCATAGCTTCACATTTGCAAAAGTTACGTGGCCAAGAGTACATCTATCTATGTGTGTGTTGGAGAATTTTTACAATTTTAGAAGTGGATTTAAATTTGCAACATCGGATTTAATGGTGCGCGAACGTTGGAAATGTTGGAAAAGTATTTCGGCAACGATTCTCTAAACAAAACGGTCGTTTACCAGTGGCATGAGCGGTTGAAAAGTGGTCGTGAGTCAATCGAAGATGATGAACGCAGTGCCAGAACATCGACATCGAAAACCAACGAAAACATTGATGAAGTGAAAGAAATGTTGGACAATTACCGTAAATTAACCATCAGAGAGATAGCGGAGCACTTGAACATTGCCTATGGATCCGTCCAAGACATTTTGGTTAATGATTTGGGTTTCCGTCGTGAAGCAGCAAAGTTGGTGCCAAAATATCTCAATTTCATGCAAAAAAGAGACCGTGTTGACGTCACAAAAGAAATGATTTGCGAGGCTGAATCCGATCTCACATTCATCAAAAGGATCATTACTGGAGACGAGACGTGGGTATATGAGTACGACACGCAATCCAGACATCAGGCAAGTGAATGGCGTTCACCAAATGACTTTTTGCCAGAAGGCCAGACAGTAAACAAAAAGTATTATTTTGGCGTTTTGAGACGTTTGCGTGAAGCAATTCGCCGAAAAAGACCAGAATTGTGGGCAGAAAACTCTTGGATTTTGCACTATGACAACGCACTGTCGCACAGTGCCATCATTATTTTTAATTTTTTGACGAAAAATGCAACAAATACCACACAACATCCACCGAATTCACCTAATTTGACTCCCTGTGACTTCTTTCTGTTCAATCGAGTTAAAAAACTACTACGGGGAATGTGATTTAGCAGCCGAGAGGAAGTAATAGAAAAAATACAAGAAGCACTGATGGACATACCGAAAACCGAACATAAAAAATGTTTCAAGGATTGGATCAAGCGCTGGCATAAGTGTGTTGCAGTCGATGGGAATTACTTTGAAGGGGACAATATAGATTTAGATGAGTAAACTTGTATTTTTAATTTTCTGAATAAATTGCGATTTTTTTTTTTTTTTTTTTTTGATCAAGTGGTATATCCTAAATTGTTTAAACCTGAGACACACAAACATAGCCCATAAATATATTCTAACAAAACCGAAGCCCCAAACTGTAATCTCTGCAACATTAACACCTAACTATTCACCATATAATATTGCAATGTTATATAATATAAATAAAAGGAACGCAAGGCAATTAGCCAATGCGATTAAAAACAACTTGTTGGACTTACTTACATATTAATATCTAATTAGTTTACATATATATAATATCTAATTAGTATATATTCAATATTTAATTAATATATAATTAAAGTAAGTAACTCCTTAGTAAGCTAAAATTACAATAGTATATAATTTCACTGGAGTTAAAAAATAGAACGAGATGTATTCAAAAAGTAAGGTGACTTTTGAAATTTTGCGGGCAACGTACATTGAATTATCTCCGTGTTGGTAACTTGTCCCGAAAATATTATATGCTCACAGTTTTCAGTATATAGCATAATTAGTTTGTTTTTGACAGATAGAAAGGTTAGAGATTGTTTGGTGTGCTCGACGATTTTCAATTATTATAAAAATGAAGCAAAGAATTTGCATCAAATTTTGTGTAACAAAAAAAAATCAAGTGCTCTAAAACACTTGAATTGTTGAAGATACCAATGGCAAACCCCGCTCTGGACGCCCCAGCACATCAACAAAAGATGATAACGTCAAAGCTGTGAAGAAAATTATTTTGGAAAATCGTTGAATTACCATAAGAGAAGTTGCTGAGGATGTTATCACATCGTTCCGACCGTTCGTTATTTCCGAAACTTCTTAAGTTTGATCAGAAGAATCGTTGCATGAACATCGCTCAGGAGCCCTTAAATGAAGTCAATGATTCTGACTTGCTCCAAAAGGGTCATAACAGGTAACGAATCATATGTATATGATTATGACGTCGTCCCAATGGAAGCATCCAGGAGAGCCAAGGCGATCAATTGTCAAATTTTTGGATCACTGTTTTTTTTTTTTTTATCACCGTGGTGAAGAGTATCGAGAGTTTTTAACTCAAGGTCGTACGGTCAATAAGGAGTACTACCTTAAAGTTTGCGAGAAGCAATACAAAAAAATACGTCCGGAATTGGGGAAAAACAATTTATGGCTTTTATATCAAGACAATGCATCTGCTCATTCATCGTTTCCTCAGTCACCATGCAACTTTTTCCTGTTCCCAATATGAAGAGACCTATGAAAGGACAGAGATTTGCAGCAATTGAGGTAATAAAAACGGCATCACAAGAATAGCTCAAGGCTATACCAAAAAGGGCTTATGAAAACGTTGGCAAAAGCTAAGATTGAAAAGGACAACATTAATATTGATGAACTAAATTTAAATTAAAATTGATGATGAGACGGTTTGCGCTTCCAGCTAGCATTTTGATATATACGCAAAGCAAATGCCAACTGTTATCAACGTACATACCAAAAAGTTTCCAGAAAATTAAAAATACAAGTTTATTCATCTAAATCTATATTGTCACCTTTAAAGTAATCCCCATCGACTGCAACAGACTTATGCCAGCGCTTGATCCAATCCTCGAAACATTTTTACATCCGGTTTTCGGTACGTCCAACAGTGCGTTCCCTATAGTGGTTTTATGATTGAACAGAAAGAAGTCACAGAGAGTCAAATCAGGTGATTTCGGTGGCTGTTGGATGGTATTTGTTGCATTTTTCGTCAAAAAATTACGAATAAAGATGGCACTGTGCGTCGGTGCGTTACCATGGTGCAAAATCCACGAGTTTTCTGGCCACAATTCTGGTTTCTTTCGGCGAATTGCTTCACGCAAATGTCTCATAACGTCCAAATAATAATCTTTGTGTTTTTTTTGGTCTCAGCTCATTTGGTAAACGCCATTCACTTGCCTGATGTCTGGACTGCGTGTCGTACTCATAAACCCACGTCTCGTCTCCAGTAATGATTCTTTTGATAAATGTGGGGTCGGATTCAGCCTCGCATATCATCTCTTTTGCGACGTCAACACGGTCTCTTCTTTGCATGAAATTGAGATCTTTTGGCACCAACTTTGCTGCTACACGACGGAAACCCAAATCATTAACCAAAATGTCTTGGACGGATCTATAGGCAATGTTCAAGTCCTCCGCTATTTCTCTGATGGTTAATTTGCGGTTATTGACCAACATTTATTTTACTTCATCAATGTTTTCGTCGGTTTTCGATGTCGATGGTTTGCCTATGCCACAGGTAAACGACCGTTTTCTTTAGAGAATCGTTGCCGAAACACTTTTCCAACATTTCCAACGTTCGCGCATCATTAAATCCGTTTTTACGCAAAATTTATTACAAGTTCGTTATTGCAAATTTAAATCCATTTCTAAGATTGTAAAAAATCGCCAACACACACGAACGCAATCGACACGTACACAGTGTAAAACCCATTGTTTCTATGGTTCTTTGGGCTCTGGCGTGTACCAATGAATCCATGTCCCATCAACTGTCACAAAACCGCGCAAAAACTCGTCCGAATTTCAATTAAACAGGGCTAAGCACGTCTTTGAAGTGGTCTCGCGATTGCGCTTGTTCTCCGGTGTGAGCAAATGCACACCTATTACTCGGACAGCTTTCTTATGCCCATAATTGTGCAGGATATGGCTAACGCGTTGAGATGCCTGCTATATCAGCCAACTCGCGAATTTTCACTCGGCGGTCCGCCAATACGAGATCATGGATTGTGTCCACCATTTCCTCTGCGGTAACCGTTTTTAAGCGGCGAAACTTTGCGAACCAATGGTAAACGATTGTACGGGAAGGCAAATGGGTCCCACACACGGGTCGATACAAGAGCGATACTCGAATACGATGTTTTGAAATGGGTGTCAAAACAAAGCTAGACATCAAACTGTCACAATCTTTTGACAAGCGGGCTAAAAGAGGTTGTGCTAAATAATGGTATACTTATTTTGCCTTAGTAGCGAAATCTATCTCCTTATCCGGGTACTCATCAAACAGCCCTCATATATGTAATAGAGGGGTCCATTCACTTGCATGTTTTAGGATTCATTTTTATTATTATTATTATTTTTTTTTTTTCTGTCGCAAAGGAATTGCACATATGTACATATATACATATGTAAGAGTGGTTTTGCTTACGATAGATTGCAAGCAGGATTTTTGTCTTTGTTCTTTTGGCGAAGCAATAACATGGACATGTGCGAACATGTTGTCTTGGTATGTTTGGTTTGCTTTTTTATTGTTTGAACGGCAGATGTTTCCGTATAGCAAGTTAGCGTCGGACAGTTACAAACAGATTACGTGCCCCAGTATATACCATATAGTTGATACATTTATTGCTTTTTTTTTTCTTGCAAGTGTATAGTGAGCAAGCGAAAAATAGCCCAGAAAAATATTGTATGAACTTAAAGGCCAACCATAACGGATTTTGATGAGCTTAAGGCAGGTTAATGAAATGAAAATAGTATTGCATGACCATAATGAGATTTTTTTTGCTTTCGTTTAGTTTCGTTACCTTAAGTGGGCTTAAGCAAAGTCTCAATAGGATGGGACATCCAGTGCGTAAATTTGATAAATAATTTTTTTCTTTTCTATTTAATTCAATTTTATCTTATGATATTTAGTACTTATCCCTATATTTTTTTTTCCCCGATGTGAAATCAATCCAAATTTAAACAATTTGAGTGATTATGAAGTTTTCTCAAGTACTAATGGGTAACTTTACCATGTGCCAAAAATTTAGTGCGCATTTCGTTCGGTTTTGACATATGGTTATCGCACTGAAATCTATTGTTTTTTTTTTATAATTTGCGAGTGCTCAAGGTATTTAAGTACCCTTAAAATGCTTGCAAACCGCGTGGGCGTAGGAAAATCAGGGAGGAAAGAAAAGAGGTACCAAAGATAGTTGGTTTTAAATGTTTGAAGGTTATAATAATTAGAAAATATTATCGAAGTAGGGCATTCCATAAACGTGTTTTGCAGAGATGTTTTGGGTGCACCCAGAGGGGGGTGCACCACATTGAATATGTGGTCATTCCAACGTAAGTTGTCATTGACACACATACTAAGCATAGAGGGTTTTTCAGTTTCGACGATGCAAATGCCATTCATGAAAAATAGCTGGGTGTTACATTTCACGTTGTGTTTTGGAAGCATTAAATTCTTCTGTTAGTGGATCCCAAATTAAATATGCAACATACGTTGCCATTCACGTTTTACAGCCGAAAGAAATGAGCGTGAGTCCAAGGTCGTTCTGTTGTCAGAAAAAGAATATATTTGATTAGAAGTAGCAGACAAGAGTCTGATTTCAAAATTTGTCAAACGCCTTAGAAATATCAAGTGCAACTAACTATCCTGCTTTCTCCAGATTGATAAACGCTTTCGTTCCACTTTCAGGTCTGTAGGAGAAAGAAGATTCGCCCCTTTTAGGGACAAATGCTGTTTTCCATCTGATCGGAAAGAGTCCTAAAAAATAGGAATGATAAAAAAGCTTACGCAGTAGTTTTACCAGCACTGAAGAAGGGGAGATGTACCATATGGACCAGCGCATTTGTGAATGTTAGGACCTTTAAGTATTCTTTCTACTACAAAATTGCGAAAGTTGATTCGTTCCATTGAAGATTCGACGCACTGAAGTGTAAGCGGAGACAAAGCATAACCTGGAAAAGTTGAGGTGGCCGCAGAGCGTGCAACAAGCAGATTAGCCTTATCCAAATAGTTAACAGCTGGAATATCATTAAAAATGAGCAATGATGAGCAGAATTTCTAATATTTTTGACAAAAAACAAACATTTTTAAATACCTTTGGGACTTTGTATCATACTATCTTTTGACTCAGTTTTTTCCAGGCACGTTTAAACTTTTTTCGGGTTTCCTCTGCCGGGTTTGTCTTATAGAACTGAAACAACATTTATCTAACTCTGACAGCCTCTTTACAGCTCGGGTCGTACCACACCGTTTGTTTCCGTTTGATACCCTTTATCCGATGAGGGTGATATCATGATGAAAATGATATCATGCAAATGTTGGCCACGACTACGTCTGAGGTGGTCGATTCGAAAGGTCCAATTTTGGGCGACTCGTTCGAGCATAGCGACTGGTACCTCGCGGATAACACGAGTAATGTTAGCTTCCAAAGCGTCAATCGTAGCTGGCTTATTCCTGAAGACCTAAAACTTTACATATCCTCAGAGAAAATGGTCCAAAGGTGTGATATCGCACGATCTAGGTGTTGTTTTTAATGGATGTAATGGGTTGCTCATCAGCCCAAATACGGAAATTTTGTTTATTAACGTATCCATTGAGCCAGAAATGGGAATCCCGATAAAACAACGGATTTTCAATGAGTTTTCAAGAGCTCTTTCACTAAAAATATGACGCAAATTCAAGTCGCCTGGCTTCAATTCTTGCACAAGATGAATTTTGTACACTTTTAGGCCGGGATCCTCACGTATAATACGCCAAGTTGTCGAATATGCCAAGCCAAGTTGCTGAGAACGACGATGAATCGATTTATCGAGGTCTTCGCGTACACTCTCAGCTACGGCTGCTATAGTATCTTTACTACGTGCTGGATGTGGTCTAACCGGTCGAGTATCATCCACTAATGTAAACTGGGACACAAATTTGCGAATGGTATTGGCAATAGTGGTTTCAGTAGGTCGATTATGCATCACAGAGCGCTGGTTTTCGTAATACAGCTGAACAATTTGGAGACGCTGTTGTGGTGTAAGTCTTTCCATGATTATTTGCCAAACGATTCTGAACTAAAATGACAAAGCAGTTTGATAGGGGTCAAATCTGCCAAAAAAGCCTATTGAAAATCAAACCTCACGATGAATCACCCTATATCAACAGCGGCATCCACGTTTTTGTTGTATAAACATAACCTTGAATTACAATTCCTAATAGAGCTGTTTCTTTCGCTACAATTGGCTTTTTCGTATTGCTATACAGTTCCTTTAGTAATCATTTACGAACTGTTTGGTTGGTGTACGAGAAATCAGCTGGTATAACAGTGGTCCGACGACCGTAGAGGGGGTAGCACATTGACCTTGTATTTGTCAGGGTGACACCAAGTTCATGCTGTGGGCGGTCTTATATTCGTGTGGGTTCATTCATAAGTTGGATCAAGTTATTTTCCGTAGCAAAAATCTCAACACACCGTCCTTGAGGTGTTGTCTGTCTAGAATGTCGAAGCCACCCAGTGTATCGAAATCGCCCGTAATAACAATTTCAGTATGAGGATATAGCGATACAAATTTTTATATGGAGTCAGACAGTGTATCAAACTCGTTCAAGGTCGAATTGTTGTCCAGTTTGTGGCTTCTGTAAATAGAGCAATAGAGGATAATTTGTATACGGAGATGGAATTTCAACCACATGAAATAGCATTCCGTGTTGAAACATTGTGCATTTTGGTTAAGTTTGGTAAGCTACGTCACTCTGCACGTAAATGATGTGACCGCAGTAAGAAAAGAATAATGGCACTATTGGTAGCCATTTAGCTTCAGATCAGATTCATCTGAGAGGTGTGGGCGGGGAACTACATGTGTTTCACTAACTCTCAAAACAGCTATCCTCTATTTATAGACGTGGACGTACGCCGAAGAGTGATTACTTTTTAGGCCACGAATATTGGCTACATTCATTCTAACTTCCCAAGTCATTATTATTAGAAAAATGACAAACACAAAAAAACACAAACACCGACAATACTAACCACAGCTGTAAAATTAGGTTTTTAGTCAGTTATAATAGTTATTATTTGTTGAATTTTATAAGTACAAATGATAGTGGAAGACAATTTTTTTTGGGAAATCGTCGAATTACCGTAAGAGAAAATCGAAAGGATGCTGGTATATTGGTCAGATCGTATCATGCAATTTTTTCGGATGCTTTGGGAATGAGACGTGTGTCAGCGAAGTTTGTTCTGAAACTTCAAAACGGCATCGCTGGAAGAGCTCATGGCTATACCAATAAGTGCTTATGGGAAGTGCTTCGAGGATTGGAAAAAGCGTTAGCACAAGTACATTATATCTAAGGGGGATTACTTTAAAGTCACCTTACTTTTTACACACCTTGCAGTTACAGCTTTGATAAGAGCATCTAGAACTACAAAAAAGCGCGTGTATATGTGGAAGTGTGACAGGATTAAGCAGACATAGCATGATTTATCGAATTATTTCCTTTTTCTTTATTTGAATATAAAAATGCCAACCAGCAACAAGCTTTCTCTTAGAATGAGCGCGATCTATCGCTGATCTGGAGTTCAGTGTTTCAATAATTAGATTGAAAGAAAAACGAGACCAGATCTGCTTTTGTGACGACTTCTGCGAATTCGTATCTGCGATAGAAAATAACACCACACTGCCGAAGCTGAAAAAACGGTACAGTAGTGCAAGTGCAAATGCCACTACAACAATCCCATGTCAGGACCACATGATCATACGATCAAGTTGCTCCAGCATTCAAACTTGTGCACTTATGCAAGTCACTCACCGTGAAAGCTACTCGGACAATGGGTGAGTGGCATTTTACCAATGATACCTAATACGAACCATGAAATCGGCTCAACCAGCTCTACGATAAGAAATGCCCCACCTGCCAGGAACTTCCGCGCCAATTCATTCGTTTGCCCGTATTGCAGTCTGAACTAAGGGCCGATGTCCTTCAGCGAATGGCAACCGTGATACATGAGACTATACGTCAGCTTCGGACCCAAGCTCCGAAACAGGAAGGCAATATGAGTTTCAATGACAACGAGTCATGGGTTTAATGCAAACACCTGCCAGGAAGACTTAATTTCACAGAATGCTCATGTATTCATGGAAACAAGGATACTAAAGCAAAACTTGTGTTGTGTTGTTCCAACCTTTGTTTAGGTCTATTTCTGAACTTAGGGTCAAAGCACCCAGTAGTCCTGCCGCCAAGAAGACCTATAACCAATCGCTTGTAAGTGGTCAAATCGTAGCAAACTTCCCTTTTTATTCGACAACGTAATTAAGGGCGAAGCCTTGATAATTGGGCGGGAGCCCAGTTTCAATGACAGTTCTAGGTCCCGACAGCAAGACAGATGTTAGAATTTTTGGACAAGCAGGTATCCGCGTAAAGCATATAATTACCGTGCCAACAACAGTGGACAGTAAACCCGAGAGTTCGTTCGTAAATTTAACCGATTATAGGATGGCAAAAACTTGGGTAAAATTTTATCCTCGGTGGTGACTTCAACGTGAAATATACATATTCGGGCTCAATATGCATCTCAACGAAAGGCAGACTACCTCTTTTCGACGGGTAAACCAACATATTGGCCCACCGACACAAATAAAATTCCTGACCTCGTCGACTTTTTTATTGTAGAAGAGGTGCATATATCCCTCACGAATACTGTAAAATGCTTTGACCTATGCTCAGATCATTCACCAGTAGTTCTAAAAATCGGCAGGAGCTTTGCTAAAATCGAAAGAGCACCTAGATTGACGAATAAGGAAACGAACTGGGACGGCTTTAGAAAAAAACTGCAAAGAAAACATTGTCCCAAGCGTACCACTTACGACTCCCATTGAGATAGAAAATGAAGTCGACGGAGGAGGCTATTCAAATGGCTGCGGGGAATAACACAACTTTTTTATACGACGACGGATACGAAATAAAAGGCAAATATATTCGCCCGACATCGAGGACCTTCTATGTGAAAAAAGTAAAGCACGAAACAGGTGGCAAAAATCACGTGCGCCCCTACACAAATCCTATTTAGACTACCTTTTAAATAAGCTAAGGCAAATGCTGCAGGATTTCAGGAACCGTGAAACATCACGTTACCTTGAAAGCCTGACTGCCAACAAAACATCAAATTAATCGCTCTGGAAAGCCATGAAGTCTACAAAGAAACCGATAATGCACTCTCCGCCATTACGGAAAGCCAATGACGAATGGTCAAAAGGAGACGTAGAGAAAGAAAACTTAATTACCGAACACTTGAAAGAAACTTTCCAACCGTTCGAAGGACGACAATTTACTGAAGATGACGATGTCAGCACTGGGCCTGACAATTATATAATATAATACGTATCACTGAGTGAGCTTAGGCAAATAATAGCATATGAAGACAACGCGTTAAAAGTTCGAATTACCGGGCAAGAAGCATTGCTCCACAGAGCTCGAGTCGTGGAATGGATAGTGGTTTTAGCGGAGCTACCTTTGTCTTGGTAGCAATTATATTCACCTGGTACCTTCCCTCCTGAAGTTTGCAACGGCATAAATTACGGAGGCGTAGGCCACAGAAGAAGCATCTGAAAATCCGTGTAGCTCAAACTCTCCCAGTAATGAAAACGCGTAACGTGAAACTCGAAGTTGCTCAAGAAGATGGAGTTCTTGGTGATAGTTGTAGATTTAAGTTGACCACAACTCTTGAAACAATACCTTGAACAATACCGCTGGATTGGTGGACCGACTAAAAGTAAATTATTCAACGACACTAAATGCGAATCCTTTGTAGAACCGTCGAACACGACCCGTATTTTCGTTATCGAAAGTTCTTGTTTTACGACCGCGTGATGTGGGAGATAAAAATGCTTCCCAGGAACTGCACTGCACTGATCTACAGGGATGTGCGACATATGTTGGGAATATTCAGCCATGAAGTCTATATATGCATTCGACGAAGTTCTGGATTTGACCGAAACCGACGTTCTATAGGGTATAATCTCGAGAGTGCAGCACCTAGGGTATCACCAAAAACTGGATCAGGGGTTTTGAAAGGCAACGATACGACTTATTTCCCATCAGAAACATGACTGAAATTGCCTGAAATGTTGCTCGGCTGGATCGGCAACTGCAGAATTACGGCTTAGTGGAGGGACGTCTTCCACCTCCCAAAAACTTCTAAGCAAACTATTGATATCTTTTGTTAAGTGAAAAGATTCGACCGAAGGATTATCCGAGTTGTTAAAAAACTCCCCTGTAACTACCCATCCAAATGAAGTGTTCTGAGCAACAAGCGAACCCTCTTCTTCTCTTATTTGTCCCGCCTGTATAATGCACCAAAGTCTATCGGCACCGAGAAAAATATCTATTGGAGCCGAAATATTAAAGGTAGGGTCCGCGAGATGTAGTCCAGTAAGATGTGGTCAAGCAACATTGTCGATATCCTGTCCTGGAAGATTTCAAGTCAGTTTTGTAAGAACAAATGCATCCACTGCTATGGCACTTGAATGAACTAGGAACGAAAGCTCAAATGAAACAAGACCCTTGGTATAATCTGCATCTAACGACGAAAGTCCACGAATGGGAATACGCGCATGCGAACGGTGATAGCCCAGCCGTTTAGCGATCAACTCCACGACAAATGATGACTGCGACCCGGAATCCAACAAGACTCTGCACACGATAGGTTTACCTTGAACATAATTAACCGTTGCCGAAATAGTAGGAAGAATTGTCTGTTTGCCGCGATGAGGTTTAAGCGAAAGATTATTGACGAGTGGCGAAGGTTGTGCAGGCGAATTAGGCACTTTCGATTGATTGTACGATGATAAAGTGGGCGAGCAATGGTTGGACGACAAAGATTGTTTCGACGGTGCATTTTCCAAATGTACCAAATTGTGGTGCGATGACTTGCATACACGGCATCTAAACGTAGATCGACATTTATTGGCTGAATGTCCAACCCGTAGATAAATAAAACAGAGCGAATGGGTTTTAACGAACTTGCGCCTCGAATGAATGTCTAACGAAACGAACTTTGGACACTGAGGTAATGAATGTAAATCAGAGCAGTTAGGACACTTAGGTTTCGATTCCTTGATTTGCGACACATGTGATCGGAGTGATGTTGTAGGACTGAGCAAGAGTTAGATTGGCAAGATTCAAGCACATTGCATCGTTTCTGTAGAAAGTTCAAAAATAAATCAGTGGTTATATTGTCTCGAGCGCAAGAAAACTTTGCCCACGCTAGACAAGAATCATGATCTAGTTTCTTCTAGTTTCGCACTAGAAGGTGAACTAATCCCAGAACGACTTCGTCAGCACCATCAGTAATTTTTCGAAGAGTTTATATGTTGCCAGCATTCATGGACGGAAGCGACAAGTAGGATTAAATAAAGCATTTAATAATCAAATATTCTTGACTGTACCGCGCTTCCAACCGGGACCAAGCTTTGATGCAGTTCACGTCGGAAATTGACGTGATTGTGCTGAATAAGCGAAGCAGCTTCAGATATTGAAATTTGTGCGTAGCTGTCAGATTTGGTTTACTGTCCCCCGATCCTATAAAAAGGTCTCTTAATAACGGCCACTCTTTATAATCCCCGAAAAATGGCGGAATTATGATTTTAGGGAGTTGCGCATTCGCGTCTCTAGGCCCTGAGTCATAACATATAACCTCTCAAGAAACGTAGACTGCTGGGTGGCCAACCTTTCAAGTACAGTTTCGTTAGCATCCATTGCGGAAGATACTGGCTGACGGCAATGTATTGCTCGCGATATTTCAGCATGGGTAAAAAAGTATTTTCCCTCGTATGTTATTTCCCGAAGTCTACAATTAATTCCGCATGAGAACCCTCATCAACCGACGCAAGATATTCGTCTTGAAGCACACAAAATGACTGCCACGATTCTTCAAACTTGTCTAAAAGATTGTTTAAAAGTTCAATGGAAGTATTATCGTCAACCGACCGTAAGAAAATCTCCGTGCGCGTAATATGTCCTTTAATACTGGCGAGTTTCGCTTTTACACTCATCGTACACAATTTACAGAGTTATTAGAAACCAATAAATTATAATCAATAAATTAATTAGAATTAAAAGATTATTATTTATTCCGCCTCGAAGGACCAATGTCTTTAGAAATGTAGAGCAAATTTAAGTATTAGAGTTGGGTGCAGACAAAAACAACGAAAGCACAAAAATAATTAAAAAGAAAAAAAAAGAAAAAAAACTTTATAAACTTTATTTTGCTACTTAGCCTTTGTCAAGGGATGTGTCTCCTGACTGTCCAAAATCCAACTGAACGAGCAATCCACTCAGCAGCAGCCACCGACGCATGGTGTCACATTTATTTGCAATTTGTTTACATGGTCCGATACATGGTAGAATGTCCGATGGATGCTGCTAAGGTGAACCGTTCTTTTAGCTCAATTGTACAAGCATCAGCCGATCGAAAACACAAACAGTATGTATGTAAAGGCACAATCACGTAAGAACAGTGAATATGAAATTAAAGCTCTACTCGAAGTGATCGAAAAAATATACATAGACCGTCTCAATGAAATGAAAATTGCTCAAAAGACATGTGTGAAGAGTGTAGAGGAAATTAAAAATCATTTAAGTCTGAAAGTAAAAAAATAGCAGAGGATGTGAAAAAGATGGCAATAGACAATGAGAATGTTGTCAAAGAAATTAAAACCAATATTGAGAATTGGGCAAAATTGATAACAGAATCAAACAAAATTGAACTACGCAGAACAGCTCAAACAAGCAATATACATAAAACCAAAAAGTATACAATTGAGCTCTACGACAAAAAAGGACATAAAAGAAAATATAGACCCGGCATCTCTTTCTCTCAAAGTTGATAGTGTATCGGACAAAATTGAAGAAGCAATTACAATTAATTGCAAAGGAAAAGAAATGATACAAAAAATAGAGAAAGAAGTAAAATAAAAACTTGGAGAAAAATATGAGGTAAAAGTTTTTAGCAAAAGGCGTCCACAAGTGATGATAACCGATATGAATGAAAAATGGAGCAAAGAAGATCTGGAAACGGCTTTTAAAAAACAAAAACAGAGAAACATATTATGCAGTCATTGAACTTGATGAGGGTTATCACAGAAATGTTATTGATAACACCAAAATCAATGTTGTTTGGGAGATATGTCGTATTTTTGAACATTTTAATTTAAGTAGGTACTATAACTGCTGTGGATACCGACACATCGTAAAAATTGTAAAAATACTACAAATTGTGCAAAATGCGGTAGTAACCATGATACCCGGGAATGCGAACGAAAAGTATACCTTAAACCTTGACACTAATATAAACATGACAGTCGGGACGTTACCTGATTGGTATACAAAAGATTAATACGGTCGGAAAAAAATAGAAATGTAATATAGCAACAAAACACAATAAGAGGGGTATACTGTAATATTCAAGTTCTAACTGGTAATATAACTGAAGCTGAATTGAAATTTGTGGATAAAAATTTGACTTTATAATACTTTCCGAAACTCATCTTACTGAGAATATTAATGATATGACTTGCCATATCAGTGTTATAGCGAATCAAGACATACGGGAGGTCTCTGTATATATGTAAAGAAATCGTTTAATGTCTTCGTAATCAAAAGAAAATCTATACCAATGGAAATTTACTGGCTAGTCGTAATAATCACAGCTAATAACGAATCTGTACACTTAGGGGCAGTTTATCGTTCCCCAAGTTCTTCAGAAAATGTTCTGTAACCTATTTAAGGAATGCATAGAGGAACTTGTCTTAAATAGGCGATTTATAATAGCAGGCGATGTGAACATCGACTGGACGAATGAATCGAATTTGTAAACTAATGATATAAGAAATACAATTGAAGTTGAAAACAACTGCAGACAAATAGTGAAAGAGCCGACAAAAATATTTAATATGTTACCGCCAAAACAAACACCAAGTTTTAAATATAGTAAGTGATCACGAAACGATTGTAATTGAGAACAATAATAGGAAAAGGAGCCTGGAAAAAAATGTCAACACTAAAATTGATCGGTTTATTTACAACAGGTCACTATTTTTGCACCAATTAAGGAACAGTTAAGTAAATACAAATACCGATGATCCCAACATAATCGGAAGGATGATTAAAAATTAGCTGGTCAGAATTACAAACACGATGATATTCACAAAAACCACTCAAAGAAATGCGAATTAATGGTACAGTAATAGTCTACTACATATGAAACGTGACAAAATTGCAAGTTATAAAGAATTTTTGGCATCCGGGTGTAATGTGACATGGGACAGATACCGTGTTGCTAGAAACAGATATAAGGCTGAAATTGTTAGAGTGAAGAACAATAGTATCAAACAGAGTATCAAAAGGGCACAAGACCAAAAATCAATGTGTTATAAAAACACATGTTCTTAACGAAAGTAAGCCAATAATACAAAATATATACTTTAATAATACTTGTATTAAAAATGCCACTAGTATTGCCGAAGAATTTTACAATTATTTTATAAAAAGTGTGTCAGACATTAATAGATTAATATCGTTCCAGCCAGACCCACTACTATAAATACAACTTTTGAAAGAGATTTCAACTTTATGAATGCTAAAAATATATTATTTAGATATACCCATAATCGGGCAATCTCTTGAAAACTTATTTAACTTGTCTATGACCAGAGGTACATTTCCCTCCACATGGAAGGAATCAGTTGTTTCACCAGTATCAAAAGCCAAAGGATCAAATAAATGTGAAGATTTCCGGCCAGTATTAGAAAAAATTGTGCAAACGCAGAATACTTCGAAACTAATGGATTTTTTATTGAAAATCAATCAGGTTTCCGAAAGGAACACTCATGTGAAACTGCACTGAACAATGTCCTGATAAGCTGGAAAGAAGAAATCGCTGCTGGAAACTATGTGATTGCAATATTCTTGGACTTTAAAAGGGCTTTTGAGACCATTGATAGGGATATTTTGGTGTCGAAACTTTAGGGATTTGGAATAAGGGGCCAAGAAATGAAATGGTTCAGTTGTTACTTTACTAGACGATCTCAAAAAACAAGCGTGAATGGAGTGCTATCTAGTAGTTTTGAAACAACGCTTGGTGTTTAACAGGGAACAATACTTGGTGCTTTGCTGTTCATCATATATATAAATGACATAGATGGTGTGCTTAATTACTCCCAGATCGCCCTTTTCGCTAATGATGCACTTATCTACATATCAGGAAAAGACCCTGAATGCACAAGATTGATTAAACATAACCTTTAAACATCTCATTGCGCTTATGGCTGAGATCGAATAAGATCTCTTTGAGGTGGCCGTGGTGTAAGGCAATTCTCTGAAAAAGGCTTTTTAGAGAATTTATATGTAGTTAAATGAAAATCCCGTCGGTGTCAACTCTGACATGAAGACATAACACTGATGTTGGAGTGGTTGCTGGCTGGGCTAAATGTAACGAACTAACAACTAGCACGTACTAAGACCCACTGGTTGAGGATGCACTAGCTCGTCCCATCCAATAAAAAAGACAGCCATCCTTTAAACAGAAAGTGGGCCTATTTATGGTATAAACAAAAATATAGCCCAAGTTCTACGACATTAATTATTTAAATCTTTTTAATTACACTTTACTTTCACACCAGACACAGCGACTACTCTTAGACATTCAGTTTTTTGGGCCAGTGCGCGCTTTCCTTGATTCAGGCCCTTAACATGACATAATGCTTTCGCTTCATATTGAGATAGTGCCAGCAGTTAGGAAAGTTATCGGAATATACGGCAATCCTGTTAGATTGTGTAACCGAGAGTACGAATAATGCCTTGTTGTGATTCCGAGGCGCACATGGAAGCTGAATTTTGTATTCTTCCAAAGGAATCCAGTTGGACAGCGTTTACACCGCATGTAGATATCCAGCCGCAAGAGTGATCTAGTGATCCCGATGTTCTATTCGCCGATCCAGCTTATTGGTGGAGAGCTTCATTCGAAATTCTATTGGATTATTCTCCAAGATTATAAATTCGATTTCGCGAAACATCCCTGACACGGTCCTGATAGAAACAGCGTTTGGGGCAACGACATTTGGGGCTCATCCTTCGAACATGGACAGTGAGATGGAAAAGATGTTACTAGAAACTAGGTGTGTAGAGTTGGATAGCGTAGATAAGATAGTAAGGTGACTTTTGGAAATGGTCCAAATCGGATCGTATTCACAAAGAAGTGCAGAAGAACTAGCGGCTTAAGACAACTTCTTACAAACAGCAATTCCATTAAAATATAAGAACAAAGATATCGACACCTTGAGAGCAACAGCGTTAAGAAGATTTATGCTGGAATATGAACGTCTTGGTCATATGACTAGAGCTAGTAAACCTCCGAGACCAGGCCAGCTAGTGTACTATATCGCGCACCACTGAGTGACAAAGAAGTTCCGTGTGGTATTTGATTGCAGCTATCACACAGAAAAGTGCAACCTCTTGCAAATTACGGCGAGATTTACATAAGATAATAATGCGTTTTTGCAAGCATCGGATAGCTTTCAATGCTGATATCAAGGTGATGTTTCGGCGTGAGTTTCACATGACACGATTGCGAGAGTATCGGATGACAGTTCTCACGTATGGTATGACATCGTCATCAAACAATGCATTAAGTGTGGGGACGCCAAGGAATATTTCAGGGAAGCAGTTCGTATAATCGAAAATATTTTTTTCGTGGATGATTAAGTCTCAGAAGGTGATAGCGAACAACAACTATTTATGTTAGCTAAGCAATTAGATGAGGTTTTGAGGACAGCGGGTTTTGAGCCACGAAAGTGCGCAAGTTCAACTCTAAAAAAGAAAGAAGGATGACTTTTGAAAGCAAGGAGCCAGCAAAAGTATTAGGTCTTCAATGGCTCATAGATACTGATGAGTTTATATTCGCAGTCAAGACACAATAAATTGATGGAGATCTAACAAAACGAAAGCAATTAAGTTGTATGGCATAGCTTTATGATCCAAATGGAAATATTGCGCCAGTAAAAACGTTGGGTAAGATATTATTTCAAGATATGTAGGGTGGAGTTTGGATTGGAGCCAGGTGTCAACTGAAGTAATGCACAGATGGAGGAATCTGTAGAAACAAATTCATGTCTAAAGTAGTCCAGAATTGATAGAGGGCTTGTGTGGAGCGTAGTGCCAAACATTCCCATTTGTGTCTAACGGATCAAACTGAATTTTAAAATTCGTCTAGAGCGGAATTCCGTAGCGACATCCTTGTGAGGAGAGTAGTTATTGGTGATAAGGTAGTATATCTGCAGATCGGTGGTGTTTTATCGATAAGGCAAAACGAGGATGCAGAAGAGTAGGGGAAGACAAGACAAGGGGAGTGTGCAATTGGTTTTCCCGCACGAATCAATAGCAAAGAAACTGAAGAATTTGAGAAAAAAAAAAAAACCAAATTCATCGCAAGATTTTTCTGATGCGCATCCGGAAGGTTTTTTTATTTTTATTCTTTGTAAAAGCATTTACATTTTATGTATTTAAATTTCTCAAATACCTCGCGGGTTTCTTCGCCATCGCTGAGAGTGTGAATCAATACAAACAAATGAAGAAAAAAAAAAAAACAATGAAAATCAACATAAGGGTGAATACAAAAAAATTAATAAATAAATAAAAAATAAATAAATAAATAAATAAATAAAATAAACATTAATGATTAATCGATCGATTTCATAAGAACTAGAAGTCATCCCAAAAAATTGCTCAAATGCAAGAAAGATAGAAAAAAAAACTAGCACAACATAAGCCCACATCTATAAGGTTTCGAACAATTTACCACACACTTACGAGGGCACCAGGATAATTCAATGAATGCATTCGGGGGGAGTCCACATAGATGCACTCCGCCAACCCTGGCGTAATCGTCTCCGCCCACTGTTGCAGAGATTGCAGGATCCACATCAGCATTTCTAGATGTTTAAGTAAGTAGAATAAGTTAAGTATTTTACAAATTCAATTGTGACGCTCAATATATTGTAAATACGAGTATCCATAAACTTAACTGAAAGTAGAGTACAAAAACAAAAGAACAGGCAAATTTAAAATCTTACAATATTTGCCCATATATGATATATCGGAAGCAAAAAATATTGTTGTATCGTGTGTTGTTCTTCACAACTTTATTATCCAACAAAAAGGCCTGGATTTAAAAAGTTTACTGGATGAAAGTGTTGGGACCGAAGTAAATGGCATAATATAAATTATAATGAAGACAATTATGGATAGTGATAAGAGCATCTAGAAAAACAAAAAAGCTACTGTATATGTGGAAGTGTGACAGGATTAAGCAGACATAGCATGATTTATCGAATTATTTCCTTTTTCTTTATTTGAATATAAAAATGCCAACCAGCAACAAGCTATCTCTTGGAATGAGCGCGATCTATAGCATATCCACTTATACAGAGGAGGATAAGTTTCCCTCAGCTGATCTGGAGGAGGTCAAAGTTTCAATAGTTAGATTGAAAGAAAAACGAGACCAGATCTGCTTTTGCGACGACTTCTGCGAATTCGTATCTGCGATAGAAAATAACACCACACTGCCGAAGCTGAAAAAACGGTACAGTAGTGCAAGTGCAAATGCCACTACAACAACCCCATGTCAGGACCATATGGGGGAATTTGATGTCTCCTTAACTAAATGAAAATGATTTCAAAACTGCTTTGTATAGCGATCCATCAGAACGATCAAGTTGCTCCAGCATTCATTTTTGTGTACTTATGTGTACTTATGCAAGTTACTCACCGGGAAAGCTAATCGGACAATGGGTGAGTGGCATTTTACCAATGATACCTAATACGAACCATGAGATCGGCTCAACCAGCTCTACGATAAGAAATGCCCCACCTGCCAGGAACGTATTGCAGTCTGAACTAAGGGCCAATGACCTCCAGCGAATGGCAACCGTAATGCATGAGACTATACGTCAGCTTCGGCCCCAAGCTTCGAAACAGGAAGGCAATATGAGTTACAATGACAACGAGTCATGGGTTTAATGCAAACACCTGAAAGGAAGACTTAATTTCACGGAATGCTCATGTATTCATGGGAGCAAGGATACTAAAGCAAAACTTGTGTTGGAGGCACAAATTCCAACCTTCGTTTATTGGGTATATATTTTAATTCGTGCGGATTTTTTTTTTTCAAAATTTAAACGTTTATTTAAGAAAAACATATACAATAGTATTATTCAAAGTATTGCCCATCTGAAGCTATGACTTTTCCTCATCTTTCTTGCAATTTGTGGATCCCATCCCAAAAGAACTGCGCCGGCTTGACAGCCAAGAATGAATCAAGCCAATTTTTGATATTCTGCTCTGATTTGAACCGTATTTCAGTGAGGGCGTTCTGCATCAACCGGAACAAATGGTAGTCAGAAGGGCAAGGTCTGGGCTATAAGGCGGGTGGGGTAAGACTTTCCATCCACTGTTTTCCAAATAGTTCTTAACCGGAATAGCAACGTGGGGCCGAGCGTTGTCATGATGGAAAATTATTGCCTCGTGTCTGGTCGCATATTCCGGGCGTTTTTCGGATCCTGCTCTCTTCAAACGGATTAATTGTGCTCGGTAGCGTTGTCCATTGATGGTTTCATCCAGTTTAAGCAGCTCATAATATAGCACACCCATCTGATCCCACCAAATACAGAGCATTACCTACGCGCCATGGATATTCGGCTTTGCCGTTGATTTGGCTGGTTGGCCGTTTTTCACATATGATTTTTTGCGCTTGGGGTTGTCGTAATGGATCCATTTTTCATCACCAATACGAATCCGATGCAAAATGACTTCCTTTTGTGGCGTTCCAGCAGCATTTCGGACATGCAAAACCGCCTTTCGACGTCTCTCGGCTTGAGTTCATGTGGAACCCAATTTCCTTGCTTTTGAATATATCCAGCTGCTTTTAAACGTTTTGAAATGGCTGCTTGAGTGACACAAAAAGATTCTGCGAGCACTTCTTGTGTTTGGCAGCAATCTTCCTAGAGTAATGCTTCCAGTTCTACATCTTCGAATTTTTTTGGCTGCCCAGGACGTTCCTCGTCTTCCAAGCCAAAATCACCACTTTTAAATCGTGCAAACCACTTTTGGCACGTTCGCTCAGCTAGCGCATGTTCACCATAAGCTTCCACCGAAATACGATGACTTTCGGCAACAGTTTTCTTCATATTAAAGAAACACTTTTTCAGGCACAAAGTTCGACATATTTGAGTGAAAAAAAATTATTGTTGTTTACGCTTCAAATGAATAACATATACTGAAATGATGTACAATGACAGTAGCTTTCCAACGCATGTTCCAATGGAATAATAAGAATGGAATAATACAAGTTACGCCATCTCTTAGCAAACCGCACAAATAAGTTATAGAATTAAGTTATATACCTCAACAAGTTAGGCCCGGACCTAGATCCGGGGGCTCCTGATTACCACAGTACCGTGATTTAAGTCCTGATGCCATTGGTCTTCCCCCACTTTTTATCCGACAACGTAATTAAGGGCGAAGCCTTGATAACTGGGCGGATGCCCAGTTTCAATGACAGTCCTAGGTCCCGACAGCAAGACAAATGTTAGAATTTTTGGGCAAGTAGGTATCCGCGCACAGCATATAATTACCGTGCCAACAACAGCGGACAGTAAAACCGAGAGTTCGTTCGCAGACTTAACCGATGGCAAAAACTTGGGTCAAATTTTATCCTCGGTGGCGACTTCAACGTGAAACATACGTATTGGGGCTCAATACGCATCTTAACGAAAGGCAGACTACCTCGTTTAGACAGGTAAACCAACATATTCGCACACTGACACAAATAAAATTGCTGACTTCGTCGACTTTTTTATTGCAAAAGGGGTACCTATATTCCTCACGAAAACTGTAGAATGCTTTGACCTATGCTCAGATCATTCACCAGTAGTTCTAAAAATCGGCGGGATCTTTGATAAAATCGAAAGCACCTAGATTGACGAATAAGAAAACGAACTGGGACGACTTTAGAAAAAAACTGCAAAGAAAACATTGTCCCAAGCGTACCACTTACGACTCCCATTGAGATAGAAAATGAAGTCGATAAGCTTGTGGAGACTATTCAAATGACTGCGAGGAATAACACACCTTTTTTATACGACGACGGATACGAAATAAAAGGCAAATATATCCGCCCGACATCGAGGACCTTCAACGTGAAAAAAGGAAAGCACGAAACAGGTGGCAAAAATCACGTGCACCCCTACACAAATCTTATTTAGACTACCTTTTAAATAATCTAAGGCAAATGCTGCAGAATTTCAGAGACCGTGAAACATCACGTTACCTTGAAAGCTTGACTGCCAAAAAAACATCAAATTACTCGCTATGAATATGAGCGAGTCTACCAAGAAACCTATAATGCACTCTTCGCCATTACGGAAAGCCAACGACGAATGGGCAAAAGGAGACGTAGAGAAAGAAAATTTATTTGCCGAACACTTGAAAAAAACTTTCCAACCGTTCGAAGGACGACAACTTACTGAAGATCACGATGTCAGCACAGGGCTTGACAATTATATAATATAATACGTATCACTGAGTTACTTCATATAATAAATGCTTCAATAAGACTTTTGCGTTCTCAGCCAATGGAAAGTCGCCGAAGTTAAAATGATTCCGAAACCAGGAAAAAATCTTAACAACAAAAAATCGTAAAGACCAATTTCGCTCCTGCCGATAACTTCAAAAGTATTCGAAATTCTTCTATACGGTTGAAACATATAAGTGAAGAGAGACGACTAATTCCGGATCTCCAGTTCGGCTTTATTGTCAAGTATTCGACAATAGATCAGATATATAGGATCTCAAATGAAATTGAAAACGCCTTATAAAAAAGGCAAATATGCTCCAGCGTTTTTCTTGATATGTCACAAGCCTTCGACAAGGCAGGGCCCTGAGGTATAAGCCCTGAGGACATGGGTCTGAATACTCGGAATTCAAAGAAATTCACGCTGGTGTGCCACAGGGAAGTATTCTTGGTCTCTACTTATTCCTACTGTACACAAGAGATATACCTACGGATGAAAAGACAGTAGTATTCACGTTCGCGGACGATAGTTGGTGATAGTTGGTCCACCGTAAACATAGGGGATGAGGAAGAGGATCTTCCCAATGTAGATTTAAGTCAGCTGACCACAACTCTTGAAACAATACCTTGAATAATAAGGCCGACGGGGCGAGGAAACCAAGAGGGTCGAAGATACACGACACTTCCGAAAGCAAAGATCGGCGGGTGGGTGGATCAACGAAACTCGAACTCGAAATTTTATAAGGAAACTCATCTCTAAGGGTGTCCCAAAACATCCCGAGAACCTTTACAAAACCACTTGTACGTCCAGGGTCAAACATCGAAGTATAACGATCTTCTTCCGCCAAAGTTTCAAGTAACCGCAAACAGCTCGAGCTCCATTTTCGAAGTTAGAGTATGGCTTCAGATAGTAACGACACGAGTTCTGATTTAAGTGCGATCAATCCGTTTGACGAGGTGAACCCTGTCATCACATCGTCCACGTAGACATCTTCGAGAAGAACGTTGGAAGCAGAAGGGTATCTCACCTGGTAGTCTTCAGCTAACTGTTTTAAGACGCGAACCGATAGAAACGGGGCAGCCGCGGTACCATATGTTACCGTATGCAACCGAAAATGCATAATTTCATCATTGAAGTTTTCCCGCCACACGATACGCTGAAAATCAGAGTGTTCATCGTCTACTCAGATTTGTCGGAACATCTTAACGACATCTGCTGTAAAAACTACACGATGTTGACGGAAACGTAAGCACACGCCTATCAAATACCGCTGGATTGGTGGACCGAATAAAAGTGAATTATTCAACGACACTAAATGCGAATCCTTTGTAGAACCGTCGAACACGACCCGTATTTTCGTTATCGAAAGTTCTTGTTTTAAGACCGCGTGATGTGGGAGATAAAAATGCTTCCCAGGACTGCACTGCACTGATCGAGAGGGATGCGCGACATATGTTGGAAATATTCAGCCATGAAGTCTATTCGACGAAGTTCTGGATTTAACCGAAACCGACGTTCTATAGGGTATAATCTCGAGAGTGCAGCACCTAGGGTATCACCAAAAACCGGATCACGGTTTTTGAAGGGCAACGATACGACTTATTTCCCATCAGAAACACGACTGAAATTGCCTGAAATGTTGCTCGGCTGGATCGACAACTGCAGAATTACGGCTTAGTGGAGGGACGTCTTCCACCTCCCAAAAACTTCTAAGCAAACTATCGATATCTTTTGTTAAGTGAAAAGATTCGACCGAAGGATTATCCGAGTTGTTAAAAAACTCCCCTGTAACTACTCATCCAAATAAAGTGTTTTGGGCAACAAGCAAACCCTCTTCTTCTTTTATTTTTCCCGCCTGTATAATGCACCAAAGTCTATCGGCACCGAGAAAAATATCTATTGGAGACGAAATATTAAAGGTAGGGTCCGCGAGATGTAATCCAGTAAGATGTGGTCAAGCAACATTGTCGATATCCTCACCTGGAAGATTTTAAGTCAGTTTTGTAAGAACAAATGCCTCCACTGCTATGGCACTTGAATGAACTAGGGACGAAAGCTCAAATGAAACAAGACCCTTGGTATAATCTGCATCTAACGACAAAAGTCCACGAATGTTAATACGCGCATGCGAACGAGGATAGACCAGTCGTTTAGCGAACGACTCCACGACAAATGATCACTGCGACCCGGAATCCAACAAGACTCTGCACACAATAGGTTTACCTTGAACATAATTAACCGTTGCCAAAATAGTAGGAAGAATTGTCTGTTTGCCGCGATGAGGTTTAAGCGAAAGATTATTGACGAGTGGCGAAGGTTGTGCAGGCGAATTAGGCACTTTCGATTGATTGTACGATGATAAAGTGGGCGATGAGGACGAGGAAGAGCAATGGTTGGACGACAAAGATTGTTTCGACGTTGCATTTTCCAAATGTACCAAATTGCGGTGCGATGATTTGCATACACGGCATCTAAACGTAGATCGACATTTATTGGCTGAATGTCCAACCCGTAGATAAATAAAACAGAGCGAATGGGTTTTAACGAACTCGCGCCTCGAATGAATGTCTAACGAAACGAACTTTGGACACTGGGGTAATGAATGTAAATCAGAGCAGTTAGGACACAGGTTACAATTCCTTGATTTCCGACACATGTGATCGGAGAGGTGTTGTAGGACTGAGCGAGAGTTAGATTGGCACGATTCAAGCGCATTGCATTATTTCTGTAGTAAGTTCAAAAGTAAATCAATGTTTATATTGTCTCGAGCGCACGAAAATTTTTCCCCCGCTCGGCAAGAATCATGATGTAGTTTTCGCACTAGAAGGTGAACTAACCATGGATCGCGAGAAGTCAGATTAAGTGCATTAAGTCCCCGAACGACTTTGTTAGCACCATCAGTAATTTTTCGAAGGGTTTGTATGTTGCCAAAATTCACGGACGGAAGCGACAAGTAGGATTGAATAAAAGATATAATAATCAAATATTCTTGATTGTACGGCGTTTTCAACCGGGATCAAGCTTCGGTGTAGTTCACGTCGGAAATTGAAATGTGCTGAATAAGCGAAGCAGCTTCAGATATTGAAATTTTTGCGTATTAATTCTATAAAAACTCCGTATGAAAATGAGGCAAAATATTTAGGAATAACACTTTACAGCAAAATGCAGCAGCGTGGACAGTTATAGCGGCAACATATTAAACACAAACCCGATGATTACATTCATTGAATGTAGATTTATTGATTAAAGACATGCAAGAGACGGTAAACAAAAACGGAACCTATCTAAACGAATATATAAGTCCGAATTCGAGGAATCACGCAAAAAGAGTGAATATGAAATTAAAGCTCTACTCGAAGCGATCAAAAATGGAACATATACCGTCTCAATGATATGAAAATTGCCCAAGAGACATGTGTGAAGAGGGTAGAGGAAATCAAAAGAATGAGTGATTTTAGTGAGTCATTTAAGTCTGAGAGTAAAAAAATAGCAGAGGATGTGAAAAAGATGGCAATAGCCAATGTTGTCAAAGACATTAAAACCAATATTGAGAATGGGGTAAGATGGATAACAGAATTAAACAAAAGCTAAACAAAATTGAACTACGCAGAACAGCTCAAACAAGCAATATACAATACATAAAACCAAAAGTAAACAATTGAACTCTACGACAAAAAAGGACAAAAAATAAATATAGACCCGGCATTTCTTTCTTTCAAAGTTGATAATGTATCGGTACAAAAAATAGAGAAAGAAGTAAAACAAAAACTTGGAAAAAAATACGAGGTAAAAGTTTTTAGCAAAAGGCGTCCACAAGTGATGATAACCGATATGAATGAAAAATGGAGCAACGATCTGGAAACGGCTAATAAAAATCAAAAACAGAGAAACATTTTATACAGTCATTGAACTTGATGATGAGGGTGATCCCAGAAATGTTATTGATAACAGCAAAATCAATGTCGGTTTTGAGAAATGTCGTGTTTTTGAACATTTTAATTTAAGTAGATGCTATAACTGCTGCGGATATCGACACATCGCTAAAAATTGTAAAAGTACTACAAAATGTTCGAAATGCCGTAGTAACAATGATACCCGAGAATGCGAATCTACTTGTGTAAATTGTGTATGGTATAACGGAAAGTATATCTTAAACCTTGACACTAAACATGACAGTCGGAACGTTACCTGTGTGGTATACAAAAGATTAATAGTCGGCAAAAAATAGAAATGTAATACACATAGCAACAAAGCACAATAAGATGTATGTAATGTAATGTAGATAATGTAATATTCAAGGTCTAACTGGTAATATAGCAGAAGGTGAATTGAACTTTGTGGATAAAAACTTTGACTTTATAATACTTTCTGAAACTCATCTTACTGAGAATATTAATGATAGTGAAATTTCTCTTAAAGCCTACTTGCCATATCGGTGTAATAGCGAATCAAGATATACGGGAGGTCTCTGTATATATGTTAAAAAATCGTTTGATATCTGCGTAATCAAAAGAAAATCTATACAAATGGAAATTAATTCCTAGTCGTAAAAATCACAGCTAATAACATAACGAATTTATACACTTAGTGGCAGTTTATCGGTTCCCAAGTTCTTCAGAAATAGTGTTCTGTAACCTGTTTAAGGAATGCATAGAGGAACTTGTTGTCTCAAAAAGGCAATTTATAATAGCAGGCGATGTAGACTAATGATATAAGAAATACAATTGAAGTTGAAAACAACTGCAGACAAAAAGTAAAAGAGCCGGCAAGAATAACAAAAACATCAAGCATGTTGATCGACTATGTTATAACAAATATGGAATATGTTACCGCCAAGACAAACATCAAGTTTAAAATACAGTAAGTGATCACGAAACGAATGTAATTGAGAACAATAAAAGGAAAAGGACCTTGGAAAGGAATGTCAACACTAAAACTGATCGGTTTATTTACAACAGGTCACTATTTCTCCACCAATTAAGGAACAGCGAACTTAATACAAATAACGATGATCCCAACATAATCGGAATGGTGATTAAAAATGAGTTGATCAGAATTACAAACACGATGATATTCACAAAAGCCACTCAACGAAATACGAATAAATGGTACAGTAATAGTCTATTATATATGAAACGTGACAAAATTGCAAGTTATAAAGAATTTTTGACATCTGGGTGTAATGTGACATGGGACAGATACCGTGTTGATAGAAACAGATATAAGGCTGAAATTGTTGAACAATATAGTAGTATAGTATAGTAGTATCAAACAGATTATCGAAAGGGTACAAGACCAAAAATTTATGTGGATTGTTATAAGAACATATGTTTTTAACGAAAGTAAGCCAATAATAAAAAATATATACTTTAATTATACTTGTGTTAAAAATGAAGCTAGTATTGCCGAAGAATTTAACAATTATTTTACAAAAAGTGTGTCAGACATTAATAGAATAATACCGTTCCAGCCATTTCTCACCAGACCCACTGGTTCCGTTGTTACCTTACTAGACGTTCTCAAAAAACAAGCGTGAATGGAGTGCTATCTAGTAGTGTTGAAGCAATGCTTGGTGTTCCACAGGAATCAATATTTGGTGCTTTGCTGTTCATCATATATATAAATGACATAGTGTGCTTAATTACTCCCAGATCGTCCTATTCGCTGATGATGCACTTGCCTACATATCAGGAAAAGACCCTATTGAATGTACAAGATTGATTCAAGATGACCTTTTGAAATTGAGCTTATGGCTGCGATCGAATAAGATGAAGCTCATGTAAACAAATCCAAAGGTATGTCACTTAAGTATAGCATACCATTAAATTTACAACTGGAAAGCGAATTTAAAGAACAATTCAATAATATAAAATATCTAGAAATAATTATTGACGATAAACTATTATTTAGTATTCACTTAGAATATATCTTTAAAAAAGTAGCTAAAAAAGTAGCTAAAAAAGTAGGTTTTTTTCGGTAGAATAAAAAAGAAAATATCCTTAATTTGTGCAATAAATATTTATAATGTAATAATTAAACTACATTTTGAATATTGTTCATCTGTGTAGTGATAATTCGTTACATAAATTACAAAATATTAAAAAATATATCTAAGATATGTGGGTAAATCCCAATCCTATCAATTAAGAAATAGAGAGGATTTCAGATTACCACATTATGGTATGTGGGTAATTTAACACAAAATAGTTTAATCTACAAAGGTTGCCACTTATTTATATTTCATACACTTCTAAACTTTATAAAAACTGAATAAAATTTAGAATTTTAAAATGATATGTATTTTTATTCATATAAGCTAAAATACCCTCAAAATTTAAATTAAAATATTGTATTGAAGTGGAAATCGCACGTTAAAAGGAAACGTGAAGAACTCGACATTAGGCTTAGAGAAATGTATTAACTTGATGGAGACATTCCAATCTAAACTTATAAAGCACTGCTTTTATAAAGCAAGTGCTAAACGAAGAAACATATGTATTATATAAAAGTTTCAGAACAAAGCGCTAAAAGTAATCGTGAATGCTCCATGGTATCTAAGGAATAGCGATATTCACCGTGACCTAAGATTTGCTCCCGTAAAAGACGAAGGAGCAAGCTCTACTCGAAATCTTCATATTCAACCCAAAAATAATCCGGACATTGGACGAGACCAACCTTGTTATCCTACGTAGGATAAGACTGTTTGACTTAGCGCCGTAATGCAAATCGTGTGAACTTAAGGTAATAGAAGGTGCCTTAGCTGGAAGACTACCTAAAAAAAATGTGAACATTTTACAAAAGATGGAACTACTTGTTAAGGGAACTTAGTTGTAGTCTAGAAGAAAATGGAGGATTTTTTAGTGAATAGGAATCTCACACTACTATGAGCCCGTGCTTATGATCTGCGCTGCTATGCTTCTGTAGTAGGCAGCAGGTGTTTGTGCTTATGTGCCTGCTATGGTCATGTGATGGTGCTCTTATGAGCGCGTGTTTATGGTGTCTATGAAGCTTTTTATCTACCCAGCTAACACGATTCGATAACGAACGTGCCAGTGAGCAGAAAAGCAGCGCCAGCAAGCAGCCCAAGTGGTCAGACATTACACCAGACAATCCAGCATCAGCTTGTCAGTCAACCGCCATAAATGCAAGATTTGCGCAGCTGTTATCAGCAAACATGCTCAATATGTCCAGGAAACATGAGACACAATAGTGTATTGTATCCATATCGGTAAAGAATTCACCCAGCTGTTGCTATGAAGTAAGGGTTTACTCATGCATTTACCAGGAACCACCATTGGGAGGTAAGGCAAGCACTTCACTACGAATTTGGTTGTTTCCCTGCTGGAACAATTGCATTAGGACCGCTATTAAACACCTGGAGAAACTTCACAGAAATCTCTGAGGCATTGCGCGTAGAAAAATCCTCTCTACAAATCCTATGATGGCTATTGTTAAAAAAAAAAAAAAAAAAAAAAAACGATGGTCCTCAACTTACTACTGGACACCCAGTTAGCTCTCTATTCGCGACTAGTAGTAACCAAAACAGGACTACTGCAACTGTGAACAAAATTCAAATTCTGATTACAAGAGACAAACTGCTTTGGGCGCTACGGTATAATACCTCGGACGGTATAATTACTGCCGAGCTACAAATGTCCTCTGATATGATCTTGCCCACGCTAGAGAATATCATGAAGAGCTGTGTAGAACTGATCCATTTCCACTGTTTTCATTCCCAAGTCTGGAAAATGTTCTCATGTTATTCCAAAGAACTTCAGACCTATAAGTCTATTATCATTCTTTCTGAAAACTCTAGAACGTATGATTAATATCCATTCGGTGAAAACGGCTCTGCATTCGTTGACTAGCAGAGTCTAGTATGGATCAAAAGATCCATACAATATAGAGAGTACACAATGGTTGCTTTCTTGGACATTAAGGGCGCCCTTTACTAACGTCGACACACTCCAGGTAGACGACTCACTTGGGGAGTTGATCAGATCTGTGCTAAATAGCAGGATAATCAGCTGCAAACTGGGTTAAAGATCTGCTGAAAGATGTGTCAGGTAGTGGTGTCCCTTCTCTGAAATTTGGTGATCAATGAACTGCTGATATACCTGGAAGCGGGAGGTACAAGGGTGATTGCCTATAGCCGTCTCGTGTAAGCATTTTAACACCATCAAAGAACTCCTTCAAGTAAGTCCTAACATATTAACCCGTTGTGCAGATCTCTGTGGATTGGGAGTTAACCCCCCATAAAAGTGATCTTGTTCTCTTTTCCAGGAAATATGAAATTCTAACTATAGACCTTCCCTTAATAAACGGTACCAGTTTAGTGTTTTCCGATACAGCAAAATATCTGGGTCTCATTTTTGACTGGAAACTAAACTGGAAATCTAAAATTCAAGAAAGAGTCAGGAAAGCTACAGAAGCTTTATTCTCCTGCAAAAAAGTCATTGGGGACAAATGGGGCCTTCAACCTAGAATAACCCACTGACTATACATCTCGATCATAAGACCAATTCTCACCTACGGTGTTGTTGTCTGGTGGACGGCCTTAGACATTGCAGTCAACTGCAGCAAACTAAGCAGAGTCCAAAGAACAGCATGTCTTTGCATAAGCGGAGCTCTGCGTTCCAATTCGATGGCTCTCGGATGGTATTTGTTGCATTTTTCGTCAAAAAATTACGAACAATGATGGCACTGTGCGACGGTGCGTTATCATGCTGCAAAATCCACGAGTTTTCTGACCACAATTCTGGTCTCTTTCGGCGAATTGGTTCACGCAAACGTCTCATAACGCCCAAATAATACTCTTTGTTTACTGTCTGGCCTCCTGGAAAAAATTCATGATGCACTACACCGTTGTTATCCATGAAAACCGTAAGCATTGCCTTTTTTTGGCTGAAAACGACGTAGTTTTTTTGGTATCAACTCGTTTGGTGAACGCTATTCACTTGCCTGATGTCTGGATTGCGTGACGTACTCATAAACTCACGATTTTAGTTTTGTCTCCAGTAATGATCCTTTTGATGTATGTGGTATCGGATTCAGTCTCGCAAATCATCTCTTTTGCGACGTCAAAACGGTCTCTTTTTGCATGAAATTGAAGTCTTTTGGTACCAACTTTGCTGCTATACGACGGAAAACCAAATCATTAACCAAAATATCTTGGACGGATCCATGGGCAATGTTCAAATCATTGACAAACATTTCTTTTACTTCATCGATATTTTCGTCGGTTTTCGATGGTCTGCCACTGCGTTCATCACCTTCGATTGACTCACAACCACTTTTGAACCGCTCGTGCCACTGGTAAACGACCGTTTTTTTTAGAGAATCATGGCCGAAACACTTCTTCAACATTTCCAACGTTCGCGCACCATTAAATCAGGTTTCTACGCAAAATTTAATACAAATTTAATAATATCCATAGACTCCTCAAGCAGAGGGTAGTGGGTTCGAATCCCGTGCGAGGCAATTCTCTAAAAAAGCCTTTTCATGGAATTTTTATAAGTTATACGCAAATCCCGTTGGCGTCAGCTCTGACATGAAAGCGTAACACTGATGTAGTGATTGCTTGCTGGGCTAAAAGTAACGAACTAACAACTAGCACGTACTAAGACCCACTGGTTGAGGATGCACTGGCTCCAGTTTGACAACCACCTCTGGAAAAATATCGAAATCTAACACCTGAGTTTCAAAACTACCACACCACCCGCCCGTGCACTGGTGAAAAGCCAGTAAAAGGGTATTCATATCCCCTTGGTGCGCGCGCGGAATTATAAAAAAAGTTCGTTGCTGAAAATTTAAATCCATTTCTTAAATTGTAAGAAAAATCGCCAACACACACAGAAATAGATGTACTCTTGGCTACGTAACTTTTGCAAATGTTAAGCTATGACGCTAAGATTTAGAGGGAATGTCAACAACAGATGTACCCACTTAGCAAAAAAAAAAAAAAAAAAAAAAAAAACTCAAATCGAAACAATGGGAGCGCCACACGGTGGTTATTCATCAATGTGTTCCAATTACAAATTTACAAATTTACCAAGTACTTTTAGTTCTATCGTTATATGCGTTGGTTGATAGAAGCCCAATGGTAAGTATGTCACCATCGGTGTATGGTGCTGTCCTTAGTTTTCGACCCGTCTGTGAAAACCAAACTCCAGCCTTTAGATCTTAGATCGGTAAATAGATGGTAAATAGATGGTGACGTGGTCATTTTAGGATATTGTGGCAGTACCATTAAGAAAGATGAGGAGCTTATGTTCCATGGTGGATGCGAATGAGAGTGTTTGCTAAAGCAACCTATGGTAATTTTCATATTTTTTGCCATTATTAAAGATGAGAAAATAGCAGTTTGGAAGCGCTTGGAGCTTTTTCTGTTCATACAAGAGATGACGTCTCTGTCAATGATTGAACCATTTGAGAAAGAGAGTTTTATAGACAGTATCGCTTTTGTTGCAAGTATTCGATCTTCTATGGTTGGTAGTCCAGCTTCCACTCATATGTTCTTAATGGGGCTTGTGTTAAAAGCACTAATAGTCCTACGGGCCGCTTAATCATAAGGTGCCTTTGTAATATTGATTGTAGTTTTGGGCTGTTGCCCAAGAGGAATACTATAGACCGTAGTAGATTTTACTTAAAACTACAGTTCTCGAAATTGAGCAAAGGGTGTTAATGTGCGCATTACCTTTTTTACTGGCTAGATAATTGACAATGTTTGCCCTCGCAGTTAGGCTTTTTTTTAATTATAATCAATGATACTTCCACTTATATCTATTATTTAATACTATGCCAAGAATACTTAGATTGGTAAAATTTTTAGTATTGATATTTTTATACTTAAGACTAAAATTGTTGCATGAGGTCTTACGACAGATGTGTAAGGTTTTGCTTTAACGACATTTTGATATGTCGTTAATAGCATTCAATAATACATTTTTTGTTACACTAAGATCACTTTGTTTACTCAGAATGTATGTCATCCGCGTAAAAACAGTGATTAAGGGTTGTATGTGTCTAAAATTTTGTTTATATCGTCAAAGGCAATGATGAATAACACGACTGATAATAGCGACCCTTGCACTTCCATTAAAAAGTGCAAAAGAAGGCGAAAAACAGTTGTTAGATTTTACGCAGATACTTTTATTGGTGAGGAATAAATAAATAAAATTATAAATTTTGGGATCGATACCCCATGATCTTAGTCTATCTAGGACTAGGTGGATGCCTATTCTGTCGAACGCTTTTTCGAAGTCCAATGCAAGAATTGTGACAAACAGATAGAGTAGCATATTTTCTGTTGATGAAGTTCCGGTGGAAATTTGCGTCTTTAGAGAGGTTTAACCAAGTAAGAACGAAGTGTGAACTAATGTCGGAAGGGGAGTATCTATGAATCTAATAGTTTTTTGACTATGGTCGCAGGTTAAGCAGCGAATGTTATGCCATATTTTACTACAAGATGAATTTGAAATTCATAAAATTCTGCAAACATTTTGCTTTGCTGGATTTTAGTTCTCTGCGAAATTTATCATTGTTTTTTTTTTTTTTAATATTATTATGTTATGCTGATTAGGATACCATTTGAAACGCCTCCATGCTGTGACTGTTTCATTTCTCAGGAAGTTTAGCTCTTGTACCCCATGGTAGTTAGTTTAGGGACTTTAGGCGAACTATGGGGGAGTGATTTGTTTGCTGCTGTGCTAATGGCTTTGGGAAGCTGAGCCGCTTCCTTGTTTATATTGGTCGAAGTGTTACATACAAATAATAGGAGTGATCGCTATTATGAAGATCATCCAAAATTTTCCAGGAGGTGTGAGCATATAATTCAGGTGAGCAGCACGTTTTTTCGATATGTGTCAAAGTGTTGTGCGTGGAAGTGTGGGTGGGATCATTTAGAATTATAAGATTTGAGTCTGATAAAAAATTTTCTAGAATGGTTACTCTGTGATTGGTGATAGACGAACCATAAAGCGAACTCCAGGAGTTAAAATCATCTGATATTATAATTGGAGTAATAATTTGCTAATATTGGCTAAGTCATTTGCCGTAAAAACTTGGTCAGGAAGAATATAAATACAGACTATAGTTAATATGCGTTAAAAGTGTATTTCATAAGCTAGGGTTAAGATGTTCAAATTTATAGCTATTGGCTTATGCGGGATGTTATATTTTATTAAAATACCTTGTTTGGATGATAAGTTTATAGGAAAGTTATGGAAATTCCCTAAATATGTTTCTGGTGGTTTTGATTTGAAATTGAATGCGCAGTGTGTTTCTTGAATGGATAAGATACTGAGACTATATTCTTTTATTTGCATGTTGAGTTCGTAGTAGTTGTTTAGAAAGCCTTTCATGTGCCATTGTAAGATATAAATTTTAAGTTGAGGTATATTAAATTGTTGAGATCTCGAACGTCGTGGCCCCACTGGCCGGAACCAGAACAAAGAGAGCCAGAATTGGCTACCCTCGCTCCCACTCCCGCAAGTGAAGTCTACGACGCTTTGATAGATATATTGTTGTTTTTATGCATTATCATCCGTATCAGATGTATTCATATAGTACGTATTAGCATTTAACATTTTTTTTTCGTAAGTTAAGTAATGGTGACTAACCGCTGTTGGTTAGTGATGTAATGGGAAGAGGTATGTGTAGAGATGGATTGTTTGAGATGATAGAGAAGTTCAAGCTTTTTTCATTATTTTTACTTATGGTAGTGTTGTTGATATGGTATGAGTTTTGGTTGGTGTTGTTTATTAGTAATTTTATCGTTATTAATAGGTTAAGCGTGAGGGGTTGATGGTTTCATACTGTTTATTGTAGTGCCTTTTAGTGTGGCTTTTTGGGCTTGTACTGAGTATGAGATTACATTAGATGTGATTAAAGGAAGGACTGATTGATTATATATACGTTTGGTTTCTGCCATTATGCATTTATTGCGAGTTTTGATTTTCAGATGTAATCAGATGATTACAAAAGGAGAGCAATCAGGGGGCCAGCCACCTAATTCAAACGTTCAAATATTTCTTTTTTATTTAACAAAATTTTTTTTGTACTATTTAATAGCAAAATAATAATATATAATTATCATAAGATTATATTTCATTTTCCGCAAAAAAAAATCCTTAAAAACCTTCAAAATTTAACCCCGGACATGAAACTACTCCCTTAACTTTTTATTTCACCATTTATAAATGTTGTTCCGCAATTTTTCAAGGTCCTAGGCTCCGTGGTTGCCTTGCTCACCGTGCAGTTTTCCGAAAATCTCGAAGTTTACGGTTGGTCAGTATTCTGTTGTTGATTTGGGAATTCTTTATAATCTGACAGCCCATTTCGTTTTGGTAACCTAAATTTTTTTGCCATATGCCTTAGGCTTTCCGTAATTAAAGCACTTTATTTCCTGACTACTTATCTTTGCGAGATTTTTTGAGGTAAGATACTTTTGGATGTAAGTTCTAAGAGATTAAACCGTTGCTCTTCTTCGCATGAAAATTTTCTTGCTTCGGGGACACTTCTTGAACTTTGTGTTATCACATACATATGTTGATAGTGTTGATGTCACTGGTTTATATTGAAATTCTTGTTGTTACTGCGATCAGTCTGCTCCGAAGCAGAATACATGTGTATCCGGCATTAATATCTTCTGAATTTTCTTAATAGGACCAGGGTTACCAGTATTTATTATACCAAAGTGGTATTCGTCTTTCGCTTGAATTGTATTTTTACACTCTTTTTTGGTTTTTGTTGTTTTTAAAAGTTGTTGCGGTGTTGCCATATTTAAATGTACCATGCGTTTATTTGGTTACAAATAATTGTAATATGTAATATTAATCGTAATATGGATGTTAAAACCCGTAGTATAGAAAACATACAATACAATCTCGATAATTCGTTATGCTAAGGGACCGAAGGTTTAATGCGAATTATTGAGGTTTTTGAAAGAGTGGGATTGCAAATTGTTAGGGGTTAAAAATAGGAAAAATTTACGATATTATCAGTTTTAATTAAAATTATTATACAATATATGTACATAGATTTCACGTAAAAATGTAAAAATGAAAAAAACGAAAAACAACGTAAACTAAAATATGAACTTCGTTATTTTTGAAAAAAAAAAAGTGGAAAAGAAATCAGTTAAATTTTTTCTGACGAAGAGATTGTTGACTTGGTCGATTAAGTTCAGTCCATGTTCACCATAGTAGAAAAAGCATCGTCATTTATATAGGGTTTTCTAATAACGACTTGACAACTTTTTTTCAAATAAAAGGCAAACCATTTGAGATATTTTAAAAATGGAATGGAACTTGACTTGGTTCATATGGCCACCGCGGGCACGTTTGCAGCGGTCGATTCGTTGGACTCAATTTTCAAAAATTCGGCCACACATTTCTGTCGAAAGGGCCGCTATTTCGCGTTCAATGTTGGCTCTGAGCTCTTCCAACGTCGTACGCGTGTTGGCATAAACCAATGACTTAATAGTCAAGCAACGGTTAGTCGCACGAACGAGGCGGCCAATCAACTGGCCCATGTCTTGAGATAACACGCTCACCATATTTACTCTTCAATAAATCGATTGTAGCGTGTGCTGTGTAGCTTGTTGCACCATCCTGTCGAAACCACATGTCGTCCAAGTCCATATCTTCCAATTCGGGCCAAAAATAATCGGTGATCATGGCGCGATAACGCTAACCATTCACAGTAACGTGACGATCGTTATCGTCGACGATGGCCCAATAAGGCCGCCGGCATGCAAACCGCACCAAACAGTTATTTTTTGTGGATGAAGTGGTGATTCATGAAGCACATGTGGGTTTTCACCCGACCAATAACGCATATTTTGCTTATTGACGAACCCATTGAGCTAAAAATGAGCTTCGTCACTGAAGATGATTTTGCGATGGAATTCATCATCTTGGCGCATCTTCTCCAGAACCCAATCGGAGAACGTACGTCACTTCAAATGGTCCATCGGCTTCAATTCTTGAGTCAGCTTGATCTTGTATTGGTGTAAACCCAGATCCTTACGCAAATTACGCCATAATATGGTCTGAGCGATGCCCAATTCTTGAGAAAGCCGTGGAATTGACTGTTTGGATCGTTTGCTACGGACGTCTGAACGGAAGCGATATTTTCGACACTTCGACCAACCCGTTGTCTTACTGACACGGCAACATCACACAACGAATATGTAGACTCCAATTTTTGCACTAAACTTGTTATTGCCTGTCTATTAGGGCGAGAATTACGACCGAAAATTGGAGTTAACGCTCTTAAAGTTGCAGTCATCGACTCCGAATATCTGTAGAAAATTTTTATAATTTAGTGTACTTTACCATGATGAAAATGAAATGTTGAGTTTACTGAATAAATTGACAGTGACAGTTTGATGATTAGTGAAAGAGTGCGTTCACAAATTAAATTCAAAGTTTTCAAGTCCCTATTTTAAAACCCTATATTATTTCAAGTGATAGTGTAATTCACTTCACGATCAGACGGTTGGGGTTCAATACCAGCCGTGACCTAAAGACTTTTTTTTCAGACAACTAAAATCTTGTGAGATTATTACAACAATCAAGTCAATTACCACTAATAATTTAGTCTCTCCATTAAATGTTGGCTGTCACACATGGAGCGAAATAACCACTGAGCCCAAAAATCTTTCTTTTTCTCTCTGTCCCATTTTCCTAAAAATTTAACACGTGCTCAGGCACTTTAAGTGTATTCATACCCACAAAAAAAAAAAAAAAAAATGTAAACAAACGTTATTCAGAGAATTGAAGAAAGACGTTGATAAAGAGAAACGTTTAAGTGGCCCTGGGTACGAAAATTAATACGAATTACCGAAGGGATTGAAATGTAATTGTTCCAAAGGTTTAAAAACTTATTCCAGATAATGCGACTATTCTATAAAAATGATTTTTATAAGGTATATAACTTTGGAAAGCTCTTTTATGTAGAGCTTAAGATACAAGAGGTATAAGATGATTAAAATAAACTTATAATTACCCACATCGGAAGCTTGACAGGTTTCGTCCAGGTAGGACTTTTAAGCTTTGTTTTCAGCAAAAGCGCCTTAAAATCATAAGGATATGAATGCCTCAAAACCAAGGAAATGGTGGAGGTAATTTATTTTTAAACGAGGAACTGTTCTCAGGTTTAAATAACAAAACTAAACTTAAGACTATGTTAAATGGTGAAGCAGATCAAGTTTAAGGCGGGAGGTGGTACGGTTGAAATAAAAAACGCTGATGTTTGCGTTGGAACTATAAGAGGTGCGGTTGACCGGCAGAAGATAGAAGAAACGAGGACAACGTGAATTACGTGGGTTGGTGTTAAAAGAAATAAGGTTGCAAAGGAATGCGCAGTCGATAGAACCTGAGAGTAGTCGATTAATAAAATGAATGCTAGCTATATACCTACTTTGTTCTAAGGAATTAAAATTGATAAGTTTAAGCCCAACTGATAGCGAGGTAAAATTAAATAGTGTTCCAGGGCAGACCACGGAGAGCAAATTATAGGAATCGATGTTGTATACCCTTGATTTGGGGTAGTTGATCTCCCTTTCAAAAATGCGTGTTGTCTAGGCGAAGTAAAAAACTTGCAAAGCATACGGCTTCATATAAAGTGCTGTCAAAGATTTTAGATATATGAGATGATAATTGATAATTTCATCATTTGATCCCTTTTGTTGTATAGAAGTTATAAAAGCGGTCTTCTAAATCTGGGAAAATTCTCCCTGTGTAAGAGATAGAGGAAATATATAAGAAAACTTTTCTTCAATAACATCTGGATCGAAATTTTAAGAGAGAGAGAGGTACTAAAGGAGAAATTTGGTAGGTTAAATAAGTAAGAAGCTTTCGAAAGTAAGAGAGGGAGGATACCCGTCGTACCTATTTCCGCTATTGACGAATTGAAAAAAAAAGTACTAATTCGATGAAATGGAGATAAGTGCCAAGATAGTTTGAAGAATTGGTGCAAATCCCTTGTCAAAACTAACGGAAATATTATCCCCCGAAAATATTTGTAGGGAATATTCACTATAGATAACTTAGAAATTATTGGTATTAGACTAATAGTTTTATGAAATAGGATTCTTGTCAAGAAAGTGCCTTTAACTCTAGAAAATGTATGGCAAATGGATTCCTATGCTGCGCCACAAAGAATACTCGATTCGATGGATTAGCTACACCCAGACTGTAAAATAAAGGGCTATGTAGGGTGTAATCAATAATTTAATAAATAATTCAATTTCTTAAATTGGTATTTGGGTTACCTTGTCGTAAAAGAAAAATTGTCCTTCCTGTTTTTTACATTTCGAAGCCCCAAATAAAAGTTTTTAATCTCTGCCAGAACATCTTTTGCCAATATAGGATTAATAGTTTTCCGAGCATACGCTAAGAATAATTGATTTTGTATTGAGATAAAAAAGAAAACAGATATACTTACAGATATACTCTTTTAGCAAAATTGTTGGTAATAAATTTAATGGTTCAGTTAAGTAGTCTTCAAAAACATCACTTTTCCCAAAGTCCAAAGTTGAGTTCGGCACGGCAATAAATTTTGATGTGTTCAATATAGTTTTACATTTGGTCGAATGTAAAACCTTTACGTGCTCTGTTAAAATATTATCTCGATTCTTACCAGCTTTATCAAAAAGAACAAATATCAAATGAAAAAGCGATAGTAATGATGGACTTAAGCAAACATTTTCACGAAATAATTTAGAAGAAATAAAATGCCCTTCAGTTGGATTAATTGATGCAATAATAGAAGCTCCAGGGGCAACATTGAGCATATTGCTTACCGTTCGTTCTGTCATACAGTTCGTCTGCATGAAGTGGATAAGATATTCTTTATTTGATGATAACTTTTCTATGTCATCAATGCAATAATGTTCATTATATGATGGTGAAGTATATTCATTATTAATAAAATCTTGTTTACTTTGATTAAAAGATGATTTAAGTTTCTCCTCTGCTGGTTGTATTTTAATGTCGTTATTTCCCCACTTTAATTTTCCTATAATAAAAAAAAAAATAAAATCAAGAAGAAATTCAAATTAATACGAAAATCTCTTTATTAGCAATTAAAAATATGTGCACGAAACGCAGAAAGAATATTTTTTTATGTTGGTTAAGGGGTTAGACCACTGTAGAGGCCGTTAAAATAAGCTCTTTTATAATTTTTTTTTTTTTTTTTTAAAAAAAATTATTGTACATAATTTATTTAAAAATGGCGGCTGTGCAGCATTTCTCAGATTAACTCTCTTTTTTGGAAGGGTCTACGACCGTACCAACATCTCCTGTAAATTATGAATTATTATGAGTCACTAATTTTTTTTTATTGACAATACAGCAGCTATAGAAGTACATAGAAGATAAAACAAACGCTCTTTCGAAGTACCCTTGCGTTCGTGTTTTTGGTCAAGAGTGAATATACGCGGCACCCAGCGGCAGGATAACTATTTCATATGCAGAATATTGCCCAAAATATGGCGTGTGCGCTCAGTACTAATCTTTGTGGTATCTGCTACCTCGCGCACCTTTACTTTCCGGTCAGTTAACACTATTTCATGTATTTTTTTGACATTGTCCTCTGTAACCGTAGAGGAGTTTCGGCCACCACGAAACTCTCGAAACCAATATTTGACAATGTAATCTGACGGAGCATTAGCACCATAATATTTATCAAACTTTTCTTTTGTTTCCTTCGCAGTTTTGCCTCTCAAAAAATAATGTTTTATGAGAGAAGGAAAATCGTTTTTGTCCATACTCAACATGACGCAAAACACGTCAACAACAATCAGCTGTCAAAACAAAACTAAAGACAGTATCGTACTGAAATTTCACATGTCAGTCTAAATATGAACGGACTTCAAGACATTCTGACGGTCAAGGAGGTTACTTTTCACTCCACCTAGTACGTCGGATGGAGTCTCATTTAACAACAATGACAGGACTCTCTCTTCAAAATAATGTGAGTGATATCATCCTTCGGTCGCGATTTAACCGGTATACATTTACGGCTGACATCGAGAAGATGTACCGTCAAATCTAGGTGTGATCGAGATTCCTACAACCAACTTGTCATCTAGCGAAAGGAGCCATCAGAGGAGCTCGCGGTTTACCGTCTTAAAACTGTGACCTTTGGTACGGCTTCGGCCCCGTATCTAGCCATTTAAGGAGCTAGCAGAAGAGTCCTGTTGTCAATCCCTATTAGCAGCCCAGATGTTAAATAAAGAAATGTATGTTCGCGACCTTATCCTAGATACCCTAGAAGCCAAAATGAAGATACAATTAGTTAAAAGAACACTCCACTCACCAGGATTCAACCTTCTTCAAGCAAAGATTTTTAGTCCTCGTTCTTGGTACCCTCAGGTTTGGATGAGGTCAAAATGCTGGGTGTTCACTGGCTTCCTACCTCCGACATATCAGGTATATTTCCTCAACCCCTTACATACGAAAAGGTTTATATACTTTTGGATTTTGCCTTATTAAGGCAAAGTGCTTTATGCAAACGATGTCTTGGAACGATCCTGTCGACCCCGGTATGCTAGAAGAATGGGACATCTTTTATAATGACCTAGTCAAAATTAATAAGACTCATTCCGCAATGTAACTATTAACGCATGTCAAAACTAAAAACCTTGTACAGACTGTTTACTGACATACATAATCCGGAGATAATGACATTAAAGTCGTCCAAACATTAATAAAAGAGAATTACAGAAACTCTGTAAGTTTGTATTGGAACAATAAATTTCGGGCTGTAAACACCAGCAACCCGAATATGTTCCCGCAAAAAAAAAATATTTCGGAGAAATAATCGAAACGAACTTTTGTGTCTTAAAATCGCCCGACCGACGGACAACAAACACATACTTTTAGCAGCAGGCATCGATCCAAATGAGGCCGTTGATGATGGCAATTTCTTTGTAATCGAAGGTCCGCAGGAGAAGGTAGAGTCTATAGGAGCGAATTCCAGGAAGTGTACAAGGCGAATGAAAACATTGGCCCGAACCACGACGTGGAAAATCGATTTCTTGTGTACAATTTTCACCTTCGAAATGAAATAGTGAACTGGCGTTTCGAAAGCTCGGCTTTCACCCAGTTCAGTGACGAGAATATGGCAAATAATGTCATTACCGATGATATGCTACTATCCCCGTTCATTTCGAAGGAAGAGCTCCAAACGATCTTCGAATCACTTAGAGCGGTGGTCATTTATAAAACTTTCTTTAACAATGAATAATGTTTATTATCCAGCGCATTGGAAAACTGCGGTGGTACATCCAATTCCCAAAAGGGATAAAGACACACCCAATCAGTCGGATCTCCGGTCGAACAATCTTCTTCCAAATATCACTTTTCGAAAAAGTGATCAATAGAGTCCTGACTAAGTGGGTTGAGGAGAAACATATAGTCCCAGATAATCAATTTGCTTTCAAGGCGAGGCATGAAACTGATTCCTGATATCTAATGGAACAAAGGCAAGAACCAGTACACTGGTGCCTACCTGATTAACTTTGAAAAAGCCTTTAATACCGTATGGTTGGACGGACTTTTCTTCAAGTTGGACAGGCTGGGCATTAGGAATCTACTTCTGTATATTCTTTACAATATGTTAACAGATAGATAGTTCATCGTAAAAAATGGCGATGTGACTTCTACTGGTACATTTCACATTAAAAATGGTCTGCAACAAGGTGCGGTAAATTTGCCGACCCTATTTAACATTTACACAAGTAATCTGATAGGTTTGACAAAATTAAGCGATATTGCGACGACTGGAAGTTAAAAATCAACTTTCAGAAATCGGAAGCCATTCCGTTTGGGACGCCTTTGTCTGGGGCCTTTAGGGATACCAGAGCAAATTGGCGAAAGCTTTCTATCGTCGGACAGCAGGGGCAGCCACTTGCTGTATTTTAACAAACATATAGATGTAGCTCTGGCCAGAGCTAAAGGTGCTTTTGCGCGTACAAAGAGACTGTTTTATAGAAGCCAACTCGATGAGGAGGTGAATGTGTTCTGCTACATTATCCGGTTAATGCTTGTATTTGGATGTCCCGTGTGAGAGCAAGTTTATTGGAAAAGATTCGGGTGTTTGAGAAGGCTTGTCTTTGCTTATACAGAACACCAGAGTCTGAGTACATAAAATTATATCCTAATAAAATCTTGTACAATAGGGCGAACTTAATAAGAGTGGACAATTTCGTCATTGAGTTGAATCGAAGGCACATTGCAAGGGCAATGACCTCGTCCAGCAACCTGATTTCCGGGGCTTAATAACCAATTATATGTATTATGAGAGAGCACACTTTCTCGGCTTTGTTCCTCCAGAAGCGTTCCTCTACCTCAATATGAAAGATCTGATCCAGAACAGACTAGCCGTGCCGCTAGTCTTTCATGTCGCTCAAACAGCTGCGGACAGTCGACTAAACTATAACAGAGACGTCGGATATGGCATTGCGGAACGTCTCCAGTCCAGTAGGGCGATTTGAGGAATGCTGGTCAGCAGCACCAGTAATCTTAGTGGCTTGATGATTCGTCGTCGAGATGTTCTTGAGGAATTGCCCATCTTTTGCATGTTCGCGCTGTGGCCATTGGCAAAATTCCACTTTTTGCGCATCACCTGGTAGTAAATCCTGTACCGGTCTCAAATGGAAAGGGTGTAATCTATTACTGTGTAGAATCCTGTGAATTCTGGTTCTCGGAAGTTCCGACTGCCACTTAGTCTGCGGACGATGACTGAAGGCTAAACTTCCACAGCACGCAAAACCTCATTCTAAGTGTAATTTTTAGGAAATTTTGCAAGAATAAAAATTTTACAAAATATCAGAAAATTTATTAACTAAAAATTTTAAGAAAAATGCATTTTAAGTAAAAATATGGGACCGCAAATTTTCATAATTTTGAGTTTATAGAGCCATAACTTTTTTGTTGCTGCATAGATTTACCCAGAGCCTTTAAGGCTACTAAATTAACTTTCCGAAATGTCTAAAACTATTTTTGTATCTGTACTAGTTTAGAAGTTATAGCGTTTAAAGTGGTTGCACCTCCAAATTAGAGGTCACCCACTTTGATGGTCTGTAACTTGAAATAGAGTGAACATAGACCCCCTCCTGCAATACAATTTTTTGTTCAGCGAGACTTCAGGAATACGCTAAACTTGGACACCCTGTATATATATTATATATATATATATATATATATTATGTATATATATATTATGTATATATATATTATGTATATATATATTATGAATATATATATTATGTATATATATATTATGTATATATATATTATGTTTATATATATTATGTATATACAGGGTGGCTTGTAATTCGACCTATTCCTTGAAAAGGGTTATTCTAGAATTTATGTACAATGTATTAGCTATGACAACCAGGGGGTTAAAATTGAACAGTTTTCGAGTTATTCGAGTTTGAAGGTTTTTTTCGAAAAAACACCGTCTTCCGACCTTAAGGTGCCAATTGTTAAAAAAGTACATGCATTAAGATAGTAAATTGTTTGTTTGTTGTTTCTGATAGCCAGTGAACAAGAGATTACTAAAAAAAATCATGTTCAAAATTATTAAGACTTTAGAAATAAAAGGTTAGTTAATCTCGTCAGCATATTTTTTTTACTTTTTTTTTTTTTTTTTTTTTTTTAATCAAAGACGATTACTCAAAAAAAGTGGAAGATTTCGCGTAAAAATTACAAAAATAAATTTCTCAATTCATAACCTTTATAAAAAGGTACAAATATTAACGTCTTTTAATAAATTATTGAAAATAATAATGATAATAACAGAGCAATTAGCGGGTGTGCTGGAAGCGTACCTGACTCGAAATCGATTTGTTTGTGTCAATCCTAAGTAAATAATCATAAAAAAATCTTAATAATAACAATCACAAATTTAATCTTCAAATAAACAATAAAAAAAAAAAATGAATAATAACAATTACAAATCTTGTTCCAATTGCTTGCCCTCGTTCTGTATGCAAGCACGAAGTCTATTGCGTACATTAGTGATGTTTACTCGCGTCGACATGTCTTCTTTAATTTTTTCGGAAGGTGCTAAAATTTTTTCTCTCAAGTCTTCTTGAGAGATTTATTATTATTATTTTTTTTTTTACCTAATCTTTTATTCCGAGGCTATCAGAAAAAAAAAATTACCATCTTAATGCATGAACTTTTTTTACAATTGGCACTTTAAGGTCGGCAGACTCGAATAACTGGAAAACTGTTGAATTTCGACTTCCTGGTTGTCAAAGCTGAAAACATTCTAAATATACCCTGTATATATATATATGTATATACCCTGTATATACATGTATATGTTATATTACTTACTAGATGTAAGTAGGTTAAGTAAATTAGGATTTATTTTTAGGTGGTTTGTAAGTTTTAGTTTTAAGTTTTATAATAAAATTTAAAAAAAGTCCAATCACTAAGTTTTACTTAAAATTTATTTCTTAGTTTTAGTTTTAATAAATATTAATATATTGGGTATGTAATTTAATTCGTGCGGTTTTTTTTTCTCAAAATGTGAACGTTTATTTAAGAAAAATATGTACAATAGTATTATTCAAAGTACTGCCCATTTGAAGCTATGACTTTTTCCAATCTTTCTGGCAATTTGTGGGCCCCATCCCAAAAAAACTCCGCCGGCTTGGCAGCCAAGGATGAATCAAGCCAATTTTTGATATTCTGCTCGATGTGAACCGTATTTCAGTGAGGGCGTTCTGCATCGACCGGAACAAATGGTAGTCAGAAGGGGCAAGGTCTGGGCTATAAGGCGGGTGGGCTAAGACTTCCCATCTACTGTTTTCCAAATAGTTCTTAAACGGAATAGCAACGTGGGGCCGAGCGTTTTCATGATGGAAAATTATTGCCTCGTGTCTGGTCGCATATTCCGGGCGTTTTTCGGCTATTGCTCCCTTCAAACGGATTAATTGCGTTCGGTAACGTTGTCCATTGATAATTTCACCCGGTTTTAGCAGCTCATAATACAGCACACCTATCTGATTCTACCAAATACAGAGCAATACCTTCGCGCCATGGATATTCGGCTTTGCCGTTGATTTGGCTGGTTGGCCGGGTTTTACATATGATTTTTTGTGCTTGGGGTTGTCGTTATGGATCCATTTTTCATCACCAGTAACAATCCGATGCAAAAATGACTTCCTTTTGTGGCGTTCCAGCAGCATTTCGGACATGCAAAACCGCCTTTCGACGTCTCTCGGCTTGAGTTCATGTGGAACCCAATTTCCTTGCTTTTGAATATATTTAGCTGCATTTAAACGTTTTGAAATGGCTGCTTGAGTGACACCCAAAGATTTTGAGAGCTCTTCTTGTGTTTGACAACAATCGTCATAGAGTAATGCTTCCAGTTCTTCATCTTCAAACTTTTTTGGCTGCCCAGGACGTTCATCGTCTTCCAAGCCAAAATCACCACTTTTAAATCGTGCAAACCACTTTTGGCACGTTCGCTCAGCTAGTACAGTTCACCATAAACTTCCACCAAAATACGATGACTTTTGGCAGCAGTTTTCTTCATGAAGAAGATCTCCCCGCAAAAACAATTTTTCAGGCACAAAGTTCGACATATTTGAGTGAAAAAAAATATTGTTGTTTACGGTTCAAATGAATGACATTTACTGAAATGACGTACAATGACAGTAGCTATCCAACGCATGTTCTAATGGAATAAAAACAATGGAATAATAACAGTTACGCCATTCGCACGCAAACCGCACGAATTACGTTATAGACCCAATAAAAATAAGAATAGACTATAAGATATGTCGAAAGACATAGTTTAAATGTTAAGTTTAATTTTAAATGCCCACATGGCACTCTTTTAAACAAATATTTAAAAACAATGTACATCGATACCTCTACTTTCTTCCTTGTAGGGAATCCTCAGAAGAACACTTAAAATGAACAAAACTAAAAATGAATTTTATAAATTCTTCGCTGCTATTAAGTGCGAATTTTCTAAGGTTACCAACTTCCATAGTAATTTAGATCAAAAAAGACGAGAGTCCAAGGATCGCACCTCATCCATCTACCAATTCTGCAAGTGATCATTTTGAACAACCCATTTCACTGTCCGAATTAGAATCTTGTCTCAGCAAACTAAAAGGGAAGGCTCCAGGGAAAACAGCCACTATTATCCCCATCCCAAAATCTAAAAAAAGTAGCGTTTGAACCGAAAAGAGGATGCCAAGATGCTTTACTTCACATTGACACTTATATCTTAAACACATCTCAGTTAAAAATCATATAATAATACTTTGTCATGATTTTGAAAAAGCATTTGATAGAATAGAAGTTCACTTAATGCTAAAAAAAGTTGAGAAAATGACGCACAGCTTCAATAATGTTTAGGTATTGTATATCATGACTTTCCTTTCCAACAGGAAATTTTGTGTTAGAGTATACAATGTATACTTTCCCAACTTCCCCCTACACAATGATATCCTACAAGGACTCCCCCTGTTTCTAATAACGCTCTTTTGGATAGCATTTAATTAAATTAGCAATATTATTGATAATTCTTTGTAGATCATTGTTTGTATTCTGACAATGTTTATATACTTCGTAAAAATAGTGACTTAGAAATATATTAAACAATATTTTTAAATGTATTTTAATGTTTTATGTTAAATATATTTAAAGTTGCAAATTTATCATTACAAAAATGTATTATTATTGTAACTTTATTTCCATGTAGGTCCATTAAACGGCTTGTTTAATGTTAGGGACTAGATATACTATATATGTATTTTTAGCAATATTCAGTTCGTTAAAAAGTTGGTTGACAACGTTAATAGTATTTTCTTATGGAATTTTAAGTATTTTGGATAAAGATTTATTATTAATAACGAGTTTAAAATTATACTTAATTTAATTGCAGTCCTAGGTGATATGTTTCACGGACATAGTTTTGTTTTTGTTGTTGTATTAGTGGCTCGGAGGTGGCTCACTTTTCGACATGTGGTGACTATGCGTAAGATTTGTGAGTCCCAAGCAAAGTCGCAAGAATAATTTTATCCTATGATTTAAAAAATTGACTGGGTAAATTGCCTTTTCGGCGTTCTGATTTATTGCAGTGTGGTGATGTCCTCCCAGTAACCAAGAATTTTTCTTTTTACATACTTATTCGATTGAATGTAGAAAGAAACTAATGATACTCCTATCGCTGATTTCGCGACCCTATCTGGTGCCGTTTCCTTTTATCCCAACGTATCCCGGTATCTTATCGGTGTTTTGTTATCGATGTTTTTAATGGCTTCGACTGTGGATAGACTGTCAGTACAGATTACATTTTTGTTTTCTGATATGTTTAGGGCTCTGAGTTTTCCCATAGCATCGGCTGATAGAACCGAGTAGAATTCTTCGAGTAGTCCTTTGGAAATAGTTTTTCCGTCTTGATCCACAACTGCGAAAGCTGATCCGACATTAGTCTTGGACCCGTCTGTAAACAGAAAGCTTCAATAGAAGTTCACGTTCTATAGTTTCGAGGAACATTTGTTTGTACATTTCATCCGTAGTAAATATTTTCGAAAAAGGGTTAAGACAGGTATTAATGATTCATGCTTCAGAATCCATGGCGGGTGAAGTAGGATTTGCTGTGTTTTAGTAGGAGTTGGTATGCAGATGTTTCTTGCGAGTGACATAAAGTTAAAAACCGTCGATGGACACTTAAGTAATTTCCCGCAGCCCAGAGCTTTTTTGATATCGATGGTGATGAGCGTTTTGTTGAAGGGGCTTAATTTTGATATTAGGAGTGAGCTTAAGTAATCAAATCCCTGTTCAATGGAGGGAAGTCGGGCTTCGATTAGAATGCTTTTGATGGGTGTACTTCTGAAGGCTTTTAGGCTCAATCGTGCGGCTGCGTGGTAGGTTGGTTTTAAGAGTACAAAGGATAATTTTGCGCATATATGCTTCTTTCATAATCGATCTTTGATAATATAGTAGTGATGGTGATGTTGATAAGTGAATCAAGTTAAGTACTTAATAATATTAAACCTACTTGCTACGATGGCGGTCCGACACAACAAAGAAAACACAAAAATTTTGGAAAAAAATTTAGTTATTTTTCAACATAGTCACCTTTCAGCAATATGCACTTTTCCCAGCGATGTTCAAAAAGATCGATATCCTTTTTATAACTAGACCAGTCTTGCTCCTCAAAATAGCCATTAACTGCCGACATCACTTCATCGTTGGAAAATCTTTTACCACTGAGCCATTTTTTTAAGTTTGGGAACAGAAAATAATCCGAGGGGGCTAAATCTGGCGAATAGGGTGCATAAGATAGCAATTCAAACTTTAATTCATTAATTTTGGCCATTGCAATAACCGATTTGTGAGCTGGTGCATTGACTTGATGAAACAACACTTTCTTCTTAGCAAAATGCGGCCATTTTTGCTTGATTTTTTCGCTCAAACGTTGCTATAAGTTCGCATAATACTGGCCGTTTATAGTTTTTCCTTTTTCAAGATAGTCAATGAAAATTATCCCACGCGCATCCCAAAAAATTGACGCCATGACCTTGCTGCAGATGAAACGGTTTTCGTCTTTTTTGGAGCCGAGTCTCCCTTTTGAGTCCATTGTTTTGATTGTTCTTTTGTCTCGGGTGTAAAGTGATGGACCAATGTTTTATCCATTGTTATGAAACGGCGTAAAAATTCTGCCTTGTTGCTGTGAAATTACGCAAAACACTATTGAAAAATCTTCACGACACTGTTTTTGCTCGAGCGTTAGCAAACGCGGCACCTATCTTGCACACAGCTTTCTCATGTCCAAACTTTCAAATAATATGCGATATACCGCACTTTTTGAAATGCCTATAATGTCTGCTAACTCGCGCACTTTCAGTAGACGATCATCCAGTACCGCTTTGTGGATTTTCTTCACCATTTCTGGAGTCGTCACCTCATTTGGTCGACCACTGCGATGATCGTCTTGGCAGCTCGTACGGCCTCGTTTAAACTCAACAACCCAACATTTTACTGTTGTAAACGAAGGAGCAGACTCATCCAGAGTCGATTCCAGTTCAGCTTTTATATTGGTTGGGCTGAGGCCTTTCAGATAAAAGTATTGTATCACATAACGATGACCAATTTTCTCCATTTTCACAAATTACTGACAACGTTCACTATTGATGGCTGCCAAACAAATAGTAAACAACGTGGCGCTTTCAAACTTGAAACATATGCTTTATAGACTGCGATCTTTCCAATACAGTGATATTTTGAAATATCAGGCCGGGTACTTCTGGGACCGCCTTGTAAGCTATTCTTAAGATTTAAATAGTTTTTTTTTTATTATAATTTGAATGCTCATCAGCATACCCTCAAGCAATCTTTCGTATAAGCGCGCGATCTTTATAAAAAAAAAAATGTTTTAAGTAACAAGTGTTTAGAATTTTACTTTTTTTTCTAGCGATATTTTTGCGCCAGAGCTATTACACCATGTAGAAATATCTCCTCGGATATTTGAAAAATTTGGAGCTGTTTTAGAAAATCTTTGTATGTGGAAAATAAAGCAAGATCATCTGCGTACAAGGAACTCGTACGATATTATCGTTTAGTTCATCGAATGCAATAATGAATAGGATAAGCGAGAGTAGAGATCCTTGTGGTATACTATTACTGAGTTCTTTGACAAATGAATAACAAAAAGCTAGTTTTACTCGAAATCGGCTGTTGATTAAAAACGCTTTAATGAAGCTGTACAATAAGGGTCCTATTTTCCACTGTATTAGATATAATACAGTAATATTTTATGAATTCCGACTCTGTCAAACGTTTTTTTCAAAATCTATCGATAAAATCGAAATGTGGTTTTTGTTAGACCATGCTATAAAATGATAGATGCGGAAAAGTGCATCCATAGAGGAGCGCGCTGTTTAAACGCTACCTGGTTAGTGTTTATTAAATGCCTTTTCTCGAGATACCAAAGTAACTTTTTCTAGTGTTTCCCCAGTACATAAAAAAAAGAAAAAGGGCGTTACCCGCTGACTTCGTATAGGTTTTTATTGGCTTTTGGTATATGTAAAATGCTGGCAATTTTCCAAGTTTGTGGAATAACTTCTCGGGTTAAGATCTGGTTGTATAAAGACAGCAGACGTATTTATATGTAGAATGTGTGGAGTATTTTTAAGCATTGGCTACGACACTCTGTCAAAGCCGGGCGACTTTAATTTGGCTAACCGAAGTCAGCTTTCCAATTCATTTGAATGAGTTTAGCTGAAGAGTCAATATCATTTATTGTAGCACTGTTCGATATCGCTGAGAACTTTGTTTGGAGGAATTCAAAGGAGAAGTTACTGTAGTAGGTTTTTTTTTATTTTTTTTTTTTTATTATTATTATTATTTTAAAATTTGTTACATTTACATTTTATATTTCTTACATTGTGTTAAATACATTTCATAATTGTGTTATAACAATTTTAAGGACTTGAATCATACTATAGCACTTTATTTGTGGGGTAGATACAAAAGATAAAAATGTAATCCAAATTCAATTCAAAATTATTAAGTACAAAAAGAAAAGAGAAAAAAAGCTATGTTATACGCTTTAATAATAATATTTGCTAATTTTGGTTAATTAATAAATTAACTGCAGAACTATCCATATTGAAAAGCCATGTCTTTACTTTTTTTTAAAAATATAGTTGGTGGAATAGTTCTTATTTCAAGCGGTAGATTATTAAAAAGTCTAGGTGCTTTTACAATAAAAGATCTGTGAATATGCGTTTTTTTTACCGCCGGGATTTTTACAAGCGAAATATTATTAACTATTAAGCTATTAAACTATTTCGGTTGGGTAGGTTAGGTTCTCTGAATCAGAATTGACAACTCGGTGGTTGTACCACATGAAATGTCCGATTTTATAGTAAAACCAATATTATTTTTTTCAATTAAAATAGGATCCGTTGGCATGTATGACATTTTTCCAACGTGATACAAGGCCAAATGTTTTTTTTTTTTTCATAGGAGTGCTGACTTTTGAAGCAATGAAATCTTCAAATGCTTTTATGACCTCTGCTCGGTTCCGGAAGATCTTCTGCCGGTAAAATAAATCCAGATTGCGGAAAAGATGCTATTTCGTTGGGGAAATTACAGGAGAGTACGATGGATGCAGAAGAATTTCAAATCCCAACTGCACCGTTAATTGTGAGCTATGGCGTTTAGCATTGTCATGCAATTTGTTGATTTCCTCACAATATTTGATAGTGTTTATCGTTCCTCCTGATTGAAGAAATGAAAAGTGGATTGGTACTTTCGATGTCCACCAAATTGTCATCATAACCTTTTTTGAGTGAAAATCAGGCTTGGGGGTGTGTTTTTGTTTTTCATCTGCATTCAACCGCTGCCCAGATCTTTCACAATTATCATACAGTATCCACTTTTCGTCACAGGTGACTATCCGGTGCAAAAACAGTTCAGTTTGGTTTCTTAATGTAAGCGAAGCGCAGATTTCCAGGCGCCGTTGTTTTTGGGATTCGTTCAGTTCACTTTTTGAATTTCTTTACCTTATCTATAAAAAAGGTGTCGACTTATTGTCATTGGAGATACTCCCATCCTTTGTGCAGTCTCCCGCACCGATTTCATTGGGTCCGCATCCACCGTTGCTATTAAAACATCGTCGTCAACTAACGCTTCCGGCTTTCCACGTGGTTCATTTTCGAGGCTGAAGTCTGCCGAACGGAACTTTCCAAACCAACTTCGTATAATGCGTTCCTTTTCCGCTACATCCTTAAATGCGTCATTAATGTTTTTCATTGCCAATGACGCGTTGTGTCCCGTTTTAAATTCTTAAAGGAACAGGGTTCGAATTTGAACTACATGGTAAATAGTTCCTAGAAAAAAAAAAAAGAAAAAAAAAAAAAAAAAAAAAAAAACGGTACTTGTAACGAACCCTTAAATTCTCACACGTCAAGCACACGTACCACTTTATTTAAAAAAAATTTAACGTTCTGACTCAGATGTTCACTCAAGAACTTCAAGAAAATCGGACATTTTATGTGATACAACCCAATATGTAGGGTATGTAGTTAACCGTAAGAAACTTAGTGTTTGCCCATAGTTTTTTACAACTAGCGTTAAGATTATTGTTTGCTATAAACCATTTGAAAGGCAAGCTTTTTTCTACTTTCACGGTTTTCCCAATTTGCGGTATTTGCTTTGCGGTATAAGATTATCTGAAGGTTCTCCAAGCATCTTGTTTGTTCCGTCGCAATTCGTCAATTTCACCAGGGTACCCTTGCTTCATAGATTTATGAATCGTGGTTCCCTTTTATTTAAGCATGGTTCCCTGTGTATTAAAAATTTAGCGATTTCGGTGATTTTAACGTGATTATGTGGTCTATCAAGTGTTGTTTTTAAAATAGGGTAATGGTCACGGTCATATAAGTCGAGGAGCATTGTCCATTGAGTACTGGGGTAGACTTGGGCGTAAACAAACGTCAAGTCTTTGTGGATGAAGGTCATATGGGTTAAAAAATGGATCGGCCGGCCATTGTTTAAAACTACCAAAGTTTAGATGCTGAAAAACTGCTCGATTATTTTGCTGCGCTTGTTACTAAAGGGGAGAACTTCAGTGCAGACCCCAAGAATTAAAATCCCAATTGTGGAAGTAAGGGGAACGTTGTTTCGGTGTGTGTGGGTTAAGATTGCATTTTATGCGTTTCCTGCAAAGAGATGATAGAAGGCTTCAGGTCGTTTATGAGTAATTGGAGCTCGTGATAATTATCGAATAAATCTTAAAGGTTCTATTGAAAAACCTTTCATATTGATACCAAATTTTATACAATATAGTCTGAATTTATTGCCCAATTTTTACATTTATATCCAATGAAGTTTACAAACCATTATTTAACCCTTATTTACAACGAATATGTAGATAAAATTCGGGGGTTTGTACTGTGACTCAGCAATCCAGCCGTTAAACTATCCGAGCTATTAGAGGAGTTCAGGTGATTCAATCCTTGAACCGCGGATTCGAGATTATGGGTAAAGGTAATATTATAAGAGGTTGTCATCATTCAGTTCGAATGGCTTTACAAAATATTTTTTATTTTTTTATAAGCAATCGGGTTACAATAGATAAAGGTGACTTAGGAAGTTTTGCTGTGGAATGATTGTTTGGGGATAAAGGGTTAATTGAGTTTAGTTTGTGTATAGTATTAGCGAAATGCGGTATGTCATCATTAGTGATGTCCATAAAGACATCATCATAAATGATTTTGTTGTTGAACTTAGGGGTGAGTTTGGAATTAAGTGTAATATGTTTGTGGATATTGTGTTTGATAGGGCTGGGTTTCGATTTTGTATATTTAAGTTGTTTAGAAATTGAAGTTGCGTAGTTTTTATTTGCGGATTGAATTAAGGTGCCGCAGAGCTAAGCTGCCAGCAGCTTTATGCTGAGAAACAAAACGACGAGGAAGAGCTATTTCTTTTGGTTTGTTGGAGTTTGAAAGCTGTATAGCGGTATCATTGGACATTATTTCTTTCGAAATGGGGAAAGAGACACCGTTAACCTCAATGGTCTCAGGTTTAGAGCGATTTTAACCAACTTTCTGTGGTAAGATCTCGACAAGTGAAACAACGCTCAAAGTTGTGAAGTAGAAATTTGGTGACTGGGTCATCTCACGCAAGCGTTCATCAATTGGCTGTTACGGTCATATGATTTAACACCACTCAATTATTTTCTCTACGTCAAGTCCTCTACACTGATAAGCCAAACACTTTGGAGGAACTCGAAGCAAACATTCGACACGTTTTTGCCGGAATAACGCCGCACATATTAGACCGAGTCATAAAAAATTGGTTTGAATGATGTGCTAGACCACACATAATGGTATGAACGTAGCTTCAAAATAAAGCCAGAATCAATTTTATATCTCACACTGTTGTTGTTTACGTTTAGCTTCGGACAAACTACATTTGCTTTTGGTTTTAACTTTTAGCGATTCTTTATGCTAAACGTATTTTGAACATGTTTGGGATGTTGAGGTATGTACTCCAAGACAATTGGCGCACATTGTGCTATATCAATGCCATTAATTACGACGTTTATCCGACTACGCCTAGTACATACCTCCACAGCAAATAAGCAACTCTTAAAAGAAGAAACACCACCAGCTTGCCCCACATGCTCTCTGACGGTCGACATGAAGCCCCTACTTGGGCTAGTAGACTGCCCATCCAGCCAATTTTTTAAACATTTTTTTAAAAACGAATGCTATACCACACGAATCATTACGAGAACTTTCACTGGAAAACATTAACCGAATTTGTAACATAGTTAAAATACCATATGTGATTTGAATATTTAACCACTAAGAATTAAATAATTAAATTAAAGCCAATAGCCCTTGCAGCTGGTGCTTATTAGTTTTAGTTAGCATCTAGTTTGAACTAATTGTAAATAAATATAATAATAATCCAAATCCGGAGGAGTTTCTGCGTCGTTTCGTGACTGTTGATGAGACATGGATTCATTTGTACACACCAAAGACCAAAGAACAATCGAAACAAGGGGTTCTACCCGGCGAACGTGCTCCAAGGCGAAGACCGTGCCTTTGGACGGAAAGGTGATGGCCACCGTTTTTGGGAAAGCGCGAGGTGTCATATAAGTTGACTATTTGGAGAAAGGAAAACCAATCGCAGAAGCATACTACGTCGATTACATTTTGCGAAAAAAAGTGCTCTCCCACCATGATAACGCACCGGCTCACACCTCCGCAGTCTTCATAGTCAAATTGGTCGAATTACTTCCCCATCCTCCGTATTCTCCGCATTTGGCCTTAAAAGATCGCTCGCCGGAAAGAAGTAGGGGTCGAACGAGGAAGTCATCGCCGCCACGGAAGAGTATTTTACAGGCCAACAAAAGTCGTTCTATATGGAGGGGTTAAAAAAGTTGCAGTACCGCTGTATCGAGTTTAAATGGGACTATATTGAAAAATAAATCGTCAAAACCTAAAAAAGTTGAGTTGTCATTTCTAATCCGGATATTCATCAAACAGCCCACGTAGGTGGAAACGCCCACTGTTAAGAGAGTTACCGGGACTTGTAGGTGAAGAGAGCGGCGTCTTAACGAAGCACATTTGTCGCACCGAAACGTTGACAACTAGATTTCAAATAGTCAGCATCTTCTTAAGATATATTTACACACGCGAAGTGAAAAAAGTTTTTGCAATTTATTTTATTGAAACCACTACGTTCAATTTTTTCACAACACGCTGCACAATTCATCTGATGATATGATTAGAGAAAAAAGGCTTCTGTATGATGCGCACCCCACTACAATCAATCAGAGACTGTGTTTATTGGTGGGTAGGACTTGTATGACCTAACCTTAATCTGGCGAAGGTTAAGATCATCGATTTAGAAGAAGAGGCGGAATAGGTCGGATGCAATCTGTTGATGTTGGTGGTTGAGTAATTGTGTTTGTACCTGCTCCAATCCAAAAATAGCTTTGACTTAAGTTTATTGTTGATGACTCGTGGCAGGTTGGATTTGGTTTAGAACACAAATTTACACAGTGGAGCACAGTGAGCAAGATTGGCACTGGCGTCAGAAAATTCATTACCTTTTATCCCGATATGACTAGGGCTCCACATCAGTTTTATCTCATTGGGCGACTTTATAATCAAATCTCTGATTTTATTTATGATTTCAGCATTATAATTGGGTTTTTTTATGGCGGTTAATACTGAATCTATCACGTGGTTTTTAATTAAGTGGTTTTTAAAATTGCTAAAGCCTCAGCAGTAAATATTGAAGCGATGTTATATAATATCCCTGTGATGATCAGGTCACCATTTTCATGTGTGGCGCCAAAAGATGTGCTGACGTTGATTTTAGATCCGTCGGGGAAAAGTCCAGCTTCTGTATTTTAGACCTGTGGAGATAGCGATGAAAAATGAGTGATATAATATACATATCTATTGGTGTGTGTTCTTTGGTATTAAACTAAGTCCATGACGAAGGATGTTGATTTTATCTCCCATGGTGGAAACGCGGGAATCTCACCTTGATCAAAAAGATCCCGAAAATTAAAAATACAAGTATTGTCCCCTTCAAAGTAATCCCCATCGACTGCAACACACTTATGCCAGCGCTTGAACCAATCCTCGAAACATTTTTATATTCGGTTTTCGGTATGTCCATCAGTGCTTCCTGCGATTTTTCCATTACTTCGGCTACTGAAACGCGTTCCCCGTAGTGGTTTTTTAACTCAATTGAACAGAAAGGTATCATAGGGAGCTAAGTCAGATGAATTCGGTGGCTGTTGGATGATGGCACCGTGCGATGGTGCGTTATCATGGTGCAAAATCCACGGGTTTTCTGCCCATAATTTTTCGGCGAATTGGTTCACGCAAACGCCTCATAACGCCCAAATAATACTCTTTGTTTACTGTCTGGCCTTCTGGAAAAAATTCATGATGCACTACACCGTTGTAATCCACGAAAACCGTGAGCATTTCCTTCTTTTTGACTGAAAACGACGTGGTTTTTTTGGTCTCGTCTCATTTGGTGAACGCCATTCATTTTCCTGATGTCTGGATTGGGTGTCGTACTCATATACCCACGTCTCGTCTCCAGTAATGATCCTTTTGATGAATGTGGGATCGAATTCAGCCTCGTAAATCATCTCATTTGCAACGTCAACACGGTCTCTTTTTTGCATGAAATTGAGGTATTTTGGCACCAACTTTGCTGCTACACGAGGGAAACCCAAATCATTAACAAAAATGTCTTGGACGGAGCCATAGGCATGTTCAAGTCCTCCGCTATCTCTCTGATGGTTAATTTGCGGTTATTGACCAACATTTATTTAACTTCATCAATGTTTTCTTCGGTTTTCGATGTCGTAGGTCTGCCACTGCGTTTATCATCTTCAATTGACTCACGACCACTTTTGAACCGCTCGTGCCACTGGTAAACGACCGTTTAGAGAATCGTTGTCGAAACACTTTTCCAACATTTCCAACGTTCGCGCACTTCTAAATCCGTTTTTTACGCAAAATTTAATACAAGTTCGTTGTTGCAAATTTAAATCCATTTCTAAGATTGTAAAAAATCGCCAACACATAGACAGATGTGCTCTGGGCTACAATGTCAAGCTATGGCTATGGCGCTAATATTTAGAGGGAATGTCAAAAACAGATGTACAAACTTAACAAAAAAAATCGAAACAAAGGGAGCACCACACGGTGACGCCACGGGGAACTTTTTGACCAAGGTGATATATTGACCAAAGAGTTTGATTTGAATACGATTCGAATACGAAATAGCTAATTGGATGTGTTTCGAGGTTTTCGCTTTCATGTAGGAGGTAACATCCTTATCAACGATAGACCCGTTTGAGAAGGAAATTTTTGCAAAAAGTTTTGCTCTGGTTGCCATTATTCGGTCCTCTATAGATGGAAGTCCCACTTCTACCAACATATTTTTTGCGGTGCTTGTGGGAAAAGCATTAATATCCTTCCGGTCGGATTCATTGTAGTGTGCTTTTATAATGTTAATTGTCTATTATAGACTGTTACCATAAAGGAATAAACCATAATCTTTTTTGCTAAGTATCAACAATTTTAAAATGGTACACAAGGTGTTGATATGAGCATTACACTACTTACTAGCTAAATAAACAATAATATTAGACCTAGCAACTAGTCTTTTTTTTTTTTTTTATTTTAGACAATGATACTTTCAGTTTACTTATTATTAAATAATATGGTATGCCTAAAATACTTAAATAAGTAACATTTTCAATATCAAGAACACATGGGCTGAAAAGTCAGTGCCGTTTTAAAGTAAAACACAAAATTTTTGCAAAATTCAACTTTATTTATCAATATAGTTGCCTTCGAGGGCAATACACTGATTGAAACGATTTTTCAATCTTTCGATACCAGTTTTGTAGTGCGATTTCAGTTTAGCCTCAAACTAGGCCTCTGTTTCGGCGATTACTTCTTCATCGGTCTTAAATCTCTTTCCGACGAGCATTTTTTTGAGGTCTGCGAACAGGAAATAGTCGCTGGGGGCCAAATCTGGAGAATACGGTGGGTGGGGAAGCAATTCGTAGCCGAATTCGATAGTCGATGAGAATTATTCCGTGTATCCAAAATACGGATGCCATAACCTTGCCAGCCGACTGTTGAGTTTTTTGTCGCCACTCAGCTGACTGCCCACTTGACTCTGGTGTGAAGTGATGCAGCCAAGTTTCATCCATTGTCACATATCGACGAAAAAAATCCGGCTTTATTGCGGTTGAACAGTTTTAAACACTCCTCCGAATCATCAACACGTTGTTGTTTTTGGTCGATTGTGAGCAAACGCGGCACCCACTTTAGATAGAGCTTTCGCATGTCCAAATATTCGTGTATGATTTATCCAACACGCGCTTTTGATATCTTCAGAGCCTCAGCTATTTCGATCAACTTCACTTAACGGTCATTTGTAATCATTTTATGGACTTTTTTGATGTTTTCATCTAAAACAGCCTCTTTTGGACGTCCACTGCGTGCATTATCTTTGGTGCTTGTATGAGCACTTTTAAATTTTTCAATCCACTTGCGAATGTTTCATTCGGCTGGTGCAGAGTCCGGGTAACACTTATCAAGCCATTTCTTTGCATCGGCTGCTTTTGTTCGCATCAAAGAGCAATGATAAACCAACACACGAAATTGATTTGAATCCATTTTTTTCACAATAACAAAAGTTGCTTCACTCACAACGCGCTCTCTTAGAAACGGACTTTTCAGTCCACGTATTACTATTGTTGGTAAGTGTAAGATTATTGCAAGTGGTCTTGCGAAAAATGTACAAAGTTTAACATTTGTCAACAGAGTTTAATGGTTTGACCATATGGATATATCTTCTAAAACATTTAACAAAGACAGGTCTTTGTCTTTGCACAGGATATAAATGTCGTTAATATAGAAATTATAGCATCGCTTAGAACTTATGCGATTTTTTGATTCAATAAACCAGAAAAGTCGCCTTGTAACTACCTTTTCAAGTACTTTAGACACGCAAGGAATGAGCGATATAGTTCGGTACCCATTAAAAGTTTTCCTATCTTTTTTTGGTTTGGGAATTGAAAATATAGTTGCCAGTTTCTAAATTTGTAGAACGACACCAGTATTAACAATGTTGTTGTAAAATGCAATAAGTTCAGACACTGTTGAGGGCAGAAAGCTTTTTAGCATAGGGTATGAAATTCTGTCCTCACTTGGCGTTTTGCCTTCAAGCTTGTAAATACAAGATTCGAGTTTTAAATTTGTGATTTGTTCTTCAATGAACCTCGCTGGAGCACATACGGGAAAACAGACTTTGGAGGTATATTTTTTCTGGTAATGAAGTTGGGATGGAAGTTTTCTTCCTTTGATAAATTGAACCAGGAGAAAGCAAAATGGGAGCAAATCTCATTGGGAGTTGATATAGGACCATCAGGCGCTTCTACGACTTTTATATTTCCCTGGCTTTAATAACCAGTTAGGCACCGAAGCTTGTGCATTGATTTTCTTAAACATGATTAAGCTTTCGTGGCTCAAATGCTTTTTGTTAAGCCTCCATGCAGTAATTTTATGGCTTCTCAAGGTGTTCAACGCATGATTCCATCACGGTACGTTCCGTTTTGGGATTATAATCATGGTTTAAGTGATCAACTTGTTTCCCGCTGTACTAATTTGCAGCGCTGTTTCTTTATTTATATTATCCAAGAATTATACAGGGTGCTCACTAATTTGTCAAGGATAATTCGGGGAACGATTTTTGGGTGTATTCTAAGAAAAAATTATACTTCAGTAAGAGTCTGTCTCCAATGTTCACATCATTTATCGAGGATTTAAGAAAAGGCCCTGACCGATATTAAAAAAAATTGCTGTGTTAATACTAATGGTAAAAACTTGGTTGAGGAATTTATTTCTTAAAAGAAATACTAGAAATATAACTGCGTTTAAATAAAGTTGATATCTTGTGTGAGTCTTCAGATATCCAATTTCTAAGTCTGTTCCGTCGTTTTTGCCCATGCTAAATTTTTATTTTGAAGTCATTTTTGACCAGAAAATGCCTCACAAATATAACATTTTACTATTCATTTTTTATAAATGTAACAAAAATAAGAAAAAAATCATCAAGTTTGCAGAAAAATCCAAAGATTTTATGATACTTGGGAAAACCTGCAGCAAGTTTTTTTCATTTCATTTAAAGTTATTTAGGTTGAATAAACAAATTTTTTTTTTAATTTTTCCATATACAAAAAAAAAAAATCTAATACTGTAAGGTCCATTTTTTATTATCCAACGAAGAGGTTGGGCTACTCTAGAGGCCGTAAAAATAGGCTTTTTTTATTTTTATTTTTTTTTTTTTGTTTTTCAGGAAAAATAAAAAATGAATCGATAGAAGATAAAAGTTTTTTGTACATATGACTGACTGTAAAACATAATTTTTATAGAATAATTTATTTAAAAATGGCGGCTTCACAGCGTTTCTCAGATGACCTTTCTTTTTTGGAAGGGTCTACGGCCGTACTAACAGTTCCTGTAAATTTTGAATTACGATGAGTCACAAAATTTTTTTTATTGTAAATGACAAAAGCTAGAGAAGTATCTAGGATTTTTTTGATATATTGATTTTTAGCCGAATAGCGCACTTCCAAATGCAAACTTTCAAAATTCGCAGTAAAATCGCAAGAAAATTATAAATAATAAATGAACTATGCCATATAAAAAAAAAAAACCCACAGTACTTATTTAGAAAATATATTTTTAAAGATCAAGTAAAATTTTGAAGTGAATTGGTTGACAAATGTTCAAGTTATTAGTGCCTCCAACTTGAATAATGCAGTTTTGAGATAAACGCGTTTAAACTTTTCAGTTGGCTCGCTGCCAACTGGCGGCCTTGTACTATATTTTGAAAAACAAGTACTTCGAGATATTTCCCGGCCATAATCTTTTGGAATATTTTTGAGGTCCTAAAGGACCATTGAAAGCAATAAAAAAAATCGATTTTTTGAAAATCCTAGTGGCCTTACCCCTAAAATAAGCTAACCCTTAAATGTTTTTTGTCCAATTTTTAAATATTAATGTCTAAAATTCAATAAAAATCTAAATAAGATTTTGGTGAGCACTTAATTTCACGTTTTGCTACGGTAAATTGGCCGCCCATATCGTGCGATATCACACCTTTGGACTATTTTTTTTGGGGATATATAAAGTCTCAGGGATTTTAAGTTCACTTTCAAATTTATGTGTTTTATTTTACATTATAAATCAAACCTCACAATGGATCACCCAATATATATATTTAAATAAAAAAGAATATTAATTACCTGAATTAGAAAAAATAGCAGCATTTTGAAGTAAATCCAATTTACTCATTCCTGGATCACCAACAATCAATACATCGAGTTTACTTTCGCCTTCTAATTGTGTACCAGATCCACCTAATAGTGATAATAAAATCGCAAATTTCGCATTGTCAACCCCACACATTTCTGGTGACAACGATCGCATAAGCAATTGTAAACAGTTCGGTGCTTTGGCTATTTTTTTGAAAAATTGAAAATAATCATGTTGCCCTATATCCAGGTTTCTTCTCTCTTCTATCTTTTTAATATTTATAGCCCGTATAAACGTACTTCTAAAATTTTCTTTCAAAAATTTCGGATTGTGTGTCTCACTTAATAATTTTACTTTTAGAATACCTATTACTTCAATATTACTTCCCACACATACTGAATCCACTAATTCTTGTCTCACTTCAATATCTATTCTGTGTGAAGTGTAAATATTATCTTCTAACTCTGTTATATACAGTTCTATCATTTGCATGCAATCAATTTGTGTGTATGGAGAAGAACATACAATATTAAAAATCCTTGAACTACATTGAAGGAGGCATTTTAAAGGTTTAGTGACATGGCTTGCTTGCAATATAACTTGTTTACACCCACACTTTCTGCATTGGTAAGTTATCCCGGTGCACTTCATTTCTACTGTTGTTATACTAGTAACACGACCCTGCACAACACACAATTTGTTATAATTACTATGAGAAATTTCAGATATGCTGTTAAAAATGAACTTGTTTAAGGGTCTAGCAAAAATCTTTTTTATATTTTTAAAATGCTTCAAATTATATTGATCACATTTCAAGTAATTGTTACTGCAAACTATAGCAAAATGCGTTATCACATTATGCATTGCCAGACCTAGGCATGACAACACCAATGTAGGGTTTTCATGTAGCTCTCGAATGAACTCAGGCCATAATGATATGAACTCAATATCTTTTATAAGAAATTCTGCACAAACATAAAACCAACGTTGTTTGTAAATTTTACATAAATCATAAATATTAGTATTTTTAACGATATGCTGTTCGAATGCCTTAATTTGTACTGCCAATTGGTTGAAACTTTCGTTGTATTCTAGTGTTGGTAAATATAGCGTCCATCCTGGGAATTCAGTTGGATTATTTATTTGGAAACCTTTCAGCTTTTTTCTCGTAAAGGTAATTGGCTCAGTTTTTGCTTTTTGTTTACAAAAGTAGCTTTTATATGTTGTTTTTACAGTTTCTGGTAAAGAGTTAAGAATTTTTGCATTTTTCTTTGCAGTTTTATTCTTGATTAATTTCAAAAATATGGCTTTCTTTTTTCTATTTGGTGTTCTTTTCATTTTGAAAAGATCGTTCATAATATTCTTATACTAAAAAATGAGCAAAAAAAAGAGAATATTTTAATCATCAGGTTCAGAATTTTTAATATTATAAAAAATTTATATTAACCAATAAAACTAACCACGAACAAAAAATAGGTTAATTGCGTTTTCGTTTGGGCAGTCGGAAGTACTCCGATTTTATTTCCAATGTAATACTAAAAACTTCTTCGAAATTATTATTAATATGATTAGGTATATTCGCGTACTGTCCACAACTACGAAAATCTACGATTTTTAATAGATTAGTTGACAATAAAAGCTTTAAATGGAAAAATGTCTGTAAAAAGTATTTACAGACAAAATACAATATATTAAAAAACAGGCATATTAAATGAAAGTTGTTCGCATACATCTTTTGGCATAGAGATGGACAATACAAGGTTAAATTATCGGAAGAACTCATTGTTATTATTATAATTATATATATTAACATTTGTAAAAAGAAAATCAAAATAAAGGCATTGGACATTTGCCCGCACAAGTCTCAAATACCTTCGTATGCTTAATATGAACATTTAACATTTATTAAATATGACTGCATTTAAACTGAGATTTCTAAGCACTTAGCAAGCATTTATTTCAAAACTTATGGCTTTTGTATTTACATTTTAACTTAAAACGTATTTGAAAACAACAATTACTTAAACAAATTTATTAATTTAATCCGCAAATAAATTAAAACTTTCAGAAATTAGTTTCCGTCAACGAGTTATTACAAAATCTCAGTCAACAAAAAAATGCCACCGAGAGGCGCTGAAAGCACTTAAAGGTTCTATGTACACTCCAGGATAATGTGATAAGAACACTCTTAATTATTCAGGGTTATTGTGGGTATTTCTTGCTAGACTTAATTAGCAATTAATATTAAAATAAATTCTGGATGAATCCTTAATTTTCTCTTTTGGATGAAAAATTGAAAGGTAGATTATGTAGATTAAAATTTTGCAAAAGGGACAAAATGGGACACGGAATATTGTTTAATTGAGTCGAGGTACAAATAATTTTGAAAGTTAGGAGGATAAGCTGGAATATTACAAAAGACAAAACTCAGTGAAGAGAAATTACACTGTAGTGATGTATTTCTTAAACGATTCCTTTAATTATGATAGAAAAAAATTCCCCGTTCAATTGAATAAGGTTCTTTTGAGTTAGAATAGGAGAACTACTACAACTTAAAGTTGTCAGTCGAAGAATCAGCAGCGCTAGATATATTGAACTTAATAACGAATAAATTGAGAAGTTTTCCTCAATTAATGCTGAGGAAAATATTGTATAATTTTATTAAAAATGATCATACCCTTTTTAACTAGCGAGAAAAATGCACAGACTAGAAACTACTCGAGAGGATGTGGGGATGCTGGCGCGAACAGATTATACAAGTGGACAACAGTTCAACAATAATCTGAAAGAAAATTGTATAGATGAGGACAAGATTTTTCAAGAACTTTTTTATAACAGGGCGGTCTAAATACACCAAAGTGTGTGTATACGCTTGCCTACCCATGGACGTCATTTGAATGAACAGTGGCTACACACAAAAAGCAATTTTGTCAGATGTGGAACTCTGAAATCTAAAACGTAACAATAACCAACAAGTGTAACACGCCTGGTTTTAATAAGTGTCAAAATGTGTCAAAAACGAAACGCTTTGAAAAAAGAATATTCATTCTTCCTCCATGATATATAATTTGGGGTGGATTTTCGATGCAATCAGCCCTTCTCTTTTTGATTCACATAAAATCTACCCGTCTCGCATGAAACGACTTTCATTTCAATGATACTGTTGACAGGCACTAATTCGGATTTGGCAAATGTCACGCACACTATTATTTTCCTTAAGAATTCAAGGGGTGTTTATCATTTTGTCCAAGGGTGTACGTAAACAATTATTTAACCATCTGTTTGAAGGGTAAGGCGGATGTTGACTACGTATTATCGCTAAATATGATATTATTTATTGGACTTTGGAAATAATTTTTTACATTATTAGAGAAGTGCTGTAAATAAAAACTAGTTTGTCTGAGTGATTGGTGTTTAATTAATTAATTTACCCGGTAACTGAAATCTTGCCCGGCGGATTATTCTCATCGCAAGCTCATCAGTTGTCCTATTTTGAAAGATGCACGTGAAAATGTTTTTGACTGATTTTTTACAACTTTACATAATATTAGTTGCAATATATAATTCCTATAAAACAATTTGTGATTATGATAATTATAGTTCATTATATTATGTCCAGCTAAAATATTCAAATTTGTTTGAAAATTTTCTAATTAACTCAAACGCATTTTCCAAAGAACGGTATTTGTCGCCGAAACTCGAAAACTGCTCTATCGGGATTAGGGAATATTTAATCAGTGACTTAACATTTAACTACAGCCAACAAAGAGAAATTATCTACTATTCTACTTATCCTTTACAAATTGATAGATCTAATATATCCTGCACAAATTCTTGTGATATCATCGTGCCGGATCTGCAAAGCATCATAAATAATGAAAATAAAATTAGTTTGTTTTCTGGGGATCAAAATGAAGATAGCACATTGCCATTAAATTTTAAATATAGCAGTAGCACGGAGCTTGTCAATAAAAACAAAGTGCTTGGCAACAGTTTTTACGACTTGTATCTAAACACCTCTAATATTGATTCATTAGAAAATTTTAAAGACAAAAATGACATATTCTTACAAAACCAGCAGAATGGCTCAACAGAGACATTTGATTTCTACAACAGACACTTAACAAAATTCAGGAGAATGCAGGTATTTAATAATTTATTGAATTATGAATCATTGTTAGTATATAAAATATTTAATCTTTTTCTATATGTAAATATTTAACGGACTTGCAACAGCAATTTTTTAAACCTGTTCCTGAATGAGTTATTTATGAGCAAAAGTAAATAGTTGTATTTTAATAACAATTTTAGTTTGCTTCAGTACAAAATATAGATAATAAAATAATATATTTTAATTCGTCATAGCTAACATAATTTTCATTTTTACTAAAATAAAGGACTAAAAATTTAATAAAAATTTTATTATTTAATATTTATATATATATATTTAATACTCACATTTAATACCCTTAAAGTTCTTCGACAATACCAACAAGAGAAATAAAAAAAAAATAGGTTGAAGCTTACTTGAATTCGCAATCGTCTGAAGAATAGGGGCATAATAGTTCTGTTCAGTGAGGCTGTTCTGGGCAGAAAATAACAGAAAAGTACCAGGTTTTGTGTTCAGTGACAACAATTTCTGTCCGAAACTTTTTGGCTTTTTGTTCAGTGAGATTGTTAGAACAGAAAAGTATAGAATAACTTGCACCTACTCTTGAGGTAGAGCAGACTGGTGTGCAGATATCAACATCAAATTTGGTTGTCATTTTGATTTCTTTCTAGCAATTTATTTGTTTGCGATTGTTGTGTTCATTTTGAATGAAAATAAAAAGTGATGGAAAGTTCAACAATAGAGATAAGAGGGAAAAATGGGCAATATGTGCTGGTTGAATGTTCTCCAAATACACGACAGAATTTACAAAATAGTAAGTAAATTATGTTAAATATTTCACACAGATTTTTTCTTATTTTTTTTTTTTAGATGAATTTCGCCAGGATTTCGTAGAAATTATAACTGCAGAAGAAAAACAAAAAGCAATTTGGCTGGAGAAGGACTGCTAGTCTATAAAAATTTAGAGCCAAAGGTCGGCAAAATATTTTGGCTCAAAAAAAAAAAAAAAAAAACTCGGAGCAGATTGCCGGCCACATGCAGGAATTCGGATCAGATTTCACTTCGGTCCAGGTTGAGTTTAAGTGGAAGAGTCTTAAACGTGAGTTCAAGCTAAAATAAAGCACAATGCCACAACAGGGCCATATTAATTTATATTAATACATTCTAATTTCTTATATTTCTTATATTCTTATATAAACAAAGCAGGCAATATTGGTGGATGCTGGAATTTCTTCCATTGTAAGTAAGTGTATAACATTAAATAATACAAAACCTTTAAAACCCCTCCATTTCTTTTTAATAAGGAATGCCAGCCAATGATAGTGATACTCCGCTGGATAGCATAGAAGAAAACGTAGAGCCACCAAAAAACGGAAGAAAACCAGCAATGTGGCAAAAGAGCTAAAGAAGTGGAGGGAGCAGTTCGCTGAAGAAAGCAGATCAGACCGTGTGTACAAATATGCCAAGCTTGAGGCCTATAGAGAGAGAACCGCTGAGCTGGCCAAACAGAGAGAAGAAAAGCGCGAATTGCGGTTGGCTCTTATAGATTCGCTAAATAAAAAATAAATACATAAAAATAAAAGTATAAAAATAATTTTGATTTTTTATTTAGTTTTTCTTATTTTCTCAATTAAAATACGAAAACACTTCTTCCACAGCCTATTTGGAAGTTGAAGCCTTGCTGCTGGTCAGCAACTGTATTGAAATTGTCATTTTCTTCAATGTTTTCGTCAATTTCAAGTGGCAGCTCATCATCGTTGCATAAATTATGCAACACAACACAAACTCGAATAAAATGACAGAGTTTCTTTAATCCTCTAGGCTTGCAATAATAAAGCTGTCGAAAGCGCTGTTTAAGAACACCAAAGGAGTGCTCTATTACGATCCTAATGGAACTTAATTTCCGGTTAAAAAACTTCTGCCTTGAAGATAAGTGGCCATTGTCGCGACATGTGTTTATTAGAAACTGTGAGCATGCATAAGCGGAATCTCCCAATAGAAACCCCCTCTCACATAAATTAGGTAATTTAGATTATATATCCAAATTCTCAAAAACCCTGTTGTCATGAACACAACCCACATATCCAATGAAAATGTCTGTAAACTTCCTTTTCTCGTTGTATATTGCTTGAAGATATAGACTATGGAAAATATAGTCGTATTTTCCATTTTGATTTTTGTACCATCTATGATCGCGGCAAAAGTAAGAAAAAAGGTAGGTTACTACATTGTTTGTCAATTATTATATGCTATTAATTTAATAACTATAACATCTTCAATTCCAGTTTTGTTTCTCATATACGAGCTGGTTTCTATTTTCTCATTTAGTAGGCATATCAGACGACCGAGTCGCAAAGATTGCTAATGAAATATACCACTCTATTGATAAGACTGCATACAGTTCCCAAGGCAAGGTTGAATCTATCTGCAATATCCCTGTAGGAGCAAGCCTCATGCATAGCAAACCAAAGAAAGAGCGCTATATGCATTTCAGCAGAATATGTTTTGCGGGCCTCTAATTTGACATAAATATCCGATTTTGCAAACGTGTCTACCAACCGTTTATAGAGACTGCGAGATATGCAGAAATGTGTCAGAAATTCCTTTTCATTGTAGGAAGGAACTATTTCTTTCAAGAAATGTGCGATTCAGTTTCTTGAATCTGTCCCGACCAAAAAAGGAATAACGCTCACTAAAGTCTTCATATCTCTGGAATCTGTTGTTCCATCACTCGACAAACTGATATCATATAATTTGTTGAATTTTACTTTAAGGCATTTTTATTTATTCAATCTTGTATTTCACTTTGGCAATCTTTTCAACTTTTCAATAACTTCGCAAGAAATGACAAATGCTGAATGTCAACATTTTTGACAGCTAACATATGGACTGTACTTTTCTGTTCTAACTTTGATCTGACATTTTTCACGATTCTGTGATTTTCTGTTCTAGTTTGTCCTCACTGAACTAAGCTAATATGTATAAATCAACTTCGAAATAACAAGCCCTATGGGCTTTTAAGCCTAACGGAGGTCTACAAACGTTTATCATTGATCCAATTCACCACAAGTTACTGCCCGATAAAATATACTTTGCATCAGGATGTTTTAATAAATTAAAGTACTACTGTGGAATACCGGGTGTTTAAAAACAAGCAATTATATTCATTTCTTATATAATAGAATAGATATTGTCATTATTACTGAAACGTTTGTGTGCCAGTAGCTCCAACATGGAACCGAATGCGTTTTTTTTCGTAGTGGTACTATAAAGAAACCATCTGTTTAAAACCAAGCTCAAAAAAAAAAAAAAGGAATAAATATTGTTTGATCTATATCATAAGATGCATAATTAAGTAGAATTTAAGCGAAAAATGTTTATTTATTAGGAAAATTTATTTGGTCCGCAATGTTTTTTATTTTTTTTTTGTTAGAGATTCGAAAGGCTTGCAAAACATGTGGTGTGTGCATTTATATTCTTTAAGGTCTATTTGACATTCGTGTTTTTTATTCGTTTAACTTCGTCTTTGCTGAATAAAGCTCTCTCCTAATAAAACCGGAATGCAGCCTTAAAAACATTTTTAAAATATCTGCTATTTTCCTGGAAGGAGAGCTGAAAGTGATTTGCTGGAATTTCTATAGTCGCCAATTGTAATAGTAGTAGAATTTCTCAGTTCATCCCAGATGGGACTCATATATCCTTGGTAAACCAAGAGATTAGGCATTATTGGAGCTAAGACCAGGTTCTATCCCTTCGGAGTGTAGTAAATTTATTAGTTAAAAAGGACTTTACAATAACAAATTACAATTTTAAAATAAATACAAATGGTGAAAATAAAGAAATAAAAAAAAAGTAAAAGCATAACCTAAAACTAAATTAATCTATATATAATATAAAAACCATTAATAATTATTTTTTACAAACTGAACTAACTTATTGTTAAACACAACAAATCTGGATTCAGATTTAATTTCACTTGGAAAACTGCCAACAAAATTCATATTAAAAAAATCCCGTGGTTGCATATTTTTATACCGCTCAGTTGTCTTCTAACTGAAACAAATGACAGTGATACTAGTATTTACAGTTACTAACATTTCGATTGCAACAAAATACAAACAGTTTTTAAATACGTGATGTATTACAATAAGTACTCATGTGTATAGGTATCACTACATACACACAACAAGTCCGAACAAGACAGTCTGTCAGACTTGCAAGACTAAGTCAGTCTTAATCCGACCATCGGGACACTAATTCGCTAATAAAATGTAATGTATACATGTATAATGTATAATGTGTAATGTATGTTTTATTACAATATATTACAATTGGCGACGAGGAGTTTTAAATACAAAGTTGTTAAAAAAAAATTAAATAAATTAGGCTAAAATACGGAAAAAAAGACTGATAACTAGTATACGAAACCACGTAAATTCGGCATACAGTTAAACATAAAGTACAGTTAATTAATGTTGCCTAGAAATAACTCAAGTTCAGAAAGCAAAAGTGAAGAATTCGAAGACAACATCTGAGTAACATAGTAATATTACAATAAAATAAAAACATCAATTTCAAACACACCGGGTAGTGGTGTTATTACAAAAAAAAAAAGTCATTGATGGGTGAACTGCCGAAGTACAACCACGAAATAAATAACTAGGACATTTTCAAGTGTAAAATCGAACAATTCTTCATTGGGAGCAAAATTAACGAAGCAAAACAAAACCCGGTCTTTACTTTTGATATCATTTCATGACAATACTTTCAAGCTATTGACAAACTTAATTCATTCATCTACACCTGAACAGACAGACTATTAATAATAACACTGGAGGCTCATTTAAGAGTCACTTCAACAGTGGGCAGCGAGAGTTAGAAGCTTAGCCACAACATGCGATTTCGGAAGTCATTTGGACATGGTGCTCCGAGATAAATTTGTCATCCGGTTGGGGAAAAGCGCTGAAAAAGACATTATTTTTGGAGAGCATAACGGATTCCATGCTTACACTAGAAAAATAACTTCAAATAGCTCAGATAGTGGAATGCGTGAGAAAACAATATGTGAAGGGAAAATTTGAAGATACAGGTTGGGCTATATACAGATTACAAAGGGGAGGACAGACACGGAACAACACTGAGAGTCGACAACAACTTCAAAACATCTCAGCAGACCAAACGTCATCTGCAGATAGTGATAGACAATGCAGAGTTTGCGGGCACAGAAATACAATGCAGAGTTTGTGGGCACAGAAATCACTCAACGTTTAAAAATTATATTTGTAAAGCGTGTAAGCAGAAAGGTCATCTCAAACAAATGTGTAATTTAAGAAATCGAACAAAAAATTATAATTTCATTTGCTAGAGTAATGTATTGCCAAGTAGTAGTAACCATAATAGCAATTTGAGTGATGGTGACGAAAACGAATTACCAATTTTTTATTTTTGAACTAACTCGAGTTTCAAGCCGATTGGAATTCCGAATTACTTTGGAAATGGAAATTGACAACGGTGCATCGATCTCTGCAATATCGAAGGCTATTTACGATAAATATTTAACACTGAATAAATCGGATCTGATGCTAAGAAGTTACAATGTAAGCATGCTAAATCCAATTGGCGTTCGTAAGTTTGATATTTCTTTCAATAATGAACAAGGCCCTTTGAAGTTTTCGTAATCGAAAACGGAGGTCCCCCTTTACTTGGGCGAAGTTGGATGCATGTTTTTACGGTAGGAAAAAGAGAAGTAAATTTTGTAGAAGTTCAAGACTATAAATTGCGGTTCCTGTTAGCAAATTTTTTTGAAATATTTGACGCTGGACTGAGATGTTTTAACATGTTTGTTATATCCTTAAGGTTTTAGGCCACGTAAGTAACCTTTTGCTCTAAATGACAAGGTTAAAACGGAACTACAAAAAATTATAGATTTTAAGGTGTTAGACCCAGTTTCATAAAGCGAGTGGGTTACTTCTATCAAACCGATTTGGAAAATACATCCCGAAAAATTTTAAAAATCCTACTGGGACAATTTAGTACGGAAATTATTTGTGGTTGGCTTTTTTTTGTGTTTTTGACTGAAACTTTAATATCCCGTTACTAATTGTGATAAAAGCACGTGTCTCCATAACTGGTGCGTAAATTCATTGTTTTTTGTCTATAACTTGATGTAAGTTTTATAATTTACACTTTTTTGTAGATTTTAATAACAAGTAATTTATTATAAATAAATATTGACTTATATTGACACTAAAAAATTATTATGAATTGTTATTTTTGTGCCTTTTAATTTTTTGGGACAATATATCCCAGTAGTTTCTTCTGTTGGGATTATATGTCCCTGCAGTATGCAATGTACTTTTTTTTTTGCTACACGATAATTTTTTTTATGTAGGAAAGTATTGTATGTTTTCCAGATGAGGTTTGAGAGAAAGAGAAATAGAGGATGTGCTACATGCAACCTCAGACGAGTCAGTGGATTTCGAGGATAGTGGTTCGGAGTACGAAGAGGAAGAATCTCAGTCAAATTACTCGAGCTCTGAAGATGATAAAGACCAAGTAGGTGCGGATATGGAAGAAGTGTCAATTTGACAGAACAAATAGAACAATCACAAAATGACGAGATTATCGGTAGGGAAACCACAGAAGATATTTTGCCGCTAACGGCGGAGAAAGAAAATATTTGGTCTGTCGATACCACAGTTCCAAGAATGATTGTTCCACCTGCGACTATTCCCTCTGTGCTGTGTAATGTGGAAAGGGGTTGGAGTGAATTGGACACATTTTTGAAATTATTTCCACGCAGCCTTCTTGTATGGATAAGCCAATGTACAAACGAAAGGATTCAAATCCTCAAAAGCTCCCAAGAGGATAAGATCCGAAAAACAGTGCGTGATATAGTGCAAACAGATCAACACGAAGTTCTTGTGGTGTTGGGCATAATGCTCATAACCTCATATAATCGGTTGCCGAAAATGCCAATGTATTGGTCCAAAAAGAAATCGGTTGGTAACTTAACACATGGGCTGAAAAGTCGGTGCCGTTTTATAGTAGAACATAAAATTTTTGCAAAATTCAACTTTATTTATCAATATAGTTGCTTTCGAGGGCGATATACTGATTGAAACGATTTTTCAATCTTTCGATACCAGTTTTGTAGTACGATTTCAGTTTAGCCACAAAATAGGCCTCTATTTTGGTGATTACTTCTTCATCGGTCTAAAATCTCTTTCCCGCGAGCATTCTTTTGAGGTGTGCGAACAGGAAATAGTCGCTGGTGGCCAAATCGGGAGAATACGGTGGATGGGGAAGCAATTCGTAGCCGATTTCATTCAATTTTGCCATCGTTCTCATCGACTTGTGACACGGTGCATTGTCTTGATGAAACAGCACTTTCTTTTTCTTCAAATGCGGCCGTTTTTCTGCGATTTCGTCCTTCAAACGCTCCAACAACGCAATGTAATAGTCGCTGTTGATAGTCTGCCCCTTTTGGAAATAGTCGATAAAAATTATTCCATGTGTATCACAAAATACGGTTGCCATAACCTTGCCAGCCGACTGTTGAGTTTTTGTTCGTTTTGGACGAGGCTCATCGCCTGCTCGCCACTCAGCTGACTGCCGACTTGACTCTGGTGTGAAGTGATGGTGCCAAGTTTCATCCATTGTCACATACCGATGCGAAAATTCGGCTTTATTGCGGTTGAACAGCTTTAAACATTCCTCTGAATCATCAACACGTTGTTGTTTTTGATCGACTGTGAGCAAACGCGGCACCCACTTTGAGAGCCTTCGCATGTCCAAATATTCGTGTATGATATATCCAACACGCTCTTTCGATATCTTCAGAGCCTCAGCTATCTCGATCAACTTCACTTTACGGTCATTCGTAATCATTTTGTGGACTTTTTTGATTTTTTCATTTGAAACAGCTCCTTTTGGACGTCCACTGCGTGCATCATCTTCGGTGCTTGTATGAGCACTTTTAAATTTTTCAATCCACTTGTGAATGGTTCGTTCGGCTGGTGCAGAGTCCGGGTAAGACTTATCAAGCAATTTCTTTGCATCGGCTGCATTTTTTCCCATCAAAAAGATATGATAAATCAACACACGAAATTGCTTTGAATCCATTATTTTTTTTTTCATAATAACAAAAGTTGCTTAACTCACAACGCTATATCTCGAGAACAAATCGTCCGACAGCTGTCAAATTTATACACGTATCTTTTGAAGGTTGGTACTAACTGAAAATGGTATAGATTTAATTCAAGTTGTGCCCTCTCTTACAAACGGTACGGACTTTTCAGTCCATGTATTACTAATCAGAAATAGCTTATCTCGTGATAGATTTCTTATGTTGTACTCGAAATTGTATTTCAACAACCCCAATAAGCCAACTGAGTGTTTTAAGACATATTATATTGAAGAAGTTGCCAGATGCCTAAAAAAAACATTCAATCAAAGCAGAGAAGATAGTTCTTTCCAGGCCTTAGATGAATCCATGGTCAAGTTCAAAGGTAGATCTACCCTAAAACAATATCTTCCATTGAAACATATAAAAAGGGGGATAAAGATTTGGGAACGATCGAATTCAAATACAGTATACATTTACGATTTTAATATTTACTGTGGAAAAGATTCACAAATTCTGAAAGGTACGTTGGGAGAACGTGTTGTATTGAATTTGGCAAAAACTATCAAAAGTCCAAATTTTTGTCTTTGCTTTGATCACTTCTTTTTTTCTGTTCATCTTTTTAACACTTTATTATTTCCTGCTGTTGGCACCATTATATCGAACCGAAAACAAGTTCCATCCTGCCCGACTAAATTGACGAGAGGAGTCAGTTTTATTTATATGAACCAGATTGGAACAACATGCGCTTTTTGGCAAGATACAAAATTGGTAACTGTAATGAGTAACTGCCACGGATCTAAGTTAGGAACTATTCGACGCGAAAAAATGGTGAGAAGGTAGAAACTAACTGTCCATAATCTATTATTTTTTACAACAAATTTATGGATGGGGTCGACTTATCCGACCAAATGGCACAACTCTGACATAAATCGAAAGTCCGGCAAATGGTGGAAGAAAGTTTTTAATAAATTAGTTCAATCAACTTGCGTAAACGCATGGATTATTTACAAAGAAACTCATCACTTACCGAAGTTACCTTACATTGATTATGTGTCAACGCTGACAGAGCAAATGATAAACGATGGTCTACAGAAAACTAAAACAGCGAAAAAGAAGAAAACTGGGCGATATCAGAAGCGCAGCACTGTACAGTATGGAGTTTTGGGCGATAATATGCCCATAGAAGGAAAAACACGCAGGAGATGTGTAAAGTGCTACAAGGACAAGAAAGGCGGAACAAATGATAAAAGAACACTATTTACTTGCACGGCTTGTGATGCTCCATTGTGCTTTAGTTGTTTCACTCCTTACCACGTAAAAAACAATAAACAATAAAAATTTCTAAACTTTTCATTATTTACAAATTGCTTTTTTTTATTTCACTTAAAAAAAAAAAAAAAAAAACGGATGGGATCATATATCCCAAGCGATTACAGCGCCCCTAGTGAAAAAAAAACGAACGATAAAAAATTGTATTGTTCCCTTACATTTAATATTTCCTCGACAGCAAATTCAAATCTCTTTCGGGGCGTTTTCGGTTCGAAAGGATTAAGAAAGATGGCTCAGTGAGAATTTGCGGGGACAACAAGATCACCCTAAACCCAGAATTATTGGTGGACCAACATCCTTTTCCAAATATGGAGGAACTATTAGAACAGATTCATGGAGCCACTGAGTTTTCAAAAACTGACCAGTCGATGGTATATCAGCAGCTTTTATTGGATGAGAAATCAAGCAGCTTGATCACAATCTCCACATCCATAGATCTACTGCGATACAAAAAATTGGTATACGGCATTGCCACCCGCCGTTTTCCAAAAAAAAACATTGATAGCCTGTTGTTGGGAATTCCTGGAGTGAAAGCACTCGTGGACGACATTTTCGTTTCCGCCAAGAATAGACAGGAACACTTTGAAAGATTAGAATTTTTTTTTTCAAAATTAAAGGACGCTGTTCTTAAAGTGCGAATTTTTTAAAACTTCCATTAATTACCTTGCGCACATTATTGACAAAAATGGCGTACACAAAGACAATAAAAAGGTTGAAGCTATCATAAAGTTATCTCCACCTAATAATTCAGTAGAGTTACAAACCTTTTTAGGAGTAGTAAACTTCTACAGGCAATTTATACCAAATATGGCAACAGTAGCTGCACCACTGCACTGTGACCCGATAAATTTAAATGGGGACCCAAACAGCAAATGGCCTTTGATTCACCTCATCAATCAGAATTATCGGCAAAGGTTTTTTTTTTTTTTTTTTTTTTTTTTTTTTTTTTTTTTTTTTTTTTTTTTTTTTTTGAGGTTTAGAATTAAAATTAATAGTTGATGAGAGTCCTGTTGGTTTAGGAGCGGTTCTTGGCAAGTTTATGAAAATAAAGTTGAGAGACCCATCTCATTCGCCTCAAAGGGATTATCTGCCACTGAGATGACATACTCTCAGATAGAAAGAGAAGCGTTGGCAATCGTTTTTGGTGTACACAAATTTCACCAATACCTCTTTGGTAACAAATTCACCCTAGTGACTAATAACAAACCTTTTGTATCCATTTTCGGAAAAAAAGGGCATTCCTGCATTTTCAGCAAACAGGCTACAAAGATACCCATTGTTTTTATCAGGATACACATATAAAGTACAATGTATTTAGTACATTAATTCAAAGGCCAACGTAGCTGACTATTTCTCTCGCGCTGTCGACAATCTTGCTCCTGAGGATTTTTAAGGTCAGGGCTTCTGCAACACTTATCAAGGAAAGGGGGTTCATTGAAAATGGTTGGCCAAAACAATTAGATGATCACACATTAACTCCATATTTTATAAAAAGAAATGAGCCTTCCGTAGAATCGGGCGCAATCTTCTGTGGATATAGGGTAATTATTCCAGAATATTTAAGAGCAGCCATCATAAAAGAATTACACAAATCCCACTTAGGCATTGTAAAAATGAAAAAAAAAAATGGCAAAAGTTTATTTGTGGTGACCTTCGCTTGATAAACATTTAGAGGAAGTGTCGAATTCATTTCGATTTCATGGGACCAATATTTGGATCTTTTTTAAAATTATTGTTGATGCACACAGCAATTGGCTGGAGTGTATACCCATGAACCAAAGCATCACAAGTGCGAAAACTATTGATCGGGTGAGATCAGTTTTGGCACGTTTCAGGTAACCGAAAACAACAACAAGCGCAACAATAGATATGTTCACTTAACTTCCTCTGTAGGTCATCCAGCAACAAATGGTCAAGCTGAAAACAGTGTTAAGATAGTAAAGGCAGGTCTGAGAAAAGCATTGAGTTCAAATGTCCTAGGCCACAATTTAAATAATTACTTGGACTCAGGAATTCGATTCACAGAACCACTGGTTTTTCACTGGCCTAGTTGATTTTTAATAGGAATTTAAGAATGAGATACGATTCATTAAATCCTTTTACAAAAGGAAGAGAACTAGATCTTAAAGATTTTAAACACAATGTCGAAAACAACCAAAAGAAGAAAAAGAGAAATTACATCGAAAAGAAAGAAAGAAAATTGGCAATTCGTGATTGTAATGGTAAAGATTTTAGTGTTCCAGGGAAAATTATATGGGTTAGAGGTAAAATCAATAGTATCTTAGGTATCTTGTAGAAATTTCATCGAAAAATAATGTCTTATGGAATCGCCATATTAATCAGATAAGTTTTTGTTTGAGCTGATATGTAGAAGATATTAAGAAGATACATACATTCCTCAAACCTTAATGGTCTTAGATTGTAAGAATTTTTCAAATGATATTGAAATTCCAAGCCAAGAAAACCAATGCGAAACTAATTTTGGTGCAAACATTATACCAAGGAAAAATTGGTCAGCTGAACAAATAACATATAGATATCCACTAAGATCTGCAAATCAATGCAAACAAATAAATGCATTTTATTTATTATATATTATCATACAATCAATTGTTTTATTATATCAGATATTGTTATTGAAATATGTATAATCTTTGAAGTGATATAAATGAATTCATTACTGTTAATATACTTATGTAATAACATTTTTTTGCTAGATCATAAGCGAATTAGGGGAAGCATTGTGATGTATTAGAATAAGTACTCATGTGTATAGGTATCACCACACACACACCCCAAGTCCAAACAAGACAGACTGTCAGACTTGCAAGTCTAAATCAGTCTTAATCTGATTATCGTGACATTAATTCGCTTTAATAAAATGTAATGTACCATATATATTGAATGAGTTGTTTTATTGCAATATATTACAAAATTGTCTAGTGTTGTATCCTTAATTTAGATAATATTGATGAAAAATGAACGAGTTTGAAAATTATATCCATGAGGTTATTACATCTTACATAAGCAAAGGGTCACGGGTTCGAATCCCGTGCGAGGCAATTCTCTGTAAAAAGTATTTTCATGGAATTCGTATGTAGTTATATGTAAACCCGTCGGCGTCAACTCTGACATGAAGGCATAACACTGATGTTGGAGTGGTTGCTGGCTGGGTTAAATGTAACGAACTAACAACTAGCACGTACTAAGGCCCACTGGTTGAGGATGCACTGGCAGTTTGGCAAACCACCTCTGGGAAAATTATCGAAACCTAATACATCTGAGTTTCAAACTACTACACCACCCGTCTGTGCCCTGGTGAAAAGCCAGTAATAGGGTATTCATATCCCCTTGGTGCGCGCTCGGAATTATAAAAAAAAAATAAATAAAAAATAAAAAAATACCAATTGAAATTACCTGCGGAATATTATACTGTCTCATAATATTTTTTATTTTCACTTCATTTTATTTATTTATTAGTAAGGGTTTTCCAATAGGGACTTGACAACTTTGAATTTAATTTGTGAACGCACTCTTTCAATAATTATCAAACTGTCACTGTCAATTTATTCAGTAAACTCAACATTTTCATCATGGTAAAGTACACTAACGAGCAACGTCTGCAAATTATAAAATTTTTTTTACAGATATTCGAAGTCGGTGACTGCAACTATAAAAGCGTTAATTTCAATTTTCGGTCGTAGTTCTCGCCCTAGTAGACAGGCAATAACAAGTTTAGTGCAAAAAATTGAGCCTACATATTCGTTGTGTGATGTTACCGTGTCAGTGAGACAACGGGTTGGTCAAGGTGTCGAAAATATCGCTTCCGTTCAGATGTCCGTAGCAAACGATCCAAATCAGTCAATTCCACGGCGTTCTCAAGAATTGCGCATCACTCCGACCACATTATGGCATATTTTGCGTAAGGATCTTGGTTTACACCCATACAAGATCAAGCTGACTCCAAGATGATGAATTTCATCGCAAAATCATCTTCAGTGACGAAGGTCATTTTTGGCTCAATGGGTTATAATATAATATAATAAAGCAAAATATGCGTTATTGGTCGGGTAAAACCCACATGTGCTTCATGAATCACCACTTCATCCACAAAAAATAACTGTTTGGTGCGGTTTGCGTGCCGGCGGCGTTATTGGGCCATATATTTTCGTCGACGATAACGATCGTCACGTTACTGTGAATGGTCAGCGCTATCGCGTCATGATCACCGATTATTTTTGGCCCGAATTGGAAGATATGGACTTAGACGACATGTGGTTTCAACAGGATGGTGCCACAAGCCACACAGCACACGCTACAATCGATTTATTGAAGAGTAAGTATGGTGACCGTGTTATCAAATCGCCTCGTTCGTGCGATTTAACGCCGCTTGACTATTTTCTGTGGGGCTACGTTAAGTCATTGGTTTATGCCAACACGCCGACGACGTTGGAAGAGCTCAGAGCCAACATTGAACGCGAAATAGCGGCCGTTTCGGCCGAAATGTGTGCCCGAGTTGTTGTAAATTGGGTCCAACGTATCGACCGCTGCAAACATGCCCGAGGTGGCCATATGAACGAAGTCGAGTTCCATTCATAAATGTTTTGATTGTACTTTAAGCCAATAATAAAGTTTTTGAAATATCCCAAATGGTTTGCCTTTTATTTAAAAAAAAAGTTGTCAAGTCGTAGAAAACCCTATATTTACAATTATTTATTTGTATTCAGTTTTTTTTTTTTTATTTTGTTTCTACAATTTGAACTTAACCCCAGGTAAATAAACAATATTTTAATTTTAGTTATTAGGGTGCTTATATTGCCCAATAAAATTTCTTTCAGTTTTTTAAAAGCTTGGAACCGAATTAGACAATTGGTTACGATTTTTGTATTTTTCTTACAATTTAAATAACTAGTCTTAGGAACATAACTAGTCAAAGTTCCCGTGATCCATTTCTCAAAGTTCGCCACTCAGCTGACTGCCTACTTGACTCTGGTGTGAAGTGATGGAGCCAAGTTTCATCCATTGTCACATACCAAAGCAAAAGTTCGGCTTTATTGCGGTTGAACAGCTTTAAAAACTCCTCCAAATCATCAACACGTTGTTGTTTTTGGTCGACTGTGAGCAAAGGGGGCACCCACTTTGAACAGAGCTTTCGCATGTCCAAATATTCGTGTATGATATATCCAACACGCTCTTTTGATATCTTCAGAGCCTCAGCTATCTCGACCAACTTCACTTTACCGTCATTCGTAATCATTTTGTGGACTTTTTTGATGTTTTCATCTGAAACAGCCTCTTTTGGACGTCCACTGCGTGCATAATCTTCGTTGCTTGTATGACCGCTTTTAAATTTTTCTGGCTGGTGCAGAGTCCGGGTAACACTTTGCATCGGCTGCATTTTTTCCCATCAAAAAGCAATGATAAATCAACTCACGAAATTGCTTTGAATCCATTTTTTCCCACAATAACAAAAGATGCTTCACTCACAGACGCTATATCTCAAGAACTAATCATCCGACAGCTGTCAAATTTATACACGTATCTTTTGAAGGTTGGTACTAACTGAAAATGGTATGGATTTAATTCAAGTGGTGAACTCACTTAGAAACGGCACGGACTTTTCATATATAATCTAAAATAAAACACATAAATTTGAAAGTGAAGTTATAGCTTTTATTATCGGTTAAAAGAACTATTCATGGCATTTACCTTTTGAAAATGATATCATGTAAATGTTGGCCACGACTACGTCTGAGGTGGTTCATTCGGAAGGTAAAATTTTGGGCGACTCGTTCGAGCATAGCAACAAGTATCTCGCGGATAACACGAGTAATGCTGGCTTACAAAGCGTCAATCGTAGCTGGCTTATTCCTAAAGACCGAAGACTACATATCCCCAGAGAATATACTAAGTGCGCGTATTTTTGTGAAAATAAAACACTAATTTTTAATGAGAAGCATAAATAATAAAATAAATAATAAAAATAATAAAAAGTATTTTAATCAAAGTATTGGCCATTGCTAGCTACACAGTTTTCCCATCTTTCAGACAATTTATGGATTCCACGCCAATAAAACTGTTCGTCTTTTAAAGCAAACCAAAAAGTCACCCAATTTTCGATTTCCTCGTAGGATTCGAAGTGCTGCTCAGCTAATTCGTGTCCCATCGATGAAAACAAATGGTAGTCGGAAGGAGCTAAGTTTGGTGAATACGGCGGGTGGGGTAGCAGCTCCCAGCAAAGTGCTTTGGTTGTATCCTGAACCAGTTATGCTTTGTGTGCAGGTGCATTGTCATGGAGCGAAATTACCTTGCCGTGTCTTCTGGCTCATTCTGCTCGTTTTTCGATCAATGCATGGTTCAATGATCGGTAGCGATCTGTATTAACGGATTCACCGGTTACAGCATTGTCTTCTTGCCGAATCGATCTGGTTTTGCAATCTTCATCCAATATTGTTTGCAATTCGGCGTCTTCAAATTTATTTGGTGGTCTTGTACGTTTTTCATTTCTCACATCAAATTCGTTATCTCTGAACCGTTGAAACCATCTTTTGTAGGTTGCTTCTGATAGAGCATGATCACCATATGGGCCTATAAGCATTCGACGCGATTCTGCAGCACTTTTCTTCAAATGAAAACAAAAAATGAATGCTTTCGGCAAATCATCTTTTTCTGATACAAAATTTGACATTTTTAAACAATGTAAAATGTTTGAAAGGTGTCATAGCAACCAAAAAAAAAAAAAAAAAAAAAAAAAAAAAAAAAAAAAAACCGGTCACAATAAATGTTCCTTATTGAGACATTTGTATCTTGACGCTCACTTCTTAAGTGCTCACCAAAATCATTTTTCAACAAGTTCTTTGTTTCACGCGCTGTATGGCTCGTAGCGCCGTCTTGTTGAAACCAGAGCTCACAAAGACCATGTGCTTGAAGCACATAGACCGTTAACATGGCGCGATAACGGTAACATTCTGATTTACCTCATTTTTGAAGAAATATGGAGCAATGATTCCACCAGCCCATAAACCACACCATACCGTTGTTTTTAATGGATGTAATGGTAGCTCTTGTTACTCTTCGGGTTGCTCATCAACTCAAATACGGCAATTTTGTTTATTAACGTATCCATCGAGTCAGATAGAAAATTTTACGATAAAACACTGAATTTTCATTAAGTTTTTTCAGAGCCAATTCGCTGAAAATATGACAAAAATTCGAGTCGCCTGGCTTCAATTCTTGCACAAGTTGAATTTTGTACGCTTTTAGGGCGAGATTCTCACGTAAAACACGCCAAGTTGTCGAATGCGCCAAGCCAAGCTGCTGAGAACGACGACGAAGTGATTTGTCACGGTCTTCGTGTACACTCTCAGCTACAGCTGCTATAGTCTCTTAACTTCGTGCTGGATGCTGTCTAACCAGTTGAGTATCATCCACTGGGACTCAAATTTTCGAATTGTATTGGCAATAGTGGTTTCAGTTAGTCGATTATGCGCACCGTAAGTTCCTCGAATCGCACGAAAAACATTTCTCTCAGAATGCTGATTTTCGTAATACAGCTGAACCATTTGGAGACGCTGTTGTGATGTGAGTCTTTCTATGATTACTTGCCAAACTATACTGAAAAAAAAATGACAAAGCAGTTAAATATGAGTCACGCGTAATATATCAAAAAAAAAAAGCCTATTAAAAATCAAACCTTACGATGAATCACCCCTTATAAGTATCTGCGAAGAATAAGGGCGTTTTCTAAAAAAGAATAAGTCTATAAAGATAGACTTTACTAAGAACAGCTGGTTCGTATGTATCAAAACTTTAATCGTACATTTTGGAATGAAATAGTTTAATAAAAATTATTCCAGATCCAGAAGATACTGTTGCGCATTTCTTAAAAAAAGTTGTTTAAAAAGATCCCTTAATTCATTTAGGAGATTTTTTTAAATATTACAATACAATTTTAATATATGTTACATATGTATACTTTCCATTAATTATATATTTTCCATTCTGTTTTCTTTTAAGAAAAATAATATACATATATGTGGCATTTTTCATTTTAACTTTATTTATTTATTTTGTATTTCAACAAAGGCATATAAATGTATTTCAACTTAATCACAAACTTTTTCTTAAATTATGAAAATTCATTACAGACATGACAAAATCAAATAATCGTATTATTTAACCGAAATACTTTAACATACTTTTGAGTTTGGCGACTTCTTTACTCTACGGTTGGATTCAGACTGTGGTTTTTGTTTGATCGTTTGTCATGTACTTTTTGTCGTTCCCTGTTTGTTATTAAGCAGTGTGTAGTATATAATGTGTTTCTTATCCCGTACTTCGTAACTATGTGTTCTGTCGTATGTTTTAGGGTACGTGTCTGGTGTTTGGCTTTTAATCCCACATATTTACATATCGTCTATATACAACTAACTCTATTCTTGGCCAAATTTAATTCCAGGTGTATCCACGTAGGTATTCATTTCTAAAAGAGCTATGGCGCTTTTCTCTATTTGGCTAAACGAGTGCAATTGTTCTCTGCTTTTTTCTTCTTTATTTTAAAGTTGAAATCAGCCCAAACCTAAATTAGCGCATACATACATATATTATACAGAATTTTTTCTTACTTTTATCCACTTCTCCCAAATTCGTATGGGAGGTCCTTGACTATTTAAATCTACCAATAATTTTTCCCAGCGCTTTTTTGCCTTTGTTTTGATTCAAATCCCTTTAGCTTAGTTATAAAAAAAGCTTATTTTGTTCTTTTATTTATTATTTTTTTTGCTCTAAAATTGCATTATTTTATTTTTCGTCTATACTATATTATATTTTTATTATAAAACTTACATTTTCTGATGAAAAATCCTTTTTATTTTTTTAAAACAAACAAACGACCGCAAATTTCTAATCGACTACGAACGACTGTTAAATTGACAATTGTCGATCACAATAACATACACAATACCAAAACAGCGGGCTTTTTATAGATCCTCTTTGCGGTTTGGGCAGATGCTCAACGTACTAATCCAAATTTCCCTTCTCTAGTTTGTATTACTATGCCTTTAACCCATAGCTTTCTTGAATGGGCATCATCTACTTTTAATAGAATTACAAATTTGTTTGTCGAGTCAGAATGGACAAATACCCTTTTATCCATCGCGAAATCCACTTTTTTGTATAATTTGCTCGTGCTCAAGTATTTTAAATACCCTTAAAAAACTACAAGGGGCGAAGGGAAATAAGGGAGGATAGAAAGAGCGGTGCCGATGAACGTTGGTTTTAAATGTTTGAAGATTATAACGATTAGGAAATAAGGAGCTAGGCTGGGCATTCCATAAGCGAGTTGTGCAGTTTAGGAACGAATCACGATATTTTGTAGTACGCCCGAAAGTGGGCTTAAGGGTATACTGATGAGCATTCATAGCGAGACAGGTGTTCCGGTTAAAATTTTGAACATACGGAATGTTACCTGCGATTTCTAGGGAGCACTGGTGGTGGAAATAGCGGTAAAACAGAGTGAGACACGAGACATTACTTCAGTGTTCAGGTGTGCCCATTGTATGGGTGATATTATTAACATCTATTAGTTTTATCGCATGGTTTTGAATCCTATCTAGCAGGTGCAGAGATATTTTGGGTGCACCCCACCAGTTGTGGGCATTGTACTCCAATTGCGGTTGGATAAATGCTTAATATATTGAGGCCAGGTCAGAGTGGGTAGAGTATTTTTTACATCGCTTGAGAAATCCTAGACATTTTGCAGCATTTTTGACGACACCGAATATGTAGTCATTCCAACATAAATTGTCATTGACACACATATCGAGAATGGAAAGGTTTCGGTTTCGACGATGCAAGTGCAATTCATAGACAATAGCTGGGTGTTTATATTTCGATTTAACGACAGCAGAAAGCATTGTGTTTTGAAAGCAATTCTACTCTATAAGTGGTTCCCCATTTAATATAATTATGCTGTTAATATCAGAATTTAATGAGCTGCCGTTCCTGCTCTAGAAAAGAAAAGAAAGGACATGAGTCAGGGAACGAATATGAAAGCAGAAAGTACTGTCGTCAGCAGAGGGATATTTTTTGAATTAGAAGTAGCAGACAAGATATCGTTGATGAAAATTAAAAAGAGTGTCGGAGACAGAACGGAGCCCTAGGGCAGACCAGCATTTATTTTGTGAACATAAGACTTGAAACCATCTAAAACATTTTGAATTAAACGTTTCGAAAGGTAATTCCTAATCCATTGAAAAAGAGAGTCATCCAGCCCAAAAGCACACATTTTCGACAAAAGAGCCTAGTGCCAAACTCTGTCAAATGTCTTAGAAATATCAAGTGCAACTTTTTTGTGAGATATGCCATCAAATCACCTGCGGGCCTGTTTCTACGAAAACCGTACTGCCGGTCAAAGAAGTTTTCGTGTTTCGAGTTATTGCATGAGCTGACGGTTTATTAACGTTTTCATGTCATTGGAAAGAAGACGTAAGTGCAATGGGTTTGTAGGAGGAGAGAGAAGATTCGCTTTTTTTAGGGACGGGCTGGACAAATGCTGTTTTTCATCTGCTCGGAAAGGGTCCTAAAAAATTGGATTGATGAAAAAGATTACGCAGTAGTTTTGTCAGCGAAGAAGAACACCTCTTCAGAAGAAGGGGCTATATACCATCAGGATTTATGAATGCTTAGATCTTTAAGAACACCTGTTACTACGCGAGTGCGAAAGTAGATTTGTTTCATTGAAGATTCGACGCACTAGTGTAGGCGGAGACAAAACACAATCTCGAAGTGTTGAACTGGCCGCAAAGTGTGCTGCAAGCAGATTGGCCTTGTCCAAAGAGCTGACAGCTCTTTGCTGTTGAACGTTGGAATTGAGGGTGAGGCAAAATTTCGAATACTTTTGATGAACGACTTTTGGGACATTGTAGTATTTTTTGCCTCAGCTTTTACTCGTATTGAAAATTCACACGTTTAAGAAAGACGTTGCAGTCATATCTGGCTCGTTTAAACTTTTTTCGGTTTTCCTTTGTCGAGTTCGTCTTGAAGGACCGAAAAAACATTTCTATAACCCTGACAGCCTCTTTACAGATCGAGTCGTACCATGGTTTTTCTTTTGGCTTAATACTCTTCATCTTATAAGGGATAAAATATCTGATTCCAAAGAGAATAGTGTATTTTATATATCAACAGCGGCATCCACGTAATCAAGGAAACCTAAGACAGGGTAAAATTGATAAAGAAGGTGTTAAGACCGCTTTCTCGTATTGCCATACGACAATACGTGTGTTGGGAGTACGAGAAATTAGTTGATATGACACAATGGTCCGACGAGCCTAGAGGGAAGAGCACACAAACAGTGTACATATCAGGGTGAGAAGTTAAAAACAAGTCCGTGGTGTTGTAGTACTATTATCACATCTAATTTCTTCGGATATACCACGACGTCCAATGAACCGTTTTATGGCTAGGATACATACATATATATATGTCATATATGTTATTAATACTCTTCAACGTTTTCCAGTACGACATCATATAGAGATGTTAATTGGACCAAAATAATCGATACCAATTAAGTTAAAAGGTTGAGTGAGTGTTTCAAGTTTGGCCTTGGGGAGATTAGCTATTTTTAGTGGTCTTGAAGAGGCTTCATTATTTTTACAAACATAACAGTTTTTTTCAGTTTTAACCGCAACGCGTAGATTCGGAATGTATGTAGAATTTTTGCCGAATTTCGTTGATCACTGTCTTATGATTGTGGTGATGATAACTAGTATTATATGCCTTTATAATTAGACTTGTGATGATTTGGTAATACAATTGGCCTCTCTCAATCACTAGACACTCCCTAAACAGCGTCTATTCCTCCACGATTTCGTAAAAGTCCACTTAAATGAAAATATGTTGAATCCCTTTAAATTGGCTTGATTTTTCTAAGGATTTTCGCTGATCGAAGATTAAACTATTGTCTATGTTTAGTGTTGCTATTTCTTTACTATAAAGATCTTGCTGTGCTTGGCGGTATAAACTATTTTTTTGCTTTTCAATACTCATCTTTGGTGACGTAATGTTCTTTTCGTTTCAAAACACTTCTAGATTTAGCTCCTACATATATTCCAGAGAAATCGCAAAGCAAATGCTTGAAAGTGCACCAGAATTTTTAAATTTGAGAACCGATCAAGGTAGGCCAAAGTTGGATTATGATGCTGCCGATGAAACAAACCAGTCGACCTGAGCTCTGAAGTTGGTGAAAGATTTTTCAAACTGTTTGGCCACCTGTGTTCTGGTTCTGTGGAGATTGGTGGGCAAATAAACCAACGACTACTTGCACTAAAGTCGGGTATTTTATACCACCTTGTTGCTTTATCGACGACATTCAATTTCATAGGAACATATTCCGATTGTTCAATTTTCGTTTTTTCAAGGATTTTTACTACACGAAAACCATTTGTGGGTTTTCGGTAATTTTGTTGATTCAATTTAAGCCAGGAAAGTATGGTTTTAAAGTCTTACAAATAGAACTTTTCAACAAATTTTATTGTACATATGTGTTAGGTTCTACCATATTAAATGTTTACAATAAGAAGGTCTCGAGTAAACATCTGTAGCCGAAAGTGCAATTTTTTTTTTTTATATATAAGATAAAGTTTTAAATATGTTTAAGCTTTGAGACTTTAAGGGTTCATTGCAAATACATTAATTTTTTTTTCTAGGATTTATTTATCATGTTGTCGACGGCTCAAACTCGGACTCTCCTTTATGAATTTAACCTGGAACACAATGCGTCGGTAATGTAATTTAATGTAGCGGTAAACGAACGCAACATTCGACGTTGGTTTGCTAAGTTCCATTCGGAAAATCTTAACCCCGAAAACGAACCACGTGGGAAACCAGAAACGATAATTGACGACGATGTTTTAAAAGCAACGGTAGGTGCACCTCAACAAAAACTATGCAGAACATTGCACAGAACATGGGAATATCTCCCATGACAATAAGTCGCCACCTATCTCTAATAGGAAAAGTAAAAAAAAAAAAAAACTCGAAAAGTACTTAGAAATTTCTGCATCGCTGAGATTAAAACACTAAAATGAACTGTTTTTGCACCGTATAATCAGGTGTGATGAAAAGTGGATTTTGTATGACAATCGTAAAAGATCTGGGCAGTTGTTGGATGCAAAAGCCAAAACACACCGCCAAACTGGGTATCCACCCAGAAAAAGTTATGGTGTCAATCTGATGGACCATACGTTGTCAAATAGGCATGCTTAAAGACTGCAGTGCTTTGATAGTGCAATTAGAAAGTCGCAGTCAATTAACTAAAATCTTCGAATTAAAGTTAAGATTTTGACTTATGACTTTAACTATAAAACTACAGTTTTAAATATTTCTACTGGGCAGTTAATTAACTGTAAGTTAAATGACTGCAGTACTTGAGTGACTGTTACCAGTCTTTTAGTCAATTATAAGTCTTCTAAAATTTTTAGTCATTTTTGCAGTCAGTTAGTCTTGCGATTGCAGTCAATTAACTTAATATTAACTTACAGTCAATTGATTACTTTTTAGTCTTTAGACTGCTTTTATTCAATTGACTGCTTTTAGTCAATTGACTGCTTTTAGTCAATTTTCGGCAGTAGCCGAAAAACGCCCGGAATATGCGACCAGACACGAGGCAATAATTTTCCATCATGACAACGCTCGGCCCCACATTGCTATTCCGGTTAAGAACTATTTGGAAAACAGTTCTTGCGCCTTCTGACTACCATTTGTTCTGGTCGATGCAGAACGCCCTCACTGAAATACGGTTCACATCAGAGCAGAATATCAAAAATTGGCTTGATTCATTCTTGGCTGCGAAGCCGGCACAGTTCTTCTGGGATGGGATCCACAAATTGCCAGAAATATGGGAAAAAGTCATAGCTTCGGATGGGCAATACTTTGAATAATACTATTGTACATGTTTTTCTTAAATAAACGTTCAAATTTTGAAAAAAAAAACAGCACGAAGTAAATTACATACCCAATAATTATAATAAAATCGTTGGCCTTTTTAAAATGCTATATTTGATAATCACTGTTAACTTTCAAGATCAACAATTTTTCAAAATTGGAGTCTGAAACGGCTCCCCGTCTCGGAGCGTTTAGTAGGCCAGCTATAGAAAAAAGCCGCTCTACGGCTGCCGATGAAGGTACAGGTGTATTGTACCTTAAATTTTTTTCTTTCAAGTTGGGGTACTTGTTTAATACCTTCAGCGATGGAGACGATTGAACAAGGTACGAATCGAAATTTTCGTTTAAGTAAGAAGTATTATCCACATCATCTGTAAATTTGTGCAAAACATATGTTTTGTAAAAGCAGTACTGTTTGTAAAATAGAACTTAGAATTTGTACCTGCCATGGAAATAGTGGAAATAATGGATCTTGAAGAGTTAGTTAACATAGCAAATGATAGAATACACCTCCGTATGTATATTCCTAGTTAATTTCGCTTTGGTATTATAGGGATTTACTTTGTCTGGATGACTACATGTATTATGAGGACTGTTATGAATAAATACGATCATTTTGTTTTTTTGTTAGATTCATTGTTTTTTTTTTTTTTTTTCATTTCTTCAATTTATTTCTTCAATTTTCATTTCTTCAATTAACCATTGGTTAATCGATTCGTGATTCGTGAATATTGATATTATATTCAAAATGGTAATTAAAGTATTCCAATTTTAGGAAGCTAAAATATTTTAGTCAAAAGATTAAAAGCAGTCAATTGACTAGAAGCAGTCAATTGAATAAAAGCAGTCAAAAGACTAAAAAGTACTGCAAAAATGACTTAACATTTTAGAAGAAGACTTATAATTGATTAAATGATAATTGATAATTGATAGTTCTTCAGAAAAACATATTAAGGAAAGTAAAAGGAATACTAGAATAAAAAAGAAAGTGCTGGTAAAATACTTTCTGAAAGAAGACACATACCAAAGTTTCAAAACTACTCCAGAACTATTAAAGAATATCCCGACGAAATATTTCTTAGTCATTTCAAAATGAGCCGTTCTACGTTTCAGGTATTGAGTAATAATGACTATCATAACATAAAAACGAAATTAATATTTTAGGCCTTAAGAGATGTATTTAATTTGAAATGGACAAAGTCTAGAACTGAAAAAGTTAGTTACTCGATTGAAAACTGTCTTTATCTTAAATTATGGAAGCTAGGTTATAAAATAAGCTTTCGGGAAATTTCTGACCGATTTGGGTTTGCAATTAGAACGGCCTTCACTGTTTTCATGAAGACAGTTGACGCAATTTGTAGCCTTAAATCAAAAATTCAATAACCTTCTACTGTAAATGAGCAGAGAGCAATAATGGAAGACTTTCAAAATTTAATATCTAATCCCTTTCCATTCGTACTTGGCTGCATTGATGGCACGCACATTCAAATTATGAGCCCTAATATTGATGCGAGTAGTTATTACGATCGTAAAGTAAATATATCCATTATTGTGCAGGTATACAAACTATATATATTCTTCATATATTTACATATTTTAAACTGTTTTCGAAAATATTCATTCAGGGCATATGTGATAGCCATTTTCGATTCCTAGATATCTCTACTGGATATCATGCAAACGTATGGAATAAAAGTCCCATTGGGAAAAGCAATAACATTACAAGGAATAGTGCTCGGACAGAATTTCCATCTTTTGGAAGATTCAGCATATCCTCTTTCCACATCTATGATAGTGCCATACAAATAAGGGGTGATTCATCGTGAGGTTTTATTTTTAATAGGCTTTTTTTGACAGATCACGCGTGACTCTTATCAAACTGCTTTGTCATTATCGTTTGGCAAGTTATCATGGAAAGGCTCACACCACAACAGCGTCTCCAAATTGTTCAGCTGTATTACGAAAATCAGCGTTCTGTGAGAAATGCTTTTCGTGCGATTCGAGGAACTTTCGGTGCGCATACTCGACCTACTGTAACCACTATTGCCAATACCATTCGCAAATTTGAGTTCCAGTTTACATTAGTGGATGATACTCGACCGGTTAGACCACATCCAGCACGTAGTGAAGAGACTATAGCAGCTGTAGCTAAGAGTGTACGCGAAGACCGTGACAAATCGATTCGTCGTCGTTCTCAGCAACTTGGCTTGGCATATTCGACAACTTGGCGTATTTTACGTATTTTGTAAACGTGTACAAAATTCAACTTGTGCAAGAATTGAAGCCAGGAGACTTGAATCTGCGTCATTTTTTTAGTGAAAGGGCTCTGGAAAACTCAATGAAAATCCGGTGTTTTATCGTGAAATTTTGTTCAGTGATGAAGCCCATTTCTGACTCAATGGATACGTTAATAAACAAAATTGCCGTATTTGGGCTGATGAGCAACCCGAAGAGTACTAAGATCTACCATTACATCCATTAAAAACAATGGTATGGTCTTGTTTATGGGCTGGTGGAACCATTCGTCCATATTTCTTCAAAAATGAGGCAAATAATAATGTTACCGTCAATGGTAACCGTTATCGCGCCATGTTAACAGACTATGTGCTTCCTGAAATTCAAGCACATGGCTTCGGTGAGCTCTGGTTTTAACAAGACGGCGCTACGAGCCATACAGCGCGTGAAACAATGGACTCGTTTGTTTTGCTACGGTAAATTGGACTAGACGTGCGATATCACACCTTTGGACTATTTTCTCTGGGGATATGTAAAGTCTAAGATCTTCAGGAATAAGCCAGCTATGATTGACGCATTGGAAGCCAACATCACTCGTGTTATCCGCGGGATACCAGTCGCTATGCTCGAACGAGTCGCTTAAAATTGGACCTTCCGCATGGACCACCTCAGATGTAGTCGTGGCCAACATTTACATGATATCATTTTCAAAAAGTAAATGCCATGAATTGATCTTTTAATCGATGATAAAAATTTTAAGTTTACTCTCAAATTTATGTGTTTTATTTTACATTATATAAATCAAACTTCACCTTTTAGTAACTTATGGTCCACAGTATCAAATGCCTTGGTTATATCTATAAAAAGTGTAGCAGTATTCTTTTTGTTATTAAGGCTTTCATTATTATAATTAAAAAATTTGAAGAGTGCATCCTCTGTTAATCTGCCGGCTCTGAACCCATATTGATTTGGACCAAAAAAAAGAATAGCGCTCTAAAAAAGAGATGATTCTAATTTTATTCACTTTCTCAAAAAATGTTTGAAAGAGCGGGACGAAGAGGGATAGGCCTGTAATTATTTAAATTGTTTCTTTCCCCTTTTTTAAAGATAGGTATCACCTCAGCAACTTTTAAGAAGTCTGAAAAATACCACAATAAATACTTTTATTATAAATATGTGCTAACACATCAACAATATAGTGAGATTCTCTTAATAAGATCATTCGAAAAAATACAATTTATTTGTGAATATGATTTTTTTAATAGCTTAATGGTTTTAAACAATTCAAAAGATGTTATCGGATCACAAGAAAAAGTATGCACTTGGGAGTTTTCCCCACTTAAGCAACATGAGTAGCTATCAACAGATGAATCAAAACTTGCATCAGAAAGTGTATTTGAGACCATACTTGTAAAGAAGATATTGAACGCATCAGCCATCTCAAAGGCGGCAGAGGTGACCCTGCCATCATACAATAATTTTCGCAAGTTGTGTTATTCAGAGATACTTTTTTAATGTCTTTTTTGTCTTTGGCTAATTGAAATTTATAAAAAAAATTATTATTTCCTTTAAAAGTGTGAACATCAGCAATAACTTCTCTGCAGATTTTTTCATAGAGACTACGAAGGTGAACATAATTGGGATGTTTTTTGCATTTGATTCCTAATTTATTTTTATGATTCACCTTTTTTAATAAAGTTGCGGACATCCAGAGTTTAAATCTCTTTAATTTATTATTTCTTCTTGAAATTATCCGAGAACATGTTGCAACGTGATCTTTTAAAATATTGGAAAAGTTATTAAAGGCTATAGAGGGGTCTTTTTCAAGGTAGACGGCTGTCCAATTTTCGTGGATTAAACACGTAATTGTTTACAGATTAATCACGTGATAAATTATTTGATTTCTTTATTTGGCTGTTGAAATTCAAAAAAAGATAAGTCATAAAATGATCAAAAATCTTGTAGTTCGAGCTCGAACTGACAAGCGAACAATTTCGATAATGATCAAGTTTACCAAATATATGATCAATGCACGTTCGAGGAGAGTGTGTAATTCGAGTTGGTTTATCAATACATGAGTACATCTCATTTGCCGACATTACGGATAGATATTCATGCACTATCTGAGATTCACTTAGGATATTTAAATTAATATCTCGCAAGATAAATAAGTTTTTTACTTTTGCAACAACTAATTAACAACTCAGTTCTTCAACAAAAACTCTTACTCTAATAATAATACATTTTTTTCATCAATTGTGCAAGAAACTTTAATTACATAGCCACTTGTTAGATTACAACTGCAGTACTCATATTCTAAGTAATTGTTAACAAACACAGCAACTCCTGCTGCATATGTTTCATTGTACTTAGCATGAAAATTAAAACCAGGTATATTATAAAGTTCTAGTTCATGTTCAAAATCCAAATCTCAGAGAGGAAAATGAGATCAGGCTACTTAATAAGAGATTCAAGATGGGCTAGAAATAAATCAAAATTTTTTCTCATGCTTCGAATATTTTGGTGAATAATCGAAAACCGTAAATTATTAGAATGAAAAAAAAAATTTTAACATCTCATCTTCAAATTTACAAAATGGAAAAACATTATTATTAATGTTATTATTTTTATTGAACATACTAAAGAAAGAAATTAGGATAAATTACCATTGATGGGCAGTTAAATATCGTTTTAATGGCAGCAGACATAATTGTGTTTTGGAAGAATTAAATTCCACTCTGTTGATAGTTCCCCTATTAGCTACCAATCCCGTTCCACAGGCGAAGGTTAGTTGCGTGAGTCTGGGAACGAATATGAAAAGCAGAGAATACTGTCATGAGCAAAGGAATATATAAAATGGAAGTAGTAGACAAAAGATTAATGAAAGATAAGAGAAACGTGAAAAAAAAAAATAATAAAAACTAAAGAGTGTCAGACTTGAAACCATCCAAGACAATTTGAATTAAAGAGAGTCATCGATCCCAAAAGCTCGCATTTTCGACAAAAGAGCCTAATGCCAAACTCTGTCAAATGCCTTAGAGATGTCAAGCGTAACTATCTTGCTTTTGCTAGATTGATGTATGCTTTGGTTTCACTTTTTGGTGAGATATTCCATCAAATCACCAGTGGACCTGTTGCGAGATATTTCATAAGCTGACGGTTTATCAGCGTTTCCATCACCTTGAAAAGAAGGGACGTAAGTGCAAGCAGATTCGCCTTTTTTAGGGATGAGCTGGGTAAATGCTGTTTTCTATCTGCTTGGAAAGACTTCTAAAGAGTAGAATGGATAAAAAACTTACGCAGTGATTTTGCCAGAGGGGAAGAACAACTCATCAGAAGAAGGGGGATATACCATCTGGACCAGCGGATTTGTATATAATAAGATCTTTAAGTACTCTTGCTACACAGTGCACAGTTGGCTGCCCAATTGGCTTGGAAAAAGCCTCCGATACCGTATGGTTAGAGGAAATCTTCAAGCTGAACAGACTGGGCCTTAGTAAACCACTTCTGTACATTCTTTTAAATGTGCTCACAGATAGACAGTTTATCCTGAAAATTGGCGATATAACTTCAGCTGGAACTTTTCATATCACAAACGGGCTGCAGCAAAGTGCGGTAATTCGCTGACCCTATTCAACATTTATACAAATGATCTGATAAGCTCATGCCATAACGTACGCAGACGACTTAATCACGTACAGATCAACGATTGAAGTCATTAATATACTTTTGCATGACTGGAAGTTGAAAATCTACTTTCAGAAATCGGAAACCATTAGAAAGAATAGAAACCGCCGGAAAGAATTGGGCAGCCACTTGCTTGCCGAAATGTAGTCAGATACCTTGGGATCTGGCTAGATCAATATATATATTTTAACAGAAATGTAATTGTTGTTCTGACCCGAGCCAAATGTGCTTTACGTTGGTCAGCCTACTTTTTTTTTGTCGTGGCCGGCTTACATAGCTTTAGGTAGGAATAGGTTAGATTTAAGAAAAGAAAAATAATAAAATAAAAATAAAAAAGAAATTATAAAGGAACTAAGAGATGAGTGAAACAACTTTAGCTAAAAAAAAGATAAACCATAAAAAAGATTGAATTGTATATTATTTAGAATAAGTTATTATAAGTAGGTTAAATATTTCAGATTAAGATTTATTATTTTATATTATTTTTCTTTGTTAGCTTCTAGGTTTAGTTTTTAAGTCTTATAATATTAAAAAAAAGATCCATATACTAAGTCTTTTCACCGCTAAAAATTGTTTAATAGGTTTTGCTTTAAATAATTAAATGAAACTGTACGAAACATCGAAAGACATATTTTAAGTATTATGTTTAACTAAGAGTGCCAGAATGGGGCCAGTAAGTTAGAATAAGATAATTTTTAAACTATATAAGATAATTTTTAGGCGTTGATGTAAGAGCATGTAAGAGTTAATGAATGATATAAAATAAGAATGCAATTAGAATGAAAAATGAATGTCCACGTCTGTAAATATAGACCAGCTGTTTTAGCACTTAAAACTACCTTGTTACGAACTAATACCATTATTATACACTTGCGAAGTGATGTAACTTACCAAACTCCACTATAATGTAGTCCCTGTTCCAATCCAGAATTAAATTTCCTGTCGTTAAAATTCCATCACCGTAATCAAACTATCCACTACTGCTTTATTTAAAGAAGCCTTAAACTTTAAGGAGTTTGCTACGCTGTCTAACCCTATTCAAAGAATTGTATACCTGTATCTGTAGTATGTTTATTAAATGGGAAAAACTTATTGACGGTTTAATCGCTTTTATTTCAAGTTAACAACAAGACAGCAGGGCAAGCAAAATTTTTTTAATGTTTTTTTATTTTATTTTATTCAATATAGTTCCCTTTTAGTTTGATACACTTATTCTAGCGATTTTGCAATTTCTTAATCCCGTCCGAAAAGTAATTTTCCGGAAGGTCTGCAAAATACTTCTCTGTGGCGTCGATGATTTCCTCGCGTGAGCTGAATTTTTTATTGATGAGCCATCTTTTGAGGTTTTTGAAGAGATAATAGTCCGAATCGGTCGAATACGGTGGATGCGACAGCAATTGGAGCCGTAAGTCATTGATTTTAGCCATGGTTGCGATGCTCTTGTGCGCCGGTGCATTGTCTTGCAAAAACAAAATTTTTTTTCGCTTCATGTGTGGCCGTTTTGCAGCGATTTCGGTCTTCAATCGCTCCAATAATGCACAGTAATACTCGCTGTTGATGGTTTTTCCTTTTTCGAAGTAGTCCATGAAGAGTATGCCATGACAATCCCAGAAAACCCACGCCATAACCTTTCCGACCCATCGAGCCTCCTTCGGCCGCTTTGGAGCACTCGTGCCGGCTTCAGTCTATTGCCGGGCACTCATTCTGTTCTCTGGTGTTCAACAATTACCAATCGACACCAAAAGTCCGCCCGATTCCGCATCAGCAAGTCCAAACTCCAAACACTCTTTCGAAATGCCTTCGCGTTCGTGTTTTTAGTCAAAAGTGAGTATGCGCGGCACCCAGCGGCAGGATAACTTTTTTATATGCAGAATATTGCCCAAAATATGGCGTGTGCACTTAGTACTAATATTTGTGGTATCTGCTAGCTCGCGCACCTTCACTTTCCGGTCAGCCAACACCATTTCATGTATTTTTTTGAAATTGTCCTCTGTAACCGCATCGGAGGGCCTGCCGCTGCGCACTTGATCGGTAGTGGAGTTGCGGCCACCACAAAACTCTCGAAAATAATATTGTGTTTGACGGTGTAATCTGACGGAGCATTAGCCCCATAATATTAATCCAACTTTTCTTTTGTTTCCTTCGCCGTCTTGCCTCAAAAAGGAATGTTTTATGTTTTATTAGAGAACGAAAATCATTTTTGTCCATACTCAACATGATTCCAAACACGTCAACAACAATCAGCTGAAATTTGGCATGTCTGCCTTAATATGAACGGACTTTTTTTTTATAATACCGTGCGCGCACCAAGGGGATATGAATACGCTTTTACTGGCTTTTTCTCCGCGGGCGGGCGAGTGGTGTAGTAGTTTGAAACTCAGATGTATTAGGTTTCGATATTTTTCCCAGAGGTGGTTGTCAAACTGGACGGGACGGGACCCTCCTCAACCAGTGGGTCTTAAGTACGTGCTTGTTGTTAGTTCATTGCATTTAACCCAGCCAGCAACCACTCCAACATCAATGTTATGCCTTCATGTTAGAGTTGACGCCGACGGGATTTTCATATAACTACATACAAATTCTATGAAAAGACTTTCACAGAATTTCCTGGCACGGGATTCGAACCCGCGACCTTCTGCTTGAGGAGTCTATGCATATACCACTACACTAGGCACCATTACCTAATTTGCAGTAGCAGCGCATTCTGGCGGTTAAGGAGGTTACTTTTCACTCCACCTAGTAAACAACATCTCCCTTCTTATAAATTTGTATATACAATTTATATTATTATTATTATAATTGTTATTATTTTGTTCTTGTTTTTTGTTTTCTCTTTTTTTTAACTTCAATTAATAGTTTATTTTGATAACGTAAAAATTATTATTAGTTATTAGAAATTATTACCAAATTAAAAGTACGAATTATTAAGAGTGCAAAACGTATTGGTTTGTTTAAAAATGCGACTATAACGAGTTTGATAGTTACCTTTCTGACCAACAGTAGGTGACAAGTGCTGAGTTTGCTTTTGTGATTCCTTGGCTGTTGTTTCTTGGCTAGTATACTGTTCTACCTGTATCTCTTCCTCTCCCAAGCTTTTAAATTGAGGTGCATTATATGATCATATGTTTAATGTTTCTCCGAATGATACTATTGTGAACTACATTGTCCCCTGGGTCCAGCTTAAGCTCTTTTCTATAACCTTCTGTTTGCCTCTTAACAACTTCAACTGGACGCAAGCTCGTCGACGCACTATTTTTGGTTGGAGCAAGTCCTTGGCAATTGGGAGTCTAGTTATGAATATTCTACCCATGAGCAACTGTGACAGTGACGCATCTAAATGCGAAATTTTAGTCTTGCGATACTCTAGCAACATTTAATTTAAATCATGACCACTGTCCATGCATTTCCTTAACATCATCTTAACTAAGTGGACCGCTTTTTCGGCCTGACCATTGGATTGGGAATAAAATGGGCTAAAATAACTAAATTTAAACTCCTACTTTTTTGCAAATTCCTCACATATATATATGAATTGAAAGACGGGTTATCACAAACCACTACTTCAGTAATTCCATGTTTTGAAAAAAAGTCTTTAATGGCTCGCATTACGCAATTAGATGATTTCCTAATTAACCGTTTTAGATCGAACCACTTGAAGATGTGATCAACTTCCACTTTTAAAATCCAAAATATCACAACCAATTTTTTGGCATGGGAGCTCTGGTATGGTATGGTATGCAGCTCTAAATTTTACACATTTTCTATCAATTTTTAATTGCTTTGAATTGCTGATTTAGCTGGAATATGGGGCAGATTGAAAAGAATTTTCATTTGGTTATTGACCAAGATCCTTTTATTTTCGTAAAGCATTCCATGCTAATATGAAATTTTGATCGGTATAATTTGCGGACAATGTTATACGCGTCATTTGGTCATGGCACGAAGATGAAAAAGTTTTTTCACTGAACTAAATTTGTCGTGCTTTATGTGGACGGCAGTAAATATGTCTCTGAAGGCCGGCAATTCTAAATAGCTGCCACGAAGAACTTCCGTATCACATAGTGGTTACTTAATACAATACGATAAACTTTACTGTTTTTTTTATTTTTATTTTTATTTATTTTGAAACGGTAGCACACAGACACAAAACAGGTCCATGGTACTCTATGTGTTCCGACTGCCAAGAGCACGTGGATGGGTACTGAGGTCCTGTGCAGTACACATCTAGGTAGTTAGCTTAATTAACGCAAACACAAGCATAGGGTGTGGCCGTGGTGTAGTGGTATATGCATAGACTCCTCAAGCAGCGGATCGTGGGTTCGAATCCCGTGCAAGGCAATTCTCAGAAAAAGTCTTTTCATAGAATTTATATGTAGTTATATGAAAATCCCGTTGGCGTCAACTCTGACATGAAGGCATAACACTGATATTGGTGTGGTTGCTGACTGGCTAAATGTAACAAACTAACAACTAGCACGTACTAAGACCAACTGGTTGAGGATGCACTAGCTCGTCCCGTCCAATTTGACAACCACCTCTGGCAAACATATCGAAACCAAACATAATTGAGTTTCAAACTTCTACACCACCCGCCCGCGTCCTGGAGAAAAGCCAGTAAAAGGGTATTCATATCCCCTTGTACGCGCGGGGTATTATATATAAAAAAAAAGGCCGGATAGAGGCATGTAGCAGATCACATTCACCCTCGCATCGAATTGGTTAGTATGAAATAGTCTCTTTGTAAAGGCAAGGGCACCTCTCGCTTTGGCCAGACAACATCTATATGTTTGTTAAAATAGGTACAGATATTAATCTAGCCGGATCCCAAAGTATCTGACTACATTTCGACAAGCAAGTGGCTTTATCCCTTTTTGGGATAGAATCCACCACTGCAGATTTCCAATGCGCATTATTTATTGCATTATTAAATAGCGTGGTAAAACACAAAATTTTTGCAAAATTCAATTTTATTTATCAATATAGTTGCCTTCGAGGGCGATACACTGATTGAAACCATTTTTCAATCTTTCGATACCAGTTTTGTAGTATGATTTCGGTTTAGCCTTAAAATAGGCCTCTGTTTCGGCGATTACTTCTTCATCGATCTTAAATCTCTTTCCGGCAAGCGTTCTCGCGAGCGAACAGGAAATAGTCACTGGGGGCCAAATCTAGAGAATACGGTGGGGGGGAAGCAATTCGTAGCCGAATTCATTCAATTTTGCCATCTTTTTCATCGAATTGTGACACGGTGCATTGTCTTGATGAAACAGCGCTTTCTTTTTCTTCAAATGCGGCCGTTTTTCTGCGATTTCGTCGTTCAAACGCTCCAACAACGCAATGTAATAGTCGCTGTTGATAATCTGCCTCTTTTGGAGATAGTCGATGAAAATTATTCCATGTGTATCCCAAAATACGTATGCCATAACCTTGCCAGCCGACTGTCAACTATCACTAACTTTTGCATCGAATTTATTATTTATTAAGACAAACTATGTAGGTTTCGGATGAAGAACGGTATTTTGATTTTACGACTTTAAGAAACTCTTCTTTTGAGTGCTCAGTAGCATCATCGGAACGAATACACAGTGTATCCTTCCATAGATCTTTTAATTCGACTTTTAGCGCTTCCAAATATGAAATAGAAAAATCTACGATAGGCTTCTTTGTGAAAGAATCATAAAATTCAACTAACTGGTCGGTGGAAAAAATATAAGAATTTTACACATTCATATTAAAAGCCAGGCTTTTTCCGAATTCGAAAACACGTGGTTTACAATGTGTTACTGATAATGTTTCGAAATTTGTAAACCAATCCTTTCGGTAGTTCATTATTAAGTTTTCCTCTGAATCGAGGTATCAGTTGTCATTGAGGCCACCATCGTTAAACAGTAGTACATTGCACTTATTTAATTACCCTCCTTTTGCCTCCCCCGTGCTTCCAGTTCTCACACAATCACCATCTGTAAAAACTAAATTTCTCGCCGCTGCTGATTTTCCTTCTTTTGCCTCTCCGTTGCTTCTAGTCCTCACATGGTCACCATCTGTTACAATTAATTTTCTCGCTGCTCCTTTTACCTCGCTCTTTCTTCCAGTCCCACATGCTCACCATCGTTTTTGGCATTGCACATTCGTGCATCTCCAATTTTTTCTTCACCTTTTCTATCAGTCTTTTTATGATCAGCAAGCTTCTTTCTTCCAATATCCCACTTCATTGCACCTGAAGCATTTTCCAGGTTCAAAAGTGCTGGTCTTTTGCTGCTTCCAATTTCTTCGTTTGACAATTAAAGCTGAAATGCTCGTAACGTTAAATTCTCCAAAATTTGCTGGTCTTTGGTAGTCGATTTCCTCGCAGAAAAAATTGCTTCTGGAATTTTGGTGATTACCATACTCTTTGTAACCTCTTCCCCAATATCTTGCAGCGACCTAGCTATGTTACCCAACTTGCATTGCTACATCATTTTCGGGTTTCATCTCAAAGGCATAAACCGCTTCAGCAGCATATGCACTTTGGTTTTTAATCTTTGCTCATACATTGATTGAAGTTTTTCCCACATTTGCCTTGCAGTTGTACAATTCACTACATACCGAAGTGGTATCGGGCGAACATTCATTGCAATAATGCGTTGAGCCTCATAATAATTTTTAATCCATACTGCTAAACGATTATCATTGACAGCCTCCGCTTCACATTTCGTCTTAACCGGCGAACACTCGTACCATTAACGTAATCGATCATCGATCTTAAATGTTTCATTCTTGATTTGGCTATAAAATTTAAATTACAAATCTAAACTTGAGAATAAAAGAGAGGGCTTACAGAAAACGAAAAAAGCGAACAGATTACGGATTTAAACTACTGTAATATATAACTTTCACTTAGCCTTTAGAAAATCGCGCGAACTGGGCCCATAACCTGTTATTTAGAATTGATACACATACATTTATATTTTACTCGGAACTACACATTACGTTGTAAATTCAAGTTGAAGAAAGAGTGGAAAAGTTAAATTAATTAAAGCCATGTTCCTCTTCATATTTTACTTAACAGCTGTTCGGAACAATTAAAAGAGTTGCAAAAAAATGCGGTTGCACTTAGACCTCCTAAACAAAACTATTAGATAATCACTAATTCGAAGAAGATAAAACTGTTACCCTGATATCAATTAACTATAAGCATATTGTAGACTTAAAAACTGGTTGCCTAGTTGCTACAAAAGAAACTAGCAAATCAGTTGAACAACAAAAAATACATTTTGAATACACACTATAACTAAACTCATGACTATGTTACAACAACCGATTCCACCGGTGGCTTTATATCCATACTTTAAATTACTGAACCTAAATATCAATTTGCTATTACAAAGATCATATAAAAATTAGTTCCTATAAATGCAAAACAGATTGACGACATTAAAAAAGTCATGCAATATATGTCTGGAGAGGCATCGGAGTTTTATTACCATATAATATCATGGAGAACTTCTAATAACGCTATTAGATAATGATATTATTTAATAAAATTTTGTAGAATTCTTATAAGCCTTATGTTTATTACTATTCATAACAATTAACTATTACAATATACCGAAATGTGCATTATTTTCCAATTGAGTGAAAGAACAGTTCTAATACAAGGTTTTCCTATATAAATATTTCTTTTCAATATAGGATTTTATGAACTAACATATCTATTCATTAACATATTGGGAATCAGGAATACTTCAAATTGCTCACACATTATTTTCCGATAAAAAAAAATATATATTATTCTGTGAAATAGTTATTTATGTTTTTTCTTAAAAGTGATATTTTGTACAGGTACTGTTCTTTCACTCACCAGATCATTTTATTTCCCAATGCCGAATGAATACTCTACGCGGTATAAATGGTTGCTAATATAGACACCACAGATTTTTACCGGGTGTCAAACTGCCCGAAGAATGACAAAAGAAGTGCAAATGAATCAGTTAGTCGGCTTGCACCCAGCTCAGCAAAATAATGTATTAAATGTGGGCAGTCAATATAATTGTAGTACTCATGGGCCCAAGCAGTTAATAATATACCGAATTTTTCCTGTCATTATACACAGTTATGAAACTAAAATAAAGACATTTGCATTTGACATTTGCATTTGACATTTGCATGGAAGATTCTTTGGGAGATGAGTTAAAACTTAAGAGGAGATAAACACCTAGGAGCCGGAAAAAAAGGTCTTTTTTTTTTTGTATTTTTTTTTAAGGAAAACTACTTGAAATTTCGGATTGGGAGTTTAACTATCTAAAAGTATACACATTCCGAAATATGTTTTATTTCTTTTATATAAAAATATAAAAAATATACAAGGATATTGTATGATTCTTGGAGCTTTGTAAAAAAAATCAAGGCAATCGGATAATTGGTTTTGAGAAAAACGCGTTTGAAAATTTAGGAATGAATAAATCATTTAATTTGTCAACTAACATGGAATCATCGATACCGGGCCCATAGAGTAAGCCTTCTATGGTCGACGAAATGTTCATAGCTTCTAAATTTTCTTGCGTCTGTTCTTATGTTTGCAGCTTAGCTTTTGCTATGCAGGTTTCGACTTCTTGCGCAGGGTACAAGTGTGCTCCTGATCCGACCGATATTCCTAACCCGTTCATGACTTCCAACAATGAGCTGGCACCATTGTAGAATGTTGCCCATACCGTTTTTTTAATGTCATCTTTGGAGTTACAGTTTCTGCGAATAGCTAAACCATAGTAAATGCTCAGTTTATCTATAAATTTTGCCGTCAATTTGTTTTTGACCCCGATTCCAGGATTTCTTTTTTTGCATTCGCGAATATGGGTTCCCATGCGCTTTTGAACGTGTCTCACGCATTCTTTTTTTATAATTTCAAGCTCATCAACATACGGTTTCGTACTCACTAATCCCGTGTACGTCTTAGAGTCACCATCCCCGGCATCATTAGTATACATAACTCTATGCTTTTCGACGGATTTTGAAAATAATTCTTTCATGGCGTCTACTTCTATTTTTCCTGCTGATCCGTCATGATTGATCTGGAAATTTTCAACATGATTAGATTTCCATTCCTCATATTGCTCAATATTTTTGTGTTTATTCCAATATTTACATTCAGCACAATTAGGTTTTACAAGAATCAACATTTCCTGTAAACTGACCAATGACAACCGCAACTCCATACAATGAGGTAAAACCACGCTTTCGCCACGTATCATCTCCTGAAACGGTCAGTTTTCTTATATCGGCACGCGAATTTTGTTTTGTTATTTCCTCTTGTTCTTCGTTTATAGATTGTTTTGACACCAACTGAACAATACTTGCAGCAGCAGAATGAATGTTATTAATAATCATATCATACGTCTTTTGTTTTAGCGGAGGCGGTAAATCTAAGAGTCCACAAAATTTTATAGCTCCACGCAAACCAATCCCCAATAAGCGCACAACAAAAAAGTATCGTGTATTTATTTCGTAAGCTTTGTTAATGTACGGGCACGAAGGAATGAAAGTCGGTTTGCACGAACACGAAACTACAATTTTAGAACTGAGTCCTCTAGTGTTTTCTATTGAGAATCAAACATCACTATCATACTTTTTACATTTTACACATTCCGATAAGACAGAAAACACAGTAGAAAATACAAAATTTGATACCCAGTGTTTGGATCTTCTGGTGCGGATGTCTCATGATTAGTATTAAATTTGTTGCCACTGGAACTAATATTCTCGTCGGAAAGTTTTCTGGCAGTATGTCGATTTTTGGGCTGTATTTTCTTTCTTTGCAAAAAGATCCGGATCGATGAGCTTCGCGAGAACGTTTATTTCTGGTATCCATCTTCTTTCTTCAGTATATTTATTCACAAATGAAAATTCACTGAATTTTAACTGCACAAATGGCAAGCTACTGACAAAACGTGTATGTTCCTGGCAAATAATAACAGTCGTAAGATATTTGCGTTATACCTGAAGCCAAGCACGCCGAAAAACACAATAGAATCATGAAATAAGTCTAGAGACGCTCTGTTCGAAGTCACTTGCCGCTATCCCGTCTCTCGGTTCGACGCCGCAAAACTCGTTTCACTCTTTCGGCTGTAACTTGCTTATTTATCGAAATATTGACTTGGAGTTTTCACCAGATATTCTTGAGACCTCAAACTTCAATAAAATGCAAAATCGATTTTTGCGACCATGCTAGGTGTATATCTCCTTTAAAGGAACACCAAAGCCACTTCATCTTAGATGGACTGGGGAAGCTTATCATTATGAAAATGAGGCAAAAATTGTATCCGTGGAGATCTCAGGCAGTCATAATCCTAAGAAAAAAGTTGTCATTTCAATTGTCAGGAATTGTAGTCTCTAAGACTACTGCAACAATCAGATTTAAAACAATTAAGATTGAAGTACCCGTATTTACAATAATATCCGATTGCATTGTACAGGCAATAAGTTCCGCGTATATTGATTGAACTTGATAACTTAAAGCTAGCAATTCCACTCAATGTCATCGAAGCTGGAGAAGGTAAACCTGTTGTTGTTGAATTGTTGAAGGAGTATTTTTCTGGATACCCTTGAAGTAGTAAAACAGGATAAGCCTTTAAGCTCAGTACAAGAAGAACGTGCATGTAGGTTTATTCAAGAGCAAAAAATAAGGATAGGTAATCGCTTCGTGACGAATGCTACCTACTAGCTAATAAGGTGTGATTCATCGTGAGGTTTGATTTTCAATAGGCTTTTTTTTACAGATCACGCGTGACTCCTATCAAACTGCTTTGTCGTTTTTGTTCAGTATCGTTTGGCAAGTCATCATGGAAAGACTAACTAACTAACTGAAACCACTATTGCCACTACCATTCTCAAATTTGAGTTCCAGTCTACATAAGTGGGTGATACTCGTTCGGTTAAACCACATCCAGCACGTAGTGAAGAGACTATAGAAGCTGTAGTTGAGAGTGTACGCGAAGACCGTGACGAATCGAATCGTCGTCGTTCTCATTTTATGTGAGGATCTCGGCCTAAAAGTGTACAAAATTCAACGTGTGCAAGAATTGAATCCAGCTGACTTGAATTTGCGTCATATTTTCAGTGAATGGGCTCTGGAAACCTCAATGAAAATCCGGTGTTTTATCGTGAAGTTTTGTTCAGTGATGAAGCCCATTTCTAGCTCGATGGATACGTTAATAAACAAAATTGCCGTATTTGGATTGATGAGCAACCCAAAGGGTACCAAGGGCTACCATTACATCCATTAAAACAACGGTATGGTGTGGTTTATGGGCTGGTGGAATCATTGGTCCATGATCTTAAATCTTAAAAAATGAGGTAAGCACATGTTGGCCACGACTGCGTCTGAAGTGGTACATTCGGAAGGTCCAATTTTTATCTGAAAAATGTTTCTTTTCTTTCTTTTTTTTTTGCAAATAATTGATATCTAATTTTTAGATCTGATGGTTAACTGACATAATTGTGCGGTAATCTATTTTTTTTTTTTAAAGTTTCTCAGTTTCCATTTTATGTTTTATATTTTAGCAACGAGTTTAAATACCGTGACTATTACCCGGCTACAGCTTTTTAATATGATACAAGAATTTGAAAAACAATTCATATTCTTAAAAGAAAATTTGTCAGAAAAATAAGATGTAGATATGTACCAAATTTACTGATTCCAATTCCGAATTTAGACGAATGCTAGACGAATAAAAGTAAGTTTCTTAAAACATAATGAAAAATGGCTGAGTGCCCATATTATAAAAATCAAAACTTTCCCTGACCGTGCAAGGAAATATAAATAAGATTTTATTTGCTAAAGATGCTTTAGCAATTTTTATGGACGCAAAACTATCCCATTATGTCATCAATCTGATATAATAAGAAAAAGTGCTCCAAGAAGATTTCCATCTTCCAAAATTACTCAAGCCGAGAAAAATAATTGTTATCCGCAGTAGTAATAATAGTAATATAGATGTTATGTCTTCCTATGCTGTTTTACCTTTGCAGGCTCTTTGTATCGTCACATTGAACGCTTTCTTATAGCACAAAAACTGTTATAACCTGTTTAGATGATGACGACTTAGAATGGGAAATGGTTTATCGACGGAAGTTCAGGACACAGCTCTTACAAGCAAGCTTTTCATGGCGAATAAGTAGATGATTCTGTAATATTTATTACTTATTTGGTTTCACTTTGTATTACTTCTCGAACAAAAATTGTGTGGCGAAACACAATTATCAGGTGACATAACTAATATTGATAAAAAAAAAACATTCACATAATTATAATTGTGGTTTCAATTGGCTATCATTGATATAAACAAATTTCGTGAATTTTGTCAACATAACGCCAAATACTTTGTTGAGAAGTATCGTTGGTTTAATATGCATTTATAATACATCGAAAAAGAAGATGCGATATACTATATTCTGAAGGGAGCCTTAGATTTATTAAAATCTCCAACTCTAAGAAACATCAACGGCGAAGAATTTTTTGAAAGTGAAGATAATCAAGATGATGTATCTTATAATTCTTAATTCAATTGTTTCTATGTGCAGTATTTATTAAAAGCTGTAAATAAGCTCCAAATTATTTAGTTTTGATACATTTACGATATTTGTTTTCTTCTAAGCAAAACTTGAAAAGCTGAATGTTTAAAATAATTGTTTAAAATTTGAAAAATAAATGTGTTTACATCTTTCAGTGTGTACTTTTTTTTAACGGCTTATGTGTTTTTTTAAAATTACACCAACATCTAACCATTCTTAAGCCCGTCTGATTTATGGTATTGCTAGGCTTGAATGCATTCTGCCCACTGTACGACGTCATCGCCCACGTGCCACGTCTTAACTGGTTACTTATATCCAATGGAACAAATTAAGAAGCTTTGCATCTGTGCCTTCCTAATTGACTTGGATAAGTTTTTGACACCGTATAGTTAGAGGCACTCTTCTGAGCAGGCTGGACGTTAGTAAACGACTGCTGTATATCAGTTTTAATATTATGTTCGCAGATGTGACTTCTGCTGCAGCATTTCACATTAAAAATTATTTGCAACCATTGTTTTGATAGTTTCACTTTACCATACCATAGCGTACGCAGATAATTTAATCGCATATAGATTAGGTCCGAAAATTGAGGTCCTTAAAATACTTTTGCTTCGTGACTTCGATAAGATTAAACGGTAATGCGACGATTGAAAGTTGAAGATCTGCTAAATGGCCCTTATCCGGCCTATAAACGTGAGAGCAAGTTTATTGGAAAGGATTCGGGTGTTTAAAAGGGCGTGCCTTAGGGTTTCTCTTTACTTATTAAGAACAACAGATTCTGAGTACATAAAATTCTATCCTAATGATTTTTCGTACAATACGGCTACCCTAATGGGAGTGGACAATTTCGACATTAGGTTGACATTCATTGGATTAGAAATTACCTTTCGGAACGTTCATTTCAAATTGTTTTGATTGGTTTCAAGTCTGATATTCACAAATTAAATGCTGTTGTGCCCCAAGTCTCCGTTCTGTCTCCGACAGTCCTTTTAACTTTATTCCTTTGCTGATGACAGTATTCTCTGCTTTTCATATTCGTTCCCGCACTCATGTTACAGCTTTTCGTCTGTAGAACGGGAATGCCAGCGTATGTTAAGCTTATTAAATCCCTATATTGACAGCATAATCAATTAGGGTACTATCAACAGAGTGGAATTTAATGCTTTCCAAACTAAATGAAGTCATTAAAGCAGAATTTAAATACCCAGCTACTATCCATGAATGGCATATGCATCGTCGAAACCGAAAAATTATCCATTCTCGGTATGTGCGCCAATGACAACTTACGTTAGAATGAACACATATTTGATGTTGCGAAAACTACTCCTAAATGTTTAGAATTCCTCTATTGATGTTAAATATATCTGAACTCCTCTAATCTGGCTTTAATATATAAGATATTTATCCGCCCGAAATTGGAGTACAATGCTCACTTCTGGGCATGCACTCCCAAGAGTCTTTGCACTTGCTATATAGGATTCAAAACCGTAATGGTAATGACTATGTTATAAAGTCATTCGATACTTACCTTGTTTCATCGCTATTTTCACCACCAGTGCTCTACCGAAATTTCTAGTAACATTCTAATCATTCTAACTTTTAACTGTAACACCCGTCACGCTATAAATGCTCATCAGTTTACCCTCAAGCCTACTTTGCGCTATCGGACGTACTTTAAAATATCGTGATTTTTTCTCAAGCCCTACAACTCGCTTATGAAATACCTCATTGAGTTCTTTATTTCTTGGGTGCTTTGACTTGAAAACATTTAAATCCAACGCACATCGGTATCTCTTCCCCCCACTCCCCTAACTTCCCGTCGTCCACGCTATGTGCAAACATCTTTAAAAAAACGAGAATCCCACCAAGCGGAAAGTTCGAACCGATGTAATTATGACAACAGCAAAGTGGGGAACTTTTTTCTATGCAGAAATACTCCGGAAAGCTAAGACGGACCCAAAACTCAGTGTTATCGGTGAATCGGTTACGAATATCAGACGAACCCAGAAGGAAACCTGCAACTGAAGTGGACAGGAGAAAAGACAGACTAATTTAAAAAAATTATTGGTGAAACTCTTAGTAACAATGTGGAGGTCCGGGATTTGGCACACCGCACAACTCTGGAAGTAAACTATATCGACGAGGCCACGACGAAGAAGGAGATCTACGGGTTAGACAAAAAGCAATACCAGTTTAATGACAACATATAATCGAAGACTGCAACAAAGACCTGTTTCTTCTGCAAAGAAGACAACCTGGAGAACGCTAGGCATTAAGCCAGTTAACGGCTAAATAAACAGGAACAATTTCTACAGCTGCTACACGCGACAATATTTGGAGGTAAGTGAATTCCGGGCAATGCTAGAAGGCATAAGTGCAGATTCACATGGAAAATCTCCACTGGTTATAGGCGGAGACTTTAATGCTGTGAACGTTATGTAGGGGATTAAAACTTACAAAAAACGTGGACCTGGGCCTGGTCCCTGAAAACGAAGACAAAAGATTTGCAAGGTGCAAAGAATTTCCATTATTTGATTCGAATATTAAATATCCAAATGCGATTGCACTTGAATTTGTGTAAAGCCGGCACCTCCTAGAATGACCTATGCACTTTTTCAGTAATATCTTTAACAAAAGAAATAGCCCTTTTTAAAGATATCGAACTATCTATTGAAAATAAATACGGTTATTCGCACGCACACCCCTAGTATATTAAATGATATATAGGGTTTTCCAATAGGGATTTGACAACTTTGAATTTAATTTGTGAACGCACTATTTCACTTATCATCAAACTGTCACTGTCAATTTATTCAGTAAACTCAATATTTTCATAATGGTAAAGTACACTAACGAGCTACGTTCTCTGATAGGGTTCTGGAGAAAATGCGCCAAGATGATGAATTTCATGGCAAAATCATCTTCAGTGACGAAGCTCATTTTTGGCTCAATGGGTTCGTCGATAAGCAAAATATGCGTTATTAGTCTGGTGAAAACATGTGCTTCATGAGTCACCACTTCATCCACAAAAAATAACTGTTTGGTGCGGTTTGCATGCCGGCGACGATATTGGGTCATATTTTTTTGTCGACGATAACGATCGTCAAGTTACTGTGATCATGATCACCGATTATTTTTGGCCCGAATTGGAAGATATGGACTTGGACGACATGTGGTTTCAACAGGATGGTGCCACAAGCACACGTTACAATCGATTTATTGAAGAGTAAGTATGGTGAGCGTGTTATCTCAACACATGGGCCAGTCGATTGGCCGCGTCGTTCGTGCGATTTAACGCCGCTTGACTATTTTCTGTGGGGCTACGTTAAGTCATTGGTTTATGCCAACACGCCGACGACGGTGAAAGAGCTCATAGCCAACATTGTTTGGCTGTACTTTAAGCCAATAATAAAGTTTTTGAAATATCTCAAATGGTTTGCCTTTTATTTAAAGAAAAATTTGTCAAGTCGTTATTAGAAAACCCTATATATCATATATGTAAGATATATATGCTTACCTTCACCTTTATAAAAATTGTCAAACAACACTTAAAGCTTAAATTATACTGTGTATCAGGCCGTGCTGGCTTATAAGAAAACAAGCAAATAATATGTGCTACGGAATTTGCATTCATAAGTATGGACACCACCCCATCACTGAAATGGACCACACTGGAAAACTGCTAACCTGCCACTAAGAGAATTAATACGTAGGAAATACACGTATTACGACAGTACTTTAAATCTAGAAGCCAAAATTTGTATGAATGCATTTATTTATTATATTTATGAATTATTTAAAATATTTTTTTCACCGCCGAAATTTAGCCGATGTAAATGAGCCTGGCCTCTTCTCGAAAATCTACATGTTATTCTTAATCTAACTTAAAGTTTAGATGAATATGCTACAGAATATGCTACTATGCTCAAATTTACTAATGGAATATAAATACATACTCTTATTGTATCTTACTTGTACAATGAATTTTTATAATAAATACGCACAATATACAATATATACAATTAAGAGGTAACAGGTAACCCAGGGGAGCGTATCAAACCGCCGTCTTCACCAAAATACGATATACTGCTTTCCGGTATTGATTTCAACCCAGTCTGCATTAACGGGCCTAAAACAGAAAAAACTAAGCATTGACGACGAACCCGTAGTAGATGAGTCATTTTTCATTGGTGGTATATATTTTAATTCGTGCGTTTTTTTTTTTTTTTTTTAAATGAACGTTTATTTAAGAAAAACATGTACAATAGTACTATTCAAAGTATTGCCCATCTGAAGCTATGACTTTTTCCCATATTTCTGGCAATTTGTGGATCCCATCCCAAAAGTACTGTGCCGGCTTGGCAGCCAAGAATGAATCAAGCCAATTTCTGATATTCTGCTCTGCTGTGAACCGTATTTCAGTGAGGGTATTCTGCATCAACCGGAACAAATGGTAGTCAGAAGGGCAAGGTCTGGGCTATAAGACGGGTGGGGTAAGACTTCCTATCCATTGTTTTCCAAACAGTTCTAAACCGGAATAGCAATAGCAAAATACAATGACTTTCGGCAGCAGTTTTCTTCATATTAAAGTAATGAAGAAAAACTCCCCGCAAAAACACTTTTTCAGGCACAAAGTTCGACATATTTGAGTGAAAAAAAATTATTGTTGTTTACACTTCAAATGGATGACATATACTGAAATGACGTACAATGACAGTAGCTTTCCAATGCATGTTCCAATAGAATAATAACAATGGAATAATACAAGTTACGTCATCTCTTAGCAAACCGCACGAATTAAGATTTCATACCTTCTCCGCACCAACCCTTTACCATCGTTTAAAATGTAGCCGGATCGTAGTGTACTCTCAACAATCAAAACGTTAGTGCAATAAGCCCAAAGATCAGCCAATTGCTGCTGGACATCGCTGTTGCGATCTGTCTCATAATCACTTTGATTAGATAATTGTCAATCCTGTTTGGTCGAGCCCCATCGTTAAGGGTCACTTGGTATAATATTTTATGGACTCAGATAGGTTCTAGGACGCTATATTTCATGTAAAACGCGCTATGTTAAACCTTACGGAATTACTATTAACGACGATTGGCCTGATTTGGTTCACGTATCATATGACCTTCGGAAATTATCTTTGAATAATTACGAGTAGATGACACTCTGTATAATGACTTACATATGTGGCCGTGGTAGTGTATTGGCTTCCCAATCGAACGGTTCGGGGTTCAAAACAAGCCGTGCCCGAAAGACTTTTTTCAGGCAACTAAGATATCGAGAGATGAATGGTTGCCTAAATACTATATAACATCAAGTTACTAACATCAAGTAACTAATAATTTACTCTCCCCATTAAATGTTGGACGCCACCCCAGGATCGAAATAACCACTGATCTCTTGAGTGTTAATTAAAAAAAAAAAAAAAAAAAAAAAAAAATTCTACAATACCTCAAGGTAAACAATTGTCTCTGTCTACAAATAGTTGCTTACTGCCAAGTTACACTACGTTTCGTTTTAAATTTTAAGTTTTATTTATAATATCAGATAAACTCAGTAGATGCCATTGCTCACCATGCTTGCTGATTTTTGGCAGTAAAACGCCTCAAGTTGATTTGGTTTCGTTAAATGGGTTTAAAAAAAGCTATACGATACCTAACGATCAACAGAACCACACAAAAATATTTCTTTACCTCCCCTAGTTTCAGTAGTAACGTTCGACGTTACACACACGTTACGTATCTACATCGCTACTACAAAGTACGTGCGACTAATTTAATGGGCCTTAATCTAATTACTATTTTTCGTTGAGCCTCTTCTTTAAACCTCGGGTGCAATCTGGGCCTCTATGCCTTTTGGATCAGATTTTGGAGCACGTCGAACGTATCTGTTCAGCGTGAAGTTTAATGGCAGACATCGTATATGTAGACTTAATAGGTATCAGTACACATCATGCCGATCTTTATTATATGTAATTCTAAAGTGTCTGAATCTGATTTTGTTTCTATTTAGGAAAAGCAATTATTTAAATTTTAATAGTGTTACTTTTGAATTAAATTCGAACGTTTTTGTCTACCATGTACAATAATTTAATATGAAATGATTTAACAGAAAATTATTTTGGATGTGAAGTGGTGGTGGGGGATTCGGATTTTAGAATTTGTTTGCCAATTAAAATCACATTATATATGTACCTATATAGGTAAAAACCTAGATTTTTGTCACTAGTAAAAATAAGATGCAGCATGCCGAAGTTATGCCCTCTTGAGTGTTAAGTTTTTCTTATAATATACATGTGAATGTATGCATATGTGTATTATTAATTTTCTACAAAGTAAATGGTTGAAATGTGCCTACTTTATTTTATTTATATCTAACTGTAGCAAACGTTGTTTGCTTTTTTTTTTTTTTTTTTTTTTGAAGTATAAGAACGAATTATAGTTTTTGTCGACTTATTAATTTTTTTGCTTAGTACTAATTTTCGTATATCCGGTTAATTTATGTGCGTAATAAATTTAGGTCAATATGTCATTACAACGAGAAATTCAAATTTAAATTTGTATTCCTTTTTGAATTTTTTTTAGAAAATTAAAATGGCTGATGTTCTTTATAAACAAGATGTTGATTTGGGATATACATTATCTGCCATAAAATCTTCAAGTATAGCTTCTTCAAATACGAAAGTATACCGAGAAGAAGCTGAAAAGATTGAAGCCATCCAAAGTATTCAGGTAATGCAAATAATTTTGAATAACTAACATACTTGTAAACTTGTACTCGTATATACCCGTATGTTGAAAACCTTAAACGCAGTTTAAAGGTGCTTGTATAACTATTTATTCAGTAACAAATTGAAGTGATGGAAAAACTTAAAAAGTTATAATGGTATACCTACACAGATAAGAAAGAAACATACATATACAGTCACGACCACGTAATGCATTTTTATTTTCCTAATAACACACATATGTTTTCACCTTAAGAAACTGCAGTATTTTAATAATGTTTTAAGATGATATTCCTCTCTATAGAATAGAGTGCACTACGTGAAAAAGTCAGAGAATTGGCTTAAACTACCGTTATCTTAGCCATTGTTTGCCACATGAGAAAAAGTTGACTAAAGAGGTCGTGCACATAATTAGAAACGCGGCCATAATTTGTGTTCTTGCGATAATTTCAATAAGAATTGGGTATAAATCAATTAGTATTTTAGATTTAGCATATCTATTATTAAATGAAATGTAGAATAATTAATCATTTTAATTAATTAATGCCTTTGAGCAATTGGCAATATGATAGAATTTATCTTGCAACGTCGAGACCAGAGTGCTCATTTTAAATCTATACCAGGAAAGAACAAGTTATGGTCAAATTGCGAAAGCGCTAAAATGTTTTTAATGCTGTATAATATTTTAAAAAGAATGGCGCTGCGCAAAAAGTTTGCATTAAAGCGGTGATTACACATGAAACATGTTTCAACACACATGTTTTAAAACCAGTGTTTTTGTTTTCGCCATACACATAGAACCAAAAGCGAAAACCTTAGTCGCATGTGCTTCGTGCAATGTGACTTAGAAACACTGCATTTTTAGAAGAAAATAATTTTATACTTAAGAGAATTTCATAAAATAAGCCAAAACCAATGAAATTTTATTTCGCGGTAAAAAAGTGTGACGGTTAACAGAAATGACGGTTAATGGATAATCGAGACTACTGTACATAAGTTATTTTGTTTTTGAATTTAGGTAACACTGCATAGCTCTAGGCGCAGAAAAAGAAGTGATCGAGAGAAGAGAGCAGAGCAAAGAGAAACCGCCGACAAATTGACTTACTGACTGGCTCCATATCATACCACGCGTATTAAAATGTAATGATTATTGATGCTTGCGTAGAATAACGAATTTGGGCAAAGGATTTGTATCTGAAACGAAGAACATTTTCATACGTGGATCTTGTAAAGAATTTAGAGGATAATTCAAATGGAGACTACAAATTTTTTTTAAGGATGGATGTTTTGACTTCTGCTTTTAGTGGAACCCTTTATAAAAAAACGAAATACGTACATGAGAGATGATATTTCACCGAATGAAAGTGTTTTAATTACTTTGCGGTTCCTAGAATTTGGATAAAGTTTTGAGGACTTGAAATTTCTAACAACTCTATCTCTGCAGAGTTTGAGACGAATAGTCATGAAAACTTGTGCAGCTATTGTATTATAAAGGCATTAAAAGAATTATAAATTATAAAATAAATTATAATTCACATGTGTACATATCTACATTATATTTGAAAAACTGTTTTATTGGTACGAAGAATAGCTTAAAGATCAGCAAATGATTTCCTGATTTATTATTTGAATTTGAAAGTACCATAGTTCATATACGTCACTGCACCCAGCTCCCAACTTTTCGCTCTTGTTTATTTTTTTGGAGCTCTCGCCTGTAGGATGTTCGTAATCAGATGATTGTTTTCTTTACCAAATCCACAGTTGCGCTAGAATCTATTTTCTTGTATTTCGTATGATCTTTGTAAATTCTTAAAAAAACCATCCAAACATCATTATCCCTTACAGCCGATATTTAAAAAAAAAAAGCACCATTTAAATTATACCGCAGCCAAAATTTGCACGCGACGATGTGTACACCAACAAAGCTGCACTAGAAATAACATAAATGTGTCAAAACAACGCCATACACATGAAATATGTTTTAAAACCGCAGAAATTCAAAACGATTTGATTTTCTTGAAACATGTTTTAAAACCAAAAAAACGGTGTTAAAACCTAACCATACACTTAAAACTTCGCTTGAAACCACAACATATTGTATGTTAAAACTTGTTTCATGGTATGGGCCGCCTAAGCCTCGGGCGAAAGTGACTACCTACCGAAGAGACAAACTCATTGTTGGTTACAGTAAAAATTCCTTCATGCCACCGCTAAGGAAATCGCAAGAAAAGGTTAGAAAAGAAATACAGCCATTGGTCCTTTGCTTTGTGGAAAAATGTTCAGTGATGAAACAAAAATAGATAGAGTTTAACTTGACCAGACAAAGCCATTGTAACCGCCCTAGATCAAATGTATATGACCTAAAGTACACCCGCCCAACTTTCAAATATGGTGATAGAATTATTTTTTTATATAGGATATAATGTCGTGGCGTTGTGTCGATCCATTTAAAAAAATTATAGTAGAAGGACGGATTGGCAGATTATAATATTGCTAAATATTGCAGAATACAAAGCTGACATACGTTGATGACCATCTTCCCATCACTTTGGCGATCTATAGGACAAATTGGCCGGAAGACAAAACGTTGACGGTTTTGGACTGGTTTTGATGTAGTCCTGTTCTCAATTGAAAATTTATTGCAACACCTTGGAAGATAGCTCGCCTTCAATAAAATTTGAAAGTTCAACACTCCCGTTGAAGAACGGCTGCTACCTGTTAGAACATTCCACCGAGCGTTTGTCAAAAGCTAGTGGATTCTATGCCCCACAGATTACAAGCTGTAAGCGAAAATCGTGGTTATGCTACTTAATATTGAATTATATTAATTATTTTAAAAAAATATTAACAAAAGACATACCAAAAATATCAGTGTTTCTAATTATGTGCACGACCACTTCATTAATTTTTTTCCATTAATTAGTATACTCTATTACAGTAAATCAATCATCTTAAAATTGAAAACAAGAATACTTTTTTGGCGTTTCTATCTACGTGCATATGACTGCCAATAGTAGTTTGCCAATAGCATACTAGTTTATGCCTGAAAGTCTGGTTTTGAAACTGTAAATTATTGAAGTTTGTACAATTTATCCTCAATGGCTACGTAAAAAAGCAAAGTTGCTGAATACCATATTATCTAGTGAGAATCTAAGAGTTAAAAATTAAGGAACATTACAAGTACAGAAGTGATTATGGATTGTGCATTTTTGGTTTGTGGTATGATTGGATTGTACTTCTTTAAAGCAATGAAGATGAGACTTAGGCCGCTTAATTTAAAGACATAAAAACATCTATTGGGCATAAAGTTTATATTTTAATCCTACGCCATTAAAAAGAACAATCAGTGAGCTCTCTTTCTGGTTATATGCGGTTAAAAATAATAATTATTAATGTAAATCCAACATAAATTAGAAAATGTGAAAATCGAAAATTGGAGAAAGCAAAACATGAGTAAGTGGTTAACATATGTAATATATGAGTTAACGAGAATACCTTATATAGGGTGGTTCATCGTGAGGTTTAATTTTCAATATGCTTTTTTTGACAGACCACGCGTGACTCCTATCAAACTGCTCTGTCATTTTTGTTCGATTGGCAAGCCATCATGGAAAGACTCACATCACAACAGCGTCTCCAAATTGTTCAGCTGTATTACGAAAATCAGCGTTCTGTGAGAAATGTTTTTCGTGCGATTCGAGGAACTTACGCGAGGTGCGCATATTCTACCTACTGAAACCACTATTGTCAATACCATCCACATTAGTGGATGATACTCGACCGGTTAGACCACGTCCAGCACATAGTGAAGAGATTAAATCAGTTTTAGCTGAGAGTGTACGCGAGGATCGTGACGAATCGATTCGTCGTCGTTCTCAGCAGTTTGTGGTTTATGGGATGGTGGAATCATTGGTCCATGTTGTTTTATTGTAGCATTAATGTTTACATTGATGTTATTTAAACGGTAATGTACATATATCCGGCATTTATTCGCCTTTCTTATGAAAAATATGGATAATGAGTGCAAGCTAAATGTAGAAATAAAACATCACAGTTGTTTGGTGTATAATAATAAAGTTACCATAAATGGTACAATAACATAAAAAATTAAAATTAGACCAATATAAATATGTACAAGTAAAAAATGGATAGGTGTTCAAATAACTAATAATTTAACAAATTACGCTATATAGCAAATAACATTTAAGTGAATAACAAAGCAGGACACAAGCACGAAAATAAATAAATAAATAAATAGGTGTATAAATAAATAATAAATTTACAAAAATTATGTGAGCAGTTAACAAAATAAATAATAAAAGAAAAGAAAAGAAAAAAAGGTCTTAACATAAGAAAATAAATAAAAAAAAAATAAATAAATGAATTAAACTAATTAATAACAAATGAACAAATAATATATGTGTAAATAATTAAAGTTATATTAATAAGTAAATAAAGTTTATACAGTTATAATATTGATGTAATAGGTAATTAATTGTGTATTAGGTTTGTTATTAAGATATTGTCTGTTAACTCGTATGATCGGCAGAAACTGTTTCCCAACTTACAACCTTCGTGAAGAAGGTTGGTAGAATAATGGCGTAGAGTTATAATTGTGTTACTCATCTTTTCAATAACATAGCAAATATGAGGACCAAATGTGACTCTTTTATCAATTATTACACCGAGATATTTTGCCGACGGATTCTATTCAATAGGGAGCCCATCTATAGTTAAAAAGAGGATCGCCTGCGATTTTAGAGCATTAATTTTTATTTTCCATTTATCGTAATAACTACTAAGGGTGTTTAACGCTGATTGCAAATTGATTTTAATCGCACACACGTGTCATTAACAAATATTGCAAAGTCATAGTTTGTTAAGCTCGGGAAGTCGGATGTATATATGCTTTATAGGATGGGTCATAACACAGAGCCTTGGGGAACACCTGCGGGAATATTATAGGTTTTAGAAAGGTTCATGCTTAAATTTACTTGAAAGGATGTATTTTCAGCTGGAAGGATGCTGTGCTCTTGAACATGTAGGAGAAGTTTGTGCTTAATAGCTTTTCCAAAGCACTTCCTAAGGCTATTTAAGAGGTTTATAGGCTACCAGGATCACTTGCTGCTTTACCTGGCTTTAAGATTGGAATAATTTTTGCATGCTTCCATGATGCTGGAAAATATATAATTTGTAATCATTTATGTTATTAAATTCATACGGATTTGTGAAGGTTTTTTAAGTACATATTCATTATCTTATCCGGCCCGACTGACTTGCGGTTATTTAAGTTGAAACTAGTATTCTTTATATCTTTCATTGATACAAACTCCCGGTGCTGAGGAACAGCTTGGTTATGCACTTCGCTGACAGTAGCTTCCATCAAACTTTCAATGGAGCTATTTTTGTGTAAAGTTAACATAAAGTTGGATACAAAGGATGTTGCTAACATGTTAGCTTTTTCCGTGTTTGAGATTGCTGTAGTATTTCCATTTCTAAGAGTGGGAATATAAGTACGTTTTTTTTATTACCTTGACTATATTCCAAAATGGCTTATTATTTATACTTAAGCAGTTAAGTTTTTTTTTCCAATTTTTATTTTTAAATTTAACCAATTCGTCTCTAATTTTTGAATTTAGGAATTTGACCAAATTGAAATAGTACGAAAGTGTGAATTTTTGCCACTTTCTCCTATGTTTGTTTTGGAACTTAATTTAGTTAAGGATATATTGTGGTAGGGGACAATAATTGATGTACAAAACGGACTTTTTGGGAACTGACACATTAATACTTTAAAAAATCGAAATATTCAAGGCATTAATTAACTAATCAAGGACAGGATCACTTACAACCTTATTTCTTCCACATGTATGCTTTCTAACTTCCTTTTTAGAGTTGATTTATACCCATTCCAATTTGTGGCCTTGAGGTCATATATAAAGGTATTTTCCATCACAGGTGTACTAAGTATGCTACAAAGAACAGGCAGGTTGAACCTGCCTGTTATTGTTAAACCTACTATTCGAAGGGATGTATGTTGGCTGTGGCGGATATAAAATCATGAAGTTATTATTCATATTTAGATCAGAGTATGTTACCGTAAGAACTTGCATGGCTACAATTCCAATTGCGGTGACGACAATTAAGATCTCCCCCAATTATAAACTTATTATTACGATTTGTCAGTCTTATTAAATCACTCTTTAAGGCAGCTCGCTTTGATGGATTACCAGCTCCTACGGGAAAATAGACAATATATTTCAATGGAGTTTCCATTGCAAAATGGAATCTCAATGCCTACGTTTTCTACTACCATAGTATTTACGTAGAACAAAGCGGAGTGACGTATTATTCTTCTTACTACAATGGTAACACCACCACCTTTTCTATTTACTCTATCCATTCGATAGCACTTGTACTCGTTATTAAATAAATTAATTTCATTTGTAATCATTGTTTCAGAAACTAAACCTACATCAATATTATACTTAGTTAAGAAACCAAAAAACTGTAAGGCTGACGATACATATTTTTATGCATTTGCTCCCAAGTGCAATTGAACTGTCACAGTGACCAAATGTAAAAATGAGCAAAAAACTTGATATGAACGTTCTAAAATTTTTAAGCGTTCGGTCTTGTGGAACCAAAAATCAAAAAATTACCACAACCGGCTGGTTTTTGAAAAAAACTGGAAGGAAATTGAAGATACTTTGCAAATACCAAGTAAGTTTTGTATTTATTTATATTTGTGGATATTTAATATTATAGCCTTTGTGTACATATAAAACTGCAAAAAGCATCTCGAACTAGTTGTCCTGTTCTTAAATTAATAGGATGAAATGCCTCTTATTTTTAATGCGTGTATGAGTGTGTCGATGGATATTGGGACTTCCTTCAAGGTCAATAATTGTATTATGAAGAATACAAATAGCTTTTACTATAAGATCAACGAAATCAGGATCCGTTTCAATTGGCTTCCAGAGCAAATCATTATTCCAAAAGCACATTCAATTAACCTGAGCGCTCGAGAGAGTCGGCTGTTGAAATACTCTTTTTCAGCATTAATAGTGCGGCTTGAGTATGGCCTCAAAAGCGTGTCCAATAGTGGATAAGCTTCATCGCCTACAAAAACATGGGGCATTTTAATATTTGTTCCAGGCAAATTAGTATCTGGCGGCATAAATTGTCGAGATTTAAGTTGTCGATAAAGCTGCGATGCATTAAATGTTGCACCATCACCTTGTTTGCCATATCCTCCAATTTCAATAGCAATAAATAGACTGTGGCATATGCTTTGGCTGCAACTCCTCCCAAAGTGCCGTGACGGTTTAATTGACAATAACAGAGACTGTAGTCCTTCCTGCATATTTTAAATAAATATGCCAAAGATATGAACCCCCGTTGCTAAATACCTGCAATTAGTTTTTTTTTTCATTATTACATTTTTTTTATTAACTTTCAGAGGACTGTTTAAAAAAAAAAAGTGGAAAAATCTTCAGTCAGGAGATTGTGGACCTGATGCTGATCATTATTCCTCATGCAAAATTTGAGGCACTAATGTTTTTGAAAGGCCAAATAAAGCCTAGGCAATCGTTAGGCAATTTGGAGGCCGGCTGCTCCTATAGTAGTTTAAGTATTCCAGAGTTAGAAGATTCGCAAGGCACTGTGTTGGCGCAAAACTTGGCTGATTTATGAAGAGTCTTTTACTCCAAAAAAGAAAAAAGTGAAATTAAGCGTGCCGTCTCAACTACTGGCCATTGAAAAGGAGAAACTTAAATTATTGAAAAAGAAAGTCAGTGTACCAAAGGCTGACGATGACATATTTTTTTTGAGAGCCTTCTGCCATATATAAAAAATATGGATACTCGAAAAAAACTTCTTTGGAGAATGGAAATTCAAAAGATTGTTTTTTCCCATTTTAATGAGGGTAATACAGATGATGCAGCCCCTAAATAACTAAATATAAATACACACTGTAATACACGTAAAGTAATAAATATAAATAAATGTGTATAAAACAAAGTTACCTCAAAGTTATACCAGTTTTTCACAAGGCGTTATGGGGTGAGGAACAAAATTTTTCCAACATTTTCCCAACTTCCTATTAATTTTCTCCAAAATATAGTCAAAAGTAGTTATTGATATTCGGGTGTAATTAAAAATTTTTTATGGGAACTGCCTTTAATTCGTATACAATGTATGAAATTTGCCTTCCAAATGGTTTTGATTGAGTGGATGGATCCCGTTTGTTCATCACAACAGTTAACACTGAGATTAAAAGCGACTGAGACTAAAATCAGAACACTCGCAATGTTTCTCTGTTTGCTGAAAGCTTTCACTGTGACATGTCATCTCTTTGCAGCTCGCAGCGAATATTATCGTTTCTCGTATCGCATCGCTTATTGCGGCCACTCTGACATTAGCCTTAAGTTTTATTTCGAATGCTTCTCGCATTACAAGTAATTATTCTTAAGTTAGCACTCATTATTTGTTAGTATAAATATACTTAATTGCAAGCTGAGTGATAACATTAAATTGCTCCAAACTGCTGCTGCATTGGCTAAGTAAAGTTGTCATCTTAGTTGTGAGAGCTCATTGGTCCATATTTCTTCAAAACTATTAACAATTGTTAGGGGTGATTTTTTTACTCATTTTTCAGAATTTGGAATAGTTCCCTTCTGTTTTTGAATCGTTTTTCAGCACTTTTGAAAATCCTAAAAATATTTTCAATTGGATTAAAGTTCGGGGATTGTGTGGGCCAGTCCAGAACATTTGAACCCCGCGGTCTCCTAAATATTCTTTGACCAACTTTGATGTGTGGTTCTGGTCGTTGTCCTGCTGGATCGTATATCAAAGTAGCATAGTCCATTCTGCCTTCGATATCATTTGTGTTTCTTAAATGTTTTTTTTTTTTTTTTTTTTTTACATGAAACGATGCATAGTGCTCTCTATTAGGTAGAAAGGGCCAACACTATTAGCGAAAAACGATGTCCCCACTATATTCAAATCGCCGTCATGCATTGTATGTACTTTCTAAGCACGGAATTATCTCGTTCATCTCTATGGCTCCTCACCACGGACATGCCATTGAAATTAATCAAATTGAATTTGGATTCATTAATAAAAAGATAATCTTCAATTTGTCCGCCAACTGTAACCTAATTATAAATATAATTATATATAACCTAATTATAAATATATTCAGTTTTTTAATGGATATTGGTTATAAAAATAGATTTTTGACAACCACTTTTTTTGCGAATGAGTTTTTCTAAGCATTGGTTTTTTGGCTGGCTTGTAACTGTTTAGATCGTTCTTTATGGTTCGTCATCTCACTATGCATGGATCAACGCTGTGGGTAGCCTGGCTCAATTAGTAGTGTATTGGCTTCCCAATCGGATTATTTGGGGTTCATTACCAGCCGTACCTGACAGACATTCACCCCTATCAAAAGGCCCGACGTAACACTTTCGTACTACGAACCCCAAAAAATGGTATCATGACTTTCCGTCGTAGAAAAAAAATTGCTACGAAATTCGGATTTCGTGAAAAGTGGTATCACCAGCCCTGAACGAATCGAAAATTTACTTATTTTATCTACGAACAGTTATCTTCATCTAAAACAACGTTTGTGTTTGAGATTGAGAAAGATTTTTATTACGAAATATTAAAAATAAAGAATAATAATAAAAAAAAAAATATATGTTTCGATCGGTTTGCTTTTACAGTGCTGTTAAAATGTATTAATGATCAAATTTTTAAAGGACAACTACTAACAAAGTTCATTACCAATGTCTTTTTGAAATGCTGCAAGACAACCCTGAAATTGCTCAAGGATTTTCAAAATTACCGAAAGAGGAAGTGAATGCTTTTTGGGAAAAAATCCGGTTCACCATCTAAAAATGTCAGCAGTTGGAGGAAAGAATATTTGGAAATTCGTTAAGAAATTCATATTTGTGGAATTGATTTACATTTGTAGGTTTGGTTGGATTGAAAATCTTACATCAAAAGAAAATTGGTGGAAAACAAAAGAGAATCCAAGGCCACAGGTGGTGGTAGAAATACAATGCATTCATTCTCGAACCTTAAAGAAGGTGTTATAACGTTGACTGGTCTTCTAACATCTACCGGAGGAATAGAAGACACATTTTCATTCGGAATGTCAAATACATCGGTAGATGATTTAGATGCGCATACTGTAGTTAATCAACTTTTAGATGTTTCGATGTCATCAGATGTTGTTGATTCAGGAACCATTCCTCGATGCTCCACAAAAGCAATACAACCTAATGATACAATTAGTCTTTTAAAGGAACAGATTAACATGCAACAAGAGTTTTACCGTAAAACTCAACAATATTATTAAAATCAAGAAAAAAGTCTTGAGGGGCATGCAAGTAGCTTACGTCGAGTGTATAGTGGAGTGGAAACACTTTGTGATACTGATTAAAAACGGTTAGAAGAATCCAAAAGGCACAATTAAATAAAAGAACAACTTTTGCGGTGCAAAAATGAATTTAAAATGAAAATGATTGAAATTGAGCAATCAAAATATGAAGATATTTAGAGTTTAGTTTTTTATGTTTTTAATATGAATAAAATACTATACAGTTTTCTTATGGGTACAGCGTTTTAAATTAAACTCCTCAAAATATTATCCCTTATTTGGGATGCCACATTATTAAAATTGGAGTCCAGAACTTCTATATCTTACACTGCATCTTCATTATGAACTTCGATGTCTCTAAACTTAGTTTCCACTTTGAAATGAATGCATATGCTTTTTTTGGGGAATAGTGGAGTTCTCGTGTTGACAAAAGGAATCTTGATCGATTTTTTAAAACTTCAAAGACTCGCTCAACAGTATTCCTTGTTTTAGTGTGCCTTTGGTTAAATGTGCTTTTAAGACTTCCAGATTCTGGCGAACGATACGGAGTAATAAGCCAGGGCTCAAGCGGATATCTGTCATCACCTGCAATAAATGGACATAGTTTACAAATGCAAATACATATTTGTAATCAGTTTTTGTTCAAAATATGCTCTGGCTAAGTTCAAACTCCACACATGAGAGTCGTTGTTTGATCCCGGGTATCGAGCATCTACAAATCGTATTCTCATTTTGTAATGGCATATCTGGAAAAAGTTTTTAAAAGATTGTATATTTAATTATAAAAATAGAATATATATTCTTGAAACATACCACCATAGCATTAACGCTGAAGTAGCCCTTCCGATTGTAGTACAAGAACTTCTGCTCTGATGGAGCTATGATTTTGATATGAGTTCCATCCACGCTGATAATAATACCTGAAAATCGGGATTTGAAATAGAACTCAAGCTAAGCTTCCCGTTTCTCACTTTTATCCATTTATAGCTTTATCCAAACTGGACATAATCTGCTTTCCAAAATTTTTAAAACAGCCTTCAAACTTGTGGAGAAAGTAGATTGAGCCATTCCAATTTCGAAATCCTTGCCAACGCCATATTGATATCCACCCTCGGTAATGAATCTTAAAACGGCTGCTAACTTAGTGGTTGATGTAATCGACGAAGAATACACACAGGATCCTAGATCGTACTCCAGCTCATTCAAAACATATTTAAATGCTGCCTTATTCAGCCGAAAGTTCTTTATGAATCTGCAAATCATGTTATTTTATACATGTCTGACAATTTGAAAACAAAACAAAAATTAATCAAGTTTGAATGGATTAAATAACTTTATTAATAGTCTCTTTTGCAATCTTAAATCCCGATTTTGTGCTATATTTTCTTCATTTATTTGAAACACTGCAATACCAGGTGGAGTGAAAAGTAACCTCCTTGACCGCCAGAATGCGCTGCTACTGCAAAAAAGCTTATAGTGCCTCGAAGTTCGTTCATATTTAGACAGACATGCCAAATTTCAGTGCGATACTGTCTTTAGTTTTGTTTTGACAGCTGATTGTTGTTGACATGTTTGGCATCATGTTGAGTATGGACAAAAACGATTTTCGCTCTCTTATAAAACATTATTTTTTGAGGGGCAAAACAGCGAAGGAAACAAAAGAAAAGTTGGATAGATATTATGGGGCTAATGCTCCGTCACATTACACCGTCAAATGTTGGTTTCGAGAGTTTCGTGGTAGCCGCAACTCCACTACCGATCAAGTCCGCAGCGGCAGGCCTCCGATGCGGTTACAGAGGACAATGTCAAAAAAAATACATGAAATGGTGTTGGCTAACCGGAAAGTGAAGGTGCGCGAGCTAGCAGATACCACAAGGACTAGTACTGAGCGCACACGCCATATTTTGGGCAATATTCAGCATATGAAAAAGTTATCCTGGCGCTGAGTGCCGCAAATACTCACTCTTGACCAAAAACACGAACGCGAGAGCATTTCGAAAGAGTGTTTGGACTTGCTGATGCGGAATCGGGCGGGCTTTTGCCATCGATTGGTAACTGTTGAACACCAAAGAACAGAATGAGTGCCCGGCAATGGACTGAAGCCGGTATCAGTGCTCCGAAGCGGCCGAGCTAGGCTCAATGGGTCGGAAAGGTTATGGCGTCGGTTTTCTTAGATTGTCATAATATTCGTGAACTACCTCGAAAAAGGAAAAACCATCAACAGTGAGTATTACTGTGCATTTTTGGAGCGAAATCGCTGCAAAATGGCCTCACATGAAGCGAAAAAAAAAAAATTTGAGTTTGCAAAACAATGCACCGGCGCACAAGAGCATCGCAACCACGGTTAAAATCAATGACTTACGGCTCCAATTGCTGTCGCATTCACCGTATTCGCCCGGTTTGGCTCCCTCGGACTATTATCTCTTCCCAAACCTCAAAAGATGGCTCATAAATAAAAAATTCAGCTCTCGCGAGGAAATCATATATGCCACGGAGGAGTATTTTGCAGACCTTCGGACGGGATCAAGAAGTTGGAAAATCACTAGAATAAGTGTATCAAACTAAAAGGGGACTATATTGAATTCAATAAAAAAAACATTTAAAAAAATTTTTTTTTTCATTCCCAAGGAGGTTACTTTTCACCCCGCCTAGTAGCTATTGAGTCCATTTTATTATAAAAAATTTAACAACCTTTGAAATAGCAATGAAAACTGAAAATCGTTTTTCTTTTCACATTTGACATAAAACAGCTGAGTGTGAAACTCCGAAAAAAGGATTCGTGTGCGACAGTACTATTTTGATTTCGTTCGGGGCTCGTGATACAAATATTTTCGTATTTGTATCGTAGCTGAGTGTTTGGAATTTTTCTCCGTCGGGCCTTGTGATAGGGGTGATTCTTTTTTTGTCAGGCAACTAAAATCTCGTGAGATGAATGATTGCCTGAAAATAAAATAGATCAATTTACACTAATAATTTAGTTTCCCTATAAAATATTGGATGCCACCCATGGAATGAAATAACCACTGAACCCGAACATCTTTCTCTTTCTCTCTCCATTTTTTCGAAAAACTTAACACTTCCACTTTGAAACCCTTTTATTAAATCTAATATAAAGTCGATGCTATGTTTATTACACTAGTCATTGTTTTAAGACTAATGTAAATGTTTCAACCGTGAAGGGTTCCAGTTATATAATCGTTTATTACTGCTCTTTATTGCAGTTGAAAAAATAATCCACATTGGCAAACGACCGCTATCATTCTGTTATGAGAAGTTACAAATAACTTTTTCTTTTGTTTTGCACGTTTTGTTACGTTTTAATACTATATTTTTTGTTTTTGTTTTATATTTTGAAATTAAAATATTTTAAGATTTTTAAATATACGTTACTGTTACTGTGTCGTAGCTGCCCTGTTTGAAAATTACATTTTTCAAATTTATGCGGTTGTAGTAACGTTAATTTCGTAATTATGAGTACTTTAATTGTTTCAAAGTAAGTGTTACATAAGTTATAAAAGATCAATCGTTTTTTTTTTTTTTTTTTTTGTGAATTTTCAATTTATACTGTTATCTTTTTTTCGAAAAGAAATGTAATTAGCCCCTCTTCTTCAACTTTGAAACGTGTAGATATGGTATTTACATATAAAAATCAAATCAGTAGTTTTTAACTTGTTCAGATGTATATAAATTAATGCCATTCTTAACGAAATTTTGCTGCGAATTCTCTTCGCATTCTAAGTTTGGATATCTATCATATTATTATCATCATCATATACAATTTTGTAGCTAAATGTGCTAAAACATTAAATTGCTCTATTTAAGTTTAACAAATTGATGGATTAAAAATCATTTCCATTACAAGACATTTTAATTCTTCAGATGAGAATAGTGTGCTGGAACTGTTGTCTGCAGTTGTCATCTTTATTTTGCGAGAGATACCGAATAAAATGTTGGTGGAAAAAATGTTGACAGCTTTTTAAAAGTGATCCTTCCATGCGTGGTGTGATCAATGGTTAGGGTTTCAGAGTTTTGCATTGCGGATAAATTAATAGTCTGATAACGTTACTGGTAAAGAGGGAGAATCCGTCAGAGAGCCGATGAAAAGCGGTTCTTGGTAAATATAGAAGCAACATTTTGTCTTGATAAAATCTTTGGTTGAGTATTGTAATTTTACTTTCGAGATTTTTCCTTTAGCTCTAAGTATACCATCTCGATTCGCGCATTTAGCCAGAGATTCCTTGTCACACTCAGGAGTTTTATGTGAACCGGCCCAATTTACACAATGCATTTTAATATGACCTATCATCTGGCAATTATGACACTGTGTTAGATTACCCTTAAGCTTCCTTTGGAAGCTCCAAATTGTTTGTGCGTGAAAAATGAAAATTTGTTTCATATTACTTAGCTTTGTTAAACCATTTTGCAATGAAACTAAGTAGATATTCCAGTTTATTCCGATTTTTATAAGTTCGTTTCCGTTTCCACACTTTTGTGGAAGAAATTGTTGGCGATATTATTTCGTACTCCATGCAGATCAGCTTTAAAAACATGATATGACTTTAAATTTTCACCAAATTTTGAAAGCAGAAAGTTCAAACAAAAAACTTTCTTAGTTAGCTCAGATAACCAGAACAAAAACTTACGTTTGTTATTTGGTCTTGTTTTATACTAGTAGGATTGTTATAATATGTTATGTTAAGATAAAGTATTTATCTTTAGTTAAAACACACGGCTCTTTTACTTATACGAATTCGAATACGTTTACCATAAAAGTATTTATCTTTTGATGCTATCCACGAATGAAGCCATTTTAATGTCTTTATATGAGCGGAACTGCTGATCAGCTAGATCATATGCCATCGAACGGAACAAGTAATAATCGGACGGCGCAATATCTGGGGAATAAGGCCGTTAGGTTTTAACGGGTTTGGCAAAGTGAGGCAGAGCATTATCATGCTGTAGAATCCCCTTTTCATTCTTTTTCTCGTATTGTGGTTTTTCGCGCAGTTCTCGGCTTAATCGCATCAATTAAAGTCGATACCGTTCCCCAGTGACGGTTTCGTTTGGTTTCAACAGTTAATAAAAATAACACCGACCTGGTCTCACCAAATACACAGCATAACCTTAGCAGCTTGAGTTTACATGATATTTTCAAAAAGTAAATGCCATGAATTGTTCTTTTAACCGATAATAAACATTTTAAGTTCACCTTCAAATTTATGTGTTTTATTTTACATTATAAATCAAACCTCACGATGAATCACCCTTTACATAGAGATGATGGTTTCGAATGGGTTGACAAGCGTTATCAAACGACCCACGCGTGTTGATGTACCAAATAACACTGCAACGTTAATTGACCATGTGTATGTGAGCATAATTAAGCGTGACATATTCTCAGCAATAATCGAAACCGATCTTATGGACCATTACGCTGTTTTGTATGCGACGATGGAGTTAAATAACACAGAAACACCTTGTAAGCTGAGTCTAAATACATTAATCAGCTAAAAGTTAATGAGCTTAAACGGAAAACAGACTGGCAATACCTACTTCAAGAAAATGACTTTGAAGCATTATATATTACAGTAATTTTGTTAAAGAAATAAATAAAATATACGCTGAAGCAAGCAAAACGGCCACTCCAGAAATAATCACAATGTGCAAGCAAAGGGATGAGTTATATAGAAGGTGGAAAAATAGCCCCAGATGTAACACGTTTGATGATAAATACAAGAAGTATCGAAACACAATTACTAAAAACATTCAACTTATAAAAGCCAATTACTACAAAGTTCTTAGATGCCAATAATGAAAAACGTGGAGTATTGTGAGTGAGATGAAACAATCAAAAGCAGTTTTCCTTATGCTTCCGAAGGCTTGAAAGACATTGTTGAGGAATTTGCGTAGCGGTTTTCAAATCAAGCGGCAAACATTATTCATGTCTGTGACACAAAAACCTTAGACTACGAGCGACATGGCCGCAAGTGTTTAAGTTCTGAGGAATGTGGACTGGTAATTTTGATTCTCTTGGAGTTAATTTCGTATTCAATATGTTTTTAAAAAAATCTTTTAATTTGTCTACAAAAGTAAAATCATCCTGTTCTGTAGTGGTTGAAAAGGTGTAATTCTATGGCACTTTAATGTTTTCTCCATAAAGGAGATCGGAAGGAGTGTATTTTAAGTTTTCCTTAAGAGATGTGCGAATGCCTAAAAGGATAAAGGGAAGTTGCAGTGACCAATTCAGTTTGCCCTAATTGATGTTTTTAATTGACGGTGAAACTTTTTTCCTAAAAGGATTAAGGGAAGTTGCAGTGACCAATTCAGTTTGTCCTAATTGATGTTTTTAATTGACGGTGAAACTTTTCCATCATTCCGTTGTCTTGTGGGTGATATGCGGTCGTGCGAATACGAGTTGTGCCCAGGAATTTTGTCAATTCCTTGAATAGCTTCGATTCGAATTGTGTACCTTGGTCGGTAGTTATCGTATTGGACACTGAAAAGCGACAAACATGTTCTTGGACATAAGTCCTTTCAATAGTTTCCGCGTTTATATCCTGAATTGGATAGGCCTCAGGCCACCGGGAGAATCGATCAACAATTGTGAGAATATATTTGTTCCCATTCGAAGGAGAAAGTGGCCCCACGAAATCCATATGGATATGCGCTGGATCTTTTCTTTTTGGCACTGAATGCAATCTCTTACCCTGTTGTTTATATCGTGGTTCATTTTCGGGCAGAAATATATTTTTTTAATTTTTTTTTTTTTTCGTGTATTTCGAATTCCCGGGTGTGACAAACCATGTAAAGTTTGGAAATATGAATTTCTGAGGTTTTTTGGAAGATATGGTCGTTGAGCTTTAGTGGATGTTTCGCACCAGAGTGAAAGGTCATAGGCTGGTATTTTAATGAGCTCTAAAGTTATTTTAGATCTGGTTGGTATATTTTCTTTCAACGTCGTAAGTTCCTTGTCTGCTATTAGAGATTTAGCCAACAATTCGACGCCGGGCAAAGTTCTTTGTAATGAATCAGTGTTCGCGCGTGAAAGAGTATCTGCCACTATATTTAACGAACCTTTGACGTATTTAATATCGCTTGTGAATTGAGATATATAATTAAGCTAACCTTCTTGTCTCGGGCTTCGTTTTGTTTTTGTATTTAAAGCGAATGTGAGAGGTTTGTGGTCTGTGAAAATATAAACATATTTTCTATAAAATTTGAAAAGTGCTGCATGGACAGGTAAATTGCTAATAGCTTTCTGTTGAAGGCTAAGTATCGAAACTGGGTTGGTGTTAATTTCTTGCTAAAAAAAGAAACTGGCTCCCATCCGTCCCCTCTACATTGCTGTAGTACTGCACCGACATCTGTGTTAGATGAGTCCGTTGTAATGCTAAGTTAAGCATGTTCTTCAGGGTAGTTTAAGAGAGTTGCCTTAGATAGTCCCAGCTTTGCTTTAATAAATGCTTCTTTACATTCGGTGGGCCATGTGAAAATGAAAGTGGTTATAAATAGAACTTAATATCCGTGCCAAATTAGGTATAAAGCGGTGGTAATAGTTCACCAAACCTACAAATCTTTGTGTGCTCTTAACGGATATTGGCTTAGATAAATTGTCTATGGCCTTAATTCTATCTTTAGATGGTTTTATACCGTCCTTTGTAATATCGAAACCTAAAAATTGTAGTGTGGAAATTCCAAATGTGCATTTTGAGGCTTTTGTACGTTACCCTTAATCGCATTGACGTTGAAACAAGAGTCTTAAGTAACTGTCGTGCTCTTCGTCCGTCTTGCTGGCCACAAGAATGTCTATGTAAACGAATACAAAGTTTAACCCTTGTGTAACCTAGTGCATGAACCGTTGGAATGTTTGGGCCGCATGTCGCAGCACAAACGGCAAGCGCATTAACTTAAAAAGTCCGAAAGGAGTTGTTACCGCGGTCTTGTGGACATCTTCGGCTGAAATTGGGATGTTGTGATATGCCCGTACAAGATCTATTTTAGAAAATATCTTGCAACCCTGAAGAAGAGTAGCGAAATCGTGTATATGAGGAAGTGGGTATCTGTCAGGGGTGGATATTGCATTAAGCAATCGATAATCACCGCATGATCTCCAGTCGATTGCTTCACGTTTTGGAGCCATTTGAAGGGGAGATGCGCATGGTAATGATGATGGCTTGCAAATACCCAACTTTCCCATGTAATCAAACTTCTCCTTAGCAATTGTGAGTTTTGTATTGTTTAAACGTCTTCGCCGTGAATGTGGAAGTAGTCCTTTTGTTATGATATGATAGACAATTGAATGTTTGACGGGGAAATTAAAATTAGGGGATTCCATAAGTGAAGGGTATTCGGTAATGATACATTTATATTTTTATTCCACTTGTTATGTTTGTCGAACAAGGTATGCCTGTCACTTTTGTATTTCTCTTTGGGTCGATAAGTCTTGCATTTTTAACATCTACTACCAAACCTGTGACTTTAAGGTAATCTGCGCCTATTATAGGTTAGGTGACTGATGCAATCAAAAACGTGTGATTAAAAGCTCTTCAAAAGCTTAGGGTTGTTCGAAGAAACCGTTACGTTAGCTGCAGATATGATTTGACCAGGTTTATTTGTATTGGTTGTAAGATAGAAATACGGAATAGCGGATACATATGAACCAGAATCTACGAGTATTAAGAATGTAATGCGTGACATGGGATTCCTAATGAAAATACGGCTTTAAAAATGTGTGGTTGTACTGCCATTTGCCGTCTTAATGGCAGCTGCACTTAGTTTGGGTTTTGTCCAAAACTACAAAACTTGGAATATTTTTTAGCTTCATTCCCAAATATAAAATGAAACCAACATATTAATTTGTTATTTCTCACATTATATTTATTTCCTGAAACAGATCTAACATATAGCGTGTACTACTTGAAGGGTACGACTACGTGGATAGTTTTGAACCTTAAGATCTAGCTTTGAAAGCATGGATTTTATTTCCTATATTTCAGTTTGTAAATTTTAATTTGTTTTGGTAAGTTCACAAATAGTTTCTGAATTAGAGGGAGGTGAAAATGTTGAAGTATTTTGTTGCTAATGTACTTCGAATACATCATCGGCCACTTCAAGTAGTTCTTCAGTTTTTGTTTTTGAACTGGCTTTGATCGAAACCTGAAAGAGAGCGGGTAAACGCCGTTTCCACAGTTCGAGGATAAGGCTTTCGGTTACAGTCATAAATTGACCAGCAAGTGACTGGAGTCTTCGGTAGAACCCCGATGGCTTCCTATCGCCCATTACTTCGCCTGATAACAAAACATCGATTCGCTTGGTTTTGCTTATCGAATGGCGTTCAATTTAGATTTAGATGAATAAACTTGTACTATATTTTTAATTTTCTGAAAAAGTTCTGGGAACTTTTGGTATGTAAACAGCATTCTAAAATCGTACTTTATGTACGAATTGTAATAACTGACTGTATTTCCTTTCATTATTGAGTTAAAAGTTTTGTTAAAGTATTTATGAAGAACGTGAAGTTGAAATAAATTTACCTTAATTTTTATTTAAATAACTCTGTTTTTTCTTTTTTAATATTAACATTATTAATTAATATGTTAAAATCTTTAAGTAAGAAACAAACAAATATCTGAAATAAATCCTGAAAATAGAGGACTGGGTGAAATTTGACCCGAAGCCCGTTCGCGTCAGCAAATTTGAGCACCGTAAGAAGGTTAAATTTTTATATGGGGTTGAAGACTTTGATTAGGATGTCATAAACACTAGCGGCCACGTCTTGGGGAAGTAACAGAACAACATGGTGGAACATGGAGACGGGGTTTTGTAGAGGCCCTTTAACACTATCGTCATCCATTATAAACTTTTTTACAAAAAAAAAAAGAAGTGCGCAATGGTATAGATACTATTAAATTTAACTCATGTTAAATGTGTGTATTTAAAAAATAAATATACGTATGTATGGATACGTATCTTAAACTACTCTGGTGTATTTGATGGATGAACGTGTTACGGCAGATGCGTATGTATGAATATTTGTGTGAGTGATATAGGTGTATGCAATGTGGTTTGGCAATGGTGCAGATATATCAGATATATCATCTCGTATATGACGCAGTTGTAGATATAAGATGACGTGATGAGAAATGAGGAGATGGAAATGACACAGTTGTGAGAATTTTAACTTATATATATATATATGTATATTAAGCTGTTTTTTTTGTATGTTTTCCTTTGCATGATAAAATGGATCCCATGGATGTAGCTGTGGTTAGTTGAAGCTGTTAGGAAGACTGGTGATTCTTGTTGAATGTTGCTAGAGTTTGAAATGGTGCGACTTCCGTTATGCGTCGAACTGCGTGGTTTCGATGGTTAGCGTGTGCATTGTATTAAATTATTTATTCAGTATCAATTACAACGATCGGGATCACCAATATTGTTTGTTATTTGTTGATTAAAATAAAACAAAACATTTAATCAAAAAATTCCTAATAATTAATTTTATTTTTACAAGGCTTCAATTAGTACGTATCTAACTGTTTAGTTGCTATATTCAACATCCGAATGAAACGATCAACGGTTTTTTATCAATATATTTTTATCTCTAAAACCATGCATATATTCTTTTGCAATATTTATTGCGTTATCTATGTTCAAACCTCTACAGAATCTTGTTGTGTGAATTAAAGACTTACATTAGTATTTTAACACCATAAAAAGAATCTCAACTTAAAACAAAAATTAGAATATTTATTGTTAACTTAAATATTTTCAATTTAGACACTTTAATAAAATGTTGTACATGAATTTTTTTTATGTAAATAATGAAAAAAAAATTCTTTTTTATTTTTTATTTTAAGTGCATTGTTATTGAAATTCATTTATTGATTCTTACAAGCTTCACAAAAAAGAAAAACGCCTAAAATCCAGCTTAATTAACTTGGTTTATGTTATTTTTAGCTATTGGCCCTATAAGGGCGCTCTAAGCATAGCCGAATACTTAACTGAGCCAAAAAAATTCATGGTGCTACTGAGCAACATCCCTCAAACTACGACTCCCTAGCGCCCTACTAAATCGGAAACGCTCCGCACTGCCGTGCGCCATGTCTTTATCGTAGTTGAGTTGCCTGTCTGCAGTTGTCTGACCTTTATTATTTAAATAAAGGAACGCCTCTGGCGGAATGAAGCTTTTGAGATATAGACAATTAGGCTAATAAGCCCCGGAGGTCAGGTTGTTCGTCGAGGTCATTCGTCTAGCAATGTACCTTATTAAGTTTATCCTGACCTATTTTATGTACTTCGATTCTGGTGTTCTGTACAAGCGAAGACAAATCCTAAGACAGGTCCTCTCAAACACCCGAATATGGTATTTTCCATTGAACTTGCTCTCACGTTGAACCACACGGGCCATGTAGCAGATAACCTTCACTCTCGCATCGAGTTAGCTGCTATAAAACAGTCTCTTTGTAAGGGCAAAAGCACCTTTTGTTTATGTTTATTAAAGTACAAATATTGATCTAGCCAAATCCCAAGGTATATGACTACATTTCGACAAAAAAGTGACTGCCCGTATTGTCCCACTATCGGAAACTGGCCAGTTCTTTCCGGTATCCGCAGAGGCCCCAGAAAAAGGCGTCCTAAAAAGAATGGTTTCCGACTTCTAGAAGTTAATTTCCAACGTCTAGCCATCGCAATATCGCTGAATCATATCGAAATTACGTTGCAAAGAGTATTAATGACCTCGATCTTTGTCCCTGATATGTACGCGATCAAGTTATAGTATCTGCGTACGCTTTGTCATGGTGGAGTGAGATCAGAAGATCGCTTGTGCAGATGTTGAATAGGGTCGACGAATTGACTGCACCTTGTCGCAGACCGTTTTTGATGTTAAATATTCCAGCAGAAATCACATCGCCATGCAATCAGGCAACACCCGTGCATTGTTTCTTGTTCGGTTCCACTGAATATCAGATATCAGTTTAGAAGCGGCATGTCATATATCATGCTCTGCCTTGAAACTGAATTGATTATCCGGAACGTTATTTTTGTCTTAAACCCACTTAGTCAGGACTTTATTGATCATATTTTTGAATACCTAACTGGTATTTGGAAGGAGACTTATTGACCGAAGACTCCCCGGATGGTACATGTCTTTATTCCTTATGGGAATGAGATGGACCGCCGCTGTTTTCCAATGCATGAGATAAAAGACATTATTCAAAGCATTATTGAACAGGGTGGAATACATATCCACCGCTTTTAGTGGAAGACGTCGTAGCACAGTGTAAGGTATGCCATCGGTTCCCACTGATTTCTTACTTCTTATTGATTCAAAGATAGTTTCGAGTTCTTCCTTCGAAATAAACGGAGGTAGTTCCCTCACATCAGTGATGACATTATTTGTCATAATTTTGTCATCGAACTCAGTGGGTCCTGAGTTCTCCAATCACTAGTGTTCTATATCATTTCGAAGGTATGAATTGTGCAAAAGGACCTGCATTTCCAGGTTGTGGTTTGGGTCAATGACAACATTTTCCTTGTATACTTCCTGGGAAATCGCTCCTATGGCCTCTACTTTCTGGAGCGGATTATTATTATCTAAAGCTTCTGCCAGATCTATATCTGCTGTTATCAGTATTTGTTCATTATCCGACATTCGGGCAATCTCGAAAAATCTTTTTGATCTTTCCTCCGAAATATATTATTTATTTGCACATATTCGGGTTGCTGGTATTTACGACGTGTGTTCAGAAAATAAGGGGAGTTTTAGTTTTTTGAAAAAAATATTAATTAATTCTTCTATATTAATGTTGTCGCATTCAAAATAGTCTCTATTCGATATTATGCACTTGTGCCAGCGCTTCTTAAAATTCCCGAAACATTTCTCAAACTCGATCTTTGGGATAGCCTTAAAACTTCCAGCGAAGCTTCCTTCGAAGCTTGTAAAACGACGGCCCTTTAAGGTTCTCTTTATTTTTGTAAATAGGAAAAAGTCACAAGGAGTCATATATGGCAAATTTGGAGGCTGGGGCATAGTTACGGTATTGTTTTTGACCAAAAATTGGCCGCTGCTCAGTTCAGCAATTTCGGAACAAATTTTGCTGCCACGCGTTTTATACAAAAAACATTCGAAAAAATTTCATGGTGTCAGCCAATCGATATGCCAACATCATTAGCGACTTTTCTGATTATGATTTGGCGATCGTTCATTACGATTTCTTTCACTTTTTTCACGTTTTCATCGGTTGTTGATGCGCTGGAGCATACGGGGCGTTCGTCATCTTCAACGTCTTCACGGCCATCTTGGAAACGCTTATACCACTCTCAAACACTTGTTTTTATATCATTTCACACACTTTGTTACACTTTATTTCATCTTTTACATCTTAATTCTTTGATCAATTGCTATTAACAAACATATAAAAACGCGTATAATCTTAGCGTCTGCCACAGACAAAATAAACAATGAATACAGCTGAAAATTGTATCATACTTCAGGAGTATACATGCCCCAAGATAATAAAAAAAAAATTAAAAATTCCTCTTGCTTTCTGAACACACTTCGTACAGCCCAGATATACATATATTATTGTTTCAATACAAACTTACAGATACTCTGTAATTTTCTACGTGACCTCCGGATTATGTCTGTCAGTAAACTGTCTGTACAAGGTTTTTAGTCTCGACAGAAGTCTACTTTTGTGTTGGTGCAGTGCGTTAATGGTTGAGTTGAAGAATGTATTGTCTTTGTCTATGATTTTATATCGAGGTATCGTACTGTCCATAGTTCGTTTTATGGTCTAATCCATTTGCTTAAGGTATCTGTCAATTTCCTTATGTCAATCAATTTCTGTTAGACAGTGGGCAGAGCGAGTTCAAGGAGAGTGCTCTAGTCAGTGTTCTGGAGAAGTGTGTCCAACTTGCTCTACTATAATTGTAGGAATACTTTTGAACAAACTCTTCCCATTCCGCAATTTCGTTGAAAACGGTTATTTCGATACTGAGACCGCAGTGGTCATACACAAACGTGTGTAAACAGTTTATAGTATGTTGGTTCGAGCCTGTCAGTTGTATTCCTGCATCGAACAATAGGAGATCCAGATGGAAACCATGTCGTTTTTAATCTAAGTCGGTACATAACACTGAGCTGACCCCACCAATTGAGTAGTAGGTTCCCTTTAGTGTTTCGTGTATTATTTCCCCAATCCCTATGTTTGACGTTAATATCTCCGCCGATTATGAAGTAATTTTCCTTTAATTCAAACCTAAAAAATCGAAAAAGTGTCTCGTGTTCTAAGATAAATAAGCTTGATTGGGTAGCTTCAGGCGCGTAGACAGAAATCAGATACAGTCTTTTTCCAGTACCTAGAGGGATGTACACATTGCATGCCCCAAGCACCTATAATTTGCGTACTACTCGGCTGTATACGCCTATGAAGTCTACAACACCACCCCCTAAGGTTGAGTTGGGTCGGTTTCTTCTTACTTAGCACATACGGCTCTTCACTCGATATTTATCACTGAATTTACATCCACCGCAATGACTTTAAAGGTTCGCTCTGCTATGTTCGTACTCATTACGACTTGCGGTGAGTTAGGCCCGGCAGAAGCTACATTTGCTTGCTGTACCATACCACTTCTACCTGGGTATATGTTATTTGAAGAGTGACGGCTGGTGTTTGAATGCTATCGCTCCGCTTTATTTTTTCCCATTGTACAGACTGATAGCCCAGGAATTTAATGCTCCTTAGACCATTCAGTTTATTATTGGGAGTGGGCTGAAGCAGGAAGAGCGGTAGTTTCCCTTTCTCCCTTTTGGTCCTAGCCTAGATAAAGGGCTTAATCCCTATGAATTTGAGCTCATCGCATTTCTTCTCTTTTACAGCATTGTTTGCAGCTTATCACTTTTCGGGATAGAGGAGAAGAACTCCTTCGACGAATCCTTTAACAAGGCTTTTATTTTATTATAACTTTCCACTATGAAAATCGAAAAAAGGATTTTGGTCACCACACGAAAAATGAAACACGTCTGGTTCTTCATTTGCTTATCAATTTTATTGTGTTTTATCCCAAAAGGTATGCAATATACTGGGTCTTAATTATAATCATTTATACTGGGAATTTTCTGCATAGCATTATTATTGGTAATGCAGTGGATATTATATTTTACATTATCATATACTTTATTACATATAATTAATTATTCTAATTGTAATCTCGAACATCCTCCCCGGCCGTGAACTTAGTTCTCAATGTATTTGACCCTTAATTTCGTAAAGTGTCTCTGCCTTCATGTTGGTGCTTTCCTTGTCGATTACCCACAGCCATCTTCTTAGTTTGTTTTGATCATCTTCGTTCGTTATTGATGTTTATTGTGTTGACTGCCGAACCGGTATAATGTGTAATGTAAGTGTTGTGTTGTTGTTGCGTCGAATAAAAAAAAAAATAATAATAATAATAAAAAAAAAAAATAAAGAGTTTTGCTCAAACTCTGAAGTAATGCGATATTGAAAATTGTAAGTATGGTGTGTTGACCAGGTAAATTAATGTACAATAAATTGACAAATATTTGAGTATGCCTTATGGGGTCAATGGACATTGTTGTTGCAACTGTGCATCGTATTTGTCAATGAAAGTTGCTCATCCTTCTTCTTCTCTCTTTCGTGATCGTAGTACGTGTAGGAAGTTTGTAAACGATTTGGATTCTCGTAAAGTGTTGTGTTGTCCTTGAACTCCAATTTGCGAAATGTACATTTTGTACCTGCAGAAAAAAAAAAAAAAAAAACTTGAAAAAAGAGCATAAGTGAACATATTTTTTTATTTGTTTTTTTGTGAGAAAAAATAAGTGCATAGTATGGAAAAAAAAAAATAAAGCGACGGCGCGTTTGTGGTATTGGTATTTCGATTCGCGGCGAAATGGAGTGCGAGAGAAATGGTTACGCATGTGTTTGCTTGTGTGTAAATGGGTGTGGTTTTGTTGATGTGTTGTACCAAAACAATAAATTTTAGAATTTTGTGTGTTGTACTTGCCGTCGGCATTCTGAGTTTTGTGATTTGCCGTCGGCATTTTGAATTTTGTGATTTGAAATTGGCATTTTGAAAGTTTTGCATGAATATATTTTATGAACATTTATTATTGTTGATTTTTATTGTGTATGTTTTGTAAGAGATGATAAGCGATTAAATTAATTCGTCGTCTTTATATGTGCTGTTGGTCGAAAGTAAGTAAGTAAGTTCGTCCCATTATCGCTAAGTATATGCGAACATAATCCTCTTCTCGCTGTGAATCGTCGTAGGGCTGCGATGAATGCGTTTGTAGTAAGGTCGCTCACCAATTCGATGTGAATGGCCAAACACACAAAAATGGCAAAGTACGCCTTGAAGGTTTTGGCCCCCCCGTCCTTTCCATGACGTTACTTCGATTGAACCTGCGTTGTCACTCCGGAATGTTTAAATGGTTGGGAGATGCGCACTCTTGGGGCCGGTAGATTGCCCATAAGTTGGTGCGACGTTTCAGCTCGATACCGAAAGCAGATGGTGCAGCTATGTAAATATCCCTTAACACAATTTTTGAATTCAAGAATCCAGTACCTGTTGCGCAAGTATGTTGTGGTTTGCTGTAGTCCTCCATGAAACGTTTGTGAAATGATGACTTTCTTTGAGTATGATTGGGTGTCGTTGATGAAATGGAAGATCCGCCTGTTGCAATCTACCTCCGACTCGCAAGATTCCATCAGAGTCCGTATAAGGGCAGAGCGAGCTTGGAGCTTTGGCTTTCACGTCGGGAGTGAACATGTCTGCCTGTACAAGCTTTACGGCGAACAGTGTGGCAGACTGAATTTCGACTGGAGAGAGTAAATTACCTTTTCTCGACTCAGGTATGTTTCGTAAATTTGTTATAAATCGTTGACAGTACGCAATAATCCTTATAAGTTTTGTAAGATTAGAGTGTTTTGATATTAGAGTATAAAAATCATTTGTTACCTGAATCCCCATGTGAGCTTTAATTGACCGTTTCTCCTCAATTGCAGTTAAGCTCGTCGGTTGTTGTGGACATTGAAACTCCCAAGATTCTCGCAGAAAATCTGGCCCATTCCAATAAAGTGTAATTCTAGTTCCTTAAGAGTGCTGTGCGTGTGGATCCATCGAGGGATACGGATCTTTTTAAGTTGCGGCAATTCCTCACGAAAAGCGTTCTACTCCTTCTTCAACTCCAATGAAATAGGCTCGTCCCACTTCAGCTCGCTACGCCACAGTTTCTGCATCAAAATTTTGCCCTTGACGGCACAGGGTGAAATCCATCCTAAAGGGTGGAAGAGCTTAGCAATGGTGGATAGAATTGTCCTTTTTGTTGGGTCAGCACTGTCGAGTTGGATGTTCTGAAAAGAAACATCGTCTACTGGAAACCACTTAATTCCTAGAGTGTTGACGTGATCTGAGGTATCTAAGGGCAAAGAAAAGGCAACTTCCCGCTGATCTACAGGTATTTGATTCAAAACCTTGTTGGAATTGCTTGCCCATTTCCGCAGATTGAACCCTCCCGCGGCCAGCAAATTGTTAACTTCATCACGCCTCAACACTGTTTCCTCAACAGTCTTCCCTCGCTATTCGTGCGCCCAACGGATAGTTGTGCTCCTCATCAGTAGCCAGTTGATTAAGCGTTCGAATAGCAAGGTAGAGTGCACAGTTCGTACCGAACATAACTGTTTGGATGCGATATACCTTGATTGGATTGATATCACAGTCACGCCAAACAATCATCTGGTAATAAGAGTCGGCTGAGCTGACTCGGATTTGCCTGTACATTTTCTCAATGTCTGCTGTAAAGGTATATTTATGTTTTCTCCACCTTAATATAATTTCAATAATATCCGTCTGTTGTTTAGGTCCTGTCGTCCTTGCTGACTTCGACTTCATTCATATGTCCCAAATGTAAGTACTCTCTTATACACCTTTTGTACTCTAAGTGTAGTGTAGGGTCATACCTGAATCGTCGTTCTAGTTAAGCAAACCTACGCAAGGCTCCTTCCTTCGAGGATCCAAGCCCAGGTCTGCTCCCTTCCTTAAATGATAACGATACCTGGGATCGTCCGCAATCCAACCTTTTCGTCGTTGCCTTGTAGAACTCCTCACATACTTTGTCCTCATATGTTTGGTGCGCCTTAAAGGGTGTTTCATAGACCGAATGCAGAGACCCCAACCTAAGGTCAACGTAGCTGTGACAAGCTCCGGTGCTGACCTTCCCCAACCTGGATACCTCTACGAAAGTCCGTTTTCCCTTCATACCTAATCTCTTGACTGCCCGAGGATCTGATCGAGGACTGAAGAGGATCTTACTTTCACCAGCGCTGTTGCGAGTAACACTTCTACATGAGATTCTGATGCGTGAAAAGTGTTGACCTGTTGTGTTGGCTGAAAAGGGGTAGCGTTTAAGTTTACTGTAGATAAATGGGATTGTGTGGGGGTGCACGTGTGTTGGGTGGTGGTGACCGAATTAGGCACTGCATGTGTGTTTTGTGTGAATTGAATTATGTGTGCGAAGGGGGGTTAAAAGGGAGTGGTGAACATGTTGGCAGAGGTAGCATCGGACTTTGCTGGGACACTGTTGGGTTGCGTGACTGCATGCCAGACAGTTCACGCATATGACGATTTTATTCACGATATTCCTGCGAGACGCGATGTCCATTTTTAAAAACCGGTTGCAGGTCCGCAGTGAATGAGGCCCTTTATTGCACACTTTACAGCTGAACTGACTCTGCTTCAGGTAAAACGATTTTGTTTTTGTTAATGGTGCCCTAGAGATATTACTGACTCCTATATCTTCCCGTTGACCAACTGCCTGCAATATCCTAAACCTCGCTTCTAAAAATTCAGTGAAACTTTCAAACTTTGGTAATTCCTTATCTGTCCCTAGCTTTTCTTCTCAAAGTTGTTGTGTTATTGTGGGAAGTTTTTTCACTAAACAAAACATAAGGATAACATCCCAGTGTTCCACTGGTACATCGAGATTTTTCAAAGCGTGTCAACATTCCATTGATGTATCTAGCATTTTTTTCAGATGTGCAGCAGTCTCGTGGCTAATTTTGTCTTGCAAAAAAAAGATTCTCAGCTGTGCATAAACAAGGACACGTTTATGGTCATAGAGAGATGTGAGAATGTCCCATGCTGGTTTATAGTTCCCCTTGTCAATGAGGAAATGTTAAAGGAGAAATGCAATTTCTCAACCTCTGTTAGTGCTTTATTTGTATGTATTAAAGATACAAAAAGATCATGAAATGATCTCCAAGGTTCATATTCCCTCAAAAAGACTGGTAAAGTTATTTTCGGCAATCGAATGATGTTCTTATCGCTAAAGGTACTTATATTATCAATTACCAGAGTCTGAACTGTTGCTTGAAGTCTATCCATGCTATCTAATAGCGCTGTTTTGTAGTCCGAGTAATTGTCCTGTCGAAGATTTCCTCTAATTCATCCTCCTTTCCAGCTTCAATTAAGGATATTCCATCGGTGTTATGTTGGGTACTAATCTTGAAATTTTCCTCCAGCACGGCAATCCTGTTGGAGATGTAATTTTTTGTCCTCTCCTTCGGTGATCTCTTTCCAAAATTTTCCCAATCCTTTGTAGTTTGCTTTAGAAAATTCTTTTGGAGCTTTAGAGCAGTGCTCATTTTTGAAATCAATTAAAATTAAAAAAAAAAAAATACTCATAAGAGAAAACAAATTAAAATGGGGATGTATTTCAACTTACGTATCTTTTAGATTATTTAAATTGCCGGAGATCTGCAGAAAATTGATTTGAAATCGAAACGGCATCCCAGATGTGTGTCGCACAGTTGTAGCGGATATCCCAACGGAGCCTTTGCGGTAGCAACGGACTCAACGGTGGATGTGCTGTTGCAAAGTAGTCCAACGGTGAGCAGAACTGTTCACTGGAACGGCAAAATGGTCGAACAACGGAGATGACGGTTATAGCTGCGATTTTACTGCAATCTTTTTTAGTCTTATGTTTTTTAAAACACTCACGTTGATTGATTTACTATCAATCGTTACCACTCAAAGGACCATGAAAATCATGAAATGATTGAAATGAAATGAAATGCAGTTAATCGCATGCATGTCTGTATTTAAATGAATTGTTACCTATTCCATTTTATTAGTGTTGTTTGGTGGCACTTTTATTTTGGTTGTTTTTTTACTGTAGTTATTGTTGTTGCTGTTTTGTCTGTTATTTTTGTGAGGTGCTTGTTGTTGCTTTTTTTGTTGCTGTTGCATTTGAGACTGTTGCTGTTTTTGCTGTTGTTGTTGAGTTTGCTTCAGCTGATATTGTTGCTGTTCTTGTGTTTGTTGTTGGAGTAGGGAGCACCGAAAATCTTGGTCCTCCTTTTCTCTTTTTGCTCTTTGTTTAGTCTTGATAGCCAGCTCACTTTTTTCCAGTTCAACGATGCGTGTTTTAACTGCTGCTGTTGCTTATGTTGACGCTCCCTCTCTTACTTCACCTTCCACCTTTTCAGTTGAAGCTTGGCTATGTTAGGAGTTAATTTAGTTTTCCTTCTCCGTTTTTTAGTCATCTCAGTGGCTGTTAATTTTTTTTGTAATTTAAGCAGTCACTCAGCTTGACCTTCTATGGGAAGAGCGGACTGCTTGTTGTCGTTCATAACCCTTTATTGCTTAAGAGGAGAAAATGGATTTTTTTAAATACTAATAAATTCAAATTTCTGCAAAAGTGATCAGACAGTTTAAGTAGTATAAGAAAGATTCACTTAAAATTTCAAATAGTTTATGAGACAAACTTTAGACTAACTAATTTTATTACGACATAGATGAAAATCAATGGATTAGTTATGTGGACGACCGAAGAAGTAAGGTAGAATTATGTAAGGCTGCAGATTAAAATGTCATTAATGTAACCAGGGACCAATACTATTCAGTAGAAATTATGACAAGCTGAATGTGGACGAAACGGTATGAAGTCAAGTATGACTACTGCCTGCCACTGCCACTAACAACTAAAATGAGCCTGAAGCGCATTATCATTTACTGATATTACTCTAAGTCTATATGCGTCTTCTTCTTCTTCTTTTTCTTCTTATTCTTCTTCATCTTCATCTTCTTCTTATTCTGTTTTGTAACAACATATTTATGGTATATTGGAATGTAACACGAGATAGGTAAAAATAATAGTGAGTAGCGTTGCTGAATGTTGTTCAGTCGATCCTAATGGCATTCGTGCATTCTTTTCGGTGGACGTCCTTGTGGTTGCGGTTTATTTATTGTGTAGTTTTTGTTTATTCTCATTTTACTGTCGGTATTCATATTTCTATTTCGTCATAGTCTCAGATCGTAGCGATTTTGTTGGCTTGTGTTTTTGCCCTTTTTTCCAGATCTCTACTACTTGTAGGTAGGTAGGAGTTGCTCTATTGGTTTATTGTTCTGATAATTTGCATCTTTTTGGATCTTTTGATATGACTATTGATTTGGTTCTTTCTATCGATATTTCAATGTTGTAAAAGATAGCTTTTTTAAATTTATTTAGTAATCTTTATAATTGTCTTCCGTTTCAGCAATGAGAACTACATTATCTGCATAGGAAATTGTAATTAGAATCATATCGGTCCTCTTAGCGTGAACACTGATTAATATTATGTTATTAGTGTTAAGTTATATGATAGCTATGCAGTACATTAGGTGGAATGCTATTCGCTTTCAAAAACGCGATAACGTCGTATAGTCTTACACTGTCAGAAGCTTTTGTTAGGTTGACGAAGCACATATACGCAGGTCTGTTGAATTCTAGAGATTTTTTACATATTTGTCGTACCATGAAAATGATCTTTTGCATATGCCTTTTTGAGTGATTTCGCAGGCGAACATTTCTGTAAAGATCTTGGAAATAGAACCAAGTAGAGAGATGCCTCGGAAGCTCTTGGGGTCTTTCTTATAATCTTTTTTAAATATTTTGAATGGTGATACTGTCACTCCATTGTTCTTATATTGAGCAAGCTGTCATAAATTTTTGGGAAAAGCTTGTGGATTTCCTCGTAGATGCGTGGCCCTCCATATTTGACTAATTCGTTGGCGATTCTGTCGATACAGGGAAACTTACGGTTTTTGAGCTTTTGTATTGTCGTCTTGATCTTGGAGGGTGAGTGAGTCCGGTGTATTCTGTATCATCCGTGCTCCTTTCTGTTGATGGTAGGGGTTTTTCGTCGTTGCAGAGCAGTTATAATGTTTCAGCTGGTTTTGTGGATGTGCTGATGAGTTCGTTCACTGTTTTTTTTTTTTTTTTTTTTTTAACTACGAAGCCAATTCCAAATCTATTTCTGATAACAATAAATGTCGTGTTCCATATCGGATAAGAATTTCTGCCAATATCGTTCTTTAATTTGGTCGATAATAGTGTTAACTCTGTTTCTTTCTGGTAATTTTATATTGGTCGTTAATTATTTCTGTTCTTTTTTGTTCTGTTCTGTTCTGTATCGTTATTCTACTGCTAACATTTTTACATCTTCGCAGAGCCACTGTTTCGTGTGTCGTCCATTGTTGTTGATATCGATATTTCTTGTGCCTATTGCTTCTTAAGCCGCTGTAGTGATGTTTGCTATTATTTTTGACCATTTTTGGTTTTGTTTCTATGTCATCAATGTCAGTGATTTTTTTGTATTCAATTTTCTTGGTGAGTATATTTCGATATAGCTGTATTGTGGAGTTAGTTAGTTACGGTGTTTGCGGAGCTAAGTACTTTGACGTCCAAGATCGTCGATGGATGTATTGATCTGTTGGTTATTATAAAGTCAATGATTGACTTTTGTCCCCTAAGGTTGGAGAAGGTATATCTATGTTATTGTTTATGCGGTTGGTAGAAGACCTGTTGGTAGAATTCTTGCTTGAATTCATCCGGTTAGGTGATATTCGGTGCGTAGACACCGGTTAATCGAATTCGATTTTTCTAGCTGGAACTATATTCGGAGCAGTTTGTCGTTCACATAGTCGATGTGCTCGATGTATTTAAGGAATCTTTCATGTATGAGTATACCTACTCCCGAAGTAGCTCGCTCGTGTATGTTTTTACTACTATAAAACAGGACGTATGGGTTTCATTTTTCGCTTCCCTTGCCCTTTAGTTTGGTTTCCGATATTGCCCAATTTTGTGATTCTATGTGTTCTATGTGTTCTATATGTGATGTTCTATGATTGTTTCTCGATCCTTACTGTCAAATGATGTTATGTTTTAGCATGCTTATTATAATGTATTATGGTTATTAACTTGTTTTTTTTTCCTTTTTGTACCGTGTCGTCAACGGTGTTGTAGTTATTATCCGAGGCTTGTGTTGTTTTTCTTTGAGCAGTTTTCGTATATTAATCGAACAGGCTGCTGACATCACTCAAAGAGATTTATTATCGACCTTTCATGGTCGAGATCATGTTTTGTTATGTGACCTTCAGGATTTTTATTTCAGTATCATTAAAAATGCTCACTTCCACCCTATATGCTCATTATCTCATCCACAACCCTTCATTGAATCTAGATCCGCAGATCTAGAAACCGCTGGACTGAAATTGAATATTATCTAAGTCTTTTATATCACGAAGGGTGGAAAAAATCTTTTTGTTCTTACGCAGTGTGGATTGGCTTAAATGAGGCGGTATCACATCAGATAATGTGGAAAAAGTTCAACGAAAGGATAAATGCTTCTTCAAAAAAAATGTTACAAATTATTTATTGATAATCAATACAACATGTGTGGTGGTGCCGAAAACTGATATTATAAACTTCGGGATTAGTACTTTACTATGAAAAACCAATGCATCCCTAAAAAGGCACTGGTATGGTGCGGACTATGGGTTAGCGGCATCATTGGCCCATAATTTTTTGAAGATGAGGCTGGAGAGACAGTTACAGTGAAATGAGAACATGGACGATCTCTGGTTTCAACGGGATAGTGCTACCGCCCTTACAAGTCATAAATCAATCTATTTATTACGCGTACGAGCTTTTAAGATCGAGTTATTTCGGTTAGAGGAGAAGTTGATTAGCCTCCAAGGTCATGTGATTTGACACCTTTAGACATCTTCCTGTGGGTTTATTTGAAGAGTAAGGTATACGCCAATAACGCAGCGACAATTCGGGTTCTCAATCATAACATCCAAACTGAAATTGCGGTCATTGACCCACTTATTTAACAATTGCTACTGCAATAATAATAATAAGAATGAAAATACATGTTAATTGATTAAATGTAAATAGTTTGATGTATACATTGTTAAACAATGAAAAACAGTAAGAACAAATCTCGGCTTAGATAAAAAGTTAATAAAGTTAGTATATGTTTTATATAAGGCTTGAATGGATGTAGTAGTTCCAAACAGTGTCTAAGATAATTGCCATATGTACAGATTTCTGGGTGCCTATAATGACATCGTGTTTAATCTGCACCATGCTGAAAGGCTATCAGATAAAAGACAGTGCATAACTTAACGTGCTTAACGTGATAGATTACGACTCGAATATGATGACTCTGTTCTGTTTTACACATTCGTGCTTATGACACGGATTTATATGCGATTACTTACTTAGTTCGGGGTAACTAGGGCCTTGGTCAGCACTCTCCAGCAGTGCGGTCTTTTGCAAACTGGCTCCAGTTGTGCACACAAAGTTGGCTTAGGTCTCCTTTTGCATGTGTCCGCCACCTAAGATGAAGTACTACGTCGTCCGTCTGGATTGAAGTCGAAAATTTACCGCGCCGGCGCGCTGGCGTTCATGCGCTCAAGGTGGCCTAGCCATCTAAGAAAATTATTCTTTCAGACGTACCAGTGCTTTAAGATTCCCAGTTTCGTATTTCTTGCACGTTAACGAAGCGATTTAACCACATCATGTCCCCTGTTGTTTATAAGCAATATGCTTTCGTTTTCATTATCTCTTTGTTATAATTCATTGTGCTGGTTGTTTAAAAACTTTAATATTGTTAAATTGAAAACAATTACCTAAAATGATTTCTAATTACTTAATTACAAGCTGAACTTTCAAAATCCTCCGAACGGATCTCCGCGATAGCTGAATAACAACCGAATGTCTCCTTGTTGATGTTTCTGTTCTCTCCTGCACACTATGCACGTTGAAAGTTTTTATTTGTGCCCAAAGTGCCTTGTTTTGCGGAACCACGGAGGTTCTGTGCAACTGGACATTTTTGGCAGTGTAGGATTGGCTCCGCATCATTTGCAGACAACTGACTGTTTGTTGATTTGCTGTTTTAGTTTGTCCAAAATAAAAGTATTTATTCAAACGTATATTTATTAATTCATTTTAAACTCTAATTGTTATTTACTATTTAGAATGTCTTTGAATCCCGACTGACATTTTTACTCTAGCAACCACCCAACATTCTTTCTGTCAATCGTTAGTTCTATTCTGTTTGTTCGAATGTCAGTTCATTTTGTGGTAAAGTTTAGGACGCGCCCACAGCTCCCCCTCCTTAGTGAGCCGCTTCTAATGGTTTACGATACCGCAGCGGTTTTGAGATCACTCTCTCCGACCGAGTCCTACGTGTGACTGGTGATGATTGCTCCGAAATTGAAAATCGGACTTTTCCTGTTTTTGACTGTTTTATTGGTGTTTCGGTTGGATGTTTATAATCTTCTGTGAACGCCGGCTTGATTCTGTTTATACTGGTAGTTAATGGTTTACCTCGTACACTTACTATAAAGATTTTCTAATCTCTCTTCAAGACTTTGTAAGGCTCTTGGAAAGGTTGCTGTGGTGATGCCTTGACAGAATCTTTTCTGATAAAAACATATTCACACGAATGCAAATCCTTGAAGACGAATGGTTTTTGCCTGGAGTGATTTGAAGCTGCTACGGGACGAACGTGCTGAAAATACTCCTTAAGACGATTTGCGGAATCTGTTTGATACATCTGCTTACCCTGTTATTTAAACTCACATGGAATCTTTAAGTTTTGTCCATATACTGGGGTAGTTTGCAGCTCATCCCGCAGTGCAGTACGTAAGCCTAGAAGCACCCATGGAAGTATCTGAGTCCATTGTCTATTTTCGTGGCACATGATTGCACCTTTCAATGTATGATGCCAGCGTTCAATCATGTCGTTAGATTGAGCATGATATGAAGATGTTCTTATTCTTTAAACGCCTAGCAGTTGGCTCATTTCATTAAACAGTACTGACTCAAATTGTCGATATTGATCAGACGATTGTGACATGTACTCTGTAGCGCGGAATCCATACTCTGCATATTGCTGGGACTACTGTCTCTGATGTAATATTATTAACTGCGATGACTTCGGGCCAGCGAGTAAATCGGTCTATCAAGGTTTCACAGTACTTAAAGTTTTCGGAAGTTGTCAGTGGTGCAATGATGGCTTGAAACATGACTTGTAATTTTCGATCGCTGACATGGGATGCAAGACTGCCTCCATCTTCGTGTATCCTTGTTGTTTGACTGCCAAACAAATCGCTTCCTCATCTATTTTGCACTCGCTCGAATACCTGGATGTGATATTGTAGTTTATGAATTTCATCGAAAATTATTTTTCTGAATTTCGAAGGAATATACGGTCGAATTTGTCCTGTCGATACATCGCAGTATATGTATAAGCTTTTTAGAATGAAGAAACGAAAATGCTTTAAGCTCTAAGGATCCTTTTGTACGCAACAATTGAAGCTCGCTATCGTGCTCTTGTTCTTCTGCGATTGTCTCATAGTCCACAGTTTCTGTTAGTGTAATATCATTGATCTTTGAGAGAGCGTCTTCGAAAGTGTTTTTCTTTCCTGAGATGTATCGTATATGTAAAGTGTACTGCGAGATGAGATACAGGTATCTTCGCTGGCGCGGTGAAGCTATGTTGGATGAGAAGTAGCTCAAAGGTTGCCATCTGCCATCTAATCTTTGTTGGAAGACTACTCCGATCACTGTGCATCCACTGCTAGCAACAATTTCTCGTCGGGCTTCGGGAAAGCTAGTGTAGTCACGTTACTGTGTATCATCTTGCACACGCAAAAGGCTTTGAGAGTCTCGCCTGTCCAATCGATTTTGCTCTTATTACACCCATTGCGTCCTTTTAGTAGGTGGTTGACAGGGAGCTGGTACTGTGCGGCTTTGGGTACGAACCGTCTATAAAAGATCACCATTCCTAGGAATCGTCGGAGGTCGTTCACTGTCTCTAGTTGCTTGTAGTTTAGGATTGCTTCAACTTTTGCTGAGATTGCGAATACCTTCTGAGTCGATTCGGTGTCCCAAAAAGTTAATTCCGAGCTGTGCAAATACGCTTTTGGAAAGATTGATCATTAAGCACTTCCTGTAACCTCTTGAGAACAGCTTCTAGGTGTTTTAGATGAGTGCTTACGTCCTCTGACGCAATGAGGATTTCGTCGATGCCTGCTGCTTTACATATTTGTCTGTAATTCTTCTGTGTGTGTGTACGTTTGTGTCTTCCTTTGCCTTTGTGCTCGTATTATTTTGTTGTCTGTTTGTTGCAGTTAGCGGTCCTTATATACGTCTCGTTTGATCTTGTGTGTGTTAGGTAACTAGTATGTCATCTGTAATATATCGTTCGTTTATTTAGCTTTCCATTCCACAAACGGCTATCCTGACAGCTCATTCGACCCGAATGAAGGGTTCCACTGCTTCATGTTCCCGGCCACGGTGTTCGTGAATAAGGGCTCTTCATAATCGCCGACCTTCTGGACTTCTGGACTTCCTGCCATGGTTAAATTTGTTGGTGACTTTGTAGGGGCCGAGGTACCTTAGGCGCAATTTGATCCCAGTACCAAACTGAGAGATGGCGACTAACTCGTTCCGTTCATACTGAAACTCCAGAAACCTGGAATGCTGGAAATGTTTTCGCGTACTCGCTCCCGTGTAGTGGTTGGCGAAGTCGGTCAATTCAATGATCTGTTCTGACTGAATCGTTCATTTGCATTGAACGAGTTTAAAAGTAAATATTCAAGTCAAAAATATGAGCTAAAAACACCTTCATATTTATTTTTCAGGAGAATAAAAACTATATGTACATATTTCAAAGCCAGTTGCGACTTTTAGTTTTATATGTAGATTTTTTTCCATTCCACTGAGGGGAAATGCGGAAAAAATCTACAAATCTGAACAAGATATTTGTTTGCGAAGTTAATGTATTTGTTTAAGTGTAGCAGGAAATGAGTCCACTGGGAATACAATATAAGAGTAGGTTAGGTTAGGCACAATGTTTTTTTTTTTTTTTTATTTATTTATTTTTTTTTTTAAATAAATTTAACATTGTCTTTATATCAAATAAAACGGAGTGAAAAGTTGAAGGCGAAGTTAAGTTGAAGTTGCACTAGCCTAGTTCATGCTATTTAGGGCTCAGTTACATTATTGACAATCAAAAATGAATTCAAAAAGAACATTTTAATCAATTTTTTAGTTTCTGAATAAAGAAAATAAATAACTCAAATAAATGTTCTAAGAAATTCCAAATAAGAATTTTGTAATTTTAAAACAAAAAAGTTCCGTCGAAAATTTAAGGAATGTGTCCCTAAAAAGTGAAATACATATACATATATGTATATGTATGTATTCATATATAGGGTTTTCCAATAACGACTGAAAATGTTGAGTTTACTGAAAAAATTTACGGTGACAGTTTAATGATTAGTGAAAGAGTGCGTTTACAAATTAAATTCAAAGTTGTCAAGTCCCTATTGGAAAACCCTATATATGTGGGGTGGCCGTGGTGTAGTGGTATATGCACAGACTCCTCAAGTAGAGGGTCGCGAGTTCGAATCCCGAGCGAGGCAATTCTTTGAAAAAGTCTTTTCATAGAATTTGTATGTAGTTATATGTAAATCCCGTCGGCGTCAACTCTGACATGAAGGCATAACACTAATGTTGGAGTGATTGCTGGCTGGGCTAAATGTAATGAACTAACAACTAGCACGTTCTAAGACCCACTGGTTGGAATGCACTGGTTCGTCCTGTCCAGTTTGACAACCACCTGTGGGAAAAATGTCGACACCAAACACACCTGAGTTTCAAACTACTAAACCACCCGCTCGCGACCTGGAGAAAAGCCAGTAAAAGGGTATCCATATTTTCTTAGTGCGCGCGCGGTATTATAAAAAAAAGATGCAAATAAAAAAAATCTCTATTTAAACATAAATTAAGTTAATAATTTACTAAAATGCATTTCAAAAACAAAAACAATATAACATATAATACAGGTAATAGTTCATTACTTTAACATAAATTAACTTAATAATTTTTTAAAATGCATTTCAAAAACAAAAACAATGTAACATATAATACAGGTAATAAGCCATTTGAAAAAAGAAAAGAAAAAAATAAATAAAGGAATAAGAATTTTACATGTTACTATTTAAAAATGTCAGTTGTTGAACTTTTGTTGCCCCCGACTGATTTCGTCTATTAGTAATAGTTTGACCAGCCTTTGAAAATATTCTTTCACATGGAACAGATGTTGCTGGTATGCACAGCCTTCGCTTAGCAAGTTGAAAAAAATGGGGATACAACTCTTTCCGCTGCTTCCACCATAATAATGGATCCATGCTCCTGTCAATAATTGGTTCCGACAAATATTGGTTCATTTCTATCCGGCCCGCTGATACATTTTGAACACCTGAAAAATTGGCTGTCATTTAATCAAATTCTGCCCAAACTAAGGTTGAATTTATTGATGACGAAATAGGTAAAGGTTGCGGAGCTGGACACAAATTAAATTTAGTTGCTCTTTGAGCAGTATTATTAACTATGTTGGAGAAATTTTCGTTTTTAGAAAAAGCCAGTTTTTTTAATCTAGGGTCTAATAAGCTTGATTCGTAATATATATGGGCTGATGGCATATTACTTATTGTGAATTTTTTCTGAAATTGGTCTGAAATGTTTTTTAGCATAGCTTCAATCTCATGTTTTTTGAGATTTGAAATAAATATTTTCAGTGCAGTATTGAATATTTTAATTTTTGACAAAGAAACATTTTTTTCGCTCGAAAGTTCCACTGTTATTTCATCAAAAATTTGAAGAATTTCGCAAACTTTCTTAACTACTTTCAATTCATATTGCGATGGTAAATCCAAGTCCGAGTTCAGTTGTGGTAAAACATAAGCGATAGGATGTTTAAGCTGTAGGTAACGCGAGAACATGTGAAGTGTAGAGTTCCATCTTGTTACCACATCTTGCTGTCATTTAATTTCAGTAAGGCCCATTTGAATTTGAACCTCTTGAAGCTTTTTCGTTTAAAATATTCTACAATCTATTGCATTTTAAACAATTAAATTTAATTTATGTGCAAAACAGCCTATATGAGCCGAGCCCATTTACCTAAACGAATGGCTCCAACAATTATAGTAGCATGATAACTTACTATAGCAACAACTTTTTTCTCTAAATTCCAATTCCTTAAAACTTTGTTTAACTCAGTATACAAATTCTCAGCAGTATGCCACTGTTCACTACAATCCAAACAGTCTAATAAATGAGACCGTAGTTCGCAGTTGTCGTTTATGTAGTGGCACGTAACAGCTAAAAAGCTTTGATTTGATACTGAAGTCCAACCGTCAACTGTCAAAGCTACCACAATATCTGCTTTCAATTCAAGCTCAATACCTTCCTTAACTTCGCTATAAAGCTGGATAAGCGAAGTGGAAACAATTTTCTCTGCTAGGAAGTGTGTACCCTGGGTTTAGCATTTCCAATAACTTCTTGAACTCTTTATCTTCACCAATTGAGAATGGTTGATATTCTTTGCCAATCATTTTCATTACTTGCCTATCAATTAATTTTGATTGATTTATAGGCAAAGGTTTCTTAAAATAAGCTAGCACCGAAGATTGTTAAGACGTTTTTCTTACATTTATTGCTGAAGAAGCAGATGTGCTTGTGGAAACGGTAACTTCCGCACATGTTGCAGATGATGTTGAGCAGGAAGGCGATGATGCAACTGTAGCTCTTGCTGAAGATGAAGTTGATGGTGTCATTGAGCTAGATACTGGAACTGCTACAGATGTGTAAGTTGAGGCGGCAGCTGGATCAGAAATTAAAACCGCTTAGTCTGGAATCATTTACGCCAGGATGTTTAGCTAATAAATGCCTTTTTAAATTTTGTGTCGATCCACCCTTATATGATAATGATTGCGAGCAGAGAGAGCATTTTGCAATTTTATCATTATCATTAACTAAGCTAAACACATTCCAAATTTGGTTAGTTTTTCGAGATGAAATTGCAAAAGTATCTTTCGGCATTGCGTTTTGCAACAAATATGTAAGTACATAAGATGTAAGTTAAGTTTTTTTTTTACTCCTTTCTTAAACATAGTCTTTCGAGTTTTTTAAATTTGTTCGCACAAGTATAGTAACCCACAATATAGAATAGAATAGAGTATAAGGAGATACTTACATTCAACTTTAACAATAATTGTCTAAAAACAAAAAAAAAAAACAATTACTATTTTACAGAACAATATTGCACAATGCACAATATTTATTCAACAATTCGTTCTTTCATTTAACTTTGTTCGTTCCCAAATACAAAACTTAAACACCAAATGTGTTAAGTGACAAATAATAAAAACAGAATCCCATACATTTGCAACAGAAACAGAATCAACAATAGAAATTTTTTTTTTGTTTACCAACAGAAAAACGCAGTTCGAAATCGTCAAAAGAAGCAACCCTCGGCCACTTGTTTCTGTTGCTGCAGACAGAAATGTAAACTATCGGTCGGTAGGTTAATTAACCCACCTAACTCAGGTCGTTCAGTTATGAATTAACTCAGTTCGTTCGTTCACGATCGAGACACATAACTTGGTTGTGCACTGTACCCACATTTTTTAAAGATTTTCATTGTGTTGTTGCAAACAAATTTTTTCTGATTGAGATTTTTTGCATTTGTTCTCTTTATTGAGGAAGAGAGACTTTTGTTTGCACTAATACAATAACAAGTATTGTGTATTTGTGTTGTATTAAAGGAATGAATGAATGCTTAAAATGTATTTTATATTAGTGACCGAAGACCGATATTTATTTTAACAACTGAACCATCGGTCATCAGTCACTAAAGTGATTCGTTCAATTAACTCAGTTCGTACATGACCGACACAGCACTACTCCCGTATAGCACCTCTCTTCACTTCTAACACCTGCACCGTTGCTTCGGCGAGTAGCTCGCGAAGATCTGGATAGTCCGAAACATGCATCTTCAGACCCGTAAGGATTCGAAACGGACTCTTCCTGACAGTACTCCGCGAATGCTGCTGATGTGGGGGCTGCTCCCCTATCGGTTATGATTCATCGCGGGCTACTAAAGACCCTAGACTGATCATTCAATCGCTGTACTACCTCTGATGTTCCCGTATTCTTCGTTGGATAGAGCCATACGAATTTTGAGAAGGCACCAACCACTACAAGTACTTGAGGGCTTACTCTATCGCCCCAACGTGGTTGATATGGTAGATTCCCAAAGGCTTGTTTTCTTTGTTTATAAGGCTAAGGAGACCTTTCTTCTTCATGCTCCCTCTGACCCTGTGGTCAGATCCGGAATGATGAATGTCTTCTCCACGAATCCCTTGGTCTTTTTGATGGAAAAATTACCTTATATGTTAAAATATTTAAGTGTAATATGATAGAATGAACAAGAATATAGAGGCTATAAAAATTATGTAGAAGTTAAGAGTTGCAATTGTGTATAATTTTTAACTTCCTCCGAACCGGGAAGACGAATGAAGCTCCAGTGGATATAATACCTGGACAGGTCTTCGTGTGTGCGTACTATCTGCATAATTTATCTCAAATGCCCTTACCTTCGTATCGCGGCCAGCAAGGACATTTTCTATAATGACTAACTTCCAGTTGATTCGAGATTCACCAGAGTCGAATACAAGGACAACATCATTAGGCTATAGCTGCTCAGATGAATCCTCCTTGTTATGATGAAATGATCTTAGTTGCTGAACATTTTCCAACCGCCAACGAATCCAAAGGAAATTGTTGTTGTACCGCATTCGCTGCTTCCAAAGGGTTTGAGTCTCGCTGGATCCTAAGTTGTTTAAGTTACAAATTGGTGCGTGACTCAGCAAACAATGTGTTGGTATTAACGGAGTAATATCTAATCAATTGCTACTCATATATGTTAGAGGACGATCATTAAATAAATTTCAGTTTTCACAAGAAAACTTACCTTTTAAAATTCTACATTTCAACAATGTATCAATATGACAAGCAACACGAATCTTAATATGTGCATATAAACACAATATTTGTGTGTTTCCTACAACTGTACACGCAAGCGACGAATTCTACCAACCCACAAGTCCACAACCTGCTAGCCATTCGCATTCATATCGTTCTGCTGCTCTACGCACACATATACACACATCATTGCATGTCTATTCTCCAACATCACATACTCCATAGCCCATAAGCAACCGCAAAGCAATAGCAAAACAAAGCATAGCAACCCGAAAAATGTCGGGTTGGTTGATTTTCTTTCCTTGTTTTCCCTTTATCGTTCACTGTGTTTGACTTCTCTCTGTTTAAAACACGCTTTCGTGTTTTCTTCGGAATTATATATTATCTTATTTTAATTTTCAAATATATTTGCTTGCGAATTTATTGAACACTTAAGGATAAGGATCCGATTGCAGTTTTGATTGTTAGTTTGATATATAATACTATTCGACGTTTTTACATTTTGACATAAAATGCAGGAGAGAAATTTTGATTCTCAAATGAAAACGAGAAGCAAAATTTTGTTTCTGAAAAAATAAGGGGAAATGGTATTACGTCACTTCTCTTCCTCGGAGCACAGATAAAAGTCCAAACGAAAACGAAATATTAGATTATTTTTGTTTGAAAAATAATTTTGAGTGTAATTATTGTTGTGCAATAAAAAATAAATTAAAAACAGTAAAAAGTGTGAAAAGTTTAAACTGTGATATTTTCAGTTAAATTTAGCTAATTTAAAATAATTATTAGGAGAAAATCGCATTATTAATTATGTATTTATTTATTTATTTAACAAAACGTCATTTGTGAGGTTTCAAATTTTTTTTATTACTTACTATCAATTTTCTTTAAGGTATCGCATTTGCATCTGCCAAAAAAGGTTTCTTTCGAAGCCACTTTTTTTATACTTTGGATTCATTGTAAATTTAACCTTTAATGACTTAAAGTATAAAAAATTGGCTTGAATTGTTTTACTTATATGCGATTTGCAATACACAATATAACTTCAGAAAGCGTTTGCATTTTTTCCGATTTACCATTTACAGTTTCCCACGCCACGCCATGCCACTGGTACCCAGTGACGTTGAGTAAGCGCTTCAAAGTACTGAAGTCTTGAAAATGGACAACAGGTGTTACCTGTTCCGATTTTAGTGTGTTAACGTCTGTTAACAGCATCAATGGTGTTTCTTTTCTTTGGTTTAATAATAAACCCTCGCTGTAGTCGTCGCCTTTAAGCCAATCAGCCCCTTCAGACCATAAAACTGACGATTTGAGAGCCTCGGCAGTGACAGCTCTTCTTAGTAAATCGGTCGGATTCTATTTTCACTAACAGTGCTGCCAGTCCATGGCTAAAGTAAGACGACGAATTTCTACAACACGGTTTTGCAAATACGCCATCCATCTATCGGTTTCTCCCATTATTCAATTTAAGGCTATTTTGGAGTCGGTCCAAAGGAAAAATTGTTGAACAGAGATTTTAAGAGTACGCCTTGGGTAAGTATATAATTTAGCTGCTATTAATGCTGCAGTGAGTTCCAGCTTTGGAAGTGTTATTGTTATGCCTTGTAAAGCGCGCACAAAAAAAAATTGTTGTAGAGGGTGTGTGTTTGTCTTCAGGCCAGTTGAAAAGGGGGGGGTCCGCCTTCCTGGTATTTCCTTCTGACGGAGACGTTGATCAATGAAGTTCTAGTTTATCAACTTTATTAACTGTACTTTATTTATTAACCGATTGCCCGAGAATTTATTTGTATCTTTCCTAATTACTTTATTCCGCTGTGAACTTGTTTGTCACCTCTATTTACCATATGCATCTGTTTTGTGTATGTTGCAATTTTTTCTATTGTGAGAAACTTGTCACTGGTGTCGTGGGAAGCTTATTCGTTGCGTTATTTACAATTAAAATATGTATTCTCGGAAATCGTGTACAAGTGTGAATTGCCTCTTATTTTATGGAAAATTTCTTTATTTGAATGTACAATTTTTATTTTACAATTTTCTGATCTTTTCCTCATAAATAAATTTAATTTACAATTAACATAACTAGCTGTGTTTCTAAATATTTGAGGTTTACAAATATAAATCTTATTAATTTTCATTATTTTTATTAATTAATAATTTTTGATTATCAAGTTTTAAAACAGCAAATCCATTTTCTATTACTTGTGGAACAGTAATTGTTTCATATAACTCAGATACTTCTTTTTGGACAATTGGTACATGAATAATAACAATACTCTTTTGTTCTTTAGTAAAGTCTTTTATTTCTAATGTTCTTATTATTACTGCATAGTTTTCGGTGTTTGTGTCTATTGCTAAAATATGATCATTTTATAAAGTCTAAGCTCTTGAATAAGGTCATTGGGTTCAATTACTCGTGGATGTAAAATCCCTGCTTCTATAAATAATAAACTCAGTAATTTGTTCCATTTTAAGTGTAATATTTTAAAGTTAATTTTGTTAGATACTTCTTCGAAATATGAATTAATCATTAATGTTTTATTAAAATTGTTTTCTTCGGTATGAATCTTATTTATTTCTTCTATACTGATATTTATCTTCCTAATTGTTACATTATAACTGTCTCTATAACTTGCTTATTCAAATGGCTTAATATTTTAACGTTCTCTTCCATACCGTATTTAATTCTTTTTTCATTTTTGTTTACTTGTTGAATTGCTTTGCTGTAGTATTCAGCATCTTCATTGTCCATTGTACCGAATAACAATTTAAAGCCTGAGCCAATCATATTTCATATAATATTTCTAACATATTTTTAACATTAAGACTGGATACTTCCAATTTATAAGTGCTATCTTACTACTAATTTCTTTTGCTTCTCCTAAGTAATTGAAATAAATGCCTGTATAGTTCTTTAGATCTGTGATTTGCAGAGTCATTTCTGCAATGGTGTGCCAGATGAAGAAGGTTCTGAAATGTATTGTTTAATATGAGATTTATTGAACTTCTGTCGTTTATTTCTTATTTTAATAACTATACTATTTTTACTTGTTTCTATAGGGTTTTCAAATAGGGACTTGACAACTTTGAATTTAATTTGTGAACGCACTCTTTCACTAATCATCAAACTGTCACTGTCAATTTATTCAGTAAACTCAACATTTTCATCATGGTAAATTATACTAACGAGCAACGTCTGCAAATTATAAAAATTTTCTACAGATATTCGGAGTCGTAAAATCATCTTCAGTGACGAAGCTGATTTTTAACTCAATGGGTTCGTCAATAAGCAAAATATGCGTTATTGGTCGGGAGAAAACCCACATATGCTTCATGAATCACCACTTCATCCACAAAAAATAACTATTTGGTGCGGTTTGTATGCCGGCGGCGTTATTGGGCCATATTTTTTTATCGACGATAACGATCGTCACGTTCCTGTGAATGGTCAGCGTTATCGCGCCATGATCACCGATTATTTTTGGCCCGAATTGGAAGATATGGACTTGGACGACATGTGGTTTCAACAGGATGGTGTCACAAGCCACACAGCACACGCTACAATCAATTGAAGAGTAAGTATGGTGACATGGGCCAGTCGATTGGCCGCCTCGTTCGTGCGATTAAACGTCGCTTGACTATTTTTTGTGGGGCTACGTTAAGTCATTGGTTTATGCCAACACGCCGACGACATTGGAAGAGCTCAGAGCCAACATTGAACACGAAATAGCGGCCATTTCGGCCGAAATGTGTGGCCGAGTCGTTGAAAATTGGGTCCAACGAATCGACCGCTGCAAACGTGCCTATATGAACTATGTCGAGTTCCATTGATAAATGATTTGATTGTACTTCAAGCCAATAATAAAGTTTTTGAAATATATCAAATGGTTTGCCTTTTATTTAAAAAAAAAGTTGTCAAGTCGTTATTAGAAAACCCTTTAGTATTTTATACGATCTTTTATATATACTATCAAGTTTGCCTTACTTTCATTTCTTATTAAGACTTCCTGAACTATCTTATACTCTATCTGCTTTCCTATTTTCTGGTCATATCTAATTTTAAATTTTGTTCTACTTTTCTTAGTGTTATCTTTAGCAATATCTTGGTTATATTAAAGAACTCTCCTTAATTTACCAATATAATCGAAAATTGTATCTCCGTCATAAGGATCTACACTACTGGGTCTTGCTTCAAAACCATACACTAATTCATAGGGTGCAAAGCCTGTCGTGTTGTGTGAAGTAGTCTTATAGCAAAATCCTGCATATGGCATTCGTTTATGGCAATCCTTTATTTGATTAAGCCCGTTGACTTCAGGTATTCTAGTAATCTGCAGTGTGCTCTTTCAACAATACCATTAGCTTGTTGATGGGCTACGCTCGTTGTCATTTTTTCTATTCCCAGCAATTTACGAGATTCTTCAAAAAGTGCGTTGCAAAATTCCGAACCATTGTCAATGGTTTTGGAATGATTTTAGGTATACCAAAATTCAAACGGTCCTATCACATCTATCATTACTTTTCTAAAGATCTGTCTGGTAAACTAACTATTTTCACTGCTTTTCTAGTAGGCACCATATAGATATATATATATATATATATATATATATTTATTTTTTTTCTCTAAGTTGTTTATGATATCTTTCGCATTCGGGCTCGTTTCTTCGATTAAATCAGAATCTTCGCTTTTTTTTTTTTGGCTATATCTTCTTCGTCTTTCCTCACTAATTTTTCTTGGTTATCTCTTGCTAAATCTGCTTCAGTTTGCACAACTGGATTTATTTCAATCTGAGTCTCGATAACTTTTTCTTCTATAATACTCATAAGGTCTTGCCATGCTTCTTCTTTTTCTTGTTCTGTGATCCTAACGTTCTTACTTTATAAATCTGCCACGAAATTTTCTTTACCTTTCTTATAAGTGATGGTGTAATCAAAATCCTCCAGTTTGAGACGCCATCTAACAAGTCGACTTCCAGGATCCTTTATTTGAAAAAACCACGTCAAAGGCCGGTAATCTGTCTGAATGATAAATTTTGTCTCGTACACGTACGGTCGAAACAGTTTTTTGGTCCATACGATGGCCAAACACTCTTTCTCTGTCGTACTGTAATTCGTTTCAGCCTTATTCAGTGAACGACTTGCAAAATGTATCTGCGAATCCTTACCATGGTGTTCTCGGTTTAGAACAGCCCCGATACCTCTATAGCAAGACAGGGTGTATTGTAATAAATTCTTTTAGTTTTTCAAAACTATTTTGTTGTTCTTCGCTCTAAACAAACTCGGCATCCTTTTTAAGGAGTCTGTTCATTGGCTCTGCTATTTTACTAAAGTTTGCTACAAACATTCTTGTAGTACCCGATCATACTTAGGAATTTTATGCCTTTTGGGGTTTTCAGTGCTTCCATTTGAATAATGCTTTAGATTTTATTTTGATCTGATTTAACTCATTTGACTGTTATGATGTATCCCAAGTAAGACATTTCTTTTCTCAAAAATTCACATTTATATGGCTGTAATTTCAGGTAAGCACTTTGGAGTTGTTTAAAAACTTCCCGTAATTTCTCGTTCTGTTCTTGCAGATTTTTATCGTAGACGACAAAGTCGTCTAAGTACACGAAAAACTTGATCCCTTGCAGCCCTGCCAGGACAGTATTCATCAGCCCCTGGAAACACGGAGGAGCGTTTTTCAAACCAAACGGCGTTCTGGTATATTCAAAATGACCGTATGGAGTGCTAAGAGCTGTCTTTTAGATATCGGATTTTTCCATTGGAATCTTATGAAAACCTGATGTTAGATCTAAGGTGAAAAAATATTTAGCTTTTCCTTTTGACCAGATAGATGCGAATGAATAGTTGCAATTAGTATGAAAGTGCTGCACCTTACCCCAAATGTAGCCCGGGTCATTCTGTAGTTCAGATGTAGTTCGACTTGTTAGGTAATGATTCTGGAGAGACCCAAAGGAAACGATTACTGTCCCGATCACAAGCATTATCTGTGAGAAAGCTTTCTTCACATCAGCAAGCATTCCATAGCACCCTAAGCAAAAGTTAAGAAGAACAGGTAAAACAAACGTGCAATAAATTGCTAAGAGATGGATTGTCTTTAAACCAAAAGGAAGCATTGAATACAATGCGCATCTTTATGGTTGTGATCTCGGCTTTATAGACAAGTCGATGCGGAAGGTAGAACACTCGAGATGAGGTGTTGTTTTTAAAAGGGTGAGCTGATATGGTGCTTACTCTTTACCTCCGAAGGGGATAACAGAAATGCAAACGTCTTAAACGTACAGTAGCCCAAGCTTTCTCACTAAACCCTCGAAATTATACGAATGTTGACTGACGCCGTTGATGATTAAACGAATGAGGAGAGTTTTATGGTTGTCCGGACCTGCGACAATGCCCCTTGCGTCTTTAAAAAGACATTTTTGATATCCAAACACGAGCGTTTGGCACACCGAAAACAACGACCACTTTTACGTAGTTTGTATCGCCCAATTATACAATACTCATTGCTGTTGTTGTCGTTGAAGAAAACGATTTGACATTTGGAGCGATGGAAATGAATCGCCTCTTTCTAACGACTCGACCTCTCGTTTCAAAAATTGCATTATACCTCTCACTTGTTTGTCACTAATCTGCGATAGGGAAGAGCTCTTTGTTGCAGCGTTTGATGAGTTATCTTTTCCTTCTTCGTCAATACCTCTCTGTAACGTAAGACGAACTGTTGGCTAATCTATACAATGTTCTCTTGGCAAACACCGTATTAAAATTGTAGTATTGGTGTGATGGTATTTGCAAAGCTTAAGAGTGCGATTGCATGCTGATATAAAATTGTATAAATGCCTTAAACCCGTAACTTCAGTTTTCGAATGCACCGGTCGAAGAGAAATTAACGGTTCCATGTGCCGTCGATTAACCGCTCGGTACCATCACAGAACTGTACATCGAAAGCGACGTATTGCATAAGGAAGCATTAAGAATTGAATCATTTGATCTTATAGCAGTTGAATTTAGCTTCTGTCGCACTTTTTTAAGACGCGAGTTTAAACGTGAGAGCATTCTAGTGGCGAAGTTTTCATACTCCGCAGTTTTTTTTTGGTATCTCTTTCCAGAGGACATTTAAATTAAGACTGGATACGTATTTATTTCTTTGTTCGTAGTTATGAGACTTTTGTGAGCTACAGTTAACCGCTGTATATAAGCAGGGAGTTCCTAGGTTAATTTCATCTCTAAGCTGTGTGTCATCACTATTGAGAAAATCACTTGCGGCTTTTACGATTCTAGTGACTTGGCCCCTATAAGCAGCTCGCACAGAAAGCTAAATTTTTTGTTTCACTATCACCCTATACTTAAATATATTTCTAAGTCACCGAACTTACTTCGTTCCCGGATTTCGGCATCAAATTTTGAAACTTTAGGAAATACGGTTCAATAAAACGAAATACCGTGACTTTAGGAATATAAATCTTTTAATAATGTGTACTTCATGAATGACAAAAGAGGACTGAACAATATTGAAGAAATATAAAAAATATTGGATGGCGAATTCAAAGGGGAAGGTGTATTATATGTTAGAATATCATTATATGATAGAATGAATAAAAATAAAGAAGTAAAAAAATTCTGTAGAAGTTAAGAGTTGCCATTGTGTATAATTTTTAGCAATATCCTTCCAAACTCTTTGGCCAACTGGACTACTTCCGGTTCATGGTTACCTTCATCACAACTGGCAGTGTACCCTCGGCTTTCGCCCAGCTCTCTTTCGACTAATTTGAGCACTTCTGATTCATGATCTCCCTCGTTTTTTCCTACCGGATTCTGCTTATGTCCCTTGTTTCTGAACTCCACACTTTCGTCTGTAATCACACGAATTTAGTGGAATTTAGTTAAAACGGGATTCCATCTATCTAAGGAAATCTACCAGCACGTTAGTTAATGTCTTAACCCTTTGTTGTCCGATGCCCAGATAAAGATAAATCGCTTCCGAAATATCTTTGAATACTCTATTGGACCCAGTCGCCAGATTGACTCTTGCTTCCGGCCAAAATTCGTTCGGCGACCGCTCGCCTTCTCCGTAATTGGTGCTGTCTTGGCGTTACATTCGCGTGCCCTATGCATCTGAAGCATTTGAACGCACGTAAACGAAAACCTCTGGCAATATGTGTGCCCTCTCCACACTTGAAATAAACTCTATCCCTTTTCTTCACCTTGATTATTGCCTGACTCCTTGCACTGGTTGGTGTCCACGAGTTCCCCCTAGGTATTTTATCAGGCGTCATCCAAATTGATTGCCTTACCCAATTCCAGCCGGCGGTGGACCTCCGCTGACGACGGCTTCATCCCAAATTCTTCTCTCAAGGCACCCCAGCTGGTTGTACCCGTTTGATTACGGAGGAAAAGTTTAGCTCAGCCCCTAAGCAACTGCTTTCCGTAGACAAATTTCTGCAGTTCCCCCTTAACCGACTGTGATGGCTGTCTCTTCAAATTCTTGGGCCAACAGATTGACGTTCGTGTTGTCGGTTTCATTGATGGGTCATCGAATCGTCGATGTCGCGAAATGTGATTGTGGCTGTCCTCGTCGATGCCGTATGCGCTATTCTCGGCCTCCCCAAACTCATCTCAAATTTCGCGGGATAGCTTAAAGTGGACTAGGAGCCTGTCGTGTAGAGCGTTCTTCAGTCCAGTTGTCTTTAAGTTCAGTTTTTCATTATAAGTATCTGTTGTTTTTAAATCGTGGAATAAACGGGAATAGCGTCGCTGTTTTATCAACTTTTGTTGTGCGTATTCCACACTGTTTCGCAATTCGCTGGACTATATCTTATTCACTGATTCCATTTTAAACAATTATTTGTTTAATGTATTAAAGTTATTTAAAAGTAATTTTTTATATCTTCCATCATTTGTTTCTTTTTCCTTATCAATAACAACCATATTTTTCATTCCAACTATCATTGCAATATTTTTTAAAACAGTCAAAATCTATGATCTTGAGTAAATAAAATAGCATAATTCACATTATCTCTTATCAGTTGCTTAGGGATTTTATTTTACAGATAATAGAACCATAGGTTTATAGAAAGAAATTTTACTTCCCATAAATCATTATCACAACTAAAGAAATAGTAAAAATACAATATATACAAATATTTTCAATCCTCCTCAAAGTAGGTATGAATTTCGAAAAACTGATTTACTCCAATTAATGAATGCATTATAAGACAATGAATTCATAATTTAATCTTTGTTTAATAATTTTTGATTCATATGAATTCACAAAAAATAGAAACTGTGAAAGTAATGAATTACATATAAATTTTATGGAACTGGTATTGTACAAAAAGCATTTGGTAACTTAGTTGCAAATATTAAATTTCGTAATAGGAAAATTAAAGATATCCATTTACATTTTCAAATGATTACAAAAAATATATTTTTAGTGGTAACTACAATATAAATAAATATTAAAATTTCAAAGTAAGTTTTTGTTGTTATGTACTGTTATATGTATAGCAAAATGATATATGAGTCAAAAGATTTTTACTGCTCCTCTAAAACTAAAATAATAAAAGGAAATTGTATGAGAATTTTTGATGAAAAATGTGTATTAATATTTCATTGATATAATCAAAGATTATAAAGTCATACAGATGACGCACTGCATAGAAGAAAAATTGTTCTATGGCGGTTGTTTAATTGTTGTTTAATTTTTGTTTTTAAAATTTGTATTGCTCAGCAATGATTTTTAATTTTTGTCCTATTGAGCTTTTCTTGTCTATGCTCCATTTGCAGTGTTTTCTCAAAAGTACCAAAAGAAGAAAATCTACAACATCGGTTTTATGTTTACTGCACTCACTTGTAAACCACTCAGGAGTCGAAATTTTGCGTAGTTTTATCATATGGTTCTTTATGTCAATTCTTTTATGTTCTTCGGTGAAAACTTTGTGGAAAATTAAAATGTGTTTCTTACTTAATTTCATAAGCGAATCTGATGGCTTAAAAAGATTATCAAAGTCTGAAAAAGTTTGGTATTTTTTATGAAAAATGAAGAACTCAAAGGGAGCAGCTATTACTTCATCTTCTTTCCTTAAAACTCTTTTGAACATTTATAGCATTTTAATTTTGGTATCATTTTAAAAGCGACGTAGCCAACAAAATATCTTATAGAAACTAGCTCTAAGTTTATATTTGAGAATTGTAAAAATTATCCTCCAAAAAATATTCTGAATATGTAATGCTATTAAAATTACAACTTTGCACCTCAGATTCAGTTGTCTTGCTCCTTTCAGTTGTCTTGCTCCTTCCAGTTGCAGCGAAAGAGGGTTCTTCTATAGTGGAAATATCGTTTATTTGGACTCGAGGAACAGTCTTCCAGGTCATTATTTTTGCCAATATATTATTGAGTTCAGCAACAGATGGATTATTGTTATTGCCTCCTTGTTGTATTACAACTTTGCACCTCAGATTCAGTCGTTTCGCTTATTTTAGGCGCAGCCAAAGAGGGTTCTTGTATAGTGGAAATATCGCTGATTTGGACCAAAGACTGCGGCATTACTTTAGAATTGCTATTGAAACTCGACTAAACAATCTTCCAGGTCTTTATTTTCGCCAATATATGACTGAGTTCAGCAACAGATGGATTAATGTTATCGCCTCCTTTTTGTCTTAAAACAGTTAGTGAATTTTCTAACTTATCTTGATTAAACCGTTTTGTTATAATATAAGAAAAAAATTCCCAGAATCATTAGGCAAGTTTTCATCAAAAAGTATAAGAATCTAAGAACTGAATATCATTAAAAAAAAAAACAAAAAAAAAACACACAGTCTTGTTTTTTGCCGTCAACAAACTTAATTTCCTTTATATACTCTTGAAATTCCTTTATGAATATTCGTAAGATTGATTATTAAATTGCAAAGCAGATCAATACAAATAATTTGAATGAAGTGCGCCACTATTCATGCAAAATTTGGTTAATTTTTTTTTATAAAATCAGCAGTGGATAGAGCCAATTCCTTTGTATATCTTTAGAAACCGACTGTGTCACAAATTGTTCTATAAGCTGCTTGAACTGTTTTGCTAAATAATTGCGTAGCGAATTTCACTCGCATTTTATCTAAAGAATTAGGAAATACATGCTGTCTAGTTAACTTCGGGCACATTTTAGTTTTTGAGTTTTCTTCTTTTTCCCAAAGCTCCTTCACTACATTGAAACTTGCTATTCCATCAGGTGTTTTCAAATCACAGTCAAACCAGTTATTTCGCAAAGTTTGTATTAAGTGTAAAAAGTTAAACTTGCAAAATATTTTTTGATTTTCAAACTCAAAATATGGTTTGCCTTTGGTTACCCCAAAATCAGCACAGCATTTTCGATTGGAAGATCCTTGATCGCACGCTAGGGCCTTAACTGAAATATCGAACCTACTAAATACAGCGATATTTTCTTTAACTATTTCGCAAAGAATTGTAGGCGTGAATTCTTTTTTCAGATACGAAGTAGTTCAATACAGTACCCCAATTGGAAAACACGGAACTAAGCATGAACACACAAGCCTACTTTGCAATTTTTTTAGTTCTTTTAAGTCCATTTACCTCATAACCATCAATTAAATCTAAATCTCTTGTCTTATCTTTCTTTGCGTTCAGATCGAAAACATTTGTTTAAGAGATTGAAAAGCACTGTTTTTAAGCCCAAGCTGAAGAAATTGATTGGAGACCAACGATTGACCTTGCTTATATGAGGCAAATTTAAGTGCAGTCTGTTTTTTAAGAAAGCATATGTGGACTGGGATATGTAAAAAATATTTGGCGCTAAATACTACGCATCATTAAAATACTTATTGTTCATGGTTCCTAACAGAAGCTTACAGAATGTTTTTGACTCTTTGTTTATAGCGTCCAAGGAATCAATAGACGTTTCTAATATTTTTGTTGGATTCGTTTTAACTTTTTTTTATTCAAAAGAAAGATTTTTCATGTTTTTTAATATTTATTTTAAACGATTATTTTTGTTTAATAACAGTCCAATTTGCCTTTTATAAAAATGGACAAGCTTTATATTTCGTTCGCAATTGCTGCAGAGTACATCATCATTATGTGCCCTCTTAGCCGGCCAATCATACTCTGAGAAATCATCAAATTCTTTACGATCATTATCCAAATTTAAGGTTGGAATGGCTTCTGATTTTAAATACCTCTTTCCAATTTGATCTGTAATTTTATCGGCACCAGGAAAGCCAAACAACCTTAAATTTTGATAGTGTCGTGTTGATTTTTTACAGATATAGCATTGAACGCCAGACCGTAAAGTTTTTTTCCTTCCTTTTTCGCTTTTGCTCATCGTGCATAGATTTGTCATTAGATCGCAAAGACGGTAAAACACAGAATAAATACAAAACATGCATTCACGTTCACCTCACACAGCTGTCAACAGCACACGAAACGAACTCTCTTCCTCGAAACTGGTTTCTTTCGTTAACTTTGCAATTTGTTTGCATCTCGTGTCGTACGTGTAATCATAAAAAATGTAGGTAATAAATGTATTTTATATGTGATCCTTTATTTTAAATATTAACATGAAAAAACAAAAGATCCTTAAAGACCGTTGAAATATATAAAGTATTTGGGTGAAATTGGAAATGATGAAAATTTTTAAAACTTAAAAATAAATACCCATTTGAAATAGAAGAAAATGTGTTAAAAAATTGAAAGATTATTTTAATATTACAACGAATTTTTACCATTATGAGGAAGAAAAAACAAGTGATATTTGATAACCAGATAATGATAACAAATTACATATTGATGTTGTATATTTAGAAAAAAACAATAAATGTCACTTTGTAACAGATAGATGTAATCCTTAATGAATACCGAGCTAAAAACACGAAACGTAAGCTTTCAGGGAAAGAGTATCCTGAACTACCTGTCATTAATAATAACAACAATATCCCACGTTACATAGACAGACGAAAATGTGCGTCCACTCGCTTCCTACAACCCAATTCAAATCAAACGTGGTCTGGAATTTATTTCTAAAGATATCCTAGAAGTAAAAGCCATGAGGTCAGGAGACTTACTTCTGAAAGTGCTGAACGTGGAAGTAGCTAACAAATTTCCAAAATATAATCTCGTTGATTCAATTCCTATCAAGGTATCAAATCATCTAAGTCTTAATTCTACACAAGGAAGAATCTTCTCAAAGAGCACTACTGAAATCACTGAAGAAGAACTTTAAGAAGAATTGAAAAAATTCAAAGTCAGAGTTGTGACAAAGCTAATGAAAAAGAAAAATGATCTTTTGGTTCCTACAGGTGCGGCTATACTAACGTTTGACTTAATTCGACGACCAAACGTGGATGGGTAAACTGCAAGGTAGACGAGTACATACTAAACCCTATGCGGTGTATATCTTACCAGAAACTTTGACACACAAAAAATCTATGCACTGGTACTCCTCTGTGCAAAAAATTGCAATACCGAGGGCCACACATCAAGCGATTCCGCTTGCCCAGCCTTCTTCCGACATAAATCGGTCAACAAGATCAAAATTTATTGTCAGTGTAGCGTTAGGGATGCTTGGCAGATATTTAATGATAATCCATCTCTACACCAGCTCCCGGCTCAAAAAAAAAAAAACAAACATCGACAACAAAGTAACCAAAGGGAAATCAGATCTGTCAATTACCACTAACGATGTAAACGTGGAAGCTAGCTCTGAGTACTCTGCTCTCTTAAATACTACTTTTAACTCAACTACCCTAAGCCAACTTAATAATAATATTTTAAATACATTTCCCACTTCCACAAACTAAAACCCAACACAATGATTCGGTTTACCATGGAGTTACTCATTCTCCAATGGAACATAAAAGGTTATTCCAACAACAAACATGCTCTTGAACGACTAATCGCCAAATATAAACCAGACATAATTGCACTTCAAGAAACCCATATAATCTCAAAAAACTTAAATTTATTCAAGATGAAAAACTATGAATCATTCCATTTTAATAATAACTACGACTACTGTATAGCTGGTATAGGGTTTTTTTTTGTAAGGAACAACATTCCAATAGCCTTACACATTACGTCCTCTTCAAATTTGCTTCACCACACGATCCAAATCCCAGGTCCAATTCCTATCAAAATAACTGACATCTATAGAGAGCATGGTGTACAAATTAGTTCATATATCTAGATAGAATTCCTGCAAGTAACGATAGGTTATATAGGATCATTTATATATATAGGATCATTTTATACTAGGAGATCTAAATGGCCATAATACTTTATGGGGTTCAGATGCGACGAATAATAAAGGGCATTATTTGAAAACTTTGCTAATGACCGTAGTTTAGTAGTTATGAACGATGGATCCCCAACTTTCTTTAACACGAGAGACTATGACAACCCAAAATTTAGCACCTTACTTCTGTTGGGAGGTTCTTTCCCAGGTGGAAAGCAGGGACTATATCCCTCATACCCTAAGTCTACGTCGAAATTTACACCCCGTTTTAAAGAAGAACTCGCTGACTGGAATTTATTTGAAAAGACTACTAAAACTTTATCACAGAGTACACCCACGACGAATAACACAAACCAGATCAAAGGTCAAAAAAAATTAATAAGAACCGCCGCAGAAAAATCGATTACAGTTACCAAACAAAATACTTTAACCAAAAACCCAATATAGTTTACACCTGCAATTGCAAACTTGGTAAAGGACAAAAAAAATTCTCATGAAAAAAGGCTCACATGTTTCCGACAACAGAAAACTGTGTCGCATAAAGAAAAACTTGTACAAAACTTAAGACAGGATCAATTCAGTCCAAAAGATCTTGGGAAAACTTTGTCAACACAATAAACCCATCATTATATACGAAAACTTTATGAAATAAAATACGGTCACTCCAATCATCCCGATCACACCAAGATTTTCCATACATGCACGTAAATAATAGAATTGAGAACGATCCTGAAGTTATAGGTGGCTGCAAATAGAAAAAATATAGCAAAGTCACCCCCTATTCTGAATCTACTATTAAGAACAAATTAGATTTTAATCTAAGTGTAGTAAATAAAAAAAGGCAAGCTCGAGGCAACACGCTTTTAGGCAAAACAGAAGCATTCATATGTTACACTTTTACATCTGCTTGACTGGCAGAAAATTTGTCAAAAACAAAGCACAGTATAGTCATCTCATCCGATTTAGAAAAAGCATTTGACCGCGTGACAATGATTTCAGTTCTCAAACAGTTGTCTGAATGGGATGTTTTCCACTAAATCCTAAAACTCATAAAATCTTTCATGACAGGAAGAACATTTCGAGTTAATATTGCCGGGTATAACTACTCATTGTTTAAACTCGATAACGGAGCACCACAAGCGTCTCCTCTCTCGGTGGTGATCTATAACTCATATAGAATCACTCATAGTTAAAATCACGCAACCAGCACTTAATCTAGAATTCGTTGGAGTATATGGCGATAATATATACGTAGTAGCCTCTGGGGAACCAACAAAGGTGAAATCTATTTTAGAAACGGCAGATAGAGCTATCTACTAATGGTGCCAGGAGACAGGTGCTATTATTCTCCTTTTCAAAGTAGATTTACTCCATCCTTGCAGTTGGCACGTAGAATTTTTGTCACCCATAATTCGCTCGAGCTTACTGATATGTGGAAAAATTGCTAAACCTTCCTTCAGACTCATAACTTCCAATACTCCTGCATTCCGTACAATGACATGTTTATAAGAGAAGATGGCATAAAATAATAACGGATCAGACTGGGAAAAAAAAATTTTACTACTCGGCACCTTTACAATAACGGGCCTCCGAATGTATGTGAACGCTGCCACACTACTTTAACCGTAAGACACATCTTTGTGGAATGACCTTCATCAAAACAAATCGAGGTACCTAGCGATAGTACAGTTCCAACAAACCAACTAGCAAATATATTGAACCCAGCAAACATTAGATCAATTAATCAAATAAAAGATATTATATCTATACACAACAATTTTAATGAAATATGATATTTATTTTTCTTACTTTTTTAAATACTTTTTCGTACATTAAATGTATTGTTTGCACTAAACTCATCATTTATAATAATTAGTAAGTTAGAAGTCTTTCTTATAATTAAACATAACTTTTTAATTTTATTATATTTATATCTAAATGTATCTAACGGTATCCTTTATGGCCTTGATGCTCAGATGCCTTTTGTTAATAATTTTATAAATTTATTTGGAAATTATTTGGTTAAATAAATAAATAATAAATAAGTTTGTATAGTATGGTAAGTAAGCTGAGATATGTGCAGTGGGCAAGCTGGACGACTGTTTATTTAATATCCAATAGGGAAGCTGAAACCGGACAAATAAATTTTTTGTTGTAGATGACTCTGATTTGACTATCGAAATCTCGGTGGGGCTATCTTGGTGACTGTCCAATTGTCTAGAGACCATTTGGAGTTAGTATTATTTGACCGCATACTTGCCTTATCCAATATGATTCAGATAAGACTATTATAGGTTGAGGACACCTCAGATTTCGTATTGTATTATTTGGGTTCTCTTAGCTAATTCTGGTGTCGCCGCCAAAGTTCGAAAGTGTTGACACTATGGTATATACACAATACGTCCCACTTGTTTTCTTGAATAATTTCTCGTGAATAATTTCTTGCGAATACTAGTTGTTCCCTTTTTAAAGCGACCTGATATTTCAGAATTTTTTTTGCGAGGGCGTGGGAACATTAACGAAAGTGGAATCTTTGGCTGACGTCCGTGGAATATTTCCTCTGGTGATTTTCCAGAAGATTTGTTTGAAGTGAATCGAAAAGTGCTGAGTGTTCAACAAGACAGAATCTCTTTCCTTTCCACCAGTAATGGCTTTTTTAACTGCTATTTTAAAGTTTCTGGGGAAACGTTCTCCATTAGAAGCAGGATGAAACGGGGCGGAAAAGTACTTAAATGGTTTATTCTATTCCATATTGGTGTCCAAATGTTTGCGTACATTTAAGCTTCCGCTTAAAATCTTTCATCTGCGTATATGGAATTGGTCGGGCTCTAAAAAAAATTGCTGCGTGCTAATTTTAATTGGAGATGTGTTTTAAACACTTTACAACGACCTACAGCGTTATCAAAAAAATTTTTTTTATAATAAGCGCACGCTCAATTTACTTGTGTACCCTTAAAATGTTTGTGCACAGCGCGGGCCAAAAGAAAAACACTAATGATTTATGAACACATACTAAATAGCCTTGATGTTGATGAGAATTATTTAACAAAATTTCAGTCTCACATTGTAGAATGTTCAGATTTAGAAGACGATTTATCTTAGAAAGCCAAGAAAAGTATAATCGTATAATAAAAAAATTTAAAATTAGTGAATCACCAGTTAAAAATGAAAAACCTAAAAAAACTTTTGGTTGTGAAATATCGTATGTCATATTAAATTTGATGGGTAGGAAGCAATTAAAATTTGGGATTATGATCATTTTACTGGAATATACAGAATGGCACAATGTACAAAATGTAACTTTGTTTGTAAATTACTGAAATTTCTTCAAAACATAGTTCATAATTTAAGGCTATATGAAAGCAAATTTAGTTTTCAAGAATTAAATAAAATAGATATTAAAGGTGGAAATGAAAATAGAAAATATGATAAAAATAAAATAATCATAACACAAGCCTACAACAAAAAAAAAAAAAATAAATAAATAAATAAATAAATTAAAAAAAAAAAAAAAAATGGTGCAGCTTTGTTTGTATCTGTGGTAGGTAAGAAAAATAGCAAACATATAATATCCATTGTTTTTTTTTTGTCCTTTCACCTCTAGTTTACTATCTACTAGCTCATATAAACGCCTTACGTGACCTTTTTCAATGAAACCATTAAAATTTAAAATAAAAATGACACCATGTATTCGAATTAAAACAGCTAAGTTTGAAGCAGTTAGCTGTTTTAGCGTTTAGCATTAAGCAAGTTTTTTTTTTTTTTTTTTGTTAAATCTAAAGATGTTTCGAATTAGTTATATGTGGATGAAAATTTTTCACTCGCATATAATTCGAAACATCTTTTTCAGCACTCAGACACAAAACTGGACCATTGTATTTCATGTGCTCCGACTGTCAACAGCACGCGGAAAAGTACTGAGTTTTCATGCGGTTCTCCATCTTGGTATTTACCGCGCCCAACACTGCTTGATTTTGGTGATATAATGGGAACCGATACTTTCAATGCGGCGAGGCCGTTGCCGTTGCTTCAAACTTCTTGCGTCCGTTATCCGTTATCCCTATGCAATCAACGCTGACACCTCGCAGTTTCAAGCTCCTGTAAGCGCACTGTTATAGAGACGTTATGTGTATATATTTAGTTTGTGTTAAGCCTAATTCGATTTCACAATAACACTGATAAAATAAATCTAAATATTTCATAATGCCTAGTAAGTTAAGATGTTAACGACCCTGATAAGTTTTGTTACATTTGTGGAGAATATATTTTCAAAGTTCAACGAAAATTAATAAAAAACACACACACCATTTGAGATATTTCAAAAACTTTATTATTGGGTTGAAGTACAATCAAAACATTTATGAATGGAACTCGACTTCATTCATATGGCCACCGCGGGCTAGTTTGCAGCGGTCGATTCGTTGGACACAATTTTCAACGACTTGGCCACATATTTCGGCCGAAACGGCCGCTATTTCGCGTTCAATGTTGGCTCTGAGCTCTTCCAACGTCGTCGGCATGTTGGCATAAACCAATGACTTAACGTAGCCCCACAGAAAATAGTCAAGCGGCGTTAAATCGCACAAACGAGGCGGCCAATCGACTGGCCCATGTTTTGAGATAACACGCTCACCATACTTACACTTCAATAAATTAATTGTAGCGTGTGCTGTGTGGCTTGTTGCACCATCCTGTTGAAACCACATGTCTTCCAAGTCCATATCTTCCAATTCGGGCCAAAAATAATCGATGATCATGGCGCGATAACGCTGACCATTCACAGTAACGTGACGATCGTTATCGTCGACGAAAAAATATGGCCCAATTACGCCGCGGGGGCATGCAAACCGTACCAAACAGTTATTTTTTGTGGATGAAGTGGTGATTCATAAAGCACATGTGGGTTTTCACCCGACCAATAACGCATATTTTGCTTATTGAGCCAAAAATTAGCTTCGTCACTGAAGATGATTTTGCGATGAAATTCATCATCTTGCCGCATCTTCTCCAGAACGCAATCGGAGAACGTACGTCGCTTTAAATGGTCCATCGCCTTCAATTCTTAAGTCAGCGTGATCTTGTATGGGTGTAAACTAAGATCCTTACGCAAAATATGCCATAATGTGGTCGGAGCGATGCCCAATTCTTGAGAACGTAGTGGAATTGACTGATTTGGATCGTTTGCTACATGATTTGATGAAAACAAAAAAATTATAATAACGACTGTTACTTCTGTATGACAAGTATAGTGGGCATTAACAAAAAAAATCCCTACAAATCTTAATATACTAATATTTCTTCAGCAATAAGACCAATTTCATTGGTTGAAAAGATGTTCCAATACCAGTTTTTCATCAGCTACCACAATGCCAGGAGGAAGAAATTGAAGGATGTAGTGCTTCTCAAGTAAGTGTTCAGAGAAATTGGAATCTGCCAAAACACTATTGTATCACTGGCACGTCCCGCCGATGCATTAGCATTGGTGGCCGCGGCGTGAGTACCTGATTCATTGTTGCCTTTAAAGTGGTTGATCTTGTTTCTGGCGTTTTAGGTGTTATAAACAACAAAGCAATAAAAATATTGATAATAAACGAAAGTTTCGATAGTTAATCATAAGGGAAATAAATTATATAAATGTTTATGTTTATTTGTGAATATGTTTATTTATTTCCTTTGTTCGCCTTTTTTTATTTTTATATATATAATAGAATAATTATAATAAAATATTAATTATTTTTCTATTAAAAAAATATTTCATAACCATTTGTTTAATATTCTATTGTATATGATATTCGTATTTGTTTGCTGTACAATTACTATGTATATTTTTTCATTTTAATTTTTTAATTGTTCAAATATACACATTTCTTATTTATCCGAGGAAAATATTGTATTTTAAACAATTATTATTACAAAATAATAATCGCTAATGTTCAGCGATCTCATCGCTGGCTCTGGTTGAAGTTGATTGCCGGTCGGGTGATGCGGCTAACTCATAACTAGCTTCCGTTTTGTACAATCGTTTTTATTAATTCAGTATTCACTTATGTCATTAATGCCTACCTATGGGCTACTCCGGAAACGACGAGGGGTACGGCGGCTTCTTCAGGCCGATAGTTTTTTAAATATATTTAATTAATATTATTATTATTTTTTTTAATAAAAAAACACTCACTTCACAACACTCACTTTATTATTACTTGATAAAATTGAGACTAAAAATACATTTGAGGAAGATAAGAAATTTCTGACGGTTGAAGTTGAATTTTTTGTGTGTTAACTTACGATATATCACAAACTAGCTGAACCGCAGGCGTTGCCCTGCGTCATTTCAAATTGCAGAAAATCTGTGGTAAATTGTCCATTGCAATTGATGCTTTGTGTTGAAATATTTGCTGAATGGGTTGCGGTCGGGTTGATTTTGAATTGTATTTCCCCTCATTGAAGCACTCTGAGATGAACGACATTTTTCGTTTTGTTGTCAGGTACGAAAACGATTAAAACCGATGGTTTTTCGACACGGGAACATGCGACATACAGTTGACCGTGTAAAAAACATTCATTTTCAGATTCAAGCCATAAACACTCAGTGATTGGCCTTGTGATTTATTGATTGTCATGGCGAATGCGAGACGAATTGGAAATTGGATTCGCTTAAACTCGAATGACATATCGGTTGGGATCATTGAAATTCTCGGAATGAGAAATTTCTTTTTTGTACTCTCTCTTAAATCAAATTGCGCATGAGTTTTGTGACTGCTAAAACGCGTTCCGTTGCATAATTTTGGTTGATTGAGTTTGCGAAGCATGATGACGACTAAACCAACCTTCAATTGTAAATTGTGTGGTGGCAAGCCAGCACATCCAATGAATTCAAAAACTCAGTTGGATAGTTAGTTGCTTCGTTTTTGTTTGTAACACAGTCGATAGATTTGAAGGAATGCAGGGAACCAACGATTTGATTTTGAATTATGCAGCTTAAGTGATCCACTTCTCTTTCACTCAACCAATCGTAGCTTTTGTGGTTAGCAATGCTGTTCGGAAACACTTTGTTGATGAGCTCCTCTTTCGTTAAGACGAAATTGCAAAAATTCGGCGGGAACAAAATCAATCCATTCGATGCGTCGACAAGAACACGACCATTACCGATAGTAAGCAGTTGATTGGAGGACATTTCGGCAAATGGATCGTTTAGCAATGCAACTCGCATGTTTTTTGTCAGCTGAAGTTTCTTCACATAACGCCACAATGTCGATGATTTGAGGCAAGCATTGATCTCATCGGCAGCGGTCGATCGTGGTATTACTGGTAGTGTTTCCCGGAAATCGCCTGAAAGTAAAATTAATGCACCCCCCAAAACGTCTTGCGTCATTACGCAGATCTTTCATAGTGCGATTCAGAGCTTATAACGCACGTTTATGCGATATTGTGAATTCGTCAAAGATTATGATTTAGCTTAATATCAAAACTTTGGCCATTAGATACTGAATACTAAATGTTTTGCTTTGTTACATGTTGGTTCTTCAACCGCTTGAAGGCTTAATGGCAATTTCAATGCCGAATGAGCTGTGCGGCAACCTTCCAGCAGCGTAGCCGCTATTCCAGAAGAAGCAACTGCTACAGCAATTTCTGATCTTGCACGAACCAAGTCAATGATATGAGGAATGTCTTGCCAGTGCCACCAGGCGCATCAAAGAAAAACATCATCAATTGCCTTCATCACAGCATCGTACACTTCTTTTTGTTGGGGATTCAACAAAGGTACATTCGTTCGAACCAATTGGCTTAATACATTTGAGTACTAATTACGTTCACGATGCAATCCTCGTTCAAAAGCGTCGTTTGTTCCACGATCTGTCGATGGCATTTCTGAGTAACAAGCTGCCGCACATGAAGTAACATATGTCTTCTATCAAAACCAAAGCCTGGTTGTGCATCAATTCATTCATCTCAAAATGGGAATTCTCTGAATGGACACGAGCTCGATTCAAAATGTCTTCTGACATGTCATCCTTGTACTTGTCCTACAATTCACTCGGATTCGATGAAAAACATTTGGAAATAATCATGTTTCCAACCAAATAATGTGCGTTTCCAACTTGGAGATGTCGGAACAGTTGCTTAAGCGATTGTCGTGCCCTAATGCGTATCGTTGTTAAGAAAATTGAGCTCCTGACATGCAGCACGAAATGTTGGCAACACTACACCATTGACAGTTCGAAGTGATTCAAATGATGTCGGCCCACGAACAATTACCAGCAATAGTCGCAAGTAAAAGCATGTATCATTCTTCGGATGAACTGTATAAATACAGCCAAGAGCTTCAGTAGAACACACATCCGGATGACCAGGAACTACATTGCCTTGCTTTCGACGTTGAAATTTTTTCGATGAAGCATCCCAAGTGTAATAACGCTAATGAGTAAACTAACGTACGTGCAAACGGATCACTTTGGCAAATCGAGAAGAAACTGGTCAATGTTGTCGCTGGTGGTGAGCACGTTGAGCGGCATTTGCTGCAGTGAAATAAACTCGTTGACCGTTCTCCAGATGAACTGCCAAATGTGTAAAAGTCGGACAGCGTTCATGAATCGGAAATGAGAATATACGCCAAATCGCCTCATTGCAGCTTACGTATCGACTAACTTGATAGCGCCTGATTTCATCATTGGGATGAGGAGCTTGAAGACCAAAAGTCGCCATGTCACTGCCTTTCGTGACATATTTGCAGAATTACTTGATGGACTTCACTGAATTGCAATACTCCACGTTACAATGCGTCTTGAATGTTTGGGAAAGAAGTGGCGAATACGGAACAATCCAAGAGTTGTCGACCACGAAATCATTTCCTTTCACTTTGACTGTGATTGTTTTATCGTCATCATTAGATGACCGACGCCGATACAGTGGATAACCATGGTTGCCAGTGATGGTCTCATCAGATAACGCTTGGAACACTTGCAGTCAACCATGCACGGTAATTGTGGGTTAGTGGCGCCACATGATCCAGGAATCATGTTTTTAATTACGACATGCAGGTCTGGATCGGCTTCGGGATCAGGAATCTCGGCAAATATGATGTCATCATCGAATACATCCAACATCGAGTATTCCCAAAGACAATGCTTAACAATATAGTCTATGAGCGACCGGATTTTTTGCCTGAATACACGTGCGGTGATATAATGCCGATCACTTGATGTTTGGGCAGGAAGTAGCAGATGAACAATTTCTATCCACTTTGGATTGCACGTGAAACTGATTAACAGGTCTGGACGGCCGTAATGACGTAAATATGTTATTGCATCTTGCACATATTCATGCATATAACGTGGGCTTCCAAAGAACGTCGCCGGTAAAATGGTCAACCGACCAATATCAATTGCCTTTCCTTCGGTGCAAATTGCATCGTGCAAATGAATGTACTCCTCCGTATGTAGTTTGGTTTGATTTAGACTGATAAAAAGGAGGCGCTCGGCTTTTATTTTGGCATATATATCGACGCGAAATTGAAACAAAAAGTCATGATTCATCAAACTATATGCGTAAAAATTTATTGCACTGACCTTCTTGGAAGTTTCCTAACCTAAAATAATATCAGTGACATTAGTGTCATATTGAAATGAAAATTATTATTGCAACCTCATCTATTGTTGAAGCGTTAAATTGGCATTCGAATAACCGAACCAATGTATGATGTTCATGAAGTAGCGGCTGCAGATCTCGAAGAATTTCCCTTCTCATTGCCGTATTGATTGTTTGGCGCTGATCAAGTTGATTTTCCACATTGTTTGGAGGTATTTATGTTGTGCATCTTCGAGCGGTAGCAATGATCCAATTCAATGGTTAATTTGGGCTTGGATCTGTAGAGTCGATGACGAAATTAGAATCAATTATTTTCTTTAATTTTTTTTGCTCGAAAGTTTCTCATTGTTAACTGAGCCGTTTCATTTGCCGTCTGCCTTTCTTCTTGCGTTTGTGATGCACGAAGTCGGGCGATACTAACACGGCGCAGTTCTCGTGCGATTTATTCTTCATCCGTGTTCAATTGATTGGCGATATTCTGATTGCTACTTGCATTACGTGTTTGATGCGAAAGATTAGATCTTCTGGCATTTTGAATAACAGTAAGAAATGAATGTCACAAAAGCAATTAAGAAATTGTCGGTACATACATGTGCACAAATGTCATAACCTCACAAAATAAACATTGATGCAAACATGTCCTTAAATAAACATCTTCGTTGGCAACTTACTGTTTGAAAATAGAATTCCACACCAAAATGATCAATCAGAATGAAATGAGCAGCGAATTCGAATTGATTTTCAAAGTAATCTACTTAAAAATTAATTGCACAATCCCAAATTAACGTTTGGATTGATTATCGATGCGCACGTAATCACAAAGAACATAATCATTCACAATGTGCACTTCATCAAACTAAACTTACCTTTATGAAATCACTTTTCGCTGATAATTTTCACAAAAAATCGTTTCAAAAAAATGTATTAAATCAAATTAAATTACAATAACTGTGATAATGCTGATAAAAATTTGCTAAAACTTGAGAAAATGCTGATAAATCGCAACGCACGTCTGCACAGCACAATTGTATGCGATAGAAAGACTGTGCAAATGAATCATACAAAATGTATGGGAAAATGAATTTTCTTCATAATTGTTTTTTCGGGAAATTTCTTAGGTATTCTTCTTGTTTGACCGGAGACCAGTCAGAATTGATGCGAATCGTCAAAATCGGTCCACGCGTTCTTGAGTTATAAGCGTAGTAACTTACGTTACTCTCTTTTATATGTATAGATTATTAAGATCTTTTTTCCGGGAATTTTCTTGGGTATTCTTCTTGTTTTTTGCGAATCATCGAAATCGGACCGTACGTTCTTGGGTTATTAGCGTAGTAACTAACGTCACTCTCTTTTATTTATATACATAGATAGATTATTCGTGATTATGCAAAAGCAAAAAATTGTTGTTATTATAATGATGATGTGGAATAAATTTCAAAATTATCTAAAAAAAAATCGAAAAAAAAGAAAATATATGATGCAAGACAACTAATTAGTTTTATATTGTACAATTCAGATGTAAATAATTTATATGTATTTGCGATGTGCCAAAAATTATCAGCAGAAAATTAATTATCAAAAAAAAAAAAAATTATGTTGAAGTTGATTTAGTTGTCAGATTTGTAACATGAACCACATCCACCACATGACGAAGAGACTGTAGCAGCTGTAGCTATGAGTGTACGCGAAAACCGTGACGAATCGATTCGTCCTCGTTCTCAGCAGCTTGGATTGGCGTATTTTACGTGAGGATCTCGGCCTAAAAGCGTACAAAATTCAACTTGTGCAAGAATTGAAGCCAGGCGAATTGAATTTACGTCATATTTTTAGTGAAAGGGCTCTGGAAAACTCAATGAAAATCCGGTGTTTTATTGTGAAATTTTGTTCAGTGATTAAGCCCATTTCTGACTCAATGGATACGTTAATAAACAAAATTGGGCTGATGAGCAACCCGAAGAGTACTAAGATCTACCATCACATCCATTAAAAACAACGGTATGGTGTGGTTTATGGGCTGGTGGAATCATTGGTCCATATTTCTTTAAGAATGAGGCATATCAGAATGTTACCGTCATTATTAACCGTTATCGCGCCATGTTAACGGACTATATGCTTCCTGAAATTCAAGCACATAGTCTCGGTAAGCTCTGGTTTCAACAAGACGGCGCTACGAGCCACAACGAGTGAAACAATGGACTTGTTGAGAAATCATTTTGGTGAGCACTTAACTTCACGTTTTGCTACGGTAAATTGGCCGCCCAACTCGTGCGATATCTTTAGACTATTTCCTCTGGGGATATGTAAAGCATCAGGTTTTCAGGCCAACATTACTCTTGTTATTCGCGAGATACCAGTCGCTATGCTTGAACGAGTCGCCCAAAATTGGGCCCTCCGAATGGACCCCCTCAGACATAGTCGTGGCTAACATGATATGATTTTCAATTAAATGCCATGAATTGTTCTTTGAAACGATAATAAAAAGTTTAAGTTTACTTTCAAATTTATGTGTTTTATTTTACATTATAAATCAAACCTCACGATGAATCACCCTTTACCTATTTAAGATAAAAAAGGGGATTATCCCCGTAAAAATGGGATTAATGAATTTGAACAATACCAAGAAGTGTGTCAATGGAATGACCTCCAGAAGTTTGTGCTCTGCAAAAGATCTTTACAGGGAGCGGCTAAGTTATTTATCGACTTTGCATCCAAACCATTGAATTTTTTCGGTTTAAAGCATGAACTCTTTATCCCAGACTTTGCTAGTAGGGCTCGTCCATTGTCCGAACTGTTGAAGAAGGCCGCACATTTTAAAGTGGATATCCCACAGATGAATGCGATTAATGATCTGAAAAGAGTTTGGTAACTGAACCGGTACTAAGGATTTTTAAATATGGAGCAGCAACCAAATTGCATACGGACGCATCAAGCGGTACACCTACAACGTGTTTTAGAACAAAACAGTTTGCATCCAACATACTACATGAGCAAGAAAACCTTACTTGCTGAGCAAAACTACAGTATTAGCTATAGTTGAATAATATATCCTAAAAGAATTGTGGCAGATAAGGAAGGAGCATTCACGGCAAACTGTGTCAAGGATTATTGTAAGGATCGTGACATTAGCTTACATTTTATTACCGTAGAAACTCCAAGAGGGAATGGACAAATTGAACGTCTTCATTCAACGATTATTGCAACCTTTACGAAACTAACTATCGACGATGCAGATAAGTGGTATCAATATGTTAAGCCAGTGCAGCAAATGCTAAATTCAACTTATCAATCAATACTTGAACTTTTTGTAGGCATTGAAATGAAAACGCAAAAGGACTGAAAGATTATGGAGGTCATTAAAGATGAGTATATCCGACAGTTCGAAGAAAGTAGAGAACAACGACGACAATAAGCCAAAGAAGAAATCAGAAAAATAGAAGCTGAGAATAAGCATAGTTTTGATAAACGAAGAAAAGAAGTAATAAATTACGGGTAAGGAGACTTGGTGACAGTTAAAAAAGTTCAGTTCACCGTTGGTCAAAAGATCCGACCAAAATTCATGGGAACGTATCGCATAGTCAACATCAAAGGAATCGATCGTTATCAGGTTCAGAAAGAAGGCGAACATAAATGACCCATCAAGACTGAAATTAGCGCGGACAAAATGAAGCTGTGGCCCAATTTAAAAGATAATAACCAGTTCTCAATCTGTGATGAAAACGACGCATCTTCCGGAGAAGAAGATTCCGTAGGACGGCCGAGTGGTATATAGAGTTCTTATGAACACATCGAATGTCATCGAATGTCAAGAATGTGTTATACAACATCAAACCAATAAAAGGAAGAAAACAGCTTACCATCTCTCTCTATGACTGAGTTATAATAAAATAAGTGAAAGAACTGTTTTGTGAAAATAAACTGTTCGATTTTCCATATGTATATCGATCCGTTAAATAATAATAACTAAATTTATTTATCAATTCTCTTTTCAACAAAATTAACTGGAGTTGATAAAGTATTCAATACTTTTTTTGAAACTGGTGTACCATATTAAGAGTTTTCTTAATTTTCAATATTTTTAGAGCAAAGTTTTTCTTGATTTAAGAGTGGTAACATTTATTTTGTAGCTTTTCTAAACCAGATATATATATTTCATTTTTTAAATCATCCAATTTATTAAAGTATTGATTATCAAATTCTTTTTTGTTTGTCGTGACTGGATTGTAAATAATTATTTGTAGATGGTTTAACCCTACTTAATTCTGTCTTCAACTTATTTAAACCTTTCTTTAAACTAAGACTATTAATAACTGATTGATTCAAGGGAAATATAATTGGTTGCATATCCTCATTGATTTATTCCCACTTTACTGCTTTATGCAGATGATATTGTTTGCGTTTGGCTTTTAACTCTTTTTGGCATTTAATATAATCCTGTTGTATCTAAACTATTCTTTTTTTGATATTCATTTATAAATAAATTTATTTAATTTCATAATAGGAACGAGATAAGTAATAGTAAAAGTATTACATAAACCAGTAAGAAAACATTTTTAACAAAGAAAAATTATTACTCATGAACTGTAATATGACTATATGTAAAATATATTATGTAAATATAAGCTATACGTTCTTAATACATTTTTAAAATTAGCTAGAAGGATGGTCCCAAATTATTAAAGAAGCCCTAAGACTATCCAAATTACTTCATACTGATACTTGAAAGGCATTTTTGAATTCAAATTTCACTATAGTCTTGAATAATAATAATAATAATGTTTCAAAATTTCTAATTATAGAAAGATTTAATAGGACAATCAATAAAAAATTAAAAGTTCAGTTTCAAATCCAACAGAATACTAAATGCATTGATGTAATTGATAAAATTTTACATGAATACAATTATTAAAATATGCACAGAACTACTGGAACAATACTACAAGTATACAGGGTGAAAAATAAATAAATAAATAAATAAATAAATAAGTAAAAGGTTTTTCAGTTGTAAAATCTAAACAAAAACAAGTATTCAGAATATGTTAGGAGAAAGAGTTAGAATTTCTTCTTGAAAAAAAGATATTTGAAAACAAGTATAAAATAATGAAATTTTTATAATTTATAAAATTTATTCAATTTAAATAAAAAATTGTTATCTTAATAATTCAAAATAATTATCTAAAAATTTCTTACAGTATTTAATGAAAATGGGGTAATTAATTAAATTCTGAAAATTCAACACAATAAATTCATTGACATTATTCTTAATATTCTTCTTTTTATATTTTTCAATTGAATAAACAGATAAAGTGATTTATCGTGAAATTTGATTTTAAATGGGCTCTTCTTGACAGATCACGCATGATTCCTATCAAACTGCTTTGTCATTTTTGTTCAGAAATTCAAGCATATAGTCTCGGTGAGCTCTTGTTTCAACAAGACGGCGCTACGAGCCATGCAGCGCGCGAAATAATGGACTTGTTGAGAAATCATTTTGGTGAGCACTTAATTTCACGTTTTGCTACGGTAAATTGGCCGGACTGTTTTCTCTGGGGATATGTAAAGTCTCAGGTCTTCAGGAATAATACCAGTCGCTATGCTCGAACGAGTCGCCCAAAATTGGACCTTCCGAATGGACCACCTCAGACGTAGTCGTGGCCAACATTTACATAATATGATTTTCAAAAAGTAAATGCCATGAATTGTTCTTTTGACCGATAATAAAAATTTTAAGTTCACTTTCAAATTTGTGTGCTTTATTTTACATTATAAATCAAACCTGACGATGATCATTAAGTAATAACTAATTTCGTACGTAAATATGTGTGATTAATTCAAATAATAGGTCCGTCTTTTTTTTGAAATTCTTTAATTTTCTTTTCACTTGTCTTCAGTAATTTCATAGAGTTTGTATTTTGATTAATATCCTACAAGTATAGATAATCATAATGTACCTTTTTATTATCATAGAAAGTAAATTTAAGCCTCTATGAAATATTGTCATGACATCAAAACTTTCAACTTTTTTAAATCTTTTAGTAAATAATATTTTATAATATATTAACTAAAATCATTATTTTCATTATCTTTATCTAAATAAAAAAAAATCCATCAAATGTATGAAGTGCAATTGTCATTCTATCTTTGTTTGGTTGCGTTGTAATATTAGGTCCAGTAAGTGCTGGTCGATTTTAACATATTCAAAACAAACTGTTTTGACACATTAGTGATTTCGGTTTGGCGTCATATACTTTTGGTTAAAAATGTCTGATTTTGTGCCAAATATTCGTCATTTGCAGGAAGCGGAAGATTTTCTCCTATGAACAGCTCTCCCAGCGCAAAAATAAGAGTTTTCTTCATCGCATCGTGATGGGTGATAAAAAATGGATTCATTTTAGCAACCCAAAGAGAAGAAAGTCATGAGGACTGCCCGGTCATGCTTCTACGTTGTCGGCTTAGCTGAATATTCACGCTGCGAAGGTTATTCTGTGTATTTGTTGAGTTCATGTCGGTGTTATTTATTATGATCTGTTGAAACTTAACGAAACCATCACTGGGGAACGGTATCGACTTTAATTGATGCGATTGAACCGAGCATTCCCCAGATATTGCACTGTCCGATTATTACTTGTTCCGTTCGATGGCACAGGGTCTGGCTGATCAGTAGTTCCGCTCATATGGAGACATCAAAGATGACTTGATTCTTGGATAGCCTCAAAAGATAAACGCTTTAACTGTAAGAAAAAAAAGCTTTTCCAGAGTAAAAATGTAACAATTTCTTCACAATTAAGTTTTATTTTCATAAAAAAGAATAATGAGAACTTAGTTGTGCACCCAATAATTTTTAGTTTTATTTACGAGTATATAATTTCAAATATATGGAAGATTTTTTTTTTTTTAACTCAGAGAAACAAAGAAATTAAAATAAACATTTTATAATTAGTAAATTGAACAGTAACATATACTTCCTCATCAACATCATTAATTTTATCTCCTTGATCATAAGGATATTAGTATGTACATAGGTTAGGCCATCAAACAAACACTAGGCACCAAAACGAGCCTATCGCGATGCCTGTGGAACCAGTTATATTTATATTCAAAGGCAAAAACCTAAACAATTTTCCTGGTGAAAAATTCAATTTCTTTGAAGTTCATTCATTCTATTCTATTAGTACATAAGTCCATGTTATTACGCTTTGAATAAACTAATAATTAAGGATATCTATGATCTGCTAGGTTTGAAATTGAATAACCTATTTTAGAGGTTTCACGTTTAGTAGATCGCGTAAGAGTTTCATATATTTAATTAAACCACCAGATTTTTTATGTTAACGCCATATGTTTTTATTTTTAAAAATTAAATATGATAATATTTTGTAGCGGAGAAGTCCAATGTACTTAAATTTATCTTTTAAAAAAATCAATATTTATCAAAACAAAAAAATAATTAGAAATTAATACATATATAAATAAATAAATAAGTCATGAAGCCTTTTAAATTAGTTAAAAAGAAAGTAATTAAAGATTCTATAAACTAAATATTTATGGACACTCTATGTAATGAAACCATGTTAGGACGACTAGAACAAATGTTCCTAATAAATTAAATGATAAAAATAATAATTTTAGTAAACAATTTAAATATCTTATTAGTGATACAATTTTTCATATTGTATTTTTAACTATCTTAAAAATTTCTTAAATTTTTTATATAAATATTGTATAAAAGCTTAATCACTTATGGCAAAAATAAAAAATACAAACAATATAAAAGATACAAATGTCGATGCACTTCTTCTTATGCGTTGATTTCGATTTTCATGTTTTATTTGCCGGCTGCCTTTCTTCTTGCGTTTGTGATGCACGAAGTCGGGCGATACTAACACGGCGCAGTTCTCGTGCGATTTATTCTTCATCCGTGTTCAATTGATTGGCGATATTCTGATTGCTACTTGCATTACGTGTTTGATGCGAAAGATTAGATCTTCTGGCATTTTGAATAACAGTAAGAAATGAATGTCACAAAAGCAATTAAGAAATTATCGGTACATACATGTGCACAAATGTCATAACCTCACAAAATAAACATTGATGCAAACATGTCCTTAAATAAACATCTTCGTTGGCAACTTACTGTTTGAAAATAGAATTCCACACCAAAATGATCAATCAGAATGAAATGAGCAGCGAATTCGAATTGATTTTCAAAGTAATCTACTTAAAAATTAATTGCACAATCCCAAATTAACGTTTGGATTGATTATCGATGCGCACGTAATCACAAAGAACATAATCATTCACAATGTGCACTTCATCAAACTAAACTTACCTCTATGAAATCACTTTTCGCTGATAATTTTCACAAAAAATCGTTTCAAAAAAATGTATTAAATCAAATTAAATTACAATAACTGTGATAATGCTGATTAAAATTTGCAAAAACTTGAGAAAATGCTGATAAATCGCAACGCACGTCTGCACAGCACAATTGTATGCGATAGAAAGACTGTGCAAATGAATCATACAAAATGTATGGGAAAATGAATTTTCTTCATATTTGTTTTTTCGGGAATTTTCTTAGGTATTCTTCTTGTTTGACCGGAGACCAGTCAGAATTGATGCGAATCGTCAAAATCGGTCCACGCGTTCTTGAGTTATTAGCGTAGTAACTTACGTTACTCTCTTTTATATATATAGATTATTAAGATCTTTTTTCCGGGAATTTTCTTGGGTATTCTTCTTGTTTTTTGCGAATCATCGAAATCGGACCGTACGTTCTTGGGTTATTAGCGTAGTAACTAACGTCACTCTCTTTTATTTATATACATAGATAGATTATTCGTGATTATGCAAAAGCAAAAAATTGTTGTTATTATAATGATAATGTGTAATAAATAACAAAATTATCTAAAAAAAAATCGAAAAAAAAGAAAATATATGATGCAAGACAACTAATTAGTTTTATATTGTACAATTCAGATGTAAATAATTTATATGTATTTGCGATGTGCCAAAAATTATCAGCAGAAAATTAATTATCAAAAATTATCAAAAAAAAAAAATTATGTTGAAGTTGATTTAGTTATCAGATTTGTAACATGAACCACATCCAGCACATGACGAAGAGACTGTAGCAGCTGTAGCTAAGAGTGTACGCGAAGACCGTGACGAATCGATTCGTCCTCGTTCTCAGCAGCTTGGATTGGCGTATTTTACGTGAGGATCTCGGCCTAAAAGCGTACAAAATTCAACTTGTGCAAGAATTGAAGCCAGGCGAATTGAATTTGCGTCATATTTTTAGTGAAAGGGCTCTGGAAAACTCAATGAAAATCCGGTGTTTTATTATGAAATTTTGTTCAGTGATGAAGCCCATTTCTGACTCAATGGATACGTTAATAAACAAAATTGCCGTATTTGGGCTGATTAGCAACCCGAAGAGTACTAAGATCTACCATCACATCCATTAAAAACAACGGTATGGTGTGGTTTATGGGCTGGTGGAATCATTGGTCCATATTTCTTTAAGAATGAGGCATATCAGAATGTTACCGTCAATATTAACCGTTATCGCGCCATGTTAACGGACTATATGCTTCCTGAAATTCAAGCACATAGTCTCGGTAAGCTCTGGTTTCAGCAAGACGGCGCTACGAGCCACAACGAGTGAAACAATGGACTTGTTGAGAAATCATTTTGGTGAGCACTTAACTTCACGTTTTGCTACGGTAAATTGGCCGCCCAACTCGTGCGATATCTTTGGACTATTTCCTCTGGGGATATGTAAAGCATCAGGTCTTCAGGCCAACATTACTCTTGTTATTCGCGAGATACCAGTCGTTATGCTTGAACGAGTCGCCCAAAATTGGGCCCTCCGAATGGACCCCCTCAGACATAGTCGTGGCTAACATGATATGATTTTCAATTAAATGCCATGAATTGTTCTTTGAAACGATAATAAAAAGTTTAAGTTTACTTTCAAATTTATGTATTTTATTTTACATTATAAATCAAACCTCACGATGAATCACCCTTTACCTATTTAAGATAAAAAAGGGGATTATCCCCGTAAAAAGGGGATTAATGAATTTGAACAATACCAAGAAGTGTGTCAATGGAATAACCTCCAGAAGTTTGTGCTCTGCAAAAGATCTTTACAGGGAGCGGCTAAGTTATTTATCGACTTTGCATCCAAACCATTGAATTTTTTCGGTTTAAAGCATGAACTCTTTATCCCAGACTTTGCTAGTTGGGCTCGTCCATTGTCCGAACTGTTGAAGAAGGCCGCACATTTTAAAGTGGATATCCCACAGATGAATGCGATTAATGATCTGAAAAGAGCTTTGGTAACTGAACCGGTACTAAGGATTTTTAAATATGGAGCAGCAACCAAATTGCATACGGACGCATCAAGCGGTCCTCCTACAACGTGTTTTAGAACACAACAGTTTGCATCCAACATACTACATGAGCAAGAAAACCTTACTCGCTGAGCAAAACTACAGTATTAGCTATAGTTGAAGCGCTCAAAAAATTCAGAGTGTATCTTCTAGGATAAAAATTTAAGCTAATCAGGGACTGTAAAGCATTCCAGTGTACAATGCAAAATAAGGATTTAACAACTAGAGTTGCAAGATGAGCATTGCTTTTGGAAAAGTGCGATTATTTGATTGAACGCATGTCAGGTGCAAGGATAAAACACGTTGACAGCTTAAGTCATAATCCGGTAGTATTCTGCCCCAACAGTCTTGGAAATAGCAGCTTACTTCGAAAACTATCCGAATCTCAACATATAATAGTAATTTTAAAAGAAAAACCATATAAAGACTACCTTATGTACAATGGCATACTTTGCAGGAATCTAAATAATAATACTGTTTTTGTCGTTCCAAATAATATAATAAACAAGATAATAAGAGAAGTCTACGAAAGAGTTCATTTCCATCACAAGAAAATGCTAGATATCATCGAAAGAAAGTTTTTCGTACCTGGACTGCGAACCAAAATTTCAAAACATATGGTATATCTAAACCACTGGAGACATTTCATATTGATCACCTAGGTTCTATGCAATCCACGAGGAAAAATTACAGGTATATCTTCTCAATCATTGATGCATTCACGAAGTTTTGCTGGTTGTTTCCTACGAAAACGCTATCAAGCAAAGAAGCGATTCAAAAAATGCCATAAATAAAACTTTCGGAGATCCTAAAAGAATTGTGGCAGATAAGGAAGGAGCATTCACGGCAAACTGTTTCAAGGATTATTGTAAGGATCGTGACATTAGCTTACATTTTATTACCGTAGAAACTCCAAGAGGGAATGGACAAATTGAACGTCTTCATTCAACGATTATTGCAACCTTTACGAAACTAACTATCGACGATGCAGATAAGTGGTATCAATATGTTAAGCCAGTGCAGCAAATGCTAAATTCAACTTATCAATCAATATTTGAACTTTTTGTAGGCATTGAAATGAAAACGCAAAAGGACTGAAAGATTATGGAGGTCATTGAAGATGAGTATATCCGACAGTTCAAAGAAAGTAGAGAACAACGACGACAATAAGCCAAAGAAGAAATCAGAAAAATAGAAGCTGAGAATAAGCATAGTTTTGATAAACGAAGAAAAGAAGTAATAAATTACGGGTAAGGAGACTTGGTGACAGTTAAAAAAAGTTCAGTTCACCGCTGGTCAAAAGATCCGACCAAAATTCATGGGAACGTATCGCATAGTCAACATCAAAGGAATCGATCGTTATCAGGTTCAGAAAGAAGGCGAACATAAATGACCCATCAAGACTGAAATTAGCGCGGACAAAATGAAGCTGTGGCCCAATTTAAAAGATAATAACCAGTTCTCAATCTGTGATGAAAATGAGGCATCTTCCGGAGAAGAAGATTCCGTAGGACGGCCGAGTGTGTTCTTATGAACACATCGAATGTCATCGAATGTCAAGAATGTGTTATACAACATCAAACCAATAAAAGGAAGAAAACAGCTTACCATCTCTCTCTATGACTGAGTTATAATAAAATAAGTGAAAGAACTGTTTTGTGAAAATAAACTGTTCGATTTTCCATATGTATATCGATCCGTTAAATAATAATAACTAAATTTATTTATCTTTTCAACAAAATTTACTGGAGTTGATAAAGTATTCAATACTTTTTTTGAAACTGGTGTACCATATTAGAGTTTTCTTTATTTTCAATATTTTTAGAGCAAAGTTTTTCTTGATTTAAGAGTGGTAACATTTATTTTGTAGCTTTTCTAAACCAGATATATATATTTCATTTTTTAAATCATCCAATTTATTAAAGTATTGATTATCAAATTCTTTTTTGTTTGTCGTGACTGGATTGTAAATAATTATTTGTAGATGGTTTAACCCTACTTAATTCTGTCTTCAACTTATTTAAACCTTTCTTTAAACTAAGACTATTAATAACTGATTGATTCAAGGGAAATATAATTGGTTGCATATCCTCATTGATTTATTCCCACTTTACTGCTTTATGCAGATGATATTGTTTGCGTTTGGCTTTTAACTCTTTTTGGCATTTAATATAATCCTGTTGTATCTAAACTATTCTTTTTTTGATATTCATTTATAAATAAATTTATTTAATTTCATAATAGGAACGAGATAAGTAATAGTAAAAGTATTACATAAACCAGTAAGAAAACATTTTTAACAAAGAAAAATTATTACTCATGAACTGTAATATGACTATATGTAAAATATATTATGTAAATATAAGCTATACGTTCTTAATACATTTTTAAAATTAGCTAGAAGGATGGTCCCAAATTATTAAAGAAGCCCTAAGACTATCCAAATTACTTCATACTGATACTTGAAAGGCATTTTTGAATTCAAATTTCACTATAGTCTTGAATAATAATAATAATAATGTTTCAAAATTTCTAATTATAGAAAGATTTAATAGGACAATCAATAAAAAATTAAAAGTTCAGTTTCAAATCCAACAGAATACTAAATGCATTGATGTAATTGATAAAATTTTACATGAATACAATTATTAAAATATGCACAGAACTATTGGAACAATACTACAAGTATACAGGGTGAAAAATAAATAAATAAATAAGTAAAAGGTTTTTCAGTTGTAAAATCTAAACAAAAACAAGTATTCAGAATATGTTAGGAGAAAGAGTTAGAATTTCTTCTTGAAAAAAAGATATTTGAAAACAAGTATAAAATAATGAAATTTTTATAATTTATAAAATTTATTCAATTTAAATAAAAAATTGTTATCTTAATAATTCAAAATAATTATCTAAAAATTTCTTACAGTATTTAATGAAAATGGGGTAATTAATTAAATTCTGAAAATTCAACACAATAAATTCATTGACATTATTCTTAATATTCTTCTTTTTATATTTTTCAATTGAATAAACAGATAAAGTGATTTATCGTGAAATTTGATTTTAAATGGGCTCTTCTTGATAGATCACGCATGATTCCTATCAAACTGCTTTGTCATTTTTGTTCAGTATCGTTTGGCAAGTCATCAGGGAAAGACTCACGTCACAACAGAGTCTAAATTGTTCAGCTGTATTACGAAAATTAGCATTATGTGGGAAATGTTTTTCGTGCGATTCGAGGAACTTACGGTGCGCATAATCGACCTACTGAAACCAGTTTTGCCAATACCATTCAAAAATTTAAGTCCCAGTTAAATAAGTGGATAATACTCGACCGGTTGGACCACATCCAGCACGTAGTGAGGAGAGCTGTAGAGAGAGCAGCTGTAGCTGGGAGTGTAAGCGAAGACCGTGACGAATCGATTCGTAGTCGTTCTCAGCAGCTTGGCTTGGCCTATTCGATAACTTGGCGTATTTTACGTGAGGTTTTCGTCATATTTTCAGTGAATGGGCTCTGGAAAAACTCAATGAAAATCCGGTATTTAATCGTGAAATTTTGTTCAGTGATGGAGCCCATTTCTGGCTCAATGGATACGTTATTAAACAAAATTGCCGTATTTGGGCTGATGAGCAACCCGAAGAGTATCAAGAGCTACCATTACATCCATTAAAAAGAACGGTATGTTGTGGTTTATGGGCTGGTGAAATCATTGGTCCATATTTCTTCAAAAATGAGGCAAATCAGAATGTTACCGTCAATGGTAACCGTTATCGCACCATGTTAACGGACTATGCTTCCTGAAATTCAAGCATATAGTCTCGGTGAGCTCTTGTTTCAACAAGACGGCGCTACGAGCCATGCAGCGCGCGAAATAATGGACTTGTTGAGAAATCATTTTGGTGAGCACTTAATTTCACGTTTTGCTACGGTAAATTGGCCGCCTAGATCGTGCGATATTACACCTTTGGACTGTTTTCTCTGGGGATATGTAAAGTCTCAGGTCTTCAGGAATAATACCAGTCGCTATGCTCGAACGAGTCGCCCAAAATTGGACTCTTTTTGGCATTTAATATAATCCTGTTGTATCTAAACTATTCTTTTTTTGATATTCATTTATAAATAAATTTATTTAATTTCATAATAGGAACGAGATAAGTAATAGTAAAAGTATTACATAAACCAGTAAGAAAATATTTTTAACAAAGAAAAATTATTACTCATGAACTGTAATATGACTATATGTAAAATATATTATGTAAATATAAGCTATACGTTCTTAATACATTTTTAAAATTAGCTAGAAGGATGGTCCCAAATTATTAAAGAAGCCCTAAGACTATCCAAATTACTTCATACTGATACTTGAAAGGCATTTTTGAATTCAAATTTCACTATAGTCTTGAATAATAATAATAATAATAATGTTTCAAAATTTCTAATTATAGAAAGATTTAATAGGACAATCAATAAAAAATTAAAAGTTCAGTTTCAAATCCAACAGAATACTAAATGCATTGATGTAATTGATAAAATTTTACATGAATACAATTATTAAAATATGCACAGAACTATTGGAACAATACTACAAGTATACAGGGTGAAAAAAAAAAAAAAATAAATAAATAAATAAGTAAAAGGTTTTTCAGTTGTAAAATCTAAACAAAAACAAGTATTCACAATATGTTAGGAGAAAGAGTTAGAATTTCTTCTTGAAAAAAAGATATTTGAAAACAAGTATAAAATAATGAAATTTTTATAATTTATAAAATTTATTCAATTTAAATAAAAAATTGTTATCTTAATAATTCAAAATAATTATCTAAAAATTTCTTACAGTATTTAATGAAAATGGGGTAATTAATTAAATTCTGAAAATTCAACACAATAAATTCATTGACATTATTCTTAATATTCTTCTTTTTATATTTTTCAATTTAATAAACAGATAAAGTGATTTATCGTGAAATTTGATTTTAAATGGGCTCTTCTTGACAGATCACGCATGACTCCTATCAAACTGCTTTGTCATTTTTGTTCAGTATCGTTTGGCAAGTCATCAGGGAAAGACTCACGTCACAACAGAGTATCTAAATTGTTCAGCTATATTACGAAAATTAGCATTATGTGGGAAATGTTTTTCGTGCGATTCGAGGAACTTACGGTGCGCATAATCGACCTACTGAAACCAGTTTTGCCAATACCATTCAAAAATTTGAGTCCCAGTTAAATAAGTGGATAATACTCGACCGGTTGGACCACATCCAGCACGTAGTGAGGAGAGCTGTAGAGAGAGCAGCTGTAGCTGGGAGTGTAAGCGAAGACCGTGACGAATCGATTCGTAGTCGTTCTCAGCAGCTTCGCTTGGCCTATTCGATAACTTGGCGTATTTTACGTGAGGTTTTCGTCATATTTTCAGTGAATGGGCTCTGGAAAAACTCAATGAAAATCCGGTATTTAATCGTGAAATTTTGTTCAGTGATGGAGCCCATTTCTGGCTCAATGGATACGTTATTAAACAAAATTGCCGTATTTGGGCTGATGAGCAACCCGAAGAGTATCAAGAGCTACCATTACATCCATTAAAAACAACGGTATGTTGTGGTTTATGGGCTGGTGAAATCATTGGTCCATATTTCTTCAAAAATGAGGCAAATCAGAATGTTACAGTCAATGGTAACCGTTATCGCACCATGTTAACGGACTATGCTTCCTGAAATTCAAGCATATAGTCTCGGTGAGCTCTTGTTTCAACAAGACGGCGCTACGAGCCATGCAGCGCGCGAAATAATGGACTTGTTGAGAAATCATTTTGGTGAGCACTTAATTTCACGTTTTGCTACGGTAAATTGGCCGCCTAGATCATGCGATATTACACCTTTGGACTGTTTTCTCTGGGGATATGTAAAGTCTCAGGTCTTCAGAAATAATACCAGTCGCTATGCTCGAACGAGTCGCCCAAAATTGGACCTTCCGAATGGACCACCTCAGACGTAGTCGTGGCCAACATTTACATAATATGATTTTCAAAAAGTAAATGCCATGAATTGTTCTTTTGACCGATAATAAAAATTTTAAGTTCACTTTCAAATTTGTGTGCTTTATTTTACATTATAAATCAAACCTGACGATGATCATTAGGTAATAACTAATTTCGTACGTAAATATGTGTGATTAATTCAAATAATAGGTCCGTCTTTTTTTTGAAATTCTTTGATTTTCTTTTCACTTGTCTTCAGTAATTTCATAAAGTTTGTATTTTGATTAATATCCTTCAAGTATAGATAATCATAATGTACCTTTTTATTATCATAGAAAGTGAATTTAAGCCTCTATGAAATATTGTCATGACATCAAAACTTCCAACTTTTTTAAATCTTTTAGTAAATAATATTCTATAATATATTAACTAAAATCATTATTTTCATTATCTTTATCTAAATAAAAAAAAATCCATCAAATGTATGAAGTGCAATTGTCATTCTATTTTTGTTTGGTTGCGTTGTAATATTAGGTCCAGCAGTAAGTGCTGGTCGATTTTAACATATTCAAAACAAACTGTTTTGACACATTAGTGATTTCGGTTTGGCGTCATATACTTTTGGTTAAAAATGTCTGATTTTGTGCCAAATATTCGTCATTTGCAGGAAGCGGAAGATTTTCTCCTATGAACAGCTCTTCCAGCGCAAAAAGAAGGGTTTTCTTCATCGCATCGTGATGGGTGATAAAAAATGGATTCATTTTAGCAACCCAAAGACAAGAAAGTCATGAGGACTGCCCGGTCATGCTTCTACGTTGTCGGTTTAGCTGAATATTCACGCTGCGAAGGTTATGCTGTGTATTTGTTGAGTTCATGTCGGTGTTATTTATTATGATATGTTGAAACTTAACGAAACCATCACTGGGGAACGGTATCGACTTTAATTGATGCGATTGAACCGAGCATTCCCCAGATATAGCACTGTCCGATTATTACTTGTTCCGTTCGATGGCACATGGTCTGGCTGATCAGCAGTTCCGCTCATATGGGGACATCAAAAATGACTTGATTCTTGGATAGCCTCAAAAGATAAACGCTTTAACTGTAAGAAAGAAAAGCTTTTCCAGAGTAAAAATGTAACAATTTCTTCACAATTAAGTTTTATTTTCATAAAAAAGAATAATGACAACTTAGTTGCGCACCCAATAATTTTTAGTTTTATTTACGAGTACATAATTTCAAATTTATGGAAGATTTATTTTTTTTTTTAACTCAGAGAAACAAAGAAATTAAAATAAACATTTTATAATTAGTAAATTGAACAGTAAAATATACTTCCTCATCAACATCATTCATTTTATCTCCTTGATCATAAGGATATTAGTATGTACATAGGTTAGGCCATCAAACAAACACTAGGCACCAAAACGAGCCTATCGCGATGCCTGTGGAACCAGTTATATTTATATTCAAAGGCAAAAACCTAAACAATTTTCCTGGTGAAAAATTCAATTTCTTTGAAGTTCATTCACTTTATTCTATTAGTACATAAGTCCATGTTATTACGCTTTGAATAAACTAATAATTAAGGATATCTATGATTTGCTAGGTTTGAAATTGAATAACCTATTTTAGAGGTTTCACGTTTAGTAGATCGCGTAAGAGAGTTACATATATTTAATAAAACCACCAGATTTTTTACGTTAACGCCATATGTTTTTATTTTTAAAAATTAAATATGATAATATTTTGTAGCGGAGAAGTCCAATGTATTTAAATTTATCTTTTAAAAAAATCAATATTTATCAAAACAAAAAAATAATTAAAAACTAATACATATATAAATAAATAAATAAGTCATGAAGCCTTTTAAATTAGTTAAAAAGAAAGTAATTAAAGATTCTATAAACTAAATATTTATGGACACTCTATGTAATGAAACCATGTTAGGACGACTAGAACAAATGTTCCTAATAAATTAAATGATAAAAATAATAATTTTAGTAAACAATTTAAATATCTTATTAGTGATACAATTTTTCATATTGTATTTTTAACTATCTTAAATATTTCTTAAATATTTTGTATAAATATTGTATAAAAGCTTAATCACTTATGGCAAAAATAAAAAATACAAACAATATAAAAGATACAAATGTCGAAAATAATTTTATCGTCATCGACTCAAGTAATGATTTTTTAAATATAATCTATGATTCCACCTTATTAAAAATATTTTGTTTCATTTTTTAGATTTATTGTAGGTGGAGTACGTATTATATTGTACATATATTATTGTACTCTACGTCCTTGTGCTTACTAATTTTTTTGATGGAAAATGCTGCGATAAGAAAAATTGCCCTGAAGGATACTTTAAAATTTTTAGTTAATTTTTTTATTTTTTAACCATACTTTTTACTTAAAATCTGCATTGTAGGTAATGTCATTTTTATAAAGTTTTTTAAGTGGGTTTAACCTATTTTTTAATGGAAAATCTGTTATGCGCTTCGAGCTAAAATAGTGCGCTCAAACCCTTATATACCCTACCACTGCTACTTCCAGCACGACATTGAGCCAACGCATACCGGCATAATGTTGGAATTTGGCTGGCATTCAACACCAAACATCTTCTTAGTAGTCCAGAGACAGGATTTGAACATTTGTGGGACAAGCTTATAAGACGACTAAGAACCCATGTAGTAAGGACAAAATTGCATTTGAGGGAGGCGCTGTATTTCAAGTGGAATAGTATTCAAACTTTAGTCACCGAAAATTTAGTCAACAGCATTATCAACAGTATTGATAATGTAAGTTGTTTTTCTTTTAAATTTTTAGATGTACGTAGACTTTTAGAACAGCATTCTTTATACATAATGTCTTTATAACATATTGTAATATAATATACATAACATAATATGTTTAAATTTTTTTCTGGTTTCTCAGGATAAAAAAAACAATGCAAATTTTTTTTTTTTTCATTTTTATTTTTTATTTTCCAAAAGATGCATTAAAATGCGTTAAAAATGCTCTAGACAAATTTAGTAAAGAGATTCGTTAAATTGTCAAAAATACAACACTTTATGTGAAACCGTTCCAAGCGCACGACCGCGGGGAGCGGCAGGCGTTCGGATGTTAAACTGGTTTGTTACCTGGCCATATTCTGTTTGCCCCTATGAACATTTATCCTCCCTAATATTTTCCAGTTAATGTATTGTATCCACTAGGGAAGTTCCCGTTACTGAATTGAATAGAAACCCGGTGACCAAGTGTGAAGAATCCGACACGAAAAAGTCCGTTGTTTTTCGTCAGTCGTACGATTCATATCTATCATTCGATTCATATCGTATATTCTGTTTATCGTGATGGATAAAACACCAAAAAGACATACCGTCAAAAAGGAGTGATAGGAAACAGTCGAAATCGAGCCCACCTAATAGATATGAAGTGCTGAAAGAAGAGACGAGAGCTAGCAGCAGCTCTGGGTGAAAATTTAAGTTACGGTGAACCAAGTGTCGGGTAAAGTATCAGTCTGTATTTCAATTTCATTGCTGTTTTTACTGCAATAAGGACGCACGTGAAATTTAAAGTGTGTGGGAGTGATGTAAAATTTTGCGAAGATATGCAACCGCGCACGCTTAAGTGCGGGATTCAATGATAAGAGCGATATTACAATATTATAATATTAAAGATATTATATCTAATATTCTTTCCCACGCCAAATTACTTAACTTACTAACTGTTATAGTATGTGTACTGCACATATATATACATTATTTGTATGCTTATATACTTTACCTCAAATCAATAAAGCAGTTCTTGCTTGACATTCAATGCAGCAAAATGTAGTCAGAAGTTTGAAGGCAAATACGAAAATAATGTCGCTCAGATAAGAGAAAAGAAGAAAAACGAATAATTATGAGACAGATTGAATTTTATGCACTGCATTATAGACACAGGCTTTTCGTATAATTAAGAGAGAGCAGAATAATATTAAGAACTTCCGGTGGAAATATAATAAAACCTGTTGGTGCCGGACATCTTTTTGGCCAATATAGCTATATAAAAAAGTAACATTTATTTACATTTACATAAAAATAACATTTCAACTAGTTAATGCAAAGTGTTTCCCGATTAGCATCTCTAAATAATTTGAGATAATTGAGGTAAAGTCTTTAAATTAATTAAACAACGTTGAACTTAATGCTGAACAAATTATGGAGAAATATAGAGATATATAGAGAGAAGCGTGAAACTAAAAAATGATTTGACAATAATTCCAACACAGCAATCACCACGACGCATTCCGATATCTCTGAGAGAGAGAGTTAACAGAATTAAGAAAGCGAAATATTATTAAGAAGATAAATCATTACACGGAGTGGATCAGTTACTCAATTATTGTTAAACGGAATAATAAATTAAGGATATGTCTTGATCCACAAGATCTGAGCAAGGCACTTAAAAGAAGAAATCTGCAAACCAATACTCTGGAAAAAATATAACCGAGCCTAGCGAATGCAAAAGTTTTCACAACGCTGGATGCTAAGAATGGATTCTGGCAAGGGGTATTAGATCAAGAGAGTAGTCTTTGGCGAAGAATACCTTTTGGGATAAAGCCGACACCGGAAATCTGGCAGCAAAAAGAGTAAGAGATTGTAAGTGGAATATGCGTTGAAAAGCTACTGTCATTGTACGTCCTTTCAGTATATGATTTATTTGAAGCGTAAGCAACAATATTTTTTTTTTTCACTCAAATATGTCGAACTTTGTGCCTGAAAAAGTGTTTTTGCGGGGAGTTCTTCTTCATTACTTTAATATGAAGAAAACTGCTGCCGAAAGTCATCGTATTTTGGTGGAAGTTTATGGTGAACATGCGCTAGCTGAGCGAACGTGTCAAAAGTGGTTTGCACGATTTAAAAGTGTTGGTTTCGGCTTGGAAGACGATGAACGTCCTGGGCAGCCAAAAAAGCTTGAAGATGAAGAACTGGAAGCATTACTCTATGAAGATTGTTGCCAAACACAAGAAGAGCTCGCAAAATCTTTGGGTGTCACTCAAGCAGCCATTTCAAAACGTTTAAAAGCAGGTTTTGCATGTCCGAAATGCTGTTGGAACGCCACAAAAGGAAGTCATTTTTGCATCGGATTGTTACTGGTGGTGAAAAATGGATCCATTACGACAAATCCCAAGCGCAAAAAATCACATGCGAAATCCGGCCAACCAGCCAAATCAACAGCAAAGCCGAATATCCATGACGCGAAGGTAATACTCTGTATTTGGTGGGATCAGATGAGTGTGCTGTATTATGAGCTGCTAAAACCGGGTGAAACCATCTATGGACAACGCTACCGAACACAAATAATCCGTTTGAAGAGAGCAGTAGCCGAAAAACGCCCGGAATATGCGACCAGACACGAGGCAATAATTTTTCATCATGACAACGCTCGGTCCCACGTTGCTATTACGCTTAAGAACTATTTGAAAAACAGTGGATGGGAAGTACCCCGCCCACCTTATAGCCCAGACCTTGCCCCTTCTGACTTCCATTTGTTCCGGTCGATGCAGAACGCCCTCACTGAAATACGGTTCACATCTGAGCAGAATATTAAAAATTGGCTTGATTCATTCTTGGCTCCCAAGCCGGCGCAGTTCTTTTGGGATGGGATCCAGAAATTGCCAGAAAGATGGAAAAAAGTCATAGCTTCAGATGGGCAATACTTTGAATAATACTATTGTACATGTTTTTCTTAAATAAAGGTTCAAATTTTGAACAAAAAAAAAAACCGAATTAAGTTATATACCCAATATCTGCGGAAAAAATAGAATTTTAATACATACGGATGATCTTCCGCTGCAATCTATATTTGAAAAATCGTTGCTTAATTCACCAAAATGATCATAACGAATGCAACTCAGCTTAAAACGCTACAACTTAAATGTCGTATATAAAAGATGAGCAGAAATGCATATATCAGACGTCCTATCAAGAGGCCAAATCGGAGCCCCGAAAAAGCACGAATAATTAGAGAAGGAAGTGTACCGAATACAGAAAATTGGAAAAATTCTGTTACAGATTTTAAAATAAATCCATTTAATAACTAGCGTATAAAGGAATCGCGCTTGCAATGCATTAAAGAGAAAACTATAAAAGATAAGGAATGAAGAGTACTCAAAGACATTTAAAGGATGGCCAAATTCCGATTTTGGATGAAACAGAATATCTATACTGGAACTGTAGAGATGAGCTGACCATTTCGGACGGACTTATTCTTAAAGAAACGCAAATATTTGTTCCACAAAGCCTGTGGCATGATATTTTGCAGAGGCTTCATAGCAGTCACAAGGGTATCGAAGCGTGCTTAAGGAGGGCTCACGACACAGTATTTTGGCCAAACTTATCGAATCATATAAAGCAACTATGTTCTAACTGTTCTCTTCGTTTGCAGAATTCCGATGGCCAAACTAAGATCCCATTACAATGTCCAATGTTACCGAGTTATACTTTTCTACGCATCGGCATAGATTTGTGCGAGGTACAAAAAGGGAACACTAAGAAAATTCTTCTGGCAACAGTATAGCAATGGGACGATAATTGGTAACTTCATGCTTAGATCCCTTTTTGTGTATCGGAATTATATGATAAAAGAGGTCTTCCAAATCTGGGGAAATTCTCCCTGTGTAAGGGATAGAAGATAAAGGTAGGAAAGGGGTGGAGACAGGTTGGAAGAGTATTTTTTAAGAAACACGGCGGGGCCAGGTACAAATTCATCTTTAAGATTTAGTAACTTTTCTTCAATAACTGCAGAATCGAAATTTTGAGTGATACAGGGACCAATGGAGAAATTTGGTAGATCATTCAAGTAAGAAGGATCTGTTGGCAAAAGATTGTTTGAAAAATGTAGCAAAAAAGTTGGCGATGGTAGGAGGATCACTTGAAGATTTGGTTTCGAAAGCGATGGAGGAAGGATAACCATCAGTCTTGCTTTTGCAATTAACAAATTGAAAAAAGGACTTTGGGTCATTTATGAGATGGGTTTGCGCACTATTCAGGTAGCGTTGATAGAGATTTATAGAGTTCAATAAAATGAAGATGTATACCTAAATAATTTGAATAGTCGGAAGAAAAGGGTGCGAAGGAATACCGCCCATAACTTGTTTCTTTTGTTTCGTAGAGAGAGAAGTCCAGGATTATACTGAAGGAGGTGATGTAGAAGTTTTATGACGGGAATAAGGCACATAAAGGGAGATAGATTTGAATATTTTTCTGTAAAACATGGAGAGGGCAGCAACCAGACTTTACGTAAACTCAAAAGAAGCCCTGCTTAGATAGGTATTGATTTAACGGAAATTAGCTTTAACAGATGGAGTTAACTTCAATTGAGGCAGATTAAAACCGTCGAAGATAATGATATCATCAAGCGAGTCTGATAAGTCAATCAAATTGTCATTTGCTGCAATAGCAAGTTGGTAGGATTCGATATGTTGCGCCGAAAGAATGTAACAACACATAATATATAAGCTTCTACGAGTAAGTTTTATTTCAACCGACATAAAATCGTGCTTAGGAGAAGATGAAGTTGCAACGAGAGAGAGGTACAGGCTGATATTAATAGCCAGTAGGACACCTCGACAAGGCAATTCAATCAAGGGGGGTTTGCGATCGTTATCTCGAAAAACATTAAAAGAAAGAGGGAATAACTCCTGGCTTTTTATGTTGGAGATAAGATTAGTTTCGGTCAGAGCGTAGATATCAAATGGGAGAGCATGAGATTGGCGGAAAACGGTGTGGGTTTTAGAACGCAGTCCTTTTACGTTCTGGTAATAGAAGGTGAGAGGGAGGTTTTTGCATGACTTTTTAGGGTCGAAAAGATTTATCGTGGTCAAGTCGACTTGGTGGTGTGAGACTCTTTTAGAGTGTACATAGTGGCGAAGAGTGGTGATACTTTATATAAAGTTTCCTGAGACTGGTAACGTCGGTGGCGAAAGGGGAGTCAATAGAATAAGGAGTGGTTAATTGGTGTCGCACGGATGGGGTTTCTGAAAAAGGGCTTAAAATGTGAGAACTGATAAAATTAGGATACATAGCTCTAGTTCTGAAGTCGAAATTAGGGAAAGGCGTGTGTGTTAGGGGTTGGGTGGTGGAAGTTAGAGCTGTAGGGGTTAAGTCGAAAGAAACACATAAAGTCTCAGGTCCTCAGGAATAAGCCAGCTATGATTGGCATTTTGAAACCCGACATTACTCGTGTTATCCGCGAGATACCAGTCGCTATGCTCGAACGAGTCGTTTGAAATTGGACCTTCAGAACGCACCACCTCAGACGTAGTGGTCATGGTCATGGTCATGGTCATGGCCAACACTTACATGATATCATTTCCAAAAAGTAAATGCCAAGAATTATTCTTTTAACCGATAATAAAAATTTGAAGATCACTTTCAAATGTATGTGTTTTATTTTATATTATTAATTAAACCTCACGGTGAATTACCTTCTATAATCTTACTATTGTCTGAACATTGCAGAAAAACAAACTTGAAATGCCATCATCCTTCTTATCCAACCGAAAGAAACTAGTACTCTTCCTAATTTGCTTTCCAAGGCAACACAACTGTGGTTTCCTTTACACCAAAGAAAGGAAAGGGCATCTTCCCTTCATAAAAATAAGGATATTGGTTTGGAGACAAAAAAAACCAGAGATCTTGGAATTTTACAGCCACACAAAAGGAGGCGTTAGCACGTTTGATCAACTCACTCATAATTATTCAGTCACAAGGAAAACTCGCAGGTGGCCTCTCAGATATTTTTATGCTGTGCATCAATTCAATGGACCTTCATTCGCTCGGGGTAACAATCATAAAAATAAAAAATATACAAGTTAGGTTGCAAAGGCGGTTGGGACTATATATATAGGGTTTTCCAATAGGGACTTGACAACTTTGAATTTAATTTGTGAACGCACTTTTTCACTAATCATCAAACTGTCACTGTCAATTTATTCAGTAAACTCAACATTTTTAGCAGACGAGCAACGTCTGCAAATTATAAAAATTTTCTACAGATATTAGGAGTCGCAAAATCATCTTCAGTGACGAAGCTCATTTTTGGATTAATGGGTTCGTCAATAAGCAAAATATGCGTTTTTGGTCGGGTGAAAACCCACATGTGCTTCATGAATCACCACTTAATCCACAAAAAATAACTGCTTGGTGCGGTTTGCATGCCGGCGGCGTTATTGGACCATAACGATATTGGACGATAACGATCGTCACGTTACTGTGAATGGCCAGCGTTATCGCGCCATGATCACCGATTATTTTTGGCCCGAATTGGAAGATATGGACTTGGACGACATGTGGTTTCAACAGGATGGTTACAAAAATAAATCTTATTAATTTTCTTTATTTTTATTAATTAACAATTTTTGATTATCAAGTTTTAAAACAGCAAATCCATTTTCTGTTACTTGTGGAACAGTTATTGTTTCCTATAACTCAGATACTTCTTTTTGGACAATTGGTACATGAGTAATAACACTACTCTTCTGTGCTCTAGTAAAGTCTTTTATTTCTAATGTTTTTATTATTTCTGCATAATTTTCAGTGTTTGTGTTTATTGCTAAAATATGATCATTTTCTAAAGTCCTAAGCTCTTAAATAAAGGTCATTGGGTTCAATTACTCGTGGAAGTAAAATCCCTGCTTGTATAAATAATAAACTCAATAGTTTGTTCAATTCTAAGTGTAATATTTTAAAGTTAATTTTGTTAGATACTTCTTCGAAGTATGAATTAATCATTAATGTTTTATTAAAATTGTTTTCTTCGGTGTGAATCTTATTTATTTTTTCTTTAATGATATTTATCTTCCTAATTGTTACATTATTACTTTTAACTGTCTCTATAACTTGCTTATTCAAATGTTGAATTGCTTTGCTGTAGTATTTAGCATCTTCATTGTCCATTGTACCAATACAATTGGCCTGAGCGAATTATATTTCATATAATATTTCTAACATTAAGACTGGATACTTCCAATTAATAAGTGCTATCTTACTACTAATTTCTTTTGCTTCTCCTAAGTAATTGAAATAAATGCCTGTATAGTTCTTTAGATCTTTGATTTGCAGAGTCACTTCCGCATTGGTGTGCCAGATGAAGAAGGTTTGGAAATGTATTGTTTAATTTGAGATTTATTGAACTTCTTTTGTTTATTTATTATTTTAATAACTATACTATTTTCACTTGTTTCCATAGGGTTTTCCTATAGGGACTTGACAACTTTGAATTTAATTTTTGAACGCACTCTTTCACTAATCATCAAACTGTCAACATTTTCATCATGGTGAAGTACACTAACGAGCAACGTCTGCAAATTATAAAAATTTTCTACAGATATTCGGAGTCGCAAAATCGTCTTCAGTGACGAAGCTCATTTTTAGCTCAATGGGTTCGTCAATAGTCAAAGTTGTCAAGTCGTTATTAGAAAACCCTATACAAGCGGATCAAAGTGTTTTTTATTAATTTTCGTTGATCTTTGAAAATATGTTCTCCACAAATGTAACAAAACTTATCAGGGTCGTTAACATCTTAACTTACTAGGCATTATGAAATATTTAGATTTATTTTTTCAGTGCTATTGTGAAATCGAATTAGCCTTAACACAAACTAAATATATACACATAACGTCTCTATAACAGTGCGCTTACAGGAGCTTGAAACTGCGAGACGTCAGCGTTGATTGCATAGGAGATAACGGATAACGGACGCAAGAAGTTTGAAGCAAATGCAAACTCGCCGCATTGAAAGTATCGGTTCCCATTATATCACCGAAATCAAGAAGTGTTGGGCGCGGTAAATACCAAGATGGAGAACCGCATGAAAACTCAGTACTTATCCGCGTGCTGTTGACAGTCGGAACACATGGAATACAATGGTCCAGTTTTGTGTCTGAGTGCTGAAAAAGATGTTTCGAATTATATGCGAGTGAAAAATTTTCATCCACATATAACTAATTCGAAACATCTTTAGATTAACAAAAAAAAAAAAAACTTGCTAAATGCTAAACGCTAAAACAGCTAACTGCTTCAAACTTAGTTAGCTGTTTTAATTCGAATACATGGTGTCATTTTTATTTTAAATTTTAATGGTTTCATTGAAAAAGGGCACGTAAGGCGATCTTTATATGAGCTAGTAGATAGTAAACTAGAGGTGAAAGGACAAAAAAAAAACAATGGATATTATATGTTTGCTATTTTTCTTACCTACCACAGATACAAACAAAGCTGCACCATTTTTTTTTTTTTTTTTTTATTTTTTTTTTTTTTGTTGTAGGCTTGTGTTATGATTATTATTTAATTTTTATCATATTTTCTATTTTCATTTCCACCTTTAATATCTATTTTATTTAATTCTTTAAAACTAAATTTGCTTTCACATAGCCTTAAATTATGAACTATGTTTTGAAGAAATTTCAGTAATTTACAAACAAAGTTACATTTTGTACATTGTGCCATTCTGTATATTCCAGTAAAATGATCATAATTCCAAATTTTAATTGCTTCCTACCCATCAAATTTAATATGACATACGATATTTCACAATCTACAGATCCTCAAATTTTTTTTTTAGATTCTTCATCTTTAACTGGTGATTCACTAATTTTAAATTTGTTTATTATACGATTATACTTTTCTTGGCTTTCTAAGATAAAGATAAATCTGAACATTCTATAATGAGGGACTGAAATTTTGTTAAATAATTCTCATCAACATCAAGGCTATTTGGTATGTGTTCATTAATCATCAAAATTAAGATAAGATACAAAATTATCTGATGCTTATTTTCTTTTGATGGTTGTAGTACGTATAATATAAGAGAGGCTACATTCTGCGAATCTCTCGTTTACATAACTTGACAAAGATCGTTGTCTTTGAATCGAGTTAGGATGGCAGAGCAGATAGTGGCCCAGTGAAGTTCGCCCACCACACACATCTCAGCTAACTTACCGTACAATAGAAATTTTAACTACTTGATAAATTAACATATACTAAGAACTATCTTAGTAACAAATTGTGGTATCATATTTATTACTACTACATTTGGCGACGAGGTTATCGTAATCGTAGTTGTAAAGTAGAGAATTATAGTTTTAATTGCTCGACGTGGAAAACGTGGTTATGTGTAGTGGTTTAGATATAAATATCTTGTTCTTCCTTCTTTGCGAAAAGATCCGGATCGATGAGCTTCGCGAGAACATTTATTTCTGGTATCCATCTTTCGCAGTATATTTATTCACAAACGAAAATTCACTGAATTTTAACTGCACAAATGGCAAGCTACTGACAAAACGTGTTTGTTTCTGGCAAATAATAACAGTCGTAAGATATTTGCGTTATACTTGAAGCCAAGCACGCCGAAAAACACAATAGAATCATGAAATAGGTCTATAGACGCTCTGTTCGAAGAGCCGCTTGCCGCTATCCCGTCTCTCGGTTCGACGCCGCAAAACTCGTTTCACTCTTTCGGCTGTAACTTGCTTATTTATCGAAATATTGACTTGGAGTTTTTACCAGATATTCTTGAGACCTCAAACTTTTTGCGACCATGCTAGGTGTATATCTCCTCCTTTAAAGGAACACCAAAGCCACTTCATCTTAGATGGACTGGGGAAGCTTATCATTATGAAAATGAGGCAAGAATTGTATTGGAGACCTTAGGCAGTCATAATCCTAAGAAAAAAATTGTCATTTCAATTGTCAGGACAGTTAAGTCTCTAAGACTACTGCAACAATCAGATTTAAAACAATTAAGATTGAAGTACCCGTATTTACAATAATATCCGATTGCATTGTACAGGCAATCAGTCCCGCGTATATTGATTGAACTTGATAACTTAAAGCTAGCAATTCCACTCAATGTCATCGAAGGCGAAGAAGGTAAACCTGTTGCTGTTGAATTGTTGAAGGAGTATTTTTCTTTAAGTCTTTAAGCTCAGTACAAGAAGAACGTGAATGTAGGTTTGTTCAAGAGCAAAAATTAAGGAAAGGTAATCGCTTCGTGACGAATGCTACCTACTGGCTAATAAGGTGTGATTCATCGTGAGGTTTGATCTTCAATAGGTTTTTTTTGACAGATCACGCGTGACTCCTATCAAACTGCTTTGTCGTTTTTGTTCAGTATCGTTTGGCAAGTCATCATGGAAAGACTCACACCACAACAGCGTCCCCAAATTTTTCAGCTGTACTACGAAAATCAGCGTTCTGTGAGAAATGTTTTTCGTGCAAAGGGTACCAAGCGCTACCATTACATCCATTAAAAAAAAACGGTATGGTGTGGTTTATGGGCTGGTAGAATCATTGATCCATACTGGGGTCGATATCCGATCGTTTAGTTTTAGCCACGTTTCAGCAACTAAAGCAATATCAATTTCGCTTGTGTTCATGAAATTTACAAATTCAAAATGTTTGTTACATACAGCTGTGGCATTTTAGTTATAAGATTAATTTTGTTTCTTGAATAACTTAGCATTATAAGGGGATTTTCAATAGGCGATTTTCAGATCGCGCGTCATTCCTTTCAAATTGCTTTGTCGTTTTTATTCGGTATCGTTTGGCAAGTCATCATAGGAAGATTCACACTACAAAAGCGTCTCCAAATTGTTCAGCTGTATTACAAAAATTAGCGTTCTGTGAAAATTTTTTTTCGTGCGATTCGAGGAACTTACGGTGCGCATATTCATTTGCAAATTTGAGTCCCAGTTTACATAAGTGGATGACACTCGACCGCTTAGACCACATCCAGCACGTAGTGAAGAGACTATAACAGCTGTAGCTGAGAGTGTACGCGAAGACCGTGGCGAATCAGCAGCTTGGATTGGTGTTTTCGACAACTTGGCGTATTTTACGTGAGGATCTCGGCCTATACAATACAAAATTTAATTTCTGCAGGAATTGTATTGAAGGGACTTGAATTGGCGTCATATTTTCAGTGAATGGGCTCTGGAAAACGCAATGAAAATTCGGAGTTTTATCGTGAAATTTTGTTCTGTGATGAAGCCAATTTGGGCTGATGAGCAACCCGAAGAACACCAAGAGCTTACATTACATCCATTTAAAACAACGGTATGGTGTGGTTTATGGGCTGGTGGAATCAACTCAGAATGTTACCGTCAATGGTAACCGTTATCGCGCCATGTTAACGGACTATGTGCTTCCTGAAATTTAAGCACATGGTCTCGGTGAGCTCTGGTTTCGACAAGACGCATTTAATTTCACGTTTTGTTACGGTAAATTGGCTGCCTAGGTCTTGCGATATCACACATGTGAACTATTTTCTTTGGGGATATGTAAAGTCTTATGTCTTCAGGAATAAGCCAGCTACGATTGATGCTTTGGAAGCCAACATTAGTCGTGTTATCCGTGAAATACTAGTTGCTATGCTGGTGTCTCCCAAAATTGGACCTTCCGGATGAACCACCTCAGACGTAGTCGTGGTCAACATTTACATGATATCATTTTCAAAAAGTAAATGCCATGAATTGTTCTTTTAGCCGATAATAAAAAAGTTAACTTTCAAATTTGTGTTTTATTTTACATTATATATGAAAATTTTTTGTCGTTTCTAAGTGAGGGCACCATTTGAATTAAATCCATACCACTTACAGTTAGTACCAACCTTCAAAAGATACGTGTATAAATTTGACAGCTGTCGGACGATTAGTTCTCGAGATATAGCGTTGTGAGTGAAGCAACTTTTGTTATTGTGAAAAAAATGTATTCAAAGCAATTTCGTGAGTTGATTTATCATTGCTTTTTGATAGGAAAAAATGCAGCCGATGCAAAGTAATGGCTTGATGAGTGTTGGTGCTTGACTCTGCACCAGCCGAACGAACCATTCGCAAGTGGATTGAAAAATTTAAAAGTGGTCATACAAGCACCGAAGATGATGCACGCAGTGGACGTCCAAAAGAGGCTGTTTCAGATGAAAACATCAAAAAAGTCCACAGAATGATTACGAATGATCGTAAAGTGAAGTTGATCGAGATAGCTGAGGCTCTAAAGATATCAAAAGAGCGTGTTGGATATATCATACACGAATATTTGGACATGCGAAAGTTCTGTTCAAAGTGGGTGCCGCGTTTGCTCACAGTCGAACAAAAACAACAACGTGTTGATGATTCGGAGGAGTGCTTAAAGCTGTTTAACCACAATAAAGACGAATTTTTGCGTTGGTATGTGACAATGGATGAAACTTGGCTACATCACTTCACACCAAGGTCAAGTCGGCAGTCTGCTGAGTGGCGACCAAAAACTCAACAGTCGGCCAGGTTATGGCATCCGTATTTTGGGATACACATGGAATAATTTTCATCGACTATCTCCAAAAGGGGCAGACTATCAACAGCGACTATTACATTGCGTTATTGGAGCGTTTGAACGACGAAATCGCAGAAAAACGGCCGCATTTGAAGAAAAAGAAAGTGCTGTTTTATCAAGACAATGCATCGTGTCACAATTCGATGAAAAAGATGGCAAAATTGGATGAATTCGGCTACGAATTGCTTCCCCCCCACCGTATTCTCTAGATTTGGCCCCCAGTGACTATTTCCTGTTTGCTCGCGAGAACGCTTGCCGGAAAGAGATTTAAGATCGATGAAGAAGTAATCGCCGAAACAGAGGCCTATTTTAAGGCTAAACCGAAATCATACTACAAAACTGGTATCGAAAGATTGAAAAATGGTTTCAATCAGTGTATCGCCCTCGAAGGCAACTATATTGATTAATAAAATTGAATTTTCCAAAAATTTTGTGTTTTACTATAAAACTGACTTTTCAGCCCATGTGTTTTACCACGCTATCTAATAATGCAATAAATAATGCGGATTGGAAATCTGCAGTGGTGCATTCTATCCCAAAAAGGGATAAAGCCACTTGCTTGTCGAAATTTAGTCAGATACTTTGGGATCCGGCTAGATTAATATCTGTACCTATTTTAACAAACATAAAGATGTTGTCTGGCCAAAGCCAGAGGTGCCTTTGCCTTTACAAAGAGACTGTTTCATACTAACCAATTCGATGCGAGGGTGAATGTGATCTGCTACATGCCTCTATCCGGCCTTTTTTTTATATATAATACCCCGCGCGTACAAGGGGATATAAATACCCTTTTACTGGCTTTCCTCGAGGGCGCGGGCGGGTGGTGTAGAAGTTTGAAACTCAGGTATGTTTGGTTTCGATATGTGTGCCAGGGGTGGTTGTCAAACTAGACGGGACGCGCTAGTGCATCCTCAACCAGTTGGTCTTCGTTAGTGCTAGTTGTTAGTTTGTTACATTTAGCCAGTCAGCAACCACACCAAAATCAGTGTTATGCATTCATGTCAGAGTTGACGCCAACGAGATTTTCATATAACTACATATAAATGCTATGAAAAGACTTTTTCTGAGAATTGCCTTGCACAGGATTTGAACCCGCGATCCTCTGTTGGAGGAGTCTATGCATATACCACTACACCACGGCCACACCCTATGTTTGTGTTTGCGTTAATTAAGCTAACTACCTAGATGTGTACTGCACAGGACCTCAGTACCCATCCGCGTGCTCTTGGCAGTCGGAACACATAGATTACCATGGACCTGTTTTGTGTCTGTGTGCTACCGTTTCAAAATAAATAAAAATAAAAAAAAAAAAAAACACTAAGGGTTACAATAAAAAAAAAAACACTAAAGACTAACAGGTTACCAAAGATATTCATTTTCTACTCTTAATAGCTCTTCGCTGCCGTACTTTTAATGCCGGACGAAGAGCGCCAATATTCTAAAATTTTTATTTAACACAGGTTCCAGCAAAAACCATATTCATCCGAATTGTGTTTGAAATACCATACCTAACGATAATCATTTTTAAGCTAACTGTGTAGGCGGTAACCTAGAAACCTAGGTTAGGCTATACAAACAGCAGATAGTTTTCTTACCCTTCAACACAATATTAATATCCCTACAAAACAGCACGTTTCACAGTCATAAGAACATCGCACTTGAACCAGGAACAAGTAGCGAAACTTAACAACGTCCTAAAAAAATTCCCTCTCATAGAACTAGATGAGAGGTTAACATATGCTACAGTAATTGAAGGCGAAATTCGAACTTCTAACTGTAACCCAGTATAATCGAAATAATCTTCTTACCCGATGGCTCGAAAACCATTTGTGGATAGCGAAATTGTTAGATGACAGTATTATAAGACCTTCACGGTTCCCATAGAATGCACCCTTATGTCTAGCTGCCAAAAAGCTTGAAAAACTGATGAAAAAAGTTTAGTTATAGCCGAGATCAACAAGGTGTTGTCCAGTATCGAAATGAACAAATTATTAACAGTTATCGACTTGATACTCAAATACTTTTAAAGGAATCAGACATCGAGAAGACTGCTTTTTCAGACAACCACGGTAATTATGAATTTACCCCCCACCCCTTTGGAGTGGAAAATGCCCTCACGATATTTCAACGGACACTTGATGACATCCTTAGAAAAAAAGAGGTTCTATGTTTAAATCGACGTTATAATCATTTTTGGAAAGAGCCGAAAGATCATGCCACAGATTGTTACTTTTGTCTTACTAACGTACAGGGCATCGGACCGTAGTCCAAGTATACTATGCAGTAGCCCGAACAAGGAGCTAGGTTCCACCAAGGCGTCGCAACAATGGAAAAGCGATACCAAGCCAAATGGAGTCCTACAATGCTTGACGATTACTGCTCGACATTACTCCAAAATGTCATAAGGACAAAATGTCGCCGTAAAACATCCGCAAAAAAAATTTGAAGTAAGCAAAACATGACAACCAAGTTGATATAGACTTAAATTCAGTATAAAACAAATAATTTATAGCAAAAAATCTATAGATGATAGAGAAAAACTGAGGTCATTTTTTGTTTTCTTATGTAATTTTTCTTAAGAAGCACTATCTTTTATGTATATCACACACAATTTTTAAAAAGGGTACTAAATAAAGGGAAGCCATACGAGTACGTGAGTATGCATTGGTAACACTTAGATTTCTGGCATCTGGTTGGTCAGTTCATATGTATATCATATTTGAAGGCTCAGTTTTACTTATGGTATATAATATGTGCTGGTGTTTCAGTACCTATTTCGTAATCCAGTATATACAGAACCAAAAATTTTAAGAGAATCTTCATCATCAGACTCGAATCTCTTTTTTTGGTCTTCCTTTCGACTCAGATGTATTCTCAGTTGTAATGAGAATACCCGGATTACAACGCAACAACAAATGACAATGACAAATGACCGCGTAAATTTTTTTTAGATTTTAACAATTTATTTTTCAATAAAATCCACTTTCAACTTGATACACTTTTCCCAGCAATGCTGCAACTTTTTTAACCCCTCCGTATAGTACGACTTTTGTTGGCCTGCAAAATACTCCTCCGCGGCCGGGTTGATTTCCCCGTTCGACCCGTACTTCTTTCTGGCGAGCGACCTATTAAGGTTTGGAAACAAAAAGAAGTCGCAGGGACCAATTTGGCTGTGGCGACTGCGGAGATGTGGTCAAATCGGCAGTAGCGCCACCTATCTTCCAATCCGAAAGTTAGTACGTTATAAACGTTAAGTCCAACGCTGTCAGTCCATTTTCCTATTATATTTAGCGCTGAGTTTATTAGATTTATTAATCTTTTATCTACCTATGCACAAATACAATTTTATTTAATTTAATTATTGATTCAATTCGTAAATTTTTGCTTAGTTTCGACAAATTAACAGCAATTAACATTGCGGTTGAACATTGCGGAAGAATTTGAAATTCATTGCAATTTTCCTCATAGCGTTGGCAGCTTGTTATTGTATTGTAATCCAAGCTCCAGATAATAGTGGAATCCGTTATCAAAATAATAAAGGATTCCAAAGTATCGTTTTGATGGCAATTGTTGATACCAACTACAAGTTAATATATATCGATGTTGACTGTAATGGACGCATCTCTGATGTACGACGGATTAACGCCCTGATTGAAAATCACTTTTCGGTAGAAATAACCTAGTCCCATACTGTTTTGTGGCTGATGATGCTTTTGCAATGACTAACTTTATATTTAAACCATATCCGTTTCCAAATCAACCAGCGCCAAATCGTATTTTCAACTGTCGGTTGAATAATTGAAAACGCATTTGGAAGCATTGCCAACCGTTTAAGGATGCTGAAAAAACCAAAAATGTATCTTAATCCTGATCGAGTAAAAAATATGGTTATAGCTATCTATACCCTCCACATTTGTTTGCTATCGAAAAATGAACCTTACTTGTTAAACATGGGAATTGTTGATTACGAACATACAGAAACTCACGATTTATTGAATGGGAGCTGGCGATTAGAGAACAATTCGGAAAATATTTTTTTATCTTGAGAAATGGAACAAGACACAACTATAATATTTTTAAAAAGGATGTTTAGGACGAATTTAAAAATAACTTTATGACCTCACAAGCTCCAGACACATCACATTGAATAATTAAAAAATGAAGTAAGAACCGAAGAGCCCGAAAATAGGGCCACTTACTGCTGTTTACTTCATCAATTCCGGCTCCACTTTTCCTTATTTATTTTGGAACTCTGTTAATATATTTCACGGCTATTAATATGATAAAACTATATCATTAATAGAAAACCCTATGACAGAACTAGAAAAATTGATGAAGCAGTTAATTTATCAGATGATTAATATAACGAACATAGTTACATAGTTAGTAGCAAAGCTCAATTGACCGCAAACATAATTTTCTTAAAAACAGACCTCTCCAACACCAGCTAGAGTTAAAACAATTCATCAAGAACAACAACCAGATCCAGAATAACAAACAGGACGGAACAAATCTCTTAAACGCTCTCAAAACAAGCAATTGCAAATTTATAAGCACCGGAGAACCGACATATTGGATAAAGGAAAAAAACAGACTTGTTTGACTTCTGTGTAACAAAAAACATCAGTCTTTCTTACTTTAAAACAAAATCCTGTCATGAATTTTCATCTGATCATTCGCCTGATGTACTAGGGTATCAACACCCGCCCCAAAAAAACTCAAACTCTATAACAACAAAACGGACTTGGAATCTGAAAATCGATAAAAGGATGGTTAAATCCTTTATAAATGATCACCACACGAACCAAGAAAAAAAAGCGAAGAAAAATGAAACACGTCGTATTCACTTGGTTATAATTTTTAATGTGTGGTTTATCCCCAAAAGGTATGCAATATACTGGGTCTTAATTACAATCATTTATACTGGGAATTTTCTGCATAGCATTATTATCATTATTATTGGTAATGCAGTGGATTACTAATGTTTTACATTTACCCATTTTACATATATTATATTTTACATTATCATATATTTTATTACATATAATTAATCCAATTGTTATCTCGAACATCCTCCCCGGCCGTGAACATAGTTCTCAATGTGTTTCGACCCTTAATTTCGTAAAGTGTCTCTGCTTTCATGTTGGTGCTTTCCTTGTCGATCACCCACAGCCATCTTCTTCGTTTGTTTTGATCATCTTCGTTCGTTATTGATTTTTATTGTGTTGATTGCCGAACCGGTATAATGTGTAGGGTAAGTGTTGTGTTGTGCGTTCAATAAATAAAATAAAAAAAATAAAAGAAATAAAGGGTTTTACTCAAACTCTGAAGTTCCTAGTATGGCGAAATTGAAAATTGTAAGTATGGTGTGTTGACCAGGTAATTAAAAGTAAATTGACAAAAATTTGAGTATAACTTATGGGGTCAATGGCCATTGTTGTTGCAACTGTGCGGTATTTCACAATGAAAGTTGCTCATCCGATAAAACGATTTTGTTTTTGTTAATGGTGCCCTAGAGATCTTACTGACTCCTATGTCTTCCTGTTGACCAACTGCCTCCAATGTCATAAACCTCGCTTCTAAAAATTCAATGAAACCTTCAAACCTTGGTTATTCCTTATCTGTCCCTAGCTTTTCTTCCCAAAGTTGTTGTGTTATTGTTTGAAGTTTTTTTACTAAACAAAAGATAAGGATAACATCCCAATGTTCCACCGGTACATCGAGATATTTCAAAGCGTGTCGACATTCCACTGATTTATCTAGTAATTTTTTCAGATGTGCAGCGGTCTCGTGGCTAATGTTCTCTTGTGCAAAAAAGATTCTCAGCTGTACATTAACAAGGACACGTTTATGGTCATAGCGAGATGTGAGCATGTCCCATGCTGGTTTATAGTTCCCGTTGTCAATAACTAAATGTTGAAGGAGACGCTCGGCTCCACCACCCAAACTTGATTTCAAATAATGCAATTTCTCTACCTCTGTTAGTGCTTTATTTGTATGTATTAAAGATACAAACAGATCATAAAATGATCTCCAGGATTCATATTCTCCCAAAAAGACTGGTAAATTTATTTTCGGCAATCGAATGATGTTCTTATCGCTAGAGGTACTTATATTATCACTTACCGGAGTCTGAACTGTTGCTTGAAGTTTATCCATGCTATCTGTTTTGTAGTCGAGATAATTGTCTTTAATCCTGTCGAAGATTTCCTCTAATTCATCCTCCTTTTCAGCTTCAATTGAGCATATTCCATCGGTGTTATGTTGGGTACTATTCTTGAAATATTCCTCCAGCACGGCAATCCTATTGGAGATGTAATTTTGTCCTCTCCTTCGGGGATCTCTTTCCAAAATTTTCCAAATCCTTTGTAATTTGCTTTAGCAAATTCTTTTGGAACTTCAGAGCAGTGTCCATTGTTGAAATCAAGTAAAAATAAAAAAAAAAAAATACTCGTAAGAGAAAAAAAAATAAAATGGGGGTGTATTTCAATTTACGTATCTTTTAGATCTGCAGAAAATTTCTTTGAAATCGAAGTGGTATCCTAGATGTGTGTCGCACAGTTGTAGCGAATATCTCAACGGAGCCTTTGCGGTAGCAACGGACTCAACGGTGGATGTGCTGTTGCAAAGTAGTCCAACGGTGAGCAGAACTGTTCACTGGAACGGCAAAATGGTCGAACAACGGAGATGACGGTTTTAGCTGCGATTTTACTGCAATCTTTTGTTGGCCTTGTTTTTTTTTTTTTTTTTTTTTTTTTTAAACTCAATTTAAGAAAAAGAAAGAAATTCTACGACGCGGGAAACTGATTTGCACTTTAAAGAAACTCACTGGTAGAATTGTTCTTCACTTTTTTTTTTATCTTAAAGTTTTATTAAACAAGTTGATTGATTTACTATCAATCGTAAGGATTCGAAGGACCATGAAAATCAATGAAAGGATAGCTAAATCCTTTATAAATGATCACCACACGAACCAAGAAAAAAAAGTGGAGAAAAATGAAACACGTCCTATTCACTTGGTAATAGTTTTAATGTGTGGTTTATCCGCAAAAGGTATGCAATATACTGGGTCTTAATTGCAATCATTTATACTGGGAATTTTCTGCATAGCATTATTATTGGTAATGCAGTGGATTACTAATGCTTTACATTTACCCCTTTTACATATATTATATTATATTTTTACATATTTATATTTTACAAAATAAACTGAAAAACAATATGATTCATTATCTAACTCTGAGGAAAGCGGGTGGAAACAGGGCCAAAGAGAATTACGAGAAAGCAAATAACCTATCAGAATATTTCTGAAGAACATTTTCCAATAACGACGGCAACAATACCCTTCCAAATCTTCAGACGCATAGGACCACATACCTAAATATCGATGACATAAAAATAAGGGAAATAAAACGATGCATAACATATAAAGTAGACAAATAAAGGCATCAGGTTATTATATGTTAACTCTCCAACTTTAATTTAATGCTTTTGCTTGTTTTGCTTTTTCTTCCAGGTGTTTTTTAAAAGTCATTCGCGTTGATATTATGAACCCGAGATACTTGTACTCCTTTACCTTCTCCAATTCTTCTCCTTGCCAAATCCATCTTTTATCCATTGCAAATCGCCCAAAACCATTCCGGAGTACCATCATTGGTCAAAACTAATTTCCCCAGGCAAACAAATCGGTAGATCACCAAAAAAAAAGAAAAGAAAAAAAAGAGTAGGGGACTCATAAGGCATCCCTGTTTAACTCCCGTCCGCAAGTCAACCCAGTTTGACACAATGTGACTATCCCATACTGCAGTTCTGTTCTCTTCGTAGAGATTTTGTATGAACTCAAGTACTTTCGTTGGCATTCCCATATGGTATTACTAAACTTATACAAAAGCGATTATCTGTCAATAAGTCTGAGGAAGAGAAAGAGTCAGAATAAAGATATTATCGACTGTGGAAAAGTTCTTTCTGAATCCTGCTTGAAACTCACTGAGTAAGTCATTTGTCTGAACCCGGAGAAAACTTTCATTACAGAGTTCAGACGGGTTATGCCCCTGTAATTATTAGAATCGTTGCGATCTCCTTTTTTGAAGGGTGGGAAGATTATATTTCTCTGAAGCTGCAAAGCACTTCCCTTACATCGAAAATGAAGTTATATATCCATCGTAGCGTACTTGAAAAATTCGGTCGGAATGCGATCCTCTTGATGCGATTTAGTTTGCATCGATGTGTAACTTTGTAGACTTCTTTGACCGTTATTTTGCAATCTATTACATCCGCACTTTTGTATTGTAGTGTATACTGTAATCGGTTTCCTGCGTATGGCGGATTAAGCAGCTGTTCAAAATGTTCGGCTAACACCGATGCTTCTACTTGAATACACCTTGTGAAGGTTTGGCTATTGAGTATTTTTACCAGTTCCCAAAAGGAAAGTCTGCCTTTACCTTTTGCTATCGTCAATTGCTGAGTGCATCTTTTTTGTAACTGTTTACATATTACTTTTAATGCTTTGTTAGACTGCTGATACATAGTTTTTGTAGAACTGTTACCTGTTTCTTTTAAAAAGCACAAATACGCAAAAGCTTTTTTTCTTGCTTATTCACATTCCCAGTCGTACCATATTTGTTTTTTCTGTAATTTTCTGAAAGGCTGCGCTAGCTTAGCTGTATTCGAAATACAGGCAGAAAGTATGTCTGATCTATGTACTAATGGAATTAAACTCTGCGTCATTTACAGCACAGGATGTTTTCCTCATCGACGCAAAAGTCTGTAAGACACTCAAATCACCTTCCCTTTACAAAACAGTAGACAAGGGTAGCGCATGCAGTACCTCTGATATATGTCAAATGGCCTTTCGAGTCACCTTTGGAACGTCCGTTTGTTGCTCTTTAACAATTATATTCATACATTTCAACCAGTTTATTGCCGTTACTATCAATTTGGTTATCTTCTGAGCATCTGATTTGATTTATCGATTTTGGTAAAAGTTCCGGTTCCTCTTTTTTAGAATATGCGTATTTCCTACTGTTCCGTTAAAATCTCCAATTGGCATTATGCTTTCTTTTCTTAATTCTAGTAAGTAGTTATATTGTGTTGCAAAATCTTCCACCCATCTGTTGCAATTCATGTATACCGGGATAATGTACATTCTTATTTTTTCCATTTCGACTACAACTACAATTTGGTTAAGTTCTTTTACGTATCGACATCCAGTATCGTTGTTAATCCTTATTATCCGAAGGTAAGAAATACCTACGCAAACTTGATCAATTTCAACAGCATGTCTTGATATGGCTATAGAGATTATAATTACAAAAAAAAAATCTAAGCTCGGTTTCCAACTCCGCAATCGAGTGTCCGACTGTCTTCAGAGGATATGAGTGAAATTTTTTTTAAATTTTTTTTAAATCCTTGTTTATTTTTTAAGAGAATACCACACATACAATAATACACATTTTTTTATTTTTGGATAATACTTAAACTTAAAAAAAATAAATCCAGTGTTCACAAAAAAACATTATTAGTTTTGGGCAGTGTGGTATGGCATAAAGCAACTGATGCATAGACCAACATTGCATTCACAGCACTGAGTTCTGACTTTCGACTTGCACTTATCTCCAGCGCATCTTCTCTGCTTCTCTTTTTCAATTTTTTAACATAGTGGCCGATTTTGGTCACATCGAATCACTTGTATTTCGTGTGGTAGTTTTGGTTTGTTACTGGTTTTTGGTGGGTTTCCCGCTTGCAATAAATATAACATGGCCAAATCACTACGAAAAATTTTCTGCGTCAATTTCGTTGTAGCTTGCGACCGTGCTTGTAACTAAGCATTCTGAATAGAAACGTCAAGCATCCAGGTAAATAATGACCACCACCATTTTTTCCTCGAATTGATATGCGGTATGTGTTCACATTTTGATCCATTCTTTCTGTGCCACCCATATTTCGATTGTAGTTCTGGATCGCGTGAGGAATGTCAACGTAAATATACTTCTTTCACTTTTGCTGTACTTTCTAACACTCCCCACAGTATCAGCTGCAAAGCAACAGAGACAACCGCATCGTCTTTCCATTTCGCCAGAAATATTTCGGTATTGTTGTATTGCAGTGTAGCAACTTATATGTAGCCTTTTTTCTCTTTCTCGAATTTTTTTCAGATCGGTAAGGCAGCAAGCATTCCCTATGCGGTTAGCTTTTAATCGTCGCGATGCAGTTATAGCCTCGCTGCTTTAATTCCTCTAGCAATCCGAATGACTTGAACAAATTGTCGCAGTAAATGTGGTACGGAAAAAGAGATTTTCTAACGGGATATCCATCTAACAGAAGGAGTATTGTAGAAGCACATTTTCCAAATTTTGTTTCCATTTCTTCGTCCCCACAATACGACTTTCCTTGATATGGATCGAAAGCTATCAGGTATCCAGATGATACGTTTTAACACTACACTTTATAGCCAAATCGAATGGCCTTGTTTCGACTAGCTTGTTTGCAGCTACGCTTTCTTAAATATTCTATCATAGCTTCGTCGTGTGATATAGGACCCTCTGGCATGTAATGTGGCATAATTTTTTTTTTTTGTGAAGATGTGAAAAAAGAAGTCTGAGTTTACAGTACTTGTCTGTAAAGTCTAGGTCGGAATCCGATTAAAAATGAAGAGACCTCATGATATAATCAAACCTGTCCCTACTCATAGCTTCCGAGATTGCAGTATTTTGGATATCAGTGCCTCAACTCCAGTAATCTGCCTTACTTGAAAGTTCGTTATATCTGGATACAATTAGAATGACAAAAAATATACGCTGCTCAGTTTTTGTCAATTTTATATTTGGCCAGTTTGTTAATGAGAAATATTCAGCACTTGCATTTTTAATTAACTCCACCAAAATATCATCGAAAAACATCTCAAAATATTGCACAGAAGTGAGTTCGCTAATGTCATCTGCCGCAACGAGAGGAAATTTAATTGGCTCAATTGTCTTTCCGCCCCTCTTCTACGATAATTTGTTTACGTCGTTTTTGGTCTTACTTGTTTTTCTTTTTTTATATTTTTGTCTTCAAGCTCAGATGCATCTTTCTGTCTGTTGACCTTTACTTCAGCCGGAACCATTAGCTGATTGCGAGACAATCTGTTGACATCCACTCCATCCTCTTCGTCAGAGTCTTCATCTGTTAGGGCATTCACTGCTGGTGGCTCAATGAAAGCATTTGGAGTTTCACTATCATCTTGATCTAACATATCAAGAACTTCAGTCAAAGTCAAACATCTAGTCCCTAAAAAAAACGATATGTACACATATTATCCGAGCGTCATCATATGAGGACACCTAAATACACAAGCATAATAGTACATAATTTTAATTCCATATATAGTATTAATTCCATTTATATTCCATTCCATATATATTTCGGAGCACATACCTTTTTCCAAATTATGAAGAAACTTAAAGATTCAACAACAATTACAATAGCTATAACATACTTTTTTGACGAATCCATACTATCAGCGCTTTTAACGGAATTCCAATTTTCTAATTGCACAACACGTCTTTCCTATACAAATTTTATTCATCAAATGCACTATTCCCACGAAAATAACATTAAACGAAACCAATAAACAGTTAGAAACAAAACTAAACGTAAACAATTTCAGTAACCATTAAATTTAAAGTACCGTTTTTTCCGTCCTCATATGAGGACGCCAGGAAAATACTGGTTAATCTGATTCTTCATACCATACAAGCGTCCTCCACTAGCTCTGTCCCTCTGCTCCGATTTGTGTTGCTGAAATCCACTGTAGTAAAGAGTTGCCAAAGAAGGGTTCAAACAGTTCCTTTTTTTCGTTGTTGTCTACGATGAATGTTTCAAAGAAGAGGAATATGTCAAACTTATTTATATGGGGTGATTCATTGTGAGCTTTGATTTATAATGTAATATAAAACACATAAATTTGAAAGCGAACTTAAAATTTTATTATCGGTTAAAAGAAAAATTCATGTCATTTACTTTTTGAAAATGATATCATATAAATATTAGCCACGACTACGTCTGAGGTGATATGGACCAATGATTCCACCAGCCCATAAACCACACCATACCGTTGTTTTTAATGGATGTAATGGTAGCTCATGGTACTCCTTGGGTTGCTCATCAGCCCAAATACGGCAAATTTTTTATAAACGTATCCATTGAGCCAGAAATGGGCTTCGTCGCTGAACAAAATTTCACGATAAAACACCGGATTTTCATTGAGTTTTTCCAAAGCCCATTCACTGAAAATATGACGCAAATTCAAGTCGCCTGGCTTCAATACTTGCACAAGTTGAATTTTGTACGCTTTTAGGCCGAGATTCTCACGTAAAATACGCCAAGTTGTCGAATGCGCCAAGCCAACCTGGTGAGAACGACGACGAAGCGATTCGTCACGGTTTTCGCGTACACTCTCAGCTACAGCTGCTATAGTCTCTTCACTTCGTGCTAGATGTGGTCTAACCGGTCGAGTATCATCCACTGGGACTCAAGTTTGCGAATGATATTGGCAATAGTGGTTTCAGTAGGTTGATTATGCGCACCGTTAGTTCCTCGAATTGCATGAAAAACATTTCTCACAGAACGCTGATTTTCGTAATACAGCTGAACAATTTGGAGAAGCTGCTGTGGTGTGAGTCTTTCCATGATGACTTGCCAAACGATACTGAACAAAAATGACAAAGCAGTTTGATTGAAGTCACGCGTGATCTGTCAAAAAAAGCCTATTGAAAATCAAACCTCGCGATGAAGCAACCCTTATATTATACATATAATAAGTAATTAGTGCGAAGTAAATTGTGCTTATTTCAGACAATATGAATGTGTACACAACAAAAAGTCCCTCAGAAGATGTTGGTGTTGTTAAAGGCTAACGAAAAATTCTTTTAATATTCTTAGCCCTAGATTGCTTTCGTGTTTTTTCTATACGTTAACACATATGTTTGGGGTTCCTAAGCCACCCCAACACTTTGGGTTGAAAAAATCAGAATCTTAAGACAAAATTTTAAGGAAATTAATTTATTTACTTTATATATAATATATTCGTTGTTTCAATTTTAAAAAAAGGCATTTGGTTCACAGCCGTGAAAAAAAAAATTAAATAAAGATGAACTGAAATAATGCCATAAGGTGCATAAAAATTTTTAAGAAAATTCAACTTTCCGAATTTCATAATTCCAAAATGTTTCTTGTTTCTGGAAGGAAACATGTAAGGCAGAATTACAATATATTAAATGTATTAATTTTCGAAATATTACTTGTTTGATCAAATAAAGGCAACTATTATATACATACTTAGCGCAGGGATCGGGGCAGATGTGCCTACAAGTGACACATGTAGTTTTCGACTTTTTGTCGCGTTTCCAGGACATAAAACATAACTTCCCTGCTTCTTTTTTTGGAATTCTCTTAGACAAATATCCCTTTACTCGAGCATCGAATTTGTCGAGTTGTAGAAGCTGAGTAAGGCCAATGATTGTCGAGACTTTCTCCAGATGATTCCTGAGACTAAACAGTGCTCACTTTTCCTACCTTCCCCTCCTTCCTCACCGGTCCCATAACCGGCCGGATCAATGTGTTATACGATCCGTTCCAATGATCAACCTGGCTTAGGACCCAGTATCTAAATAGCTCAATCGTTAACGGAGTATCCAGATACCTGGCGACCTCCGGATCACTTAGCCTTATCTGTATATAGGGGATCTCTGTACAGATGGACCTTCTTTCTCCGCTACTCGTGGGACCACTATGCAAAACCCTAAAGGAAAAACAATGCACGGGACCGGTCACTGGACCGACTACCGACAGGGCTCCTGCAATGCCTAGATAAAGAACATCTATGGCAGATCGTCGACGCCCTGCTGCTACCAAAAACGCTCCATCAAAGAAGCTAATAGAAGCTTAACCCCGCAAGAGAGCTCCTAGCAAGGCGATTTATATAAAACGCCGAAATGCGATACGTATCATTAAAACCTGCGGATCTATTCTGGAGGTGGCGAGAGATGCGGAAACAAAAAGGAAACTAGAGTGGCCGAATAAATTCCTCAAAGACGAACCCCCACCGTTTCCAAATCAATGAAAGACTCCTCCAAGCGCCAGACATCATTGAAGGAAACCATTCCGATTCCCAAAAGGCCCAAAGCAAAAACTCCTCAAGGACCTTCTGACGCTACATCTCTGAGAACTTTAAGTGATGTTCTATATGACAAGATCACGATCGCGGTGATCGATAGGAGCGACGCTGTTGGATCCATTGAAGCTTTCGAGCAACTTCTTGACCATCACGCGGAAAAACTCCGGACTACCTCCCAAGTGATGCTGGCTGGTACCAGGGCCACGTCAAGCTATTCGCTTGCAATGACCAAAGATCTTTGGATCTCTATAAAAAAAAGCTAAAGGTGGTCTAGGAGAGGTCTGTCCAGGTGCAAAGGAGAATATCTCTAGCAGACCTAGAACCCACGCCTGGATTCCAGCTGAACCCTCCTCCCAAGTAGACATTCTGAATATCATCCAGCTCAGCTCCCAAATCATTACAAGATTGTACTCACGTTTTTCTTAGAGTGGAAAGCGTCAAACCTCCTCTTCAGCAGCCATATAACGGAACAATTTTAGTAATCAAAAAGCTACGCAAATATTTTGATAGAAGATCAGTTTCAGTAGATTAAAACCTGCATTTGGAATACTTTGTAATGAAAACACTATGTAGACCAAAAATGTTAGATTTGTATAAAATCATACTTTAGCTACCCACAAGACTATAAGCTGAAGGGAAAGAGGGTGATGTAGTGACACCCTGTACTTAAAAAACAAATTTAATAAAAAACATGAAATACATACGATTATGTTTACACATACTATATGTTACATATCTGTATGCATAAAAATATATTTATGTTAACACACGGATAATTGTATCCACTCACATGCACATTACATCTGCCAAACATAAGCTGGAAAGAAAAAGACCTAATCGTGTTTCATTATTTTAAGTTAGAATAGTCTAGCCAGTTTTGCTTTTTTAAATATTAGGCAAGAACTGCTTTGTTGATTTGAGATAATGTATACAAGTACACAAATAATCTAGTATATAATACAAGTAAATTACACAGACTATAATATCCCCCATTTCTTAAAAAAAAAAAAAATGTTAATTCAAATATTTTGAAATTTTTAGTAACAGTATTACCATTATGTATAAAGTATCAGAGTTGAGGTGTAATGATTAAAAACAAATTTAATAACTCATTACATGTAATTGTAATTAAAAATTATCAATTACACATTACATGTAATTGAAAGTCTCAACTACTTCCAACTCAATTAAATTAATGTAATTGGAACGGAATACCAACGATAGAGATGATTCACTTTTTGAATACATTATTAGTGAGGTTACTGTATGTAACAACGGTAATGAGCCAACATTCATTACAAGAAACCGACAAGAAATGCTTGATATCGTCTGAACACTCCTTTTCAGACTACAGATACATCCAAATCAAATCAATGAATGCTCTCCCCGCCAAACAGCATTTCGTAACTATCGGAAAACTGACTGGCTCAAATACATGGAAACGTTTTAAAAAGTATGTCTTCCGACCTTTCAAGCCCCCCGGACAACACCAGTGAACTTGACTCGAAAGTCGAGGCTCTAACACGGGCTTTCAACCGAGCACTGGCCGTTTCCTGTCCTCTAATTAAACCTAGAGGCAAGAAAAAGCCATACTGGTGGAAATCCACACTGGGGCTGCTTAGACAATTTTGTAGGAAACTTTTCAACAAAGCAAAAACCTCAAGAAAAGCGTCGGATTGGCACTCATACAAAGAATCCCTCAAAACAAAAAAAGAATTGAGGACGGCAAAGCGTGAATCCTGGAGATTCTTTTGTGATAAAATCACTGAAGCCTCTGAGGCATCACGACTGCGAAAAATCCTCTCAACAAATCCTTGGACGCCTAGCTGCTCATGGACGCCTAGCGGCTCATGGACGACCACAAGTGTAGAATATGGTTCAAACTATATGTCTGCCGGGCCGAATGGCATAATTCCAGCCGAGCTACAAAGACCCACAGATATAATCTTGCCATCACTTGAAAATATCATGAGGTACTGCGTAGAACTATCCCACATACCTCTGTCATGGAGAGAAGTGAATGTACTTTTCATTCCCAAAAGTGATAAATTGTTCTCATGTTGTCCCAAAGGACCTAAAACCTATCATCTTTCCTTCTAAAAACTCTAGAATAACTGATTGATATCCATATAATATCTAGCTTGAATCCTAGGATCCTATCGACGGCACAACATGTCTACTGCAAACGAAAGTCGGTAAAAACGGCTCTGCACTCACTAACAAGCCATATCGAACGACCCCTACATTATAGAGAATATACAATGGAAGCTTTCCTGGACATAGAATCAGGACGGCGCTGTCAGCTCTGAAGGTAGATGATTCACTTGGGGAGCTGATCAATCTCATGCTAAAGAGCAGGATTACTAACACCAAACTGAGTGGGTCCTCTGTCAAAAGAAGTATCAGCAGAGGTACGCCGCAATGCGGTGTCCTCTCACCCCTTCTCTGGAACTTAGTGGTTAACAAAATGCTGATATACCTGGAAGAGGTTGGTAGCAGGGTGGTTGCGTATGCGGATGACGTTGCTATAGCCGTCTCAGGAAAACATTTAGTTACGATTAAAGAGCTATTGCAGTATAATCTTAACATATTAACAATCTGGGCGGATCGCTGTGGACTGGGAAATAACCCCCCATAAAACCGATTTTGTCCTCTTTTCTAGGAAATACAAAATTCCGACTATAGACCCTCCCTTAATCAACGGTACCAGCTTGGTCTTCAACGATACAGCGAAATATCTGGGTCTAATTTTCGACAGGAAACTAAGCTGGAAACCTAACTTTCAAGACAGAGTATAGAAAGCTCTTGCAAAAAAGTCATTGGGGACAAATGGGACCTTCAACCTCGAATAACCCACTGGCTATACATCTCGATCATAAGACCAATACTCACCTACGGTGTTGTTGTCTGGTGGACGGCCTTAGACAGTGCAGTCAACTGCAGCAAACTAAGCAGAGTCCAAAGAACAGCATGTCATTGCAAAAGCGAAGCTTTGCGTTCCACTCCCTCCGCGGTTTTAGACATTCTGTTTCACTTGACACCCCTCGCCTTCCTCAGCAATCCTCACAGAGAACATCGAGTATACCATACTTTAACTTCGGTTAAGAAGAAGAAGCTTTCTTCTGCAATGACTTAAACGATCGAAAGAACATAGACGTTAACAGTCTCCTGCACTTTATCATAATCTCAATTGGTTCCATTAGTAAAAGGAACATAGATCCATGTGGCAGCATAACGGGCCAATAGGCCTAAGTGGGTTGGTAAACTAACCTATTTATGAAATTTCCATAATAGCCAATCGTGCCCAGAAACGAATTTATCCCTTGGAATTCTTAGATGCTCCCATTTTAATGATACTGTTTATCTTATTCGGATCCGGTTTTACAATCCTATTTGTTATTGTTTGCGCTAGATATGAGTTTTCTTTTTTGAGAAACTTAACTTCTTAACTTTTCTTCTGAACCTGCTCACAATTTTTTGAATATGTATAACTTTTGGTGAATATTAGCTTGGAGTCAACTGCTGTTCGAAACTTGTATTTTGTTACCTTTGTTTTAGATAACTTCTCATTCTCCATGCTGAATATATTGCTATACATGCACACATTCCTAGCAGACTATCTTTTTCTTCGTTGTTTAAGTTGTCTGTCCGGATGTTTCCGGAATCTTACTCATATATTTTCTTACATATTTTTTCGCTGACATAGATAGTGATGGTGACACCTTCGGTAATTTCCTGTCTAGGTATCACCATCTCTTTGCATAGTTCCTCTTTTATACACTATACAAATAGTTCCTGGAATGTATTGAGAAAATTAAAAATACAAGTTTATTCATCTAAATCTATACTGTCCCCTTTAAATTAATCCCCATCGACTGCAACACACTTATGCCAGCGCTTGATCCAATCCTCGAAACATTTTTTATATTAGGTTTTCGGTATGTCATTCAGTGCTTCCTGTGATTTTTCCATTACTTCCTCTCCGCTGTTGAAACGCGTTCCACGTAGTGGTTTTTTTACTCGATTAAACAGAAAGAAGACACAGAGAGCCAAATAAGATAAATTCGATGGCTCTTGGATGGTATTTGTTGCATTTTTCGTCAAAAAATTACGAACAATGATGGCACTGTGCGACGGTCTGTGAAAACCAAAGAAAGATGAGAAGCTTATGTTCCATGGTGGATGCGATTGAGAGTGTTTGCCAAAGCAACCTATGGGAATTTCCATAGCCTCATAATGAGGCTAATATGACCATTGTTGAAAAGTATTGAAGTAATATTAGTGGCAGTTTTAACTGAGTCTGCGCTCTACGACGTCTTTGGCGCAAATTGTCATATAAAAGAGTTCAAACACTCGTTATTCTGGTGAAACGCGACTAAACATCCACGTATATCGGTTTTACTATGTATGTATTTTTAGTATGTGTATAATCGTTGAAAGTTCTTTTAGCATTCGCCTACTGCCACGAACACCACGAACACCACGACTCTTTTCCTTTCGGGCAATAATCATGTAGGGGACTCTCGTCTGTGAAACATTTGTGATAGAAAGTAGCCCAGACAGCTTTTTTCATCTTCAGGGTTCAAATACGCATCTAAAATCTCGGCCACTGCCGGGACTCTCCCCAAAAGCATGTCAGGAACCACATGCTCTTTCCCCTTCCGGTGAACCATCTCGAATTCAAATTGTTGGATCCTTCAGATTGCTCAACCACACCAGCGAATAATGATCGGTTATGACCGTAAATCGACTGCCTTCGATATACGCTCGTAACTTCTCAATCGCCCATAGCACTCTTTTTCCGTGGTAGAGTAGAGTAGTAGTCCATAATCTGACGCGTCATTTTGGACTACAAAGGGGCGATTAAAATCCGGTCACGTGAGAATGGGTGCTGTCACTAAGCATTTCTTGGCTTTCCTAAAACTATCCTCACATTCACTAGTCCAAATGAATTTCCTATTCTTTTTCAGTAAATGTGAAAGGTGCCTAACCAATACAGCGAAATTCGGTACGAAGGGTCTGTACCAAGACACGGTTCCTATAAAGCACCTAACCTCTTTTGTATTTTGGGTGCTGGTATCCTTACCATACTCTTCACTTTTTCCGGATAGACATGCAACCCATTTCGATCAACCATGTATCCTAGGAACTTTAAAGATGGTTTACAAAAGTGGCACTTATCCCGACCGACTTTTAAACCTGCCTCTATCAGTCGTCTGAGGACCTCTTTCAGTATTTCCAGCTCTTAATACACAAACACGAACGGCTTGAGATCGACACCCAACACGCCGTCGATGAACTTTTGCCAAGTAGCTGGTGCATTGTGTAATCCGAATGGCATTCTCTTGAACTGAAAGAAACCTCTGTTCGGCACTGTAAAAGCGGTGATGGGTCTCGTTTTTTCTTCCATTGGGATCTACAAATAACCTGACTTACTGTCCAGAGAGGACAGATATTGTGCGTCCCGAAGTTTATCCAACGTTGCCGTTGTTATTAGTGATCTTATTAAAATTTCTATAGTCGACACAGAACCTATATGATCCATCCTTCTTCTTAATAAGAACTATAGAAGAACACATCCCCAGAACAGGACAGAGCCTCCACCATGGCTCCCTTTTTGGCAAACGGGTCGTTTCTTTTTTCTTACTACCTTTGGCAATCTTACAAAAAATGTGTGTTTCGATGAGTTATACTCAAAGGAGCTTTCATCTGTCCATAAAACGTTTCTCCAGAACTCCTTTGGCTTGTGCAGGTGTTCCTTCGCAAAGGCCAGTTTTTCAAACTTGTTTGCCTTAGATATATACGGTACGTCCTTAGCTTTAATTGTCCTAAAATCGCTTTCCTTTAAACGTCGTCGGACAGTGCGCTCACCGATTGAGCTCTTGGCCGTCAAATTCCATTGATCTGCAGCAGATTGAGGGTTCAGAAAAATATATTTTTTGTTGAATTCCCGTAGAAGGACTCGGTCTGGAGCGGGCGTTGTTTTGCGCTTAGCACCTGATCTCGCTAAGTTGCTGATTTCGCTATGCTTTTTAAACTTATTAATTTGATAGTGCCAGTTTGCCGCGACACACTATACTCATTTGCAATACCAAACTCATCTCTGCCGTTTTTCCCATGGTTTATAACATCTTTTAATCAATTTTTATTTTTTAATCAACGTGTAATACCAGTTCAACTTAAATACAAAAGTTGTTCGGCTCTAGCGTGCTCAAAAGTGGAAGCGTGTTACACAAAGCTTCCGTCAAAATTCTTATGCCACGCAAAAATTTCTTGTCCCCATGCATTCTTATCAGCAGAAAGAGAATGCAAAAGGTAGACAATATAAAATTTGGCATGCATAGAGCTAAAAAAAAAGCTAAGCTAGTTGCAATAGTCAGAAAAAGGTTTCATCAAAATACTTATGTCGACTAGTATACTTGCAACCCAGGATAAACAGAGTATAAGACACAAAGAACGACACACTTCCCTGATGATAACGTTTTCCACTAGCCCCACACGTTGGGCGTTAGTTGCTGCACAATTTTCTCGGGCTAACTATTTATTAATATTTAGGATGGCAGGGTTGCCGGCAGAATAAAAACTTATTCGGAAAAAAACAAGCTTACGTAACTTGCGAAAAAAAACCTAACCACGCGATGGTTAATATCCGTGTTACGATCTGTCACTTGGGATGGAAAGAGAAAAAACACTGCCCTGGGGAAATTTTCTGCAGTAAATTGTTTGCTGAACCTTTTGGCTGCTCAGCTGGCCTGGGTTCAGGGTAGTAAATATGTAGCGAATTTTACTTTCAAACAATTTTCGTTGTTTAAAGTAGGCGCTATGTACCTTTTCCGATCGGTAGTGCAAAACCGTATGCTGCAAAAGAAATAGACCGAGAACCACACCACACCATATGTTATAAAATGGATTTTTTTATTAATTGAGGGTTGGTTGATAATATAACAGCCGAAAGGCGGCGACAACAGGATGTTTTATTTGAATTGTGGTACTGAAGGTACCACCAAATAGCTTGCACCGTTAAGTGCGGAGCCCGACACTAAAACGCGATATGTTTTTCTATTCACCCCGTGGAATACGGTATAATTCACTATTTCTAATACACAAGGGTATTTATTTTTCTAATTTTCAAGAAATTTTCTCGCTCGTAGGACTATCTCCTAGTTTTCCTCTTTCTAGTCCTGAGTACTTCCTTGTTTCCTCCTCACTGTCTCTTTCCTTTTCTCTGAAGGTTTCTTCCTTCTGTTTTTTTTTTCTCCCTTATTTATTTCTTTTAGACGATCGCACGTTTCCCTTTTCTTTTCTTTCTCGCGTGTTTTTTTTTTTTTTTTTTTTTTTTGGAAAACTTATTTTTAAACTTTTTGATGGTCAGCCAAGAAGTGGTTAACCTTATCCAATCGACATGGGCTCGGACCGTAGGTCTCACACATACGTCCATTCATACAACCGTTCATACCGGTACAACGGACCAATTTTTTGGTTTTGTGTGCAACACTCCGCAATTTTGCTGAAGTATGCCACCATGTCTTGGACCTCCGTTGCTTCCACTCTCACACACACGCACCCGTGAAGGTATCATTCTTATTTTCCACATCTGGTTAAAATTTCGGCAAGATTTCCCTTTGTTGCGGGCCAATATTTCCCTTACGATCAATCATTGGGGTTACATTTAGTCCCAAGGCAACACCAGTAATTCATAAAAGATAAAAGAAAAAGATTATTTGCCAAACAATATATGGCCTACTCGCGTTTATACTATATGTCCTGATTATTATCCGTTTCTGATAATGATCTGATGAGGTATCATGAGAGCGAAACAAGAAACTACCCATATAACGGGCCTGAAAATCGATAAAAGGATTTTGGTTACCACACGAAAAATGAAAAAAGGCGGAGCAAAATGAAAAGCGTCTGATTCATTTGCTTATAAATTTTTTTGTGTTTTATCCCCAGAAGGTATGCAATATACTGGGTCTTAATTATAATCATTTATACTGGGAATTTTCTGCACAGCATTGTTATTGGTAATGCAGTGGATTACTAATGTTTTATATTTCGCCTTTTAGATTATTATATTTTACATTATCATATATTTTATTACATATAATTAATTATTCTAATTGTAATCTCGAACATCCTCCCCGGCCGTGAACATAGTTCTCAATGTGTTTCGACCCTTAATTTCGTTGAGTGTCTCTGCCTTCATGTTGGTGCTGTCCTTGTCGATCACCCACAGCCATCTTCTTCTTCGTTTGTTTTTATCATCTTGGTTCGTTATTGATGTTTATTGTGTTGACTGCCGAACCGGTATAATGTTTATTGTAAGTTTTGTGTTGTTGCGTCGAATAAAAAAAAAAAAAAATAATAATAAAAGAAATAAAGGGTTTTACTCAAACTCTGAAGTATGGCGATATTGAAAATTGTAAGTATGGTGTGTTGACCACACCATACTTACTTTTTGTGAGAAAAAATAAGTGCTTAGTATGAAAAAATAAAAGTAAATAAAACGACGGCGCGCTTGTGATATTGGTGTTTCGATTCGAAGCGAAATTGTGTGCGAGTGAAATGGTTATGCATGTGTTTGCTTGGGTGTAAATGGGTGTGGTTTTGTTGATGTATTATACCAAAACAATAAATTTTAGAATTTTGTGTGTTGTACTTGCGGTCGGCATTCTGAGTTTTGTGATTTGCCGTCGGCATTTTGAATTTTGTGATTTGCCGTCGGCATTTTGAAAGTTTTGTATGAATATATTTTATGAACATTTATTATTGTTGATTTTTATTGTGTGTGTTTTGTAAGAGATGATAAGCGATTAAATTAATTCGTCGTCTTTATATGTGCTGTTGGTCGGAAGTAAACAAATTTTTGTGATCGGTCGTTTTATTTCTCCATTCTGTGTTTTCAACTTGACAACCTGAACCAGGTTATCTGTCAGGTTACGTGCTTATGACGCGTGCTAAACTCCATTTTGTGGGGGGGACTAGATCTCCTATCTTGGGTTGCTCCTCAATTTTGTGCCACTTTGGGCGCTTTTGCAGACGCGTCAAATATTAAGCTTTACACTGCTTCCAGAATAGCTGTTGTAATTTCTGGAGGCGGTCCCATCGTTGTAAATCAGGTTGAGGGATTGAGTTTAGAGGTCCTCCAACAAGGAAGTGTCCGGGAGTGAGAGCGGTGAAATCGTGAGGATTGTCGGTCATAGGACACAATAGTCTCGAATTTAAACACGCTTTTATTTGATGTAGAAGCGTGGTGAGTTCCTCAAATGTGTAAGTGTCGGTGCCGATGATGCTTTTAAGGTGGTATTTTATTGATTTCACTCTGGCTTCCCACAGTCTGACAAAGTGGAGGGAAGCTGGAGGAATGAAATGCCACTCTATTCCTTCTTTGGAGATCGTTTCTACCACATCCTTCCAATCAAACTTCGATTTCTCAAATGACTTCTTCAATTCCTTGTTGGCTCGACCCCGGAATGTGTTGGGAGATGCGCACTCTTGGGGCCGGTAGATTGCCCATCAGTCGGTGCGACGTTTTAGCTCGATACCGAAAGCAGATGGTGCAGCTATGTAAATATCCTTTAACACAATTTTTGAATTTAAGAATCCAGTACCTGTTGCGCAAGTATGTTGTGGTTTGCTGTAGTCCTCCATGAAACGTTCGCAGATGAGCATCAGCAATCAAAAGCTTTGTGAAATGATGATTTCCTTTGAGTATGATTGAGTGTCGTTGATGAAATGGAAGATCCGCCTGTTATAATCTACCTCCGACTCGCAAGATTCCATCAGAGTCCGTATAAGGGCAGAGCGAGCTTGGGGCTTTTGCTTTCACGACGGGAGTAAACATGTCTGCCTGTACAAGCTTTACGGCGAACAGTGTGGCAGAATGAATTTCGACTGGAGAGAGTAAATTACCTTTTCTCGACTCAACTATGTTTCGTTAATTTGTTATAAATCGTTGACAGTACGCAATGATCCTTATAAGTTTTGTAAGTCTAGAGTGTTTTGATATTAGAGCATAAAAATCATTTTTTACCTGAATCCTCATGTGAGCTTTAATTACCCGTTTTTCCTCGTTTGTAGTTAAGCTCGTCGGTTGTTGTGTACATTGAAACTCCCAAGATTCTCGCAGAAAATCTGGCCCGTTCCAACAAAGTCTGTTAGCATGTAAGGCAGAAGGCGTTGTTCCTCTGGATGCTATATCCGCAGGATTCATTTCACTGGGAATGCGCTTCCAGCTTTCTGGTTTCACCAGTCGTTGTATTTTGGCTACCCGGTTGTTAACAAAGGTGGCCCACTTAGTTGGAATAGCAGCAATCCACGATAACGCAATGGTTGTGTCCGTCCACGCATATTGTTTCACATCTGGAAAGCCTAAAACCTTCGAAGTATAGTCCAGCAGTGTTGCAAGAGTAACAGCTCCACAGAGTTCTAGTCTTGGCACTGTTTGGGTTTTTACTGGAGCGACTCTGGTCTTGGACATAAGCAACTGTACATGGATGACGTCGTTGGAATCGATAACTCGAAGGTATATAGTGGCACCGTATGCCTTTTCGGATGCGTCACTGAAACCGTGTAATTCTAGTTCCTTAAGAGTGCTGTGCGTGTGGATCCATCGAGGGATACAGATCTTTTTAAGTTGCGGCAATTTCTCACGAAAAGCGTTCCACTCCTTCTTTAACTCCAATGAAATAGGCTCGTCCCACTTCAGCTCGCTACGCCACAGTTTCTGCATCAAAATTTTGCCCTTGACGACGCAGGGTGAAATCCATCTTAAAGGATCGAAGAGCTTAGCAATGGTGGATAGAATTGTCCTTTTTGTTGGGTCAGCACCGACGAGTTGGATGTTCTGAAAAGAAAGGCTATCGTCTGCTGGAAACCACTTAATTCCTAGAGTGTTGACGTGAGCTGAGGTATCTAAGGGCAAAGAAAAGGCAACTTCCCGCTGATCTACAGGTATGTGATCCAAAACCTTGTTGGAATTGCTTGCCTATTTCCGCAGATTGAACCCTCCCGCGGCCAGCAAACTGTTAACTTCATCACGCCTCAACAGTATCAGCTTCAGCGAACAGATCGTCTACATAAGTGTCTTCCCTCACTATTCGTGCGCCCCACGGGTAGTTGTGCTCCTCATCAGTAGCCAGTTGATTGAGCGATTGAATAGCAAGGCAGGGTGCACAGTTTGTACCGAACATAACTGTTTGGATGCGATATACCTTGATTGGATTGATATCACAGTCACGTCAAACAATCATCTGGTAATAATAGTCGGCTGAGCTGACACGAATTTGCCTGTACATTTTCTCAAAGTCTGCTGTAAAGGTATATTTATGTTTTCTCCATCTTGATATAATTTCAATAATATCCGTCTATTGTTTAGGTCCTGTCATTAAATGCTGGTTCAACGTAGTTCCGTCTGAAGTTTTGGCTGCAGCATCAAAGACGACCCGGAGTTTTGTCGTTGAACTGGATGCCTCGGACACGGCACGAAGTAGTGATAAGGAGTTTTGAGTACTTCGTCCTTGCTGACTTCGACTTCTTTCATATGTCCCAAATGGAAGCACTCTTTTATACACCTTTTGTACTCTAAGTGTAGTGTACCTGAATACCTGTACCTGAATCGTCGTTCTAGTTGAGCAAACCTACGCAAGGCTCCTTCCTTCGAGGATCCAAGACCATTAAGCCAAGAATATTAAGTCTCGGGTGCTGGTTTCATAGACCGAGTGCAACCCCAACCTAAGGTCAACGTAGCTGTGACAAACTCCGCTGCTGACCTTCCCCAACCCGGATACCTCTACGAAAGTTCGTTTTCCCTTCATACCTTATCTGTTGTCTGCCCGATCAGTAATAAAGGTGGCCTCTGAACGTGGATCTATAAATCCGCGGAGTGTAACGTCTATACCTGAAGAGGATCTTACTTTCACCAGCGCTGTTGCGAGTAACACGTCTACATGGGATTCTACTGCGTGTGTGTGTGTGTTGGGTGGTGGTGACCGAATTAGGCGCTGCATGAGTTGTGTAGGGTTGGGTATTTGTAGTGTGTGAATTGAGTTGTGGATTTGAAGGGGGGTTAAAAGGGAGTGGTGAACCTGTTGGCAGAGGTAGCATCGGACTCTGCTGGGACACTGTTGGGTTGCGTGATTGTATGCCAGACAGTTTTCGCATATACCGATTTTATTTTATTCAGTGCACACTTTACAGCTGAACTGACTCTTTTGATTCTGCTTCAAGTAAAACGATTTTGTTTTTGTTAATGGTGCCCTAGAGATCTTACTGACTCCTATATCTTCCCGTTGACCAACTGCCTCCAATGTCCTAAACCTCGCTTCTAAAAAGTCAATGAAACCTTCAAACCTTGGTTATTCCTTATCTGTCCCTAGCTTTTCTTCCCAAAGTTGTTGTGTTATTCTGGGAAGTTTTTTTTACTAAACAAAAGATAAGGATAACATCCCAGTGTTCCACCGGTACATCGAGATTTTTCAAAGCGTGTCGACATTCTACTGATGTATTTAGTAATTTTTTCAGACGTGCAGCGGTCTCGTGGCTAATGTTCTCTTGTGAAAAAACGATTCTCAGCTGTGCATTAACAAGGACACGTGTATGGTCATAGCGAAATGTGAGAATGTTTCATGCTGGTTTATAGTTCCCGTTGTCAATAACTAAATGTTGAAGGAGACGCTCGGCTTCACCGCCCAAACTAAATTTCAACCTCTGTTAGTGCTTTATTTGTAGGTATTAAAGATACAAACAGATCATGAAATGATCTCCAGGATTCATATTCTCCCAAAAAGGCTGGTATATTTATTTTCGGCAATCGAATGGTGTTCTTATCGCTAGAGGTACTTATATTATCACTTACCGGAGTCTAAACTGTTGCTTGAAGTTTATCCATGCTATCTAAAGCGCTGTTTTGTAGTCCAGATAATTGTCTTTAATCCTGTCGAAGATTTCCTCTAATTCATCCTCCTTTCCAGCATCAATTGAGGATATTCCATCGGTGTTATTTTGGGTACTAATCTTGAAATTTTCCTCTAGCACGGCAATCCTATTGGAGATGTAATTTTTTGTCCTCTCCTTCGGGGATCTCTTTCCAAAATTTTGCCAATCCTTTGTAATTTGCTTTAGCAAATTCTTTTGGAGCTTTAGAGCAGTGCTCATTTTTGAAATCAATTAAAATTAAAAAAAAAATACTCGTAAGAAAAAAAATATTAAAATTTATTATATTTCAACTTACGTATCTTTTAGATTATTTAAATTGCCGGAGATCTGCAGAAAATTGATTTGAAATCGAAACGGTATCCCAGCCTTTGCGGTAGCAACGGACTCAACGGTGGATGTGCTGTTGCAAAGTAGTCGAACGGTGAGCAGAACAGTTCACTGGAACGGCAAAATGGTCGAACAACGGGGATGACGGTTATAGCTGCGATTTTACTGCAATATTTTGTCGACCTTATGTTTTTTAAAACACAATTAAAAAAAGGAATTGCACGACGCGGGGAAAAAAAAAATCTGGTAGTTTTGTTCTTCACTTTTTGTCTATAGTTTCTTTAAGTAACTGTCTAATGTTTTTTTTATATATATATATATATATTCTAGTTTTATCACACACGTTGATTGATTTACTATCAATCGTAACCACTCGAAGGACCATGAAAATCGATAAAAGGATTTTGGTCACCACACGAAAAATAAAAAAAGGCGGAGCAAAATGAAAAGCGTCTGATTTATTTGCTTATCAATTTTATTGTGTTTTATCCCCAGAAGGTATGCAATTTACTGGGTCTTAATTATAATCATTTATACTGGGAATTTTCTGCATAGCATTATTATTGGTAATGCAGTAAATTTCTAATGTCTTACATTTCCCCTTTTACATATATTATATTTTACATTATCATATATTTTATTACATATAATTAATTATTCTAATTGTAATCTCGAACAGGGCCTACTGAAAGGAGTTCTACCTCTGACCGCTACCTAATGCAAACTAACCAACGTCATCCCGGTGAATCATTTTGTCTTAAATTTCGTTAATGCGGGACACGCAAATAATGTTCCAGACTTTACAAATAACTTTCTTTTACAATGATTTTTTTTTTTTTTTTATCTTGTGGTTCAATGGGCGACCATCCGTCACCGAATAGGATGTCAGTAATTTTAAGTCTTCTGAAGCTTTTTGCCCCAGGAAAGAAATGGATAGAGCGGAGATGCCTAATGCAAACTAACCAACGTCATCCCGGTGAATCATTTTGCCTTAAATTTCGTTAGTGCGGGACACGCAAATAGGGTTCCAGACTTTACAAATAACTTTCTTTTACAGTGAATTTTTTTTTTTATCTAGTGGTTCGATGGGCGACCGTCCGTCACCAAATAGGATGTCAGTAATTTTAAGTGTTCTGGGGCTTATTGTCCCAGGAAAGAAATGCATGGACCGGAGATGCCTTTAAAGGAGACTACCCGATGGGGAGACGACACCACACAAGGGCAAGAACGACTCGGTAAAGACACCTATAAATTGATACGTTGGGGGCTGTTCCTGCGCCTTTCCTCTGATCGTTTCCATCATGAACTCCCGTCCTACCTGCGATGTTTCATCTTTCAAGATACTAGAAGCGTGCACTAATGGCTGATGAACCCATGGCTGCCCACCGCCCTTCTAGGATTTTGAAGAACCTACGAAAAGTATGCAAGTGAAAGGCTGAAGGAAGGGAAAGAGTAGAATTTGTTGTGGTAAGTTTTACCGCAACAACCCCCCCCCCCCCTTACCTTCGAGGAAAATGTGCTTATTATGTTAAGCAAAGAAGCGACTTCCTGGTATTTTGAGACATCAGTGGCCAACCTGCCAGTCTCTACACGCGAATGTAAAAAGTTGAAGCTAAGATTTTGATTAAATGATACCACCGGAGTGAGACAATATTCGTAACAAGAATTCAAGCTACGGAACTGGGGACCATTGGCACACGCGGTTACCGATGGGACGCAAAATAAAAGAAAGACATTGTCCTCTGGTTCTCTGCACACAGAGACCGCAGGGGGAAAAGAAGAGGGAACTTGGAAAAATAAACTACGACTGCGAGGATATAAGTGAAGCCCCTAAACGGCCTTGGAAGCGGACCGACCAAATCTACACACACCATTTCCCACGGTGATTCGATATTCGCTGACGTCATAAGACCAGCCGGTTTTTCGTTAACCGATTTCACCCCTTTCAATATTGGTTAACAAAACTTGCCCCCTATCCTAGCAAGTCTTCCTAATTCCCATGTGTCCTGCTAAAGGACTATCATGGCATTGTTTCAAAATATAACGCCTATCTGTTTTCCCTACTACTAGCTTCCACTCATCGTTGTTTTCAATCACTTTTCTTGGTTTCACGAATTTAAATAAACGACCCTTCTCTACTCTCTAAGTTGGATACGCAAGGGGGTTTGTCTTGACTAGCGAGATCATCTTCAAAACCCAAAGGTCCAAATACGCATCTGAAATCTCGGCCACTGCCGGGACTCCCCCCAAAGCATGTCAGGAACCACATGCTCTTTCCCCTTCCGGTGAACCATCTCGAATTCAAATTGTTCGAGCCGAACTGCCCAACTCGCTAATATTCCCCGCGGATCCTTCAGATTGCTCAACAATACCAGCAAATAATGATCGGTTACGACCGTAAATCGCCTGCCTTCGATATACGCTCGTAATTTCTCAATCGCCCATAGCACGGCTAAGCACTCTTTTTCCAGGGTAGAGTATTTGCGCTTACACCTATTAAGGGACCTACTAAGCTAACAAATGACCTTCTTCCCATCCTCGAAGCTCTGGGAGAGAACAGCTACAATCCCATAATCTGACGCGTCGGTTTGGAGTAAAAAGGGGCGAATAAAATCCGGGCACGTCAGAATGGGTGCTGTCACTAAGCATTTCTTGGCTTTCCTAAAACTATCCTCACATTCACTAGTCCAAATGAATTTCCCATTCTTTTTCAGTAAATCTGAAAGGTGCCTAACCAATACAGCGAAATTCGGTACGAAGCGTCTGAAACAAGACACGGTTCCTATAAAGCACCTTACCTCTTGTATTTTGGGTGCTGGTATCTTTACCATACTCTTCACTTTTTCCGGATCCACATGCAACCCATTTCGATCAACCATGTATCCTAGGAACTTTAAAGACGGTTTACAAAAGTGGCACTTATCCCGACCGACTTTTAAACCTGCCTCAATCAGTCATCTGAGGACCTCTTTCAGTATTTCCAGGTGTTTTCGCAACGAGTTTGTGACGATGATAATGCCGTCTTAATACACAAACACGAACGGCTCGAGATCGACAACCAACACGCCGCCGATGAACCTTTGCCAAGTCGCTGGTGCATTGTGTAATCCGAATGCCATTCTCTTGAACAGAAAGAGACCTCTGTTCGGCACTGTAAAAGCTGTGAAGGGTCTCGTTTTTTCTTCCATTGGGATCTACCAATAACCTGTCCAGAGAGGACAGATATTGTGCGTCCCGAAGTTTATCCAACGTTGCCGAAATGAAAGGAAGTGGATACGCGTCCCTATTAGTGACCTTATTAGGATTCCTATAGTCGACAAAGAACCTATACGATCCATCCTTTTTCTTAATAATATATAATAATCCCCGTATCCATCATCTGCTGTAGGTCTTTAATAATATGAACCTGCATGGCAGGCGAGACCGGGTAGTACTTCTGTTTTATAGGTTCTGCCGACGTCTTTATTTTATGCTCTACCAATCGTTTGCACTCTAAACTGTTTGCCATTGCTTTGAACGCATCACTTAGTGTTGCCTCCGATTCTTCCAGGTCTACCTTTTTTCGAATGGATGTTAGGTCGACTACCTCGTCCTGATCCGAAAACCTCCACCGGCCCGACCTGAGATCTAGGACGATCCCCGAGAGTGTCCAAAAATCCGCACCAAGTATCATGACATGGGGGAGGGTTGCGATTACGAGGTATTCTAGAAGTACGGACTTATCTTCAACAACGATTGGTAAAGTCAAAACTCCTAAAACTCCTATTCCTACACCATCAGCTAAAGATACAGATTTTATTCTACTTTCTTCTAACGCTAAACCTTAATCCTGAAGAACCTTCCAGCTGTCTCTGCAAACTATCGTTCTTGACGCTCTTGAATCTAACAACCCTAACAACTTGATTCCATATATACTTACTCCTAAGTAGGGGCGGCTATCTCTTTCATTTGCCTCCAAGGTGAAACTAAGCTGAACTAGTTCGGCCGACTTGTCACCAGCAGGCGACCTATTCTCTAATGTCGGCGAGGATCCTGTCCTGCTGAACAAAGAGTTCAACTTGTGTTTTCCGAACATTTCCGAAAATCCTTGCGTCTACCCCCCGAGTTCCCCACAACAATAGCAAAGACTAGGAGCGGCACAGGTGTTAGAAAACTGTCCAAGATCAGTTGTAACAACCAAATTGTTTGTTCCTAGTTGTCCGGTCTTGTCTACTTAGTGGGAGAGTCCTGCTGATTGTCGAAACTCTAGGTGGTTCTTCTGTAGTTACGTATGCTAAGTCTGACTTTAAAAGGTTTCGGCTCTTACTGCTTGGAGGAGGAGCGAAGGTCTCTTCAATTGCCCGTACTGTCTCGAGTCGACGACCTAATGCCACCAACACCCTAAATAATTTTCGGTCAGCTAGACCTTGTTGCGTTTTATAGAAGGGAGCCAGGTTTCTTTGTAAAATACCTAGCTTCCTCCTTTCCGTCAATAGTTCCGACAATCTGCGAAACAAGGAGTATCCTCTTTCCCCTGAGTCCGACTGCGTATTTCCCCCAGTACTACTAAAGGTCATCGTAATTCGGGGGTAAGAATTCGAGTTTGAGTTCCCTTACCAATTGGATTTTGCCCTCGCCCTATCTAAACGACCCATCGACCATTCAATGTTCGTCAGGAACTTCAAATAATCCGACGACTTCGGATCAGTTGGCCCATATTTCAGAAGATCTTCGAACTCACTAATCTTGGATTTAACGGCATCGAAATCTTCTTCAAAAATAAACAGGTAGTTTAAATCTGTTGAACCCATTGAGCCACTACACTCTAGCAACCTAGAGGCTCGAAGTGATTTCCGCATCGCGTCTACACCCCGTTATGATGATGCAGACAGACCTCGAGCTCGGATGTCGTAGGTCAACTCTGTTGACAAACGATTAATTTCTAATTTCAACATACTAAATACACCAGGTAATTGATCACACAAATCACTCACACACCCCGAAAGAGAAATGTAACCACACCAAACTTTTTAAATCAAAACAAGACTACCGAGAAATCAAAAGCAAAATTCACCGAAGTTTATAAACAGCTGTTTGCCTGAGAGTTCAAGGACCTCACAAGGGTTATAAAAAGAACGAAAATGAGCCCAAACAAATGTCAGAACAAACTATAATAAATGCGGGTTATGTGTATGTATCAATATATTTTAAAAACAAATATGTATATGTGTACTAAATATATGTATGAATAAATGTGTAGGACATATTGGAAAAAAAGTATAATATGTGCAAAAATTTACTTTAATTTTTATTAAAGTTCGAATTTCGTGGATTGTCAAACAAAGGAGGCGAAAACAAGGTGAAATGAAACCTACACTAGTCTGCATAAGTATTTTGACGAAATAAAAATCGTGCATTTAAATGTTTAACTTTTAAACGGCTTTGTAAAGAATTCTTCTTTATTTTTCGTTCTTATAAATAACTAAAACAAACTTAAAAATAAGCAACCAAATATTATATTTACATAGAAAAGTAAAAGGATATAAATTAATTAGTAATTACATGTGTTGGAATAAGTATTTTGACAAGAATTTAATACTAAAAAGACAAGTTTTAAACTTAAAAAAAGAAAAACAAAAATGAAGAAGATCTTAATGAAATGTATATCCTCCTTTGGCATCAATAACTTTTTGAAGGCGTCTTTGTACTGAATCCACTAAATTCTTAAGAATCTCTGGACATATCTCTTCAAAAAGAGAAGTGATCTCAGGAATTATATCCTCTCTGGTTTTATTTAGTGAAACTGTTCTTTTGCGTTACAAAGGAGACCAGACGTTTTTTATAATATTTAAATCTGGACTTTGAGGTGTCCAGTCCGAAGTTTCAACACCAACATCCTTTAAACATTTGGTAATCATCCGGGCTTTGTGGCAGGGATTAATGATTGCCCAATAAGCCTATTTGCAGAAGAAAAGGCATTTTCATTTAGGGTAATCAAATATTGATGTTGGTTCATCGAGCCGGTAACAAGAACCAAGTTACCCAGCCCATTATACGCAACGCATCCCCAGAACATGACAGAGCCTCCACCATGGCTCACTTTTTGGCAAACGGATCGTTTATTTTGCCTTACTACCTTTGGCAATCTTACAAAAAATGTGTTTTTTGATGAGTTATACTCAAAGGAGCTTTCATCTGTCCATAAAACGTTTCTCCAGAACTTCTTTGACTTGTGCAGGTGTTCCTTCGCAAAGACCAGTTTTTTAAGCTTGTTTGCCTTAGATATATATGGCACGTCCTTAGCTTTAATTGTCCTAAAATCCTTGTCCTTTCCTTTAAAGGTCGTCGGACAGTGCGCTCACTGATTGAGTTCTTGGCCGTCAAATTCCATTGATCTGCAGCAGATTGAGGCTTCAGAGAAAATATTTTTTTGAATTCCCGTAGGAGGACTCGGGCTTGAGTGGGCGTTGTTTTGCGCTTAGCACCTGATCTCGCTAAGTTACTGATGTCGCTATGCTTTTTAAACTTATAAATTTAATAGTGCACAGTTTGACGGGACACATTAAACTCTTTTGCAATATCTTTTACTGCCGTTCCAGCGTTAACCTTTGCTACCATCGAAGATCTGGTAACCAAACTCTACTCTGCCGTTTTTCCCATGGTTTATAACATCTTTTAATCAATTTTTATTTTTTAATCAACGTGTAATACCAGTTCAACTTAAATACAAAAGTTGTTCGGCTCTAGCGTGCTCAAAAGTGGAAGCGTGTTACACAAAGCTTCCGTCAAAATTCTTATGCCACGCAAAAATTTCTTGTCCCCATGCATTCTTATCAGCAGAAAGAGAATGCAAAAGGTAGACAATATAAAATTTGGCATGCATAGAGCTAAAAAAAAAGCTAAGCTAGTTGCAATAGTCAGAAAAAGGTTTCATCAAAATACTTATGTCGACTAGTATACTTGCAACCCAGGATAAACAGAGTATAAGACACAAAGAACGACACACTTCCCTGATGATAACGTTTTCCACTAGCCGCGTTAATTGCTGCACAATTTTCTCAGGCTAACTTATTATTAATATTTAGGATGGCCGGGTTGCCGGCAGAATAAAAACTTATTCGAAAAAAAAAACCGAACCACGCGATTGGTGGTTAATATCCGTTTGACGATCTGTCACTTGGGATGGAAAGAGAAAAAACCTGCCCTAGGGTAATTTTCACTGGCAGTAAACTGCTTGCTGAACCTTTTGGCTGCTCAGCTGGGCTGGGTTCAGGGTAGTAAATATGTAGCGAATTTCACTTTCAAACAATTTTCGTTGTTTAAAGTAGGCGCTATGTACTTTTTCTGATCGAAAGTGCAAAAGAAATAGACCGAATACCACACCAGAAAGAGAAAGAATTTTTTTGGTATACGTTATATTTCAAAATGAATTTTTTTTATTAATCGAGAGTTAGTTGATAATATAGTAGCTGAAAGGCGGCGACAACAGGATGTTTTATTTGAGTTGTGGTACTGAAGATACCACCAAATAGCCTAAACCGCTAATTGCGGAGCCCGACACTAAAACGCGATATGTTTTCTATCGAAAGGATTCATCCCGTGAAACACGGTATAATCTAATACACAAGGGAACTTTTTTTTTCTGATTTTCAAGAAAGTTTCTTGCTCGTAGGACTATCTCCTAGTCTTCCTCTTTCTAGTCCTGAGTACTTCCTTGTTTCCTCCTCACTGTTTCTTCCCATTTCTCTCAAGGTTTCTTCCTTCTGTTTTTTTCTTCCCCCCTATATTTTTCTTTTAGACGATCGAACGTTTTCCTTTTCTTTTCTTCCTCGTTTTTTTTTTTTTATTGATTTGCAAAACTTGTTTTTAAACTTATTGATGGACAGCCAAGAAGTGGTTAACCCTATCTAATCGACATGGGCTCGGACCGTAGGTCTCACACATACGTCCATTTATACAACCGTTCATACCGGTACAACGGACCAATTTTTTGGTTTTGTGTGCAACACTCCGCAATTTTGCTGAAGTGTGCCACCACGCCTGGACCTCCGTTGCTTCCACTCTCACACACACACGCACCCGTGAAGGTATCATTCTTATTTTCCACATCTGGTTAAAATTTCCGCAAGATTTCCCTTTGGTTCGGGCCAATATTTTCCTTACGATCAATCATTGGGGTTACATTTAGTCCCAATGCAACACCAGTAATTCCCAAAAGATAAAAAGAAAAAGATAATTTGCCAAACAATATATGGCCTACTCGCGTTTATACAGACTACAAATAACTTTCTTTTACAATGATTTTTTTTTTATCTTGTGGTTCGATGGGCTACCGTCCGTCTCCGAATAGGATGTCAGTGATTTTCATTTTTTTGGGGTTTATTGCACGCAGAGGGTTCCAGACCATCCATCTTTGTCTAGGCGTAACGCGCTTTTATTAAAATGACCGTCCGTCACTAACAAAGAGACTCCTGTCTATGCCTTCTCGCAGACTTCTTTTTGGTATACGTTATATTGTAAAATGCATTTTTTTTATTAATGGAGGGTTAGTTGATAATATAATAGCTGAAAGGCGGCGACAACAGGATGTTTTATTTGAGTTGTGGTACTGAAGATACCACCAAATAGCCTGAACCGCTAATTGCGGAGCCCGACACTAAAACGCGATATGTTTTTCTATCGAAAGGATTCATCCCGTGGAACACGGTATAATCTAATACACAAGGGAACTTTTTTTTCTGATTTTCAAGAAAGTTTCTTGCTCGTAGGACTATCTCCTAGTCTTCCTCTTTCTAGTCCTGAGTACTTCCTTGTTTCCTCCTTACTGTTTCTTCCCTTTTCTCTCAAGGTTTCTTCCTTCTGTTTTTTTCTTCTCCCCTATTTTTTTCTTTTAGACTTGTTTTTAAACTTATTGATGGTCAGCCAAGAAGTGGTTAACCCTATCCAATCGACATGGGCTCGGTCTCACACATACGTCCATTTATACAACCGTTCATACCGGTACAACGGACCAATTTTTTGGTTTTGTGTGGAACACTCCGCACTTTTGCTGAAATGTGCCACCATGTCTTGGACCTCCGTTGCTTCCACTCTCACACATACACGCACCCGTGAAGGTATCATTCTTATTTTCCACATCTGGTTAAAATTTCCGCAAGATTTCCCTTTGGTCCGGGCCAATATTTTCCTTACGATCAATCATTGGGGTTACATTTAGTCCCAATGCAACACCAGTAATTCCCAAAAGATAAAAAAAAGAAAAAGATAATTTGCTATACAATATATGGCCTACTCGCGTTTATACAGACTTTACAAATAACTTTCTTTTACAATGATTTTTTTTTTTTATCTTGTGGTTCGATGGGCGACAGTCCGTCTCCGAATAGAATGTCAGTAATTTTCAATCTTTTGGGGTTTATTGCACGCAGAGGGTTCCAGACCGTCCATCTGGGTCTAGGCGTAACGCGCTTCTATTAAAATGACCGTCCGTCACTAACAAAGAGACTCCTGTTTATGCCTTCTCGCAGACCTATTGGTTTTCCTCCTTGTCGGACAAGCATAGAAGCAGAAAGATAGTGTTCAAGAACCCACCAATTCTTCCCGTCAGTATGCTTCTCCAAAGAGACAACGGACATAAAATGAAGGGGTGGGCCAAAACAACGGATTGGGCAGGAAAGAAATGGATGGAGCGGAGTTGCCTTCTGAGGCAAAGGAAACTACCCGATGGGGGAGACGACACCACACAAGGGCAAGAACAACTCGGTAGAGGCTCCTATAAAATGATACGTTGGGCGCTGTTCATGCGCCTTTCCTCTGATCGTTTCCATCATGAACTTCCCTCCTACCTGCAATGTTTCATCTTTCAAGATACTAGGAGCGTGCACTAATGGCTGATGAACCCATGGCTGGCCACCACCCTTCTGGGATTTTGAAGAACCTACGGAAAAGTATGCAAGTGAAAGGCCGAAGGAAGGGAAAGAGTAAAATTTGTTGCGGTAAGTTTTTCCGCAGCAAACCCCCCCCCCTTACTTTCGAGGAAATGTTATGTTGATTATTATGTTAAGCGAAGAAGCCATTTCCTGAGGCTCTGTAGGCTCTGGTATTTTGAGACATCAGTGGCCAACCTGCCCGTCTCTACACTCGAATGTAAAAAGTTGAAGCTAAGATTTTGATTAAATGCTACCACCGGAATTAGACAATATCCGTAACAAGAATTCAAGGAACACTCCGTCAGCAAATACGGAACAAAAATATAAAAAATTACAAGTGTAAACTCAAGAACCTGTATAAATTTAACTCAACCGATACTATAAACTACTTGTTAATATTCAATTGATTTTCATATGGGGACTTCAGACTGTTTCTTGAGTTCAATCGTTATATGGTGTAAGGTCCTTACAGTACCATGTACCGTCATCGTCTTCTAGTATGTAGATCCACGGGGACACTCTTTTCCGAATTGTGTAAGGACCGATAAATTTAGGGGCTTTCTTCGCCAGACTAGCTCGTTCGGGAGATACTGAGTATATATCCGTCGGAAATTGTAGGCCTTCGCGAACATCTTGATTGCCATCTCTACAAGTTTTTTTTTCTATGTCTATCCTCAATCTCCTAAATTTATCATCTAAAGCTTCTACATATACCTCATGCTGGACCGTACGTATGGCGCAAGCTACCTTTTAGACGTGAGGATCCCATTCCCGTTGGTTCTCTAAATTATAAGCCCTAAGTATGGTTTTTATTATCCGATTAATGGGTTCCGCGGGGTTTGCTTGGGGATGATAATGGGGGAAATGTGGACAGTTCCTTTCTACGGAACTGGGGACCATTGTCTCACGCGGTTACCGATGGGACACCAAATAAAAGAAAGACATTGTCCTCTGGTTCTCTGCACACAGATTTCGGTGTTGCAGACCGCAGGGGGAAAAGAAGGGGGAACTTGGTAAAATAAACTACGACCATGAGGATATAAGTAAAGCCCCTAAACGACCTTGGAAACGGACCGACCAAATCTACACACACCATTTCCCACGGTGATGTAGTCGCTGCCCTCCCTCCTCTCATTTTTGGCCAACAATACTTGCCCCCATTCTTACCAAAGTGTTCCTAATTCCCATGTGTCCTGCTAATGGACTATCATGGCATTGTTTCAAAATATAACGCCTATCTGTTTTCCCTACTACTAGCTTCCACTCATCGTTGTTCTCGTGCACAATCACTTTTCTGGGTTTCATGAATTTAAATAAACGACCCTTCTCTACTCTTTAAGTTGGATACGCAAGGGGGATACGCGAAATCGTCTTCAAAACCCAAGGGTCTAAACACGCATCTGGAATCTCGGCCACTACCAGGACTCCCCCCGAAAGCATGTCAGGAAACACATGCTCTTTCCCCTTCCGGTAAACCATCTCGAATTCAAATTGTTGGAGCCGAACTGCCCAACGCGCTAATCTTCCCCGCGAATCCTTCAGATTGCTCAACCATACCAGCAAATAATGATCGGTTACGACCGTAAATCGACTGCCTTCGATATACGCTCGTAACTTCTTAATCGCCCATAGCACGGCTAAGCTCTCTTTTTCCGTGGTAGAGTAATTGCGCTCACACCTATTAAGAGACGTACTAAGGTAACAAATGACCTTCTCCCCATCCTCGAAACTCTGGGAGAGAACAGCTACAATCCCATAATCTGACGCGTTGGTTTGGGCTACGAAGGGGCGATTAATATCCGATCACGTGAGAATGGGTGCTGTCACTAAGCATTTCTTGGCTTTCCTAAAGCTATTCTCAAATTCACTAGTCCAAATGAATTTCCTATTCTTTTTCAGTAAATGTGAAAGGTGCCTAACCAATACAGCGAAATTCGGTACGAAGGGTCTGTACCAAGACACGCTTCCTATAAAGCACCTAATCTCTTTTGTATTTTGGGTGCTGGTATCTTTACCATACTCTTCACTTTTTCCGGATAGACATGCAACCCATTTCGATCAACCATGTATCCTAGGAACTTTAAAGATGGTTTACAAAAGTGGTACTTATCCCGACCGGCTTTTAAACCTGCCTCAATCAGTCGTCTGAGGACCTCTTTCAGTATTTCCAGCTCTTAATACACAAACACGAACGGCTCGAGATCGACACCCAACACGCCGTCGATGAATCTTTGCCAAGTAGCTGGTGCATTGTGTAATCCGAATGGCATTCTCTTGAACTGAAAGAAACCTCTGTTCGCGCACTGTAAAAGCGGTGATGGGTCTCGTTTTTTCTTCCATTGGGATCTACCAATAACCTGACTTTATGTCCAGATAGGACAGATATTGTGCGTCCCGAAGTTTATCCAACGTTGCCGTTGTTATTAGTGACCTTATTAAAATTCCTACAGTCGACACAGAACCTATATGATCCATCCTTCTTCTTAATAAGAACTATAGGGGATGCCCGTGGACTGCTAGATTTTTCAATAACCCCCGCATCCATCATCTCCTGTAGGTCTTTATCAATATGAACCTGCATGGCAGGCTAGACCGGGTAGTACTTCTGTTTTATAGGTTCTGCCGACGTCCTTATTTTATGCTTTACCAATCGTTTGCACTCTAAACTGTTTGGCATTGCTTTGAACGCATCACTTAGTATTGCGTCTAGCTGCTTCTCCTCCGACTCTTCCAGGTCTGCCTTTTTTCGAATGGATGTTAGGGCGACCAAATCGTCCTAATCCGAAAACCCCCACCGGCCCGACCTCAGATCTAGGACGATCTCCGAGAGTGTCCAAAAATCCGCACCAAGTATCATGACATGGGGGAGGCATTCTAGAAGTACGGATTTATCTTCAACAACGATTGGTAAAGTCAAAACTCCTAAAACTCCTATTCCTACACCATCAGCTAAAGATACAGATTTTATCCTACTTTCTTTTAACGCTAAACCTAAATCCTGAAGAACCTTCCAGCTGTCCCTGCAAACTATCGTTCTTGACGCTCTTGAATCTAACAACCCTAATAACTTGATTCCATATACACTTACTCCTAAGTAGGGGCGGCTATCTCTTTCATCTGCCTTCAAGGTGAAACTAAGCTGAACTAATTCAGCCGACTGTTCACCAGCAGGCGACCTATTCTCTAAATTCGGCGAGGCTCCTGTCCTGCTGACCCAAGAGTACACCTTGTGTTTTCCGAACATTTCCGATTTCCCCACAACCATAGCAACGACTGGAAGCGGAACAGGTGTTAGAAAAATGTCCAAGATCACCACAGTTGTAGCAAATAAGTTGTTTGTTCCTAGTTGTCTGGTCTTGTCTACTTAGTGGGAGAGTCCTTCTGATTGCCGCAACTCTAGGTGGTTCTTCTGTAGTTATGTATGCTAAGTCTGACTTTAAAAGGTTTCGGCTCCTACTGCTTGGAGGAGGAGCGAAGGTCTCTTCATTTGCCCGTACTGTCTCGAGTCGACGACCTAATGCCACTAACACGTTAAGTAATTTTCGGTCAGCTAGACCTTGTTGCGTTTTATAGAAGGGAGCCAGGTTTCTTTGTAAAATACCTAGCTTCCTCCTTTCCGTCAAGAGTTCCGACAATCTGCGAAACAAGGAGTATCCTCTTTCCCCTGAGTCCGTCTGCGTATTTCCTCCAATAGTACTATAGGTCATCGTAATACGGGGGTTAGAATTCGAGTTTGAGTTCCCTTATCAATTGGCCCTAAACCAAATAAGCGCCTTCCCAACAAACAGATCGACGGTTGCTTTGAAGAGATGCTCTGCCGAGAAACCCCGTGCTTCCCTAAGTTCTTTTACTCGTTCGAGAAAAGCGTTTATCTACGAATCACACCGTTCACCAGTAAACTTTACGTTCCATTTCTCGGTTCTTTCTGAACACCGCTCCAGTGTGGGAGGAATTACAAATTGATCTGAGGGCCTGGATTCGAGTCGTTCCAGTGACTGTTGAACTCCCGATGAACCATTTGCTTGTGATGTACCCCTGTCTTCATCTTCTTCTTCGTTCTCACTATCTTCGTACTTCAATGCCCCTGGTTACAGAATTAGGGCATTTATAATTGTGAGCGGACCTGCTACTTCCTTTGATTTTGCCCTCGCCCTATATAAACGACCCATCGACCATTCAATCTTCGTCAGGAACTTCAAATAATCCGACGACTTCGGATTAGTTAGCCGATCTTTCAGAAGATCTTCGATCTCACTAATCTTGGATTTATCGGAATCAAAATCTTCTTCAAAAGTAGACAGGTAGTTTAAATCCGTTGAATCCATTGAGCCTCTACGCTCTAGCAACCTAGCAGCTCGAAGTGATTTCCGCATCGCGTCTACACCCCCTTTTGATGGTGCGGTCAGACCTCGAGCTCGGATTTCGTAGGTCAACTCCTCTGCTGACAAACGATTAAATTCTAATTTCAACATACTAGATACACCAGGTAACTGATCACACAAATCTCTCACACACCCCGAAAAAGAAATGTAACCACACCAAACTTTTTAAATCAAAACAAGACTACCGAGAAATCTAAAGCAAAATTCACCGAAGTTTGTAAACAGCTGTTTGCCTGAGAGTTCAAGGACCTGACAAGGGTTATAAAGAAGAACGAAAATGAGCCCAAACAATTGTCAGAACAAACTATAATAAATGCGGGTTATGAGTATATGTAAATATATGTAAATATATGTAAAAACAAATTTGTATATATGTTTTGGGTATATATTTTAATTCTTGCTGTTTTTTTTTTTTTTTTCAAAATTTTAACGTTTATTTAAGAAAAACATGTACTATAGTATTATTCAAAGTATTGCCCATCTGAAGCTATGACTTTTTCCTATCTTACCGGCAATTTGTGGATCCCATCCCAAAAGAACTGCGCCGGCTTGGCAGCAAAGAATTAATGAAGCCAGTTTTTGATATTCTGCTATGATGTGACCAGTATTTTAGTGAGGGCGTTCTGCATCGACCGGAACAAATGGTAGTCAGAAGTGGCAAGGTCTGGGCTATAAGGCGGGTGGGGTAAGACTTTCCATCCACCAGTACCTTCGCGGCATAGATATTCGGCTTTGCCGTTGATTTGGCTGGTTGACCGGGCCTTATATATGATTTTTTGCGCTTGGGGTTGTCATACTGGATCCATTTTTTTTCACCAGTAACAATCCGATGCAAAAATGACTTTCTTTTGTGGCGTTCCAGCAGCATTTCGGACATGCAAAACCGTCTTTCGACGTTTCTCGGCTTGAGTTCATGTAGAACCCAATTTCCTTGCTTTTGAATATATCCAGCTGCTTTTAAACGTTCTGAAATGGCTGCTTGTGACACCCAAAGATTCTGCGAGCTCTTCTTGGGTTTGGCAACAATCTTCATAGAGTAATGCTTCCAGTTCTTTATCTTCAAACTTTTTTGCCTGCCCAGTACGTTCATCGTTTTCCAAGCCAAAATCACCACTTTTAAATCGTGCAAACCACTTTTGGCACGTTCGCTCAGCTAGCGCATGTTCACCATAAACTTCCACCAAAATACGATTACTTTCGGCAGCAGTTTTCTTCATATTAAAGGAATGAAGAAGAACTCCCCGCAAAAAACTTTTTTAGGCACAAAGTTCGATATATTTGAGTGAAAAAAAATTATTGTTTACGCTTCAAATGAATGACATATACTGAAATAACGTACAATGACAGTAGCTTTGCAACGCATGTTCCAATGGAATAATAACAATTGAATAATACAAGTTACGCCATACAAGTTATAGACCCTATACTAAATATATGTATGAATAAATGTGTTTGACGTAGTGGAAAAAAGGTATAATATGTGCAAATATTAACTTTAATTTTTTTTAGAGTTTGAATTTGGTGGATTGTCAAACAAAGGAGGCGAAAAGAAAGTGAAATGAAACCTACATTAGTCAGAAGATCTTCGATCTCACTTATCTTGGATTTAACTTCATTGAAATCTTCAAAAGTAAACAGGTAGTTTAAATCTGTTGAACCCATTGAGCCTCGAGCTTTGATTTCGTAGGTCAACTCCTCTGCTGACAAACGATTAATTTCTAATTTCGACATACTAAATACACCAGGTAACTGATCACACAAATCTCTCACACACCCCGAAAAAGAAATGTAACAACACCAAACTTTTTAAATCAAAACAAGACTACCGAGAAATCAAAAGCAAAATTCACCCAAGTTTATAAGCAGCTGTTTGCCTGAGAGTTCAAGGACCTCACAAGGGTTATAAAAAAGAACGAAAATGAGCCCAAACAAATGTTAGAACAAACTATAATAAATGCGGGTTATGACTATATATAGTTTTTTCTAAGAACGACTGTACAACTTTTTTTTTTATATAAAAGGTAAACTATTTGAGATATTTCAAAAACTTTAATATTGGCTTGAAGTAAAACCAAAACATTTATGAATGGAACTCGACTTCGTTCATTGGACCCAAATTTCAATGACTTAACGAAGCCCCACAGAAAATAGTCAAGCAGCGACAAATCGCACGAACGAGGCAGCCAATCGACTGCCCCATGTCTTGAGATAAAACGCTCACCATACTTACTCTTCAATAAATCGATTGTAGCGTGTGCTGTGTGGCTTGTGGCATCATCCTATTGAAACAACTTGTCGTCCAAGTCCATATCTTCTAATTCGGACCAAAAATAATTGGTGATCATGGCGCGATAACGCTGACCATTCACAGTAACGTGACAATAGTTATCGTCGACCAAAAAATATGGCCCAATAACGCCGCCGGCATGCAAACCGCACCAAACCGTTTTTTTTTGTGGATGAAGTGGTGATTCATGACGCACATGTGGGTTTTCGCCCGACCAATAACGCATATTTTGCTTATTGACGAACCCATTGAGCCAAAAATGAGTTTCGTCTCTGAAGATGATTTTGCGATGAAATTCATCATCTTGGCATCTTCTCCAGAACCCAATCGGAGAACGTAGCTCGTTAGTGTACCTTATCATGATGAAAATGTTGAGTTTACTGAAGTTTACAGTGACAGTTTAATGATTAGTGAAAGAGTGCGTTCACAAATTAAATACAAAGTTGTCAAGTCGTTATTGGAAAACCTTATATAAATATATGTAAAAACAAATATGTATATATGTAGTAAATATATGTATGAATAAATGTGTTGGACATAGTAAATAAAAAGTATAATATGTGCAAAAATTTACTTTAATTTTTTTTGGAGTTTGAATTTGGCGGATTGTCAAAAAAAGGAGGCGAAAACAAGGTGAAATGAAACCTACACTAGTCGGCATAAGTATTTTGACGAAATAAAAATCGTGCATTTAAATGTTTAACTTTTAAACGGCTTTGTAAAGAATTCTTCTTTATTTTTCGTTCTTATAAATAACTAAAACAAACTTAAAAATAAGCAACCAAATATTATATTTACATAGAAAAGTAAAAGGATATAAATTAATTAGTAATTACATGTGTTGGAATAAGTATTTTGACAAGAATATAATACTAAAAAGACAAGTTTTAAACTTAAAAAAAGAAAAACAAAAATGAAGAAGATCTTAGTGAAATGTATATCCTCCTTTGGTATCAATAACTTTTTGAAGGCGTCTTTGTACTGAATCCACTAAATTTTTAAGAATCTCTGGACATATCTCTTCAAAAAGAGAAGTAATCTCAGGAATAATATCCTCTCTGGTTTTATTTAGTGAAACTGTTCTTTTGCGTTTCAAAGGAGACCAGACGTTTTTTATAATATTTAAATCTGGACTTTGAGGTGTCCAGTCCGAAGTTTCAACACCAACATCCTTTAAACATTTGGTAATCATCCGGGCTTTGTGGCAGGGATTAATGATTGCCCAATAAGCCTATTTGCAGAAGAAAAGGCATTTTCATTTAGGGTAATCAAATATTGATGTTGGTTCATCGAGCCAGTAACAAGAACCAAGTTACCCAGCCCATTATACGCAACGCATCCCCAGAACATGACAGAGCCTCCACCATGGCTCACTTTTTGGCAAACGGATCGTTTATTTTGCCTTACTACCTTTGGCAATCTTACAAAAAATGTGTTTTTTGATGAGTTATACTCAAAGGAGCTTTCATCTGTCCATAAAACGTTTCTCCAGAACTTCTTTGACTTGTGCAGGTGTTCCTTCGCAAAGGTCAGTTTTTTAAGCTTGTTTGCCTTAGATATATATGGCACGTCCTTAGCTTTAATTGTCCTAAAATCCTTGTCCTTTCCTTTAAAGGTCGTCGGACAGTGCGCTCACTGATTGAGTTCTTGGCCGTCAAATTCCATTGATCTGCAGCAGATTGAGGCTTCAGAGAAAATATTTTTTTGAATTCCCGTAGGAGGACTCGGGCTTGAGTGGGCGTTGTTTTGCGCTTAGCACCTGATCTCGCTAAGTTACTGATGTCGCTATGCTTTTTAAACTTATAAATTTAATAGTGCACAGTTTGACGGGACACATTAAACTCTTTTGCAATATCTTTTACTGCCGTTCCAGCGTTAACCTTTGCTACCATCGAAGATCTGGTAACCAAACTCTACTCTGCCGTTTTTCCCATGGGTTATAACACCTTTTAATCAATTTTTATTTTTTCATCAATGTGTTATATCAGTTAAACTTGAATAAAAAAGTTGTTCGGCTCTAGCGTGCTCAAAAGTGCAAACGTAGTTACACAAAGCTTTCGTCAAAATACTTATGCCACACAAAAATTTCTTGTCCCCATGCATTCTTATCAGCAGAAAGAGAATGCAAAAGGTAGACAATATAAAATTTGGCATGCATAGAGCTAAAAATAAGCTAAACTAGTTTCTATAGTCAGAAAAAGGTTTCATCAAAATACTTTTGCCGACTAGTATACTTGCAACACAGGGTACCTAAGACCTGGGTAAATCCAATAACTTCCCTCGTCTGCAATTTGACTTTTGTCGATACTTGATAAGTTTTCCACGACGGATCTCGTAGTTTGCTGTGTTATTTTATTTCCAAGCTGAGCCACTGTCAATGCAAATATAAAACCGAAAGTAAAAGAGCACCAAACAGAGTATAAGACACAAATAACGACACACTTCCCTGATGATAACGTTTTCCACTAGCCGCGTTAATTGCTGCACAATTTTCTCAGGCTAACTTATTATTAATATTTAGGATGGCCGGGTTGCCGGCAGAATAAAAACTTATTCGAACCACGCGATTGGTGGTTAATATCCGTTTGACGATCTGTCACTTGGGATGGAAAGAGAAAAAACCTGCCCTAGGGTAATTTTCACTGGCAGTAAACTGCTTGCTGAACCTTTTGGCTGCTCAGCTGGGCTGGGTTCAGGGTAGTAAATATGTAGCGAATTTCACTTTCAAACAATTTTCGTTGTTTAAAGTAGGCGCTATGTACTTTTTCTGATCGAAAGTGCAAAAGAAATAGACCGAATACCACACCAGAAAGAGAAAGAATCTTTTTGGTATACGTTATATTGTAAAATGAATTTTTTTTATTAATCGAGGGTTAGTTGATAATATAGTAGCTGAAAGGCGGCGACAACAGGATGTTTTATTTGAGTTGTGGTACTGAAGATACCACCAAATAGCCTGAACCGCTAATTGCGGAGCCCGACACTAAAACGCGATATGTTTTCTATCGAAAGGATTCATCCCGTGGAACACGGTATAATCGAACGAATAAGGGAACTTTTTTTTCTGATTTTCAAGAAAGTTTCTCGCTCGTAGGACTATCTCCTAGTCTTCCTCTTTCTAGTCCTGAGTACTTCCTTGTTTCCTCCTCACTGTTTCTTCCCATTTCTCTCAAGGTTTCTTCCTTCTGTTTTTTTCTTCTCCCCTATATTTTTCTTTTAGACGATCAAACGTTTTCCTTTTCTTTTCTTCCTCGTTTTTTTTTTATTGATTTGCAAAACTTGTTTTTAAACTTATTGATGGTCAGCCAAGAAGTGGTTAACCCTATCCAATCGACATGGGCTCGGACCGTAGGTCTCACACATACGTCCATTTATACAACCGTTCATACCGGTACAACGGACCAATTTTTTGGTTTTGTGTGCAACACTCCGCAATTTTGCTGAAGTGTGCCACCACGTCTTGGACCTCCGTTGCTTCCACTCTCACACACACACGCACCCGTGAAGGTATCATTCTTATTTTCCACATCTGGTTAAAATTTCCGCAAGATTTCCCTTTGGTTGGGGCCAATATTTTCCTTACGATCAATCATTGGGGTTACATTTAGTCCCAATGCAACACCAGTAATTCCCAAAAGATAAAAAGAAAAAGATAATTTGCCAAACAATATATGGCCTACTCGCGTTTATACAGACTACAAATATCTTTCTTTTACAATGATTTTTTTTTTTATCTTGTGGTTCGATGGGCGACCGTCCGTCTCCGAATAGGATGTCAGTAATTTTCATTTTTTTGGGGTTTATTGCACGCAGAGGGTTCCAGACCATCCATCTTTGTCTAGGCGTAACGCGCTTTTATTAAAATGACCGTCCGTCACTAACAAAGAGACTCCTGTCTATGCCTTCTCGCAGACTTCTTTTTGGTATACGTTATATTGTAAAATGCATTTTTTTTATTAATGGAGGGTTAGTTGATAATATAATAGCTGAAAGGCGGCGACAACAGGATGTTTTATTTGAGTTGTGGTACTGAAGATACCACCAAATAGCTGAACCGCTAATTGCGGAGCCCGACACTAAAACGCGATATGTTTTTCTATCGAAAGGATTCATCCCGTGGAACACGGTATAATCTAATACACAAGGGAACTTTTTTTTTCTGATTTTCAAGAAAGTTTCTTGCTCGTAGGACTATCTCCTAGTCTTCCTCTTTCTAGTCCTGAGTACTTCCTTGTTTCCTCCTCACTGTTTCTTCCCTTTTCTCTCAAGGTTTCTTCCTTCTGTTTTTTTCTTCTCCCCTATTTTTTTCTTTTAGACTTGTTTTTAAACTTATTGATGGTCAGCCAAGAAGTGGTTAACCCTATCCAATCGACATGGGCTCGGTCTCACACATACGTCCATTTATACAACCGTTCATACCGGTACAACGGACCAATTTTTTGGTTTTGTGTGGAACACTCCGCACTTTTGCTGAAATGTGCCACCATGTCTTGGACCTCCGTTGCTTCCACTCTCACACATACACGCACCCGTGAAGGTATCATTCTTATTTTCCACATCTGGTTAAAATTTCCGCAAGATTTCCCTTTGGTCCGGGCCAATATTTTCCTTACGATCAATCATTGGGGTTACATTTAGTCCCAATGCAACACCAGTAATTCCCAAAAGATAAAAAAAAAGAAAAAGATAATTTGCTATACAATATATGGCCTACTCGCGTTTATACAGACTTTACAAATAACTTTCTTTTACAATGATTTTTTTTTTTTTATCTTGTGGTTCGATGGGCGACAGTCCGTCTCCGAATAGGATGTCAGTAATTTTCAATCTTTTGGGGTTTATTGCACGCAGAGGGTTCCAGACCGTCCATCTGGGTCTAGGCGTAACGCGCTTCTATTAAAATGACCGTCCGTCACTAACAAAGAGACTCCTGTTTATGCATTCTCGCAGACCTATTGGTTTTCCTCCTTGTCGGACAAGCATAGAAGCAGAAAGATAGTGTTCAAGAACCCACCAATTCTTCCCGTCAGTATGCTTCTCCAAAGAGACAACGGACATAAAATGAAGGGGTGGGCCAAAACAACGGATTGGGCAGGAAAGAAATGGATGGACCGGAGATGCCTTCTAAGGCAAAGGAAACTACCCGATGGGGGAGACGACACCACACAAGGGCAAGAACAACTCGGTAGAGGCTCCTATAAAATGATACGTTGGGCGCTGTTCCTGCGCCTTTCCTCTGATCGTTTCCATCATGAACTTCCCTCCTACCTGCAATGTTTCATCTTTCAAGATACTAGGAGCGTGCACTAATGGCTGATGAACCCATGGCTGCCCACCACCCTTCTGGGATTTTGAAGAACCTACGGAAAAGTATGCAAGTGAAAGGCCGAAGGAAGGGAAAGAGTAAAATTTGTTGCGGTAAGTTTTTCCGCAGCAAACCCCCCCCCCCCCCCCCCCCCCCCCTTACTTTCGAGGAAATGTTATGTTGATTATTATGTTAAGCGAAGAAGCCATTTCCTGAGGCTCTGTAGGCTCTGGTATTTTGAGACATCAGTGGCCAACCTGCCCGTCTCTACACTCGAATGTAAAAAGTTGAAGCTAAGATTTTGATTAAATGCTACCACCGGAATTAGACAATATCCGTAACAAGAATTCAAGGAACACTCCGTCAGCAAATACGGAACAAAAATATAAAAAATTACAAGTGTAAACTCAAGAACCTGTATAAATTTAACTCAACCGATACTATAAACTACTTGTTAATATTCAATTGATTTTCATATGGGGACTTCAGACTGTTTCTTGAGTTCAATCGTTATATGGTGTAAGGTCCTTACAGTACCATGTACCGTCATCGTCTTCTAGTATGTAGATCCACGGGGACACTCTTTTCCGAATTGTGTAAGGACCGATAAATTTAGGGGCTTTCTTCGCCAGACTAGCTCGTTCGGGAGATACTGAGTATATATCCGTCGGAAATTGTAGGCCTTCGCGAACATCTTGATTGCCATCTCTACAAGTTTTTTTTTCTATGTCTATCCTCAATCTCCTAAATTTATCATCTAAAGCTTCTACATATACCTCATGCTGGACCGTACGTATGGCGCAAGCTACCTTTTAGACGTGAGGATCCCATTCCCGTTGGTTCTCTAAATTATAAGCCCTAAGTATGGTTTTTATTATCCGATTAATGGGTTCCGCGGGGTTTGCTTGGGGATGATAATGGGGGAAATGTGGACAGTTCCTTTCTACGGAACTGGGGACCATTGTCTCACGCGGTTACCGATGGGACACCAAATAAAAGAAAGACATTGTCCTCTGGTTCTCTGCACACAGATTTCGGTGTTGCAGACCGCAGGGGGAAAAGAAGGGGGAACTTGGTAAAATAAACTACGACCATGAGGATATAAGTAAAGCCCCAACAATACTTGCCCCCATTCTTACCAAAGTGTTCCTAATTCCCATGTGTTCCTAATAAACGACCCTTCTCTATTTTCTAAGTTGGATACGCAAGGAGGTATCCCGAAAGCATGTCAGGAACCACATGCTCTTTCCCCTTCCCGTGAACCATCTCGAATTCAAATTGCTGGAGCCGAACTGCCCAGCGCGTTAATCTTCCCCGCGGATCCTTGAGATTGCTCAACCACACCAGCGAATAATGATCGGTTACGACCGTAAATTGACTGCCTTCGATATACGCTCGTAACTTCTCAATCGCCCATAGCACGGCTAAGCAATCTTTTTCCGTCGTAGAAAAGTCTCCAACTCTCCACGTATTTATAAAATCTACAAATGTCAAACTGTAATGTAACATGTTAAAGTAAAGAAAAATAAAACGAACACTATTAAATAGATTGTCAAAGAGAAAGGTGTCTTTTACTTTGCTCGTTTATTCGTTTCAAATTCGTTAAAAAAATAATAATAAAGAACCAGAGCAATTTAACTTTATGGAAAATACAGCCACAATCCCATAATCTGACGAGTCGGTTTGGACTACAAAGGGGCGATTAAAATCCGGGTACGTCAGAATGGGTGCTGTCACTAAGTATTTCTTGGTTTACCTAAAACTATCCTCACATTCAGTTGTCCAAATGAATATCCTATTTCTTTTCAGTAAATCCGAAAGGTGCCTAACCAACACAGCGAAATTCGGTACGAAGCGTCTGTACCAAGACACGGTTTCTATAAAGCACCTAACCTCTTTTGTATTTTGGATGCTGGTATCATTACCATACTCTTCCATATTTTTCCGGATCCACATGCAACCCATTTCGATCAACCATGTATCCTAGGAACTTTAAAGACGTTTCACAGAAGTGGCACTTATCCCGACCGACTTTTAAACCTGCCTCAATCAGTCGTCTGAGGACCTCTTTCAGTATTTCCAGGTGTTTGTTTGTGACGATGAAAATGTCGTCTGGTGCATTGTGTAATCCGAATAGCATTCTCTTGAACTGAAACAAACCTCTGTTCGGCACTGTAAAAGCGGTGAAGGGTCTCGTTTTTTCTTCCATTGGGATCTACCAATAACCTGACTTTATGTCCAGAGAGGACAGATATTGTGTGTCCCGAAGTTTATCCAACGTTGCCGAAGTGAAAGTGGATACGCGTCCCTATTAGTGACCTTATTAAGATTCCTATTGCCGACACAGAACCTATACGATCCATCCTTCTTTTTAATAAGAATTATAGGGGATGTCCGTGGACTGCTAGATTTTTCAATAACCCCCGCATCCATTATCTCCTGTAGGTCTTTATCAAAATGAACCTGCTTGGCAGGCGACGCCGGGTAGTACTTCTGTTTAATAGGTTCTGCCGACGTCCTTATTTTATGCTCTACCAATCGTTTGCACTCTAAACTGTTTGGCATTGCTTTAAACCCTTTGAAAACCTCCACCAGCCCAACCTCAGATCTAGGACGATCCCCAAGAGTGTCTTAAAATCCGCACCAAGTATCTTGACATGGGGGAGGGTTGCGATTACGAGGCATTCTAGAAGTACAGACTTATCTTCAACAACGATTGGTAAAGTCAAAACTCCTTAAACTCTTATTCCTACACCATCAGCTAAAGATACAGGTTTTATTCTACTTTCTTCTAACGCTAAACCTAAATCCTGAAGAACCTTCCAGCTGTCCCTGCAAACCATTGTTCTTGACGCTTTTGAATCTAACAACCCTAACAACTTGATTCCATATATACTTACTCCTAAGTTGGGGAAACTATCTCTTTCATTTGCCTCCAAGGTGAAACTAAGCTGAACTAGTTCAGCCGACTGGTCACCAGCAGACGACCTATTCTCTAATGTCGGAGAGGCTCCTGTCCTGCTGACCCAAGAGTCCACCTTGTGTTTTCCGAACATTTCGGACAATCCTTGCGTCTACCCCGATTTTTCCACAACTATAGCAACGACTAGGAGCTATAGTTTCCCAGTTTATTCGTTCGAGAAAAGCGTTTACCGACGAATCACACCGTTCACCAGTAAACTTTACGTTCCATTTCTCGATTCTTTCTGGACACCGCTACAGTGTGGAAGGATTACAAATTACAATTGATCTGTGTCGAGTCGTTCTGGCGACCGTTGAACTCTCGATGAACCATTTTCTTGTGATGTACCCCTGTCTTCATCTTCTTCTTCGTTCTAATAATCTTCGTGCTTCAATTCCCCTAGTAACAGAATTAGGGCATTTCTAATTGTGAGCCGGCCTGCTACTTCCTTTGATTTTGCCTTCGCCCTACCTAAACGATCCATCGACCATTCAATCTTCGTCAGGAACTTCAAATAATCCGACGACTTCGGATCAGTTAGCCGATCTTTCAGAAGATCTTCGATCTCACTAATCTTGGATTTAACGGAATCAAAATCTTCTTCAAAAGTAAACAGGTAGTTTAAATCCGTTGAATCCATTGAGCCTCTACGCTCTAGCAACCTAGCAGCTCGAAGTGATTTCCGCATCGCGTCTACACCCCCTTTTGATGGTGCGGACAGACTTCGAGCTCGGATTTCGTAGGTCAACTCCTCTGCTGACAAACGATTAATTTCTAATTTCAACATACTAAATACACCAGGTAACTGATCACACAAATCTCTCACACACCCCGAAAAAGAAATGTAACCACACCAAACTTTTTAAATCAAAACAAGACTACCCAGAAATCTAAAGCAAAATTCACCGAAGTTTATAAGCAGCTTTTTGCCTGAGAGTTCAAGGACCTGACAAGGGTTATAAAGAAGAACGAAAATGAGCCCAAACAAATGTCAGAACAAACTATAATAAATGCGGATATGTAAATATATGTAAAAACAAATTTGTATATATGTTTTGGGTATATATTTTAATCCTTGCTGTTTTTTTTTCAAAATTTTAACGTTTATTTAAGAAAAACATGTACTATAGTATTTTTCAAAGTATTGCCCATCTGAAGCTATGACTTTTTCCCATCTTTCCGGCAATTTGTGGATCCCATCCCAAAAGAACTGCGCCGGCTTGGCAGCCAAGAATGAACGAAGCCAGTTTTTGATATTCTGCTCTGATGTGACCAGTATTTTAGTGAGGGCGTTCTGCATCGACCGGAACAAATGGTAGTCAGAAGTAGCAAGGTCTGGGCTATAAGGCGGGTGGGGTAAGACTTCCCATCCACCAGTACCTTCGCGGCATAAATATTCGGCTTTGCCGTTGATTTGGCTGGTTGACTGGGCCTTACATATGATTTTTTGCGCTTGGGGTTGTCATACTGGATCCATTTTTTATCACCAGTAACAATCCGATGAAAAATGACTTTCTTTTGTGGCGTTCCAGCAGCATTTCGGACATGCAAAACCGTCTTTCGACGTTTCTCGGCTTGAGTTCATGTGGAACCCAATTTCCTTGCTTTTGAATATATTCAGCTGCTTTTAAACGTTCTGAAATGGCTGCTTGTGACACCCAAAGATTCTGCGAGATCTTCTTGGGTTTGGCAACAATCTTCATAGAGTAATGCTTCCAGTTCTTTATCTTCAAACTTTTTTGCCTGCCCAGTACGTTCATCGTTTTCCAAGCCAAAATCACCACTTTTAAATCGTGCAAACCACTTTTGGCACGTTCGCTCAGCTAGCGCATGTTCACCATAAACTTCCACCAAAATACGATTACTTTCGGCAGCAGTTTTCTTCATATTAAAGGAATGAAGAAGAACTCCCCGCAAAAACACTTTTTCAGGCACAAAGTTCGATATATTTGAGTGAAAAAAAATTATTGTTTACGCTTCAAATGAATGACATATACTGAAATAACGTACAATGACAGTAGCTTTCCAACGCATGTTCCAATGGAATAATAACAATTGAATAATACAAGTTACGCCATACAAGTTATAGACCCAATACTAAATATATGTATGAATAAATGTGTTTGACGTAGTGGAAAAAAGGTATAATATGTGCAAACATTAACTTTAATTTTTTTTAGAGTTTGAATTTGGTGGATTGTCAAACAAATGAGGCGAAAAGAAGGTGAAATGAAACCTACATTAGTCGACATAAGTATTTTGACGAAATAAAAATCGTGCATTTAAATGTTTAACTTTTAAACGGCTTTGTAAAGAATTCTTCTTTATTTTTTCGTTTTTATACATAACTTATACAAACTTAAAAATAAGCAACCAAATATATTTTCATAGAAAAGTAAAAGGATATGAATTAATTAGTAATTACATGTGTTGGCATAACTATTTTGACAAGAATATAATACTAAAAAGACAATTTTTAAACTTAAAAAAAGAAAAACAAAAATGAAGAAGATCTTAGTGAAATGTATATCCCCCTTTTTGAAGGCGTCTTTGTACTGAATCCACTAAATTTTTAAGAATCTCTGGAGATATCTTTTCGAAAAGGGAAATGACCTCAGAAATTGTCTCCTCTCTGGTTTTATTTAGCGAAACTGTTCTTTTGCGTTCCAAAAGAGACCAGACGTTCTTTATAATATTTAAATCTGGAGTTTGAGGTGTCCAGTCCGAAGTTTCAACACCAATATCCTTCAAAAATTTGGTAATCATCCGGGCTTTGTGGCAGGGTGCATTATCCTGTTGCAGGATTAATGAATCCCCAAAAAGCCTATTTGCAGAAGTAGACGCATTTTCATTTGGGGTGATATTGATGTTGGTTCATCGAGCCGGTGACAGGAACCAAGTTACCCATCCCATTATACGCAACACATTCCCAGAACATGACAGAGCCTCCACCATGGCGCACTTTTTGGCAAACGGGTCATTTCTTTTGCCTTACTACCTTTTGCAATCTTACAAAAAAATGTGTTTTTTGATGAGTTATACTCAAAGGAGCTTTCATCTGTCCATAAAACGTTTCTCCAGAACTCCTTTGGCTTGTGCAGGTGTTCCTTCGCAAAGGCCAGTTTTTTAAGCTTGTTTGCCTTAGATATATACGGCACGTCCTTAGCTTTAATTGTCCTAAAATCGCTTTCCTTCAAATGTCATCGGACAGTTCTCTGATCTCACTGATTGAGTTCTTGGCCGTCAAATCCCATTGATCTGTATCAGATTGAGGCTTCAGAGAAAATATTTTTTTTGAATTCTCGTAAGAGGACTCGGGCTTGAGTGGGCGTTGTTTTGCGCTTAGCACCTGATCTCGATAAGTTACTGATGTCGCTATGCTTTTTAAACTTATAAATTTGATAGTGCACAGTTGGACGCGACACATTAGACACTTTTGCAATATCTTTTACTGCCGTTTCAGCGTTAAACTTTGCTACCATCGAAGATCTGGTAACCAAACTCAACTCTGCCGTTTTTTCCATGGTTTATAACACCTTTTAATCAATTGTATTACATCAAAGTGTAATATCAGTTAAACTTAGATACAAATCCTTTCTATCGAAAGGATTCACCCCGTCAAACATGGTATAATCAACTATTTCTAATAAACAAGGATACTTATCTTTTTTTTCTAATTTTCAAGAAAGTTTCTCGCTCGTAGGACTATCTCCTAGTCCTCCCCTTTCTAGTCCTGAGTACTTCACTAGGCTTCTTCCTTCTTTTTTTCTCTTTCCCCTTTTTTCTTTTGGACGATCGAACTTTTCCCTTTTCTTTTCCTTAATGGTCAACCAAGAAGTGGTTAACCTTATCCCATCGATATTGGCTCGGACCGTAGGTCTCATACAACCGTTCATACTGGTGCAACGGGCCAAATTTTTTGTTTTGTGTGCAACAGCCCGCAATTTTGTTGAAATGTGACACCATGCCTTGGACCTCCGTTGCTTTTACTCTCGCACACACATGCACCCATGAAGTCCTTCCCAAAAGATAAAAAAAGAAAAAAGATAATTTGCCTAACAATATATGGCCTACTCGCGTTTATATGTCCTGATTATTATCCGTTTCTGATAGTGATCGGATGGGGTATCCTGAGGGCGAAACAAGGAACTACCCATATAACGGGCCTATTGGAAGGAGCTCTACCTCTGACTGCTACCTAATGCAAACTAACTTATGACATCCTGGTGAATCCTTTTGTCTTAAATTTCGTTAGTGCGGGACACGCAAATGGGGGTCCAGTGTTTACAAATAAATTTCTTTTACAATTAATTTTTTTTTATCTTGTGTTTCGATGGGCAACCCTCCGTCAACGAATAGGACGTCAGTAATTTTAAGTCTTCTGGGGTTTATTGCACCCAGAGGGTTCCAGACCATCCATATGGCTTTAGGCGTAAGGCGCTTCTATTGAAATGACCGTCCGTCACTACCAAAGAGACTCTTTTCTCTGCCTTCTCGAAGATCTATTGGTTGTCCCCTCCGACAAGCATAGAAGCAGAAAGACAGAGTTCAAGAACCCACCAATTCTTCCCGCCAATATGCTTTTCCAAAGAGACAACGGACATAAAATGAAGGGGTGGGCCAAAACAACGGATTGGGCAGGAAAGAAATGGATGGAGCGGAGATGCTCTAAGGCAAAGAAGACTACTCGATGGGGGAGACGCCACCACACAAGGGCAAGAACAACTTCGGTAAAGGCTTCTATAAATTGATACGTTGGTTCCGGCGCCTTTCCTCTGATACGTTCTATCATGAACTTTCGTCCTACCTGCGATGGTTGATCTTTCAAGATACTAGGAGCGTGCACCAATGGCTGATGAACCCATGGCTGACCACCACCCTTCTGTGATTTTGAAGAACCAACGGAAAAGAATGTAAGTGAAAGGCCGGTGTGACATACAGTGAGGTTGGTACTAATAACGTATTCAAAAAGTGAATCACCTCTATCGTTGGTATTGGTGCTGCCCCATATTGTGTGATGTGCGTTGGTATCGCATCCTATGATGAGGTCAGTTTTGTGTCTTCCTGCTTCCATTACTACCCTTTCCAGGTTTTCACCAGGAGGAGGGCCCATTTGGTCGTACCAGAAGTTGTGGCTGGAAGTTTCTAGCCTGGCAACGGTTAAATCTGGGTCGCTGAGGTTAGAAAGAAAAAATGAATTTAGGTTACGTTTCACTAATATACAAGTTCTGATTTTACCTTTGTCTTTGGTCAAAATTCATCAGCCACCCTGTATAAGCTTTGTGATTGTAGTAAACAATCCGCAGGTAAACTGTGAGCCGGGAAATGTCAGCAATGATGGTACACCAAAACGAGATATGCACTGGGAAACAAAAGTCTAAGTCACTGTTTCTGTCACTTCTTTGAATGGGAGGGCTTCGGGCCATCGCTAAAATTGATCCACTATTGCAAGTATGTACTTAAAAAAGCAAAATAATGGAAGGGATTCAACTATATCTAAATAAAGATGTTCGAACCTACGACTGGGGGTGTTAAATTTTAGAAATTCGGTTGGTTCGATGTCCTCCGAAATTCAATGAGGAAATCATTAGTTTTAAGGAGAAAATTAATTTTTATAATTATAATTTTATATAATTTTTATAATTTTAAGCTTGTCGTCTTGACTGTTTGTATTTATTCAAAGAGACTTGCTAGAATGTTTGGGTTCGTGTATAGCAAATATATTGTTAGATGAATGAATTGATTCGTGAATCTTGTCAGCTGTATCTAAGACTTTATTGAAATCAGAATCACCTTGGAGGATAAGAGTTATATTTATTAAGTTAGGTAGACGAGAAAATCATAACTTTTTAACCAATTGGCTAGAACTTTTAATCTTCTGAAAAATTTACTAGGCTTGTTATCACCCATTTCCTCATCTTAAATTAGTTTTTTAATCCGTTTCTCAATACTAATCCCTTAGTGTCGACTAAGCAAACTGCGGTCTAAGATGTTCATAAAGGTTTGAGGATGGTGGACTCTTAAAAATATTAATAAGTGATTCTGCGACTTGAGGCAATCCTGAAATAAGGTGATTATATTTAGTTATATCACTAGTTATACGAAAATTGGCTTTGATCTGTATAAACCGCGTCCTTAAAGAATTTGGAAAATAAGTAATAACTTGTGTTCGACCAATTTCTGGTCGCTGGAAATGCGTATCAATGCTGACCCTCCCTCGCGCCGACCTTGCACTGATCAAATGATTAATGTTCAGCTGTATTACGGAAACCAGCGTTCTGTGCGAAATGTTTTTTGTGCGATTCGAGGAACTTACGGTGCGCATAATTGACCTACTGAAACCACTATTGCCAATATCATTCGCAAATTTCGGTCCCAGTTTACATAAGTGGATGATACTCGACCGGTTAGACCACATTTAGTACGTAGTGAAGAAACTATAGCAGCTGTAGCTGAGATTGTACGCAAAAATCGTGACGAATCGATTCGTCGTCGTTCTCAGTAGCTTGGTTTGACGTATTCGACAACTTTACAAAATTCAACTTTTGCAAAAATTGAAGCCAGGCGACTTGAATTTGCGTCATATTTTCAGTGAATGGGCTCTGGGAAAACTGAATGAAAATCCGGTGTTTGAATATGGATATGTTAATAAACAAAATTGCCATATTTGGGCTGATGAACAACCTGAAGAGTGCCAAGAGCTACCATTACATCCATGGTATTACATGGATGGATACAACGGTATAGTACGTTTTGCTACGGTAAATTGACCGCCTAGATCGTTAGATATCACACCTTTGGACTATTTCTCTAAGGATATGTAAATCCTCAGGTCTTCAGGAAAAAGCCAGCTACGATTGACGCTTGGGAAGCGAACATTACTCGTGTTATCCACGTGATACCAGTCGCTATGCTCGAACGAGTCTCCTAAAATTGGACCACCTCAGACGTAGTCGTGGTCAACATGTTCATGATATCATTTTCAAAAAGTAAATGCCTTAAATTGTTCTTATAACCGATAATAAAAATTTTAAGTTCACTTTCAAATTAATGTGTTTTATTTTACATTATAAATCAAACCTCACGATGAATCACCCTATACCGTATTTGCAAATGCGTTGCAAAAAGTGGCTGCCTACAGCACCCAAGCAGCCTGAATGAATGTTACCCGTAATCCCAACATCATATACTAGCGATGTCATGAAAATGTTTCATAGCACTCCGTTTGGTGGTCACTTTGGTTTCAATAAAACATTCGAGAAAATCCGATCGCGATTTTATTGTATCGGAGCCAGAAAACATGTCGAGCAGTACTATTCTGAATGCGACGCCCGTGCAGAAAAGTGGTCCAAAACCGAAAACTAAAGGCGAATTACAAGTCTATCTATCTAGTCAGCCATTTCAACGAGTAGCGGTTGATATCCTTGGTCCACCACCATTTACCAGACGGGGAAATACAGTGACGAGCAAAATTGGATACTTAGAATACACAAACATACCGGCTTGACCAAGACATTGCGGTAGATTTTTGAAAATGTCACTGTATTAGAAAGTACGCAGTCTGTAAAGCATATATTTCTAGTTTGAAAGCGCCACGTTGTTTAGTATTTGTTTGGCAGCCTTCAATTGTAAACGTTGTCAATGAATTTGTGAAAATGGAGAAAATTGGTCATCGTTATGTGATAGAATACTTTTATTTGAAAAGCCTCAGCCCAACCAATATAAAAGCTGAACTAGATTCTACTCTGGGTGATTCTGCTTTTACAACAGTAACATTTTGGGTTGCTGAGTTTAAACGAGGCCGTACGAGCTGCCCAGACCAGCATCGCGGTGGTCCAGAAATGGTGAAGAAAGTCCACAAAGCGGTACTGGATGATCGTCGACTGAAAGTGCGCAAGCTAGCAGACATTGTAGGCATTTAAAAAAGTGCGGTACATCGCATATTATTTAAGAAGTTGGACATGAGAAAGCTGTGTGCAGGCAGAAACGGCCGCATTTTGCTAAGGAAAGTGTTGTTTTATCAAGACAATGCACCAGCTCACAAATCCGGTATTGCATTGGCCTAAATTAATGAATTAAAGTTTGAGTTGCTACATCATGCACCCTATTCGCCAGATTTAGCCCCCTCGGATTATTTTCTGTCCCCAAACTTGAAAAAAATTGCTCAGTGGTCAAAGATTTTCCAACGATGAAGAAGTGATGTCGGCAGTTAATGGCTTTTTTGAGGAGCAAGACAGTTCTTATTATAATAAGGGTACCGAACTTTTGAACATCGCTGGGATAAGTGTAAAGAGCTGAAATGCGATTATGTTTCTAAAATAAATAAATTTTTTTCCAAAATTTTTGTATACTTTTTTGAGTACTTCTGCGACCGCCCTCGTGTTCTTTTCTGGAATTGTCATTATTGTCCATAAATACAAAAATATGTTTTTTTTACATCCAGTGGTATGTTGCCGACACAATATTAACATATCACCAGAAGTCGGTTTTTAGTTAACATAGAAAAAGCATAATGTCCCGTCTGCATCATTTATCCAGTTTTGCACGTTTTCCCATCTGTTGTTTCAATGTAACGGTAGTTTCCAAAAGGCTTGAAATGTGTGTTAATCATGTAATTTTTTATTTAGAAGCTTTAGCAGAGGGTAATTATTCAAGAATTTTTTTTTCGAAGCTATTTCACTTAATTTTGTAAAAAGAAGAAAATTAAAATCATTTCAAACTAATAGCGTTGTAGTTTTGTTGAAAAAATAGTACAGCTCGCAAAAAAATATCTGAGAAGATTGAGGTGTGTCATAGTACTGTCCTTAATATAAAAAAAAGAAACTGCACGGCTACTACAAGCAGTGGGAGCCGTTCCAGGCTACTGTCCGACAGCGATGCCCGTTTAATGGAACGTTCCTTCAGATAAAAAAAACGACACCAAAGAAGGCAGCAAAGGCTATTAATAAGGATGTAAGCATATGGACCGCTAGAAGAGCCTTAAAAAATTAGACTTGTATTCGCAATCAATACAAGTCTTTCGCAAAAATATCAAAGTACGACTAAAATTCTGCAAGCTGCACAAAAACTGGACGGAAAAAAATTGGAAGAGAGTAATTTGGTCTGACGAGACTAAAATAACAGCTTATAATATGGTCATAAGTTCAAGTTGAATGGCAAAAAATTTCACACGAAACACGTGAAAGGAAGGTCTGTATGCCTCCGAAGTGTCAATCTGATTTTGAGGGTCCTTACCGCATTATGGATGTGATTTTCAAAATTCAAAAGAAGCCTAGGACCAAGCCAAGGATTGTGCACATTGATCTTCTTGCCGAGTATCAAGGGAATAATGTTCAAGCATAGGAACCCCCAATGAAGGTGCCTGATAGGGGATGCTCTAGTCCAAGCAAGGGAGTGTGTAACACATGTATTACTCATGGCTGAACAGCCATTATTGTTGTCAAAAATGATACAATTGGCATTGCAGAAAACTTAGCCGCCAAAAAAAGAGATTGATGGAATTAGAGCGCGAATAAAGAAGGTTATAAACTAGTAATAAGTTATCCCACTTGAGGATAAAACGAAAAATTTCAACAATATGTATCTACCATATGTATTAAATGTATGTATGTCACAAACGTAAGAATGCAATACGTTGCCTTAAAATGGCGTATACTCGTAAAGTAAGACATATTTATAATTTGTTTAACAAAAAAATTTTGAATATAATTCTAAGCGATAAGATATACTGTAATTAAACCTATTTTGAATAAATTATATATTATATACATACGTATATTTGCAAAGATTATAAAAATCAGAATATAAAAATCAAATTGACAAATATTAGAGAAAGGAAAAAAAAGGTAATTCAATTTAAAATAAAAAATAATCTAAAACAATTTAATTCAATTAAAGTCAAAATTTTTTAAACGTTATCTTTTGCTTAATATAGGATGATTTTAAGAATAATGGCTTTTATCTAACATAGTCTTATACTCTAAGGAGCTAGTCATGCCAATGTAATGATTTCGGTGAATGGAACTGTATGTACATACATATGTACATTTGTTATTTACATCTGTACATATGTACATATGTTATTTGTGATAATGAGATTAATATCAAATGATGTGAAGAAACGAAATCAGGACTTCAGTTCACCCGCAGTATGCATCAATATGTACATATGGTATGTATTTTCCATGCAATAAGAAATGTGAGCCAATTCTTACCAGAGTTGACAGCTTCAATCAAATATGTATGTATATAATTTGATTTCACAATGTATTAAAATATTCAATTTTTTTTCCGATAATAAGTCTTTCATACGATTCATATACTGTTTTATTATGCCACAACTAGCAATTCGGATGTAAACTCTTTATATAAGTTAACGTTGCAAACCTTGAAAAACTCCAAATTCTGCATTATCATCATTTTCCCTCATTAACAAGTGCATGCAATCATATTGTCGCCTCCCAATATCTTACATATGCCGGTTAAAGATCCATGGGCAACATTCGAATACGAAACTGCTGACAATAAAAAATTAAAAATATATGTAGAGAGCTAGAGCTTGTTTTAAGTTTGGATTTGACAATTAAGATTTGCGGTCAATCTTCCACTGATCTTAATAAAATTATTTTTTTTTTTTTAATTATTTTATTTAAAAAAATATTTAATTGACACCGAGCAGGGAACGGGTATAAAACTTCGAGTTCGATCGTTCCAGAAAAAATAAGTCGTGAACATTGCTTCTGGAAGTAAATCAGCAAAAGGTCCTTAAGAAGTACCGCAATGAGGAAACATGGCCCCTTAGTACACGGAAACGAGGAAAAGGAGTTAACAGAATTAGCAGCCACTCTTCGCGGGATGTCATCCAGACTTCAACTAGGTTTACGTCTTTTTCTTGTTTTGTAAGTAAAATTAATTTTATTGTATGGTCTTCTTCAGTGAAGTAACAAAAAAAATTATAAATGAATTTTAAGGAAATTTAAAGTATCTAAAAAAAAAAAAAATTTAAATTGAAAAACAAGCATATTCTACATAAACTACATAATTATAAGAAAGAAAACGAAAGTTAAAACAAAACTATTATTATAAGAAATTGAAAGAAATTTTAGATTAATCAAATATTAATGATATACTGTAGAAATAAAGCCAAAAAGTAGGGTGTTTAATACTAAAGTTTAAACACAAAATTTTATTTAAATATAATTAATTCATACACATAAAATATGGCTAACCAAAATCCTCTTATCCGACCTGCTGTGCTAATCGCAGCAGATCCAAATGATAACTATCCTCAACCACAACCCAATCCTGATCCCCACCGTCAATCACATTACCCCGAATTGATATCCTTAATATCCGGTATTGTCTTTTAAGGTCGTAGCATGATTTCTCCACCCCAGTTCCGAACTTTTGTTCGGTAGTGACCAAACGTTATACCCAGAATTCAGAGCAAACATTTCAGATATGGATAAAATTCTAGACGTGGTGAGAAGCTTGCGGGATATTTCAGGACATCCGGGAGAATTTAACTCTTGAGGGAAGAACGTCGACCGGATTCTTCAAATATATAAACCGCTTAGAGGATCGCCTAGATACAACGGCATCCTAAATGTAATAAGAAATAATATAGGGGGAAACGCCGATACTGCGTTAGAGTCTTACAACCCACCGTTAGAATGGAAGGCAATTTCAAGGTGCTTTACGCTGCATTACGCAGACAAAAGGGACATTGGTACCTTAGAGTACTAAATGACCTCTCTCATTCAAGGCAATGCCTCAATACAAAAGTTCTATCAGTTTATACCCACCTATCACTCCTTTTAAACAAAATCTCGAGCATGAAAATTAGCTCTGAATCATTTTCTTTACTTACAAAAACATACAGGGATAAGGCTCTGGACACAATTATCCGAAGTTTCAGAGGAGACTTGCCAAGGTTCCTCCGCATTCGGGAACCAGCTGATTTACTTCAGGTCCTCAATCTGTGTCTCAAGGTAGAGCTCCCACTATGCCAACAATAAATATAACTTCATGAAAAGGGTAAACCACCCAATGCCTCCTCAGCAACCACCTCGACGGGCTAACCCTAATCATCAGCTAACAACACATGGAACCCTTCCATCCACAAACAGCATATTTACCTCTAGCGCCACATGGTCAGCGCCTCCATATGGCAATACTCATTATCAACCAGTATAGACTCAAACAAACCAGGGACCCCCGTGGTCCTCCGCCCCAAAGCCACGGCCAAGGCCGGAGCCTATAGAAACTTCGACAATTAGGACATCAGTTGTTAATCATCAAAACAAACCTTCAGCGTTCAAGTATGCAGGAAAGAGAAAACCAGGTCCTTCAGTACAAGAACCCATCCCGAATAAATCACAAAGGTATTACCATATAGAGATCGCCAATATTAGTGCCCCTGAGGAAAACCTCGAAAACTACAATCAACAAGCATTAGCAGAAGACTCAGACGAATATGCTCAAAGCCAATCCTGGAACGGATACGCTCAAAACCAAGAAGGAGCAGTGAGTGACCAGGAACAATGTCTAGAACATACCGATATACATTTTTTAGGTTAACCGACTCTTCTCTGCCCTACTTCCAGGTCAGAATGAAAAGTGGAGAAATTCTTAATTCTTAAATCGATACTGGTAATCGATTCTAGTAAGAATTGCATACAATCCCAATTAGTAGGAAAACCACTCCCAAATAATCAACCCTTTTTTGCTAAGTCTGCAGCAGGCGATTTTAAGATTACTCAATATACTTTATTAACCCTATTCGGTCAGAACGGAAAACTGAAATTCTTCCTCCTCCCATCGCTAAAGTCGTTTTATGGGATTCTTGGGGATGACAGCTTACAAGAAATTGTCGGCACTTGGGACAGTTTCATGAGTTTCTTTATGGCATAAAAATAAAAGTTAAATAATTAAAGTCTCCCTCAGTAAACTCACTAGGCATAGAATTAGAACATATATCAGAGACAAAACATTGCGATAGATTCGATTATCCACAAACTCCCTTTTTCGTTTGCCGATCCCGATGGAAAATAGACTTATACAACTAAAATTGTTGGTAAAATACGCACCAGCACGGATTCCCCGGTTTACACAAGATACTATCCCTATTCTGCGTCCCTTAAGGACGAAATGACAAAATAAATTGATAAACTGCTCGAAGATGGTATAATCAGGCCATCCAAATCACTATATAAGTCACAGATCTAGTTAATTAAAATGAGCTGTAGGAAGAGATCCTCAAAGAACGTAAAAGAGCTCATCGTACAATAATAGCAAAGAGAACGGGATACAATTCTCCAACGATTTTACTTTCAACGCATAAAGGCGCGGGTACTAAAATTAGTCAAATAATGCAGTGTATGCAGAGAGAAAAAGAACGACCGGCATCCCAACAGGCCAGAACTACAAGCAAATCCCATACCTCAGTACTTAGGTCATATATTCAACGTCTATGTAGACATATATTTAACGGACAAAAAGTTGATCGTTACAGCCCTGGATAAATTCTCTAAATACGTTCAAGTACGAATTTTAAAATCAAAGGCTATAGAGGATATAAGGGAACCGCTAAGACAGCTCTTGTTTGCTTTTGGTGTCCCCAAAATGATTGTTTTAATTTAGCTTCTATCTGTCACATGTTACAGGACCAGTTGGGCATAGAAATTTACAAAACTCCACCATACAGTAGTTCAGTAAACGGAAAAGTAGAAAGGTTTCATTCTACGTTATCAGAAATAATGCGATGCTTAGAGACATCATTTTCACAGATCCTTCACGGAATTGCATCCATTAACAAAAGGTCAGTCGAAGTATTCTTCGGTAGGACTGTCTCCACAGTCTCCACCCTGAGAAATATGATCAGATAAGGCATGAAAACATTGAGACATTAAAACACAAACAAAGCGAGGATATTAAAAGGCATAATAAAAAGAGGCATCCAATAAAAAGCTTTACCTAGTGAAGTTGTTTACGTAATAATTAATAAGCGTTTAGGGACAAAACTATCTCCGAGATTTAGGAAAGAAATAGTAAAAGAAGATAAATCTGCAACTATCCTAACACAATCATGTAAAATTGTTCATAAGAATAATATAAAAAACGGTTCCCCAATTCTAGACCCTTCGTAATTACGAACTATGCGCAGATACAAATCCTGGACTACTCCAATTCCAAAGTTATCACGCTGACTACCGGAACCTCCAAACTGCAGACTGGGACTTTGGAGCTAATTCACATTATTGATTTGAAATCCTACGAACAAGCCCTTCATGATTTGGTGCGCAAGGTCGAAAGCGATGTTGATAAACATCATCCTATGTATCCTTTCCTTTCACACGAATCCACCAAAATCCTAGCTACATTAAATCGTCTAAAACCCAGAACAAAAGTTAAAAGATCATTAAACTTCCTCGGAATCACATGGAAATAGATAGCTTGTACTCCCGACCATGATGACTTCTTTACATATTACTTAAGTCAAAACAAATCGTAATTAATAAGTCAACACCACGAATAGAATTTTGAAAATGTATAAAAAAAACGAAGAATTATCAGGTCCACCGGTATGAAGGGAGCATCATGATACAAATGCTATGACACCTGTCAAACATACATCAAGCCATTGAGCAAACAACATCATATTTTTCATCGTGTTAAAAATGTTGAATTTTGTACCAGAAAAGGATGACTTGCGGAAAGCGTTAACTTTCAAATGGAAGTTTAACTTTCATTTTTTCATTTGAAGAAAAGTGCTGCAGAGTCGCATCATATGCTTGTCGAGGCATGCCCTATCAGAAGCAACATGCAAAAGATGGTTTCAACGGTTCAGAGATAACGATTTTGATGTGAGAAATGAAGAACTTGGAAGACCACCACAAACGTTTGAAGACACCGAATTGCAAACAATATTGAATGAAGATGACGCTTTGAGTCAGAAACAAATGGCAGAAGTGTTAAACGTTACACAACAAACAATTTCTCAACATTTAAAAGCTACGGGAAAGACCCAAAAATGGAAAATGGGTGCCACATGAATGAAAGACAGATGGAAAACCAAAAAACCACTTGTGAAATTTTGCTTCAATGTCACGATAAAAAATCAGTTTTGCATCGAATTGTTACTGTCCATGAAAAATGGATTTTATTTCAGAGTCCTAAACGGAAAAAATCATGAGTTAATCCGGAACAACCTTCAACTTTGACTGCAAAACCAGATCGATTCGGCAAGAAGAGATTGCTGTGTGCCTGGTGTTACCAGAAAGGTGTGGTGTACCACAAGCTTCTAAAACCTGGTGAAACTGTTAATAAAGATCGCTACCGACAACAAATGATCAAATTGAACCATGCATTGATCGAAAAACGACCAGAATGGGCCAGAAGATAAGGCAAGGTAATTTTGCTCCATGACAATGCGCCTACACACAAAGCAAAACTGGTTCAGGATACAATCAAAGCACTTGGCTGGAAGCTACTACCCCACCCTACGAGGAAGTCGAAAATTAGGTGACTTTTTGGTTTGCTTCAAAAGACGAACGGTTTTATTGGCGTGGAATCTATAAATTGCCTGAAAGATGGGAAAAATGTGTAGCCAGCGATGGCTAATACTTTGAATAAAATGTTTTTTACTTTCCCATTAAAAATTAGTGTTTTATTTTCACAAAAAATTCGGTGCACCTGGTATTTGAATGCTGTCTAATAAAGTACTGTTGTTGTTGTTGGACGCTGAATGCTGTAAGCGTAATGATTGCTCCCTGTCTGTGATAGACCTGTTAACTGGTAACCGCTACATGTGATTTCGTGTTGGTTCTTGTAGACTATGTTTTTTGTATTGCTGTACCGATAAACCTTCTTTGTGTTGGTGAGTTGCTAGTGTCATATCCGTGATCTGATGTTTGCTTGCTTCATACGATTTAACAAGCTCTTCTAACCTTGTTAGCGTAAGATTTTCCTGTGTTAGGAGTTTCTCCTTTAGCACTTCATCCACAATGCCAATTATAAAGACGTCTCTTATCATCTCGTTTTCGCTCCCATACTCACACAGCTCAGTTAAAAAATGCTCGTAGTTCTGATGTCCTATTTGTTTGCGGATGTAGAACAAATTTTTTTTTGTGCAAAATAGCTCTTGAATTTGCTTATTACTTCATTGAATTTAATATTTTTGGCCACTTTAAACGTATAATATAGCTTTATCCCATCGTCTCATATATTATTGAGAAGAATAGCAATTTGCCTGGCATCATTGTCTTCCTATTGGACTCCGATTGCCTGCATGTATAGCTGTATTTTCTGCTCCCAAAATGACCACTCTTTAAACAAATTAGGGACTTGAAAATTGAATTGTTTTGGTACTTTTATGGAATCCATTTCTGTCTGATCAAACAATATTTATCACTATATATATTACTATATATATATATATATATATATATATATATATTTTATATATTGTATACTACACTACATGGTTTATCACACCTGACACCATATTATGTGTCGGGGCTTAGATTAGAACTGACTTTATTATGCGCTCACATGAACCATGTATAGACACATTAATAGATATGTTAATACTGTAACAAGTGCCATTATTCTTTTCTCACTGCGGTCTTGCCATTTACGTGCCCATTATGTAGCTTACCAAAATCCACTGTAAAAGCATTTGCAACCTACCAAAAAAATCCTGTTAACACTACGATGTTAGTTAACGGGGGTACTCAGCCTAAGTCCGCCGTGGTAAACCGAGAAAAACCATCAGCAACAGAATCTCTTGCAGGAAGTTCAGAGCAGGCATCATCAATCGTAAAAATTGGTATAAGCCAATCACCATCATTTTGCAAAATAACAAGTGAGGGCACTAATCTAACGAGGGAAGTGTTAACGTTGCAAACCTTGAAACACTCCAAATTCTGCATTATCATCATTTTGCCATGTTAACAAGTGCATGCAATCATACTGTCGTCACCCAACACCTTACACATGCCGGTACCAGATCCATGGGAAACATTCGAATACGAAAGTGCTGACAATGTGTCCGCATCTGAGCAATGACTTAAATAAAATATTATAAATAAATGTAGAGAGCTAGAATTGTTTTAAGTTTGGATTTGACAATAAAGAATTGTGGTCAAGTCTTGCACTAAACATTATCCAAGTATAACATTTACAAGTAAGGTATATAGAAAAAGATTGTAAAAATACTTATTTTACAAAGTTAAAAATAGAAAATATTAATAATAAGTAGGAATTTAAATTAAAAACAGTAAAAGTTGGAAAAAAAATTCTAAAAAGTTTTGTTAAACTGATTTTTTTTATTTGTACTCCAAGTCTATTCTGCGATCTTTTATAACGCATTCTTTTTCTTAAAAGTTAGGTCTACTTAAGTTGGAATATAATATTGTCCTTTATTTCTACAAAAAGGCGCTTATAGTGAGTCTTGAAATCAATATCGAGTAATCGGCGTTTTCGTGGAGATCCAACACAATTCAAAAATGGAATCAAATTTGTTTAGAAACTCAGTACAAAGCCAAGACTCAAAACACTCGATTTCTCGCTTAGCAATTTCAACATCCGTTTGTTTATTTTGTATTAAATCAAACAATACATCCGTTTTAGAAAAAATCTCGGAAACCGTATTCAGTAGAAAACGAAAATCTTTCCCTTCTAATTAAACAATAAACTTTCGGCCATTGAAAGTGCGTCATTATCCCATTCTTTAGGTTTGTCTAATATCTGGTTAAAAGTTTCAATAATATCTAATCTACAGTTAAAAATAACGGTAACTATTCGTGAATGGTAATACCAGCGAGTTTCTGATCCCGGCATGCGTCGGTTTACTATTTGTTTTAAAATATTTGAATGTTTAGTTGATTTATTAAAAAAGCATACTACAATATTTACATTGCAAAAAAATTTAATTCAGGTATATTTTCAAGTGAAAATCGTAAGATTGCCCAATTCGCTTTTTCTTGCAACCGTATACACCAAGTATATTAAAAATGTGTTTTGAGAGCTCATCTGCATTTCGACTCTCACTCACGTATATTCCTTCCTCCGATAAATAACGCAATACGGCACTTAGTTGTTTCTTATGGCTCACGTTTGGAGTTTCATCGATCATAATGGACACAATAAGCGTTTCACTAATTTATACTGTAATTTCATCTTTAATCACTGCAGCGATATTATGTATCAAATCGTTTTGAATGTCATATGAAAGACCCGAAAGAACTGGATTATGTCCACTTAAACACTGATCAAAATGGGAGTCTATTAATGTTTTATACTTAGATAAGTATAAAATTGTTTCAGCATAATTGCCACGATTATTAGAATCTGGCATTTTAATATGACCCCGAAATGCTTGTTCCTGTTTGCCTAAAAGAACTACTATATTTATAAAACGTTCCATTGACTTACGATTTCTATCAACTTTTTTGTTGTGAGCTACAAAGGAATTATCTAAAGAGGTTTCAATGTGATTAGTGCCGAATTCGTGCAAAGATTAACAGCTACGAACACTTATGTTTTTCCGTTTTGACATGTTTTTTGCCGAATTAACTAAATTGTTTATGTCAGCGTAGCCCTTACAGCTTCAAACACTAGAGAAATTTAAAAAAAGAAGAAAAGGATAACAAAACATTTTGTTAAGCTTACAACTACCAATCAACCAAGTATATTTTAAGTATATGGATGTATTGAAATGCGAAACAAAACCATCATTGCGCTTATAATCTCTTTTCATAGAAGGAGTAGAGCGTCTTATCTCTATAACTTTTTTTTTTAAAAAGAAAATTCAACTTTCTCCATTTTCCTCCATTTTCTTCCTCCAAAAGCAAATCTACCAAACAACAATTTACAGTTAATAATGCCATTTTCTCCTAATAATTATTTTAAATTAGCTGAATCTAACTAAAAATATCACAGGGTAAACTTTTCACACTTTTTACTGTTTTTAATTTATTTTTTATTGCACAACAATAATTACAAATAAAACTACTTTAAGATACGCATAGCAATCTGCTTCATAACTGAATTTTTCAAACAGAAATAATCTTATATGGCGTTTTCGTTTGGACTCTGTGCTCCGAAGAAGAAAAGTGACGTAATACCATTTCCCCTAATTTTTTTTAGAAACAAAATTTTGCTTCTCATTTTCATCTGAGAATCAAAATTTCTCTCCTTCATTTTATGTCAAATTGTAAAAACGTCGAATAGTATTGTATGTCAAACTAGCAATCAAAACTGCAATCGGATGGTTTTGGGCAATTTGTTATCTTTAAGTGTTCGAAAAATTCGCAAGCAAATATATTTGAAAATAAAAGCGTGTTATTTTTTTGCATAAGGAAGCGTGTTTCAAACAGAGAGAAGTCAAACACAGTAAACGATAAAGGGAAAACAAGGAAAGAAAATCAATCAACCCGACATTTTTCGGGTTACTATGCTTTGTTTTGCTATCGCTTGCGGTTGCTTATGGGCTATGGAGTATGTGATCTTCGAGAATAGGCATGAAATGATGTGTGTGTATGTGTACGTAGAGCAGTAGAATGATATGAAAGCAAATGGCTAGCAGGTTGTGGGCTTATGGGTTGGTAGAATTCGTCGCTTGCGTGTGCAGGTGTAGCAAACACACAAATATTGTGTTTATATGCACATATTAAGATTCATGTTGCTTGTTATATTGATACTATGTTGAAAAGTAGAATTTTAAAAGGTTACTCGGTGGGAATCGAGCTATATGGACTCCTCGCCACTGATTTGTATGCATATAGATATATAGGGTGATTCATCGTGAGGTTTGATTTATAATGTAAAATAAAACACATAAGTTTGAAAGTGAGCATAAAATTTATATTTTTGTTGAAACATAGTCCGTTAACATGGCGTGATAACGGTTACCAACATTCTGATTTGCCTCATTTTTGAAGAAATATGGACCAACGATTTCACCAGCTCATAAACCACACCATTCCGTAGTTTTTAATGAATGTAATGGTAGCTCTTGGTACTCTTCGGGTTGCTTATCAGACCAAATATGGCAATTTTGTTTATTAACGTATCCATTGAGCCACAAATGGGCTTCATCACTGCACAGAATTTCACGATTTAATAACGGATTTTCATTAAGTTTTTCCAGAGCCCATTCACTGAAAATATGACGCAAATTCAAGTCGACTGGATTCAATTCTTGCACTAGTTGAGTTTTGTATACTTCTACGCCGAGATCTTCACGTAAAATACGTCAAGTTGTCGAATACGCCAAGCCAAGCTGCTGAGAACGACGACGAATCGATTCGCCATGGTCTTCTCGTACACTCTCAGCTACAGCTGCTATAGTCTCTTCACTACGTGCTGGATGTGGTCTTACCGGTCGAGTATCATCTACTAATGTAAACCGGGACTCAAATTTGCGAATGGTATTGGCAATAGTGGTTTCAGTAGGTCGATTATGCGCACCGTAAGTTCCTCGAATCGCACGAAAAACATTTCTCACATAATGCTGATTTTCGTTATACAGCTGAACAATTTAGAGACGCTGTTATGATGTGAGCCTTTCCATGATGACTTGTTAAATGATATTAAACAAAAATGGCAAAGCAGTTTGATCTGCCAAAAAAATATAATATGTCAAAAAAAGCGTATTGAAAATCAAACCTCACGATGAGTCACCCAATATATGTACATATGTATATACATAGTCGTATATTTTGCATGCCTTTTATTAAATTTGTTTTTTTTTAAGTACAAGGTGTCACTATATGCCCGTTGATCCAAAATGCATACGAAGTCAATCGTCGATTTATTTTTGCGATGCGATTGCTTGGAGTGTCGCTGGATGGAGTAGAAAAATTTTGTGCTTTCATGGACTTGCCACGCCCTTTTGTAAATATTTCTACGATACTATTGTGGGACAGATTCGTGATGCTACAGAATATATAAAGACTGTGTCATTCAAACTAGCTGGTGAAGAAGAAAAAAATTAACCACCGAAAAGTGCATACTGTAAGGCATGTGCTCTGTGGAAAAGTATAACTGATTCAGAGGAATATTAAAATTGGCTAGAAGACCATGCTGAATCCTGTAATGCAAATCACGTCAGTTGTGCAGGCAAAATGGAAACTAATGCTGTGCGTGATATGTTCCAAAGAGCGGAGCAATTACACGGAACGAAATAAGTTTAATGTATACGTATCGGCGACGGCGATTCGAAAACTGACATTAAAATTGTGCAGGCTCTTCCGTATGATGTGAAGAAAAAAGAATATACCAACCATGCTCAAAAACGGATGGGAACAATATTGCTAAGTTGTAAAAAGGAGAATAAGGTAGAAAGGGAAAGGAAAAGCTGACTGGAAAGCTCATTGGAGCTTTCTATGCATTCTACGGTCTTGCAATTCGGCTACTTTGGGCTACTTTCTATCACAAATGTTCCACAGACTAGAGTCTCCTACATGAGTATAGCCAGAAAGGAAAAGAGTCGTGGTGTTCGTGGCAGTAGGCGAATGCTAAAAGAACTTTCAACGATTATACACATACTAAAAATACATACATAATAAAACCGATATACGTGGATGTTTAGGCGCGTTTCACCAGAATAACAACGAGTGTTTGAACTCTGTTTTATGACAATTTGCTCCAAAAACGTCGTAGAGTGCAGACTCAGTTAAAACTGCCACTAATATTGCTTCAATACTTTTCAACAATGGTCATATAAGCCTCATTAATGTTTTGGAGATATTGAAAATAAAAATTGATGAAGCACTTTACCAATATAGTCTAGACATTGATGAGAAGCGGACATGCGACGTTGAGCAAGAAGCCGAAAAAAGCACGCATGATGGTCGTCTGACTGATGGTGAGAAACAAAAAAATTTGTTTGGATGTCAAATTTATCAGCAAAACGTTTTTCAACCTGGTTGATAAAATATTTAAAAAACTATTTATTCGATTTGCTTGTTCTAGGTCTTAAAATGATAAAAAATACAGTGTCTATGGAACCAATAAGAGATTTTTTTTATTTAGGGTACCGTTCTATTTTTTTTTTTATCATAAATGATGAAAATTTTCTGTAAAAATGAGAAATAAAATTTGCTGGGCTGCTATTTTTTATTTTTTATTTTTTGTTTTAAATATCGAAATTTTGTAAATATATATATATATATTTATATTTGTTTTATTTTCAAACCGTATGGCTTAATTGCTGTCAACCACCAAGTAGAAACCTTGTCGGACTGTCCTTTTGGAAGCGGCGTACACCGTAAACTATTCTTAAGATTTAAATAAAAAAATTTGTGTGGTGTCTTTTATATGTATATATTGAATATTAGTTTCAATAGAAAAGCACTATTAATCGTTTGCTCGAAAAAAATTATGAAAAATACACCCTCGTACCGCGCTCGCTCCTTGGTCTGGTGCCTTAAGATAATTTTTAAACGAATCGTATCATGTTTTCATCTTGTTGTTTGGAAAGAGGAAAAAATAAATAAATAAATAAAGTACGACGCCATGCCGTTGCGCGAAACTGACGCAAAAATTATATAAACTTTTTTTTTGTAAAGTGCGCGAGTTATGTTGCCCTCTAACCCAGTTTCACATGGGCAATACACGAAACCCCGTTCCAACGATTAACATTCGTCAATATATATTATTAAGAATTTTTTTTTATTGTAACCTAATCTTAACCATTGCACTCCTGCAAATCATTTTTTTGTGAAACTTAAATCAAAACTTATGGTATATGGTTTAACCTCAGACCTAAAGGGACGAAATAATTTTTTTTATCAATATGGTGCCTTTTCAATACTTAACTCTCAAAGGAATTACTGGCAATTAAGGGGCGAAAGATAGAGAGTTGCTGATATTCGTTGGTTTTAAAAAATTATGACATTTTGCCAAAAACTATGAAATTTCGCAGAGAATTTACAACAAAAATGTTAACTTGCACTTATTTTGGCTTAAATGTTGTTACCTTATTCGATAAGACCTAACGCCAACAAACTATCTGCAGATAATAAGTTTTTTTTTTATTTATTTCTTTTTCAGGAGAACGAGCTCGCAGACATACTTTACCAACAAGACATAGATTTGGGCTATATATTAACGTCAATAAGCGAAAAGGACATAACATCTTTAACTACTGTACCAGCTTTGCATGAAAATTGCAAAACAATATCGGATCATGCAAACCTAGAATTAAAAAAAGTAAGCTTAACTTGGCTTTTTGGTTTGATTTACAGGTCTTAAATTTTTTATTAAATTTACAATTCCCAATGTTTACATATTGTAAACATAACCGTAAAAAAGCTAATTTTATATATAAAAGATGCCAGTATTACTTTTCGTAGATTATAAACTGAAAAGAATGCGTATAAATCATATTCAAGTACTTTTCGATGTCAACCTGAGGCGGATAAACATCTAATAAGATTAAAAAGTGAATGGAAATAAATTACGTGTCGCAAGTTAGAAAGTCCTCACAATGAAAAAAAAAAGTTTCTAACGAAGTGGCGGACTAAGCCGCCTGGATTAAGCTTGAATGACAACTGAAATTTTATTGAGTTTTAGTACCTTGTTTACAACTTATTTATATTCTCGGGAAAATTTAAACAATTTATGCTATATCTCCTGTATTTGCAGCATATGTACTTCTTATTTCTTCGATCCTTTTATACGTTTGTTATGAATGTACAAATCTCCATCCAATTTTTATCTGACCGCAACATGTGGTCAATTATTAACTTTGGGCTTCTCCATCATAGAAAGTGTACGCAATGGAATATTGCATGACCTATGTTTTCCTCCTGATGTGGGCAGTCGGTGCAAAAAGGCCAGCTATTGTTCCTGAAGGGGCGTAAAAATACATAATAATATGGTATCTAATCATCCGAAGGAGGAACCGACTTAACGCTTTCATTGGTAGCTTAAGGCTAACTTTATTTATATGCAAATAACACTTATGCTGACATCTTACAGGCTAGGTGAGAGTGCTCAATTACATGAAACTTATTAATTAATAATTAAAATTAATTAATTAATTAAAAGCTATGGGAAAGATCCAAAAGTCTGGGAAATGGGTGCCACATGAATTGAATGAAAGACAGATGGAAAACCGAAAGACCACTTGTGAAATTTTGCTTCAAAGACACGATTAAAAATCAGTTTTGCATCGAATTGTTACTGGCGATAAAAAATGGATTTATTTTTAGAATCCTTAACGGGAAAAATCATGAGTTAATCCGGAACAATCATCAACTTCGACTGCAAAACCAGATTGATTCGGCAATAAGACAATGCTGTGTGTCTGCTGGGACCCGAAAGGTGTGGTGTACCATGAGCTCCTAAAACTTAGTGAAACCGTTAATACAGATCGCTAGCGACAACAAATGATCAATTTGAACCATGCATTGATCGAAAAACGACCAGAATGGGCCAGAAGACACGGTTAGTAATTTTGCTCTATGACAGCACACCTGCACACAAAGCAAAACTGGATCAGGATACGACCAAAGCACTTGGCTGGGAGGTGCTACTCCACCCGCCGTATTCACTGGACTTGGCTCCCTCAGACTACCAATTGTTTTAATCGATGGGACACGCATTAGCTGAGCAGCACTTCGAATAATACGAAAAAGTCGAAAATTGGGTGGTGGCCAATACTTGAATAAAATGTCTTTTACTTTCCCATTAAAAATCAGTGGTTTTTTTTCACAAAAAAAAAACCGCTCACCTTACTAGGTGGGGTGAAAAGTAACCTCCTTGAGAATAAAAAAAATTTTTTTTTTAAAGTTTTCTTATTTTATTCAATTTAGTCTTCTTTTAGTTTGATACACTTATTCCAGCGATTTTCCAACTCCTTGATCCTGTCCGAAAAGTAAATTTCTGGAAAGTCCGCAAAATACTCCTCCGTGGCGTCGATGGTTTCCTCGTGTGAGCTGAATTTTTTTATTGATGAACCATCTTTTGAGGTTTGGGAAGAGATAATAGTCCGAGGGAACCAAATCGGGCGAATACGGTGGATGCGACAGCAATTTGAGCCGTAAGTCATTGATTTATACGTGGTTGCGATGCTCTTGAGCGCCGGTACATTGTCTTGCTAAAACAAAATTTTTTTTCGCTTCATGTGAAGTCGTTTTGCAGCGATTTCGGGCTTCAATCCCTCCAATAATGCACAGTTATTTTCGCTGTTGACGGTTTTTCCTTTTTCGAGGTAGTCCACGAAGAGTATGCCATGACAAACCTAGAAACCGACGCCATAACCTTTCCGACCCATCGAGCCTCCCTAGGCAGCTTCGGAGCACTCGTGCTGGCTTCAGTCCATTGCCGGGCACTCATTTTGTTCTCTGGTGTGTAATAGTGGATCCAAGTTTCATCAACAGTTACCAATCGACGCCAAAAGTCCGCCCGATTCCGCGTTCTAAACACTCTTTCGAAGTGCTCTCGCGTTTGCGTATTTGGTCGGGAGTGAGTATGCGCGGCACCCAGCGGCAGGATAACTTTTTTATATGTAAAATATTGCCCAAAATATGGCGTGTTTGCTCAGTACTAGTCCTTGTCGTATCTGCTAGCTCGCGCACCTTCACTTTCCGGTTAGCCAACACCATTTCATGTATTTTTTTTTTTACATTGTCCTCTGTAACCGCATCGGAGGGCCTGCCGATGCGGACTTGATCGGTAGTGAAGTTTCGGCCACCACGAAACTCTCGAAACCAACATTTGGCGGTGTAATCTGACGGAGCATTAGCCCCATAATATTTATCCAACTTTTTTTTTTTTTGCCGTTTTGCCCCTCAAAAAATAATGTTTTATAAGAGAGTGAAAATCGTTTTTGTCCATCCTCAACATGATGTCAAACACGTCAACAACAATCAGCTGTCTAAACAAAACTAAAAACAGTATCGCATTGAAATTTCGCATGTCTGCCTTAATATAAACGGACTTCCAGGTACCATTACCTTTCTTGCAGTAGCAGCGCATTCTGGCGGGCAAGGAGGTTACTTTTCACTCCCCCTAGTATACCTTTACACCTGGTATATTTATTTTTAAGATAATTTTCTTTAAGTATTTTTGGTATTTCTAATTTGCCATTCCTAAAGCTTGATTTTAGTTATTATTTTTTATATATCGTGTTTCAAAAAGTAAAATGAAATACATGCTTCAATAATTCATAATTTAAAATGTAATATTAATTCTCATTTAATATTTTTAGTTTTAGTTAGTTTAGTTTAATTGACTATTTTTTTTATAATACAAATGTATTCATAACAATTTAAGATACTTTGTCTATATTGCTTGTTTTTTGGCCGTCTACCAGATTGACAATTTAATTACTTTTTACTTTTTTTTTAATCATTCAAATAATTTAACCAATTTAATGTATTATTTTTACAAGTTTTCCTCTATAATGCGTGTTCTGTAGCGCAATGCGTTTATAATCTATCTCAGCCTTTATCACTGTTTAAAATGCTCGTCAGCTTATTAATAATGAGTACATGTGCTCCAAAGAATCTGCGGCGAAATTCTCTGAGGATGGGGCATATTGCAACGAAGTGGAATTCATCCTCTCGTTCTTTGAGGTTGCAGAGGTTATACAAAAGTGGGAGGTTTGGGCGGTGCGGTGCAGTTTAAATTTATCAGTTCACCTCTTACCTTGAAGGTAATGCTCATCATGTCCGTTCTGTAACTCGTCAGAAATTAGGTTCTATTCTGCAAATTACAATTCAATTTGGTATATGTCCTGTAAGCTTCTTTGTAAATTCGGTGGCCTGTTTTCTCCAGTAATTTTCCAAGCCTTACACACATTTTCCTCCATTAAGCAGATTACTTTCATCCCAGACGTATGCTTCGTTGTTTTTGTACATAGCGCTCAATACTTTAAATACCTTGGTCGAGATGCCATATCTGTAGAACTTGTAAAAACGAAAAATGTAAACGAAAAATTATTGAATTTTAAAAACATTCCAATACTCGGTTGAACTCCTGGGTAAGCACTGAAAGGAATTCAGTTGTGCAATTTTTATAAAATCCAAACGAAGTACGGTCGCTTCCTGGGACCTTGTTCTTCTTGAAGTTTTCGATAACAATTTCATTGATTGGCGCGTCCATAAATTCACTGATGTTCATAGGGGCTGCATATTGAAAAGGTGGTGAAGTTTGTGCTGCGTTGAGGAGAGTTTTAATATATTTATATTTGTACGTTCTTATTGCTCCTTGTGCTTCTTCTCATATAGTTTCTTAAATGTATGCAATATTTTTGTAGGTGCAAAGAAAACTTTTTTATATATAGCCCTTTGTTAACTGAGTAATATGTACGGATCTATGTACACCATTTGTTTTAATACTAAAAATAACATTTCCTTTATGTCTTACAATTATACCAGGAAACTAACTATAAGCATGATTATTTTTGAGTTTATATAGGGTGTTTCGTCGTGAGGTTTTGATTTTCAATAGGCTTTTTTTGACAGATCAAACGTGACTTACATCCAACTGCTTTGTCATTTTTGTTCAGTATCGTTTGGCAAGACATCATGGAAAGACTCACACCACAACAGCGTCTTCAAATTGTGCAGCTGTATTACGAAAACCAGCGTTAGGAAGTCCAAACGTACGCAATTTTTATTTTTTAATTTTGTATTCGTTTTAAATCGAAAAATATAAGAAACGATCCTGAGAAGAAAACAGTAATTATTATGAAATTTGATACTTTGAAGCAGATCTTCTTCAACTTCTACAGTCAAAATGAATTTTATATTTCTTTGCTCAAATTTAAAAACGATGTCTCGTTGAACTACAACTTGTTGCTGATTAACACCGAAGGGTATGCTGCTCGAGAAATTACTATATATCGGCAGGATTTAATTCCGACACTATACGTCGCCATTGGGAAGCATAGGTATTTTGTTGAATTACAGATATGCGATTTGCTACAAATGTCTGCCAGTTACAAGACTCTTCCGCGATCCAATGTATCACAATTGTTGAGTCAGTCCAATAGGTGATATCCTGAAACATTGCACCAAAAATAATCTTTAGTCGTCTAACCAGTTGAACCATCATAACTGCAGCACACAGTTCCAACCGAGGTACGCTAAGCTTCTTTAACGGCGTTACCTTCGATTTAGCATAGAGTAGCTCAACCTTTGTTGTAGCATGCCTGTCGACAGACCGTATATAAAAGCAGTTACCATAAGCATCAGAAAATGAAAGCAGCTGACAACCTTTAGAATGACAAAAAAATGTGCGCAAATGTATTTGTAAGTCGTTAAGATCATGCAATTTATCCCTTAAATTCTTCAGCGATCATGAAGATCTTGCAGCAATGCTTGATCCCATGAATAGTAAATTTGAGAAACCATAATTGTTGCATTAAAATTTTAGCGAGAACAATTACCGGGTTAATTAATCCTAGTGGGTCAGAGAGGTGTGCTATGTCGGATAGTGTAGTCCTTTTCGTAATTGACCTGGATGGTATAGGTGCTGTTTCGTAATGAAAACTATCGGATTTTGGATTCCATATTATGCCTAAAGTTCTTACTGCATCTCCATATTTGATCTTAAAATATTGTTTTCGATCATCTATGTCTTCTAAAAGCTCTCGCGAATTTGAGCACCACTTTTTTAAACTAAAACCGCCTTTATTTAACATATTTATCAGTTCTATGTGAAGAGCCTTTAATTCATCAAAAGAGTCACAACCTGTGATTAAGTCATCGACATAAAATTACGTGTTGATGGCCTTTGCAACTAAATGAAAGTTGTTTTCTTCATCCACAGACAATTGTTTCAGCATACGCGTTGATAAGAAAGTGGCAGATGCGGTTCCAAACTTGACAGTGGACAATCGATAAATGTTTATATCTCCAGTTAAATCTCTCCATAAGATGTAATGGAATTTACTATCCTGGATCTAGCTGAACTTGGTGATAAATTTTTGTATCAAATTACAAATTGTATTGTATTGTCATTACAAATTTGTGTATGCGAAATCTCAATACTATAGACAGCAGATCAGGTTGAATAATCGGTCCTACCATCAAAATTCCATTTAGATACTTCCCAGAACTTTCTTTTTGCAGACGCATCGCATACCATACGCAGCTTTGTAGAAGAACTTGGTGGCTTAAGAACACCATGGTGACGAAGAAAGTAGTTGGATGTGATGAGATCCACGTCTTGTGCTATCTCCATATGTGAACGTTCGATCAATTTACTCATAAACTCGGAGTACTGTTGGCATACTCAGCAGTACTCATCAGACTGAAGAGAAGTTTCTTGTATTGTTAAATTGTGTTTATTCGAAGCAATCGAGTCTTATATTTTTCTGGCTACTACCCATCCGAATAAGGTATTTTGAACGATTGGTAAATTAGAACCCAACTGAATTTGACCGACACATAGAAGGCTGAAGAATAGATCTACTCCTAGGAGGAAATCTATGCGTTGTTAAATATTGAACCGAGAATCAGATAAGTTACAATAATATTCCAGTTATTTACAATATTTCGATGTCAGGGATATGGCCAGTGATGTGTGGCATCACAAGTGCTTCTACCGTAGCCTGGAAGCTGTTGACGCGAGAAGCGATGGTGAATATAATTCGTATTTCGCAAAGGTTATGGTGTTGTTAGCACAAGTCCATGAGATAAAGGATAAAACCCGAGAAGTTCCTAAACACTGCATAAGTCTCTCGAAGATCAGGTGCACTTGCGATCCAGAATCCAACAGAACACAACATGGTATTTAAAATATTAACCACCGCCGTTTCTAATATATTTTTTTTGCAGCGCTAGAATACAGGGAATGGGGATGTGCCGGTGATGTTGCAGTGAAGCTGCTAGTAACAGGGAGCCTTTGTGAGGCAGAAGCAGGATTTGATGTTTGATGTGCGATATTTGGGTGACAGCTGGAACTAAGTGGGGTTTGTGGTACTGAAGAAGCGAAGTTTTCACTAAGGTGCAAAAGTGTATAGTGCTTGCTACCACAATTACGACATGAACTAGATGGGTAATTAACGCTTGTGTGATCGGTTGTTTTTAAGCAATTTAATCATAAACTTAGTTTTTTTAATTTGGTTAATACGGATCTTGAATGGATAAATTTTGGAATTTGTGAGAACGATATATAAAATGGCCTGAGGTAGAACAAAAGTTGCATGTACCGTTAATGGCAATAAAGTATTTTACATTGTGTTTTGAATTATTTTTTTAAGTCTTATGTACTATAAACTGTTTTCACTTTTTAAAGAATAATCAGAATTGAATAAATTGTTTACTACATTATCCTTTAAATGCTGTGCTCTTTTCTTGAGGAATCCTGTTATTTCTTGTAGAATGGAAAGACGATCCACTGGAGCTTTTTCGTGCAACGTACTAAGTGTTGCTGCAACCAGCTTAGAGGTGATGAGAAACACTATAAGATCATCCAAATGTTCCACTGGTCGTTTTAAGTTGCTGAGGCTGGTCAAGTTGTTGCTACCTTTATCCACTAAGTTTCGCAATATTACTGCAGATGTCTTCTGGATTTTGGGAAGGTTGAGTATGCGCTGTATACGTTCCTGTGCAATAATTTTTCGATTTTCAAACCGTTCCTTCAACCTTGCTAACGCCACATCGTAGTCGTCTTCGATTTTGAGTCCTTCAATTGGTGCAATTGCAGTAACGCTTAGCTTCGAGAACAGGTAATGAAATTTCGCCTGTTTCGAAAGCGTAGGGTTTTCGTGCACTAACGATAAAATGCGATTGTACCAAACTATCCACGTCACCTGAAAAAGAAGGAAGTTCGATGATAGGTAACTTTACCGAATCAAGGCGATGAGAATGCGAGATCTGGGACACATCTATCAAATAATTATTTTTCCGGGTGCTTCTTATTGATTAGAACTTTCATCGTAGCTATCGTAAAGAAGAATGTCTCCTCTTACTTGGATCGTCCGGGTTTCAAGTTTCCTCGCTGTCGTTGTCCTCGATTTGTCTTTGGACCCCATTAAAGGTATGGAAAGCTGATTCCAGTGCCTAAATACGTATTTGGGGATCGAACAACGATACAGACGACGGGTCCTCGTTGGCTTTAAAAGATGATAAAAAGTCTATCCATTTGCTCCATGGTCAGAAAACGCATCCAAAGAGCATCCAATGTCTTCAATTTGCGTTGACTAAATTTCAGAGCACTAGAGTCGTTAGCCCCAGATACTTCACGTTGGTCGACAAGGTTTGATTTTGCTGGTAAAACATCTCCCTGTTCGGCCACTGTAATCGGAAAACACTCGCGATTGTTTTACATAAAAGAAGAGGTTAGAAAAAGCGTGTGATAATGATCATGTCTTGGTCACCAAAATGTTAAGAGTAAAGCAAGTCTTGTTGCTACCCTGTTCTATAAGAATTGAAATAAAACACGGTTTTATCTGATGACAAATATAATTAATGATTTAAATGTGGACACCATCTTCAAACTTCGAAATTTAGAATAAGAAAAAAAAAATAAATAAATAAAATTATTATACCATTATTATTACAACCGGAAGGGTTTAAAGAAAATGACGTGGGACAACTTAAGCAGAATGTAATGGATTAAAAAAACAATAAAACCGCTGGAAGATTGTGCCCCTGGTAGCATCCAAACTGGACCTGGTAGGGTTCAAACTATGTATCTCAAAGATTTAAAAAGGAAATAATATATGTTAGTAAAAGAAAATTATTCCTAGACTGTTTTAATGGAATCAGGTAGTACAGTGCATACAAATAATATTAAAAGTTGATATTTCCTTTTAGATGACTTATAGCCAAATGTAATGCAGCTATACTCCAATTCTATAGTAATATCATTAAACTCCAAGAAGAAACTGTTCATGATCTTACTAACTGATAACTTATCCCATTTATCCGTTCCTATGACCTGACATCAACAAAACCCTGTTTCTTATAATCGATTAAAGCCCCGCACTAATATAAAAAAAATCTTTTAATTTTATTGCGGGAAGTTTCAGCCATTAAGACTTTTTGATCTTAAATCCAAAAATTAACAATGTTTTGGAAAACTATTACGAAGAAATAATAATAATTAAAGCCACAATTGAGAGAATAAATTAAAGTACGAATTATACAAATAAAATCGAAAGAACTTGTGTGTTTAAAAAGTAAGGTGAAATTTCATGGGCAACGTACATTTGATTATCGATTTTTTTTGTTGGTGTTGCTACATATATTCCGAACATATGTTCATAGTTCAAGTATATAGTATACTTAGTTTGTTTTTGAGAGATAGAAAGGTTAAACGTATTTTGGTGTGCTCGGCGATTTTCAATTATTATAAAAAATTTTGTGAAAAAAAATGAAACCAAGTACTGTAAAATACTCGAAATGTTGACAGTGGCATACGGTATGCTCTAAGTAAAGAAAACGTTTACGAGTGGTACAAGCTCTTCCAAGATGGCCGAGAAGATGCCAGTGACGAACCTCGCTCTGGACGCCCCAGCACATAAACAAAAGATGATAACGGCAAATTACCATAAGAGAAGCTTTTGAGGTTTTGAGGTTTTTCGGAGGTTTTGGGCAAGAGACGTGTGTCAGCGAAATTTGTTCCGAAACTTCTTGATTTTGATCAGAAGAACATCGGGAGGTCAGAAGCTCTTGAATGACGGCAATGTGATCTTAACTTACTGAAAAGGGTCATAATTAGTGACGAATCATGAGTATATGGTTATGACGTCGAAACCAAAGACAAATCGTTCCAATATAAGCACCTAGGAGAGCCAAGAACGAAAAAAGCACGTCAAGTTCGATAAAATGTTAAAGTTTTGATCACTGTTTTTTTTTTTTTTTTTTTTTTTAATATCGTGGCGTAGTGCATCAAAAGTTTTTACCTCAAGGTCGTTCGGTCAATAGGAAGTATTACCTTGAAGTTATGCGCCGTTTGCTAGAAGCAATACGAAAAAAAAATTCATGGCTTTTGCATCACGATAATGCACCTGCTCATTGATCGTTGCTGTGAGAGATTTTTTGACCAAAAACAACACGACAATCATACCTTACCCATCATATTCACCAGATTTGGTCTCATACGACTTTTTTGTGTTTCCTAAACTGAAGGGACCTATGAAAGGACGGAGATTTGCAACGATGGAGGAACTAAAAACGGCATCGCTGGAAGAGCTCAGGGCTATACCAAAAAGTGCTCGAAGTGCTGAGAATTTCTAACCATATTAAAAATAATTTATCCTCTAAGCAATCCACAAGAACGGTACCAGCAGGGGTCCCCTAAGGATCAGTACTTGCTCCTATATTATATAATACTTTAACAGCCGATTTCCCTGATTTGCCCGCATGTAAATGTGCCATATATGCCGATGACAGCAATAATTTTCTCACATGAATAAGGTGGGATCGTAGAAATAAATCTGCAAAGAGCGATTGGTACTATATTTGAGTACTACAATCACTGGAAAGTCAAATTAACAAAACTCAATCTATTTTTTTAAGGGAAAAAGAAAGAATTTTTTTTTAACTAACAAAAATCTAGTGCTTAATAATACAGAAATCAATTGGGTCGATACATTTAAGTACCTTGCAGCTAGTTTGCACAAAACATTAACGTTTACATACATTAAATGTATACTGCTAACATAAATAAAAATATAAACATTGCCACCAAAATGCTTTACCCTCCGAAAAATAGGAAATCATTACTTAGTAACGAACACAAAATTATCATATTTAAAGTGGTATTTGAAGCTATTATTTTATATGCGTTAATAAATATATTATAATTATATTTATTTCTTTATTTGTTTATTTATTTTGTTTTTTTTTTAATATGAAGATTTTTGTTAATTGTTTTCCTTCAAATCAACAAACTTTTGTTTTCAACAATAACAAATTTATTATTAAATACCTATTTTCCAGTTGTAAGATGTAAATACCATATCTTTGTTCAAGCTGTGCTACAATATATGCACAAAATGTAAACCAAAAATGCTCTATACCAATTAAATAAATACCTATCTATCTATCTAAATCTAGTAAATTATATTATATAAAAATAATGAATGAATGCAATTAAAGCTCTTGTCAAAAAAATAATGTACCCTATTTAAAAATTGAAGACACACTTGCTTTTGCTCAATAAAAAAATTCTACATTACTTTATGTAATAAGTCTACCAAATACCGAACAAGAATCATGTAAAGAAATATCAATAAAATCTGTAAAGGGAAAATGTCTTGCAATGTAAAAACAACTTATACGGAATAAACGGAAAATGTAATTCAAACAGTAAACTAATTATATGTAAACACAAATTTAATTATAGTATGCAAGTTGTTTACCTAATTTCTTTAGAAGCCGACAATCCAAATTGCAACCATAGAAGAGATATTTTCTGGAACCTTAATATTATTGACCCAGTTTAACGGAACAATATTCGTTAATAATAAACCTACGGATCTTACCGGCAGCTTTATCCTACAATTCTACTTTAAATAAACTCCTAAATTCAAAACCACACCCTCCAATAATGCACCTAGCCTCAAAATCGTTACCCTAGGAAGAGATTTTATCGCTTCAACCCATGCGGGAAATGCATCTCAATACCGGATACATAAAGTTAATCAAAACAAAAATCGGTCGAGCTTAATAATAAACTTTTTCCTAACCACTACCATGATTATCCTCTTGATAGGATTTACGATCAAGCGGTTATTGACACTTTGAAAGAACAAATCGATAAGTAATAAAACGTTCATGGAGGCAAACGAAATCCCAAACATTTTATCAAATAAAAATGTAACTTCTTTTACTCCTATTTTCGATTTTGTTTTTTAAAACACTTTATTTTATTACATTTTTTTTTATTATATATTTTATTTATTTATTATATATTTTTGTTACCAAAGTCACTTTCTTTTCCTGGTAAAATAAAAGACAATTCGGTCCGAAATTCAATTTAATACAATTTAATTATTTGTTCAAGTAAAAATAGATAAGTCAAGTTTAAAGGCCAAATTAAGACTAGACTAATTAAACTGAAAGAAAGGTTGGATAGCCAATTAATTTATAGGACAGAATTGTTAAAAAGGGATAGCAACTATATTCATAAAGCTTAATTTTCAACATCCTCCGGCCCACAATCTTTAGACGATTTGTTATTTTTAGAGAGTAAAGCAGTTGAATATGTTAGGTCTTCGATATTTGTTTCCATTATAAATTCGTGCATCACGATCGGGGAAAATATTAACGATAGTGCCCAAATGCCAAATGGTCTAAGACACTGAACGATCCTCCATCAGCACTACATCTCCAATTGCCATATTGGTTGATTTATTGTATTTAGGCTTATGAAACGACGTCAATTGTTGAATATATTCATTGTACCATCTGCGTTTGAAGCAAGAAATAAATTGCAGTCGTTCATCTCCATCTTCTGCCTCTAGAGGGTCCTCCGTTGCAAATTCGTATTGTTTAGCTGCCTGTAGTCCTCGTAAAAACTAAGCAGGTGTACGCGGCGATAAATCAAGAGGCTCATCTGTCACAAATGTGCCATATTTAGCTAAAAACATGTGTAGTTGATTGGTGTTCAAAGTGCTTTTCCTATCGCTGCTTTCAAAACAGATTTTACAACACTCACCAGCCATTCTCAGAACCCACCCCACAAGGGGCACTTTTAACGATGAACTTCAAATACGATGATTAGCCAAGAAACCCCTAAATTTTTCATCGCTGAAACTTAAATTCAGGATTTCTCTTCCAAAGATTTCGGGAAAAAAATAACTTTTATGTTTTGAATAAAAACAACTTGCATCGACCCTCCATAAAAAATACTTACTGTAATATGCGAAAGGATATTTTCGAAAAAATAAAAAAGCAAAAAGAGATATTATCAAAACAAATTAAAGCAAAATACATAGGTTAAATCCAAAACGACAATGGGAAATTTTAAATGTTTTGCTAGGTAAAGTCAGTAAAATAAATACCATAAGATGTTTAAAATGTGAAGGAGAGCGAACCACTTCGGACATCAAAATTGGAAACAATTTCAACATGTTTTTTAAAAATGCTGCTGAAAATGCAAAACTTTCTCATTCAAACCCTACAAGTACAGCCCTTCATAACTCCCTCCTTGATGATGTAGTAATCTCGTCATTTTTCTTTTTAACGGTATCGAAAACTGAAGTTGTTGGAAGGTATAAGTAGTTAACTTTTAAAAAAATTAGTAGCCTAATTATTAAGCCGTTAACGTACCTTTTCAACCAAAGCTTCGAAAAGGGGATATTTCCAAAGTGCCTAAAAACAACCATTATAGTACCAATTTATAAAAAAGTTGACAAAAGGGATTCTAACAATTATAGACCAATCTGCTTATTGTCAATTTTTTCAGAAATCATGGAAAAATTGATTGCTTAAAGAATGTACATGTAGTTAGATAAATACAAGCTCTTAAATGCATCCCAATTTGGCTTTTTGAAAAATAAATCTACCGAAGATGCTCTTGTTTCATTCTTGGAGGATATTCACGAATCGCAGGGTAAAAACAACAAATGTGCTGGTCTCTTTTTAAATCTGACAAAGGAATTGAACTTAGTTTAACATAAGTTATTACTCAAGTTCTTTGAAAGACTTGGATTTAGGGGTAATACCCATAATTGGTTCATGTAATATCTAAAACATCGAAGGCAACACGTTCGTATAAATTAAACTTTGAGTGAATATTTACTAAGTCCAGATGGTGGTGTCCCCCAAGGATCTAGACCTTTGCTGTTCCTTATTTATATGAATTCAATTTTTAAATTGCCTTCAAAAGGTAAAATTCGTGCTTTTGCTGATGATCTGGCGATCTCTAAGTACTAAGTAACAAATCGAAAGTCATGCTTTTTTCCCTCGCAAATAAGTATCGCATTAATGGAGTAGGTCTCCATGTCTTAAATTGTACATTTGCTAACTTAAATATCTAGGTATAACCTCAGACAGCAAGTTAAACTGGAAAACACATATAACAAATATTAGAAAATGTATGTGGTATATATAGCTTTAAATAAAATATTTCATCTAAGAAATTTAGTACCTTTTAGCTTAAAGTTATTTTATACCATATATTACGTACTGGTTAATTCTCGACTAGAATATGGGATATATTGTTGGGGTAGTGCTTTCAATAGTAACCTCCAGCCCCTTATGACAGCTCATACCTCATAACTCTTTTTAAGCCAAGATGGAAACTTTCATTCCCCTTATTTCAATATCGCAATGCTTTACCACTCAGACATCTATACGTCTTTAAAGTTTTAAGGCTATTCTACTTGCGAAGCGGTTACATTACTCAAAGTAGAAATACAGCCAACGTCCACGGTAATAGTTCCGCGAATAAGTAAGGAACACTGCAGACGCTTTGCTACGAATATAGCTCCCTTTATTTATAACAAACTGCCCCTGATATATTAAGTCATGTTCAATCCAAATCCAGATTCATAAAGAAGTCAAAAATCGAAGATCGAGTGTAGATGATTTAATGCAGGTTTTATTCTAATAAGCTCTTTGCCTATTCTTGTTTGCCATCATTAAATATGTATTCCGTATTTATCCTTTTACTTACACCTCCTTACCCGTTTACTATTTCAAAAAATTATGTTTTTTTTCGTTTGCTTCACAAATCATGACTTCTCTTATCAGCGCGGCTTTCAAAACCTTTAAACAATAGTATAATCAACGCACTTGTCACTGGTATTTCTTTTACTACAAAGTGTGTGAGAACAGCCATTCCAACTTAATATAATTACTTAATTCATGGGTATAAAATTCTTGTGTCTTAAAATTTCTCAAATAACAAATCATATGTGTAACTGTAATAAATAAAGTTTGTAAAAACCATATAAACTAGTAGAACTAAAACTTTTCTAACTACTGAATTTTGTATCATTAACACCCACAAATTAATATTTAAAAAAAATTTATTTGAATTGAAATGGAATAAATTTAAATCTAAAATCTAAATTTTATCGGACCAAATTACTTTCGGTACACCTTTGCGAGCAATAAAACGTCATATGCCTAGCAAACAGCATTAAGCCGTGAGATCTGATGTCAATTCGAGATAAACCGCTCTAATCGATGCGCAAGTAAATAGCATAAAGAACATCTTACTCCTTTGGCCAGAATCATAGGTGAACAAATGTCCAGCAAAAGCAAGTCCTGTGACGTCAAACGGCGAAGAAAATGTAATGCCTTGTCTAGGCAATGGCGCGAATGGTTGAGTAGCAGGCATAGCTCGAAGAACCTTGCAGATTGTATTTAGCCAGGATTTAGCCAGTTGTCGATCCTTGATGATCCAGTAAATTGATCTCAAGTGCGTTAAAACTGATGGTACACCAACATGAAATAGCTTTTTGTATATATATACAAGCTTATTCATCTAACATAAATCTATATTGTCACCTTTAAAGTAATCCCCGTCGACTGCAACACACTTATGCCAGCGCTTGATCCAATCCTCGAAACATTTTTTATATTCGGTTTTCGGTATGTCCATCAGCGCTTCCTGCGATTTTTCCATTTCTTTCTCTCGGCTGCTGAAACGCGTTTCCCATAGTGGTTTTTTAACTCGATTGAACAGAAAGAAGTCACAGGGGGCCAAATCAGGTAAATTCGGTAGCTGTTGGATGGTGTTTTCGATATCGATGGTCTTTGGAACCACTTTGGAACCGCTTGTGCCGAACGACCGTTATCTTTAGAGAATCGTTGCCACTTTTCCAACATTTCCAACGTTCGCGCACCATTAAAGCCGTTTTTTACGCAAAATTTAATATAAGTTCGTTGTTGCAAATTTAAATCCATTTCTAAAATTGTAAAAAATCGCCTACACACATAAAGACAGATGTGCTCTTGGCTACGTAACTTTTGCAAATGTCAAGCTATGATGCTAAGATTTAGAAAGAATGTCAACAGCAGATGGACCAACTTAACAAAAAAAAACAGAACTCAAATCGGGACAATGGGGGCGCTACACGGTGGCTATTTTTTTGATGGTATTCTAAAGAAGTGGCCGAGGAGAAGTGATTTTGGCAGAAGTTAATTTCCAACTATAGTTAAAGAGACAGCGCGTTTTGTTTAATAATAAAATATTATTGTACAATCTACCTAGCCGAAGCTTTAAATTTTATCCCCATTTAGCGTGTAGTAGTTGCATTTGACTTTTGAATAATAAAGTAGATCTATTGGGACTGGATCCCTAGCAAGGAAACTGGCCGGACTGCCACTGTCAATTAAAAATGAATGTTTTATTTGTCTATTGTTTCTCAAGCCTCGATTTTTAAAACAAAACTTACAATTTCATTTAACTCAATGGGTTGCACATAATTGCCAACCTCTTGCTTCACTGTATTCACCTAGTTGGCTGACTGGTTGCAATGCTTGGCGATGTGATCCTTGCTGCCGCATCGAAAGCTTGATTCAATTTCTCGTTTCGATTCCGAAGATTGTACAGTAATGTGCCCCTACTGTGAGCTGTTGAAGCAGCGAATTAGAGGAATGGTCGCTGGAGGGTTGATGTATCCGGTGCGTTGTACAGGCGTGGAAAGATTACTGTTACTCATGTTTTTCGTCTCGTAAATGATCTTAAAGTTTGTTGAGGTTCTTGGCCGTGTAGAGTGTGGACGCATCATCATTGATGGTAACGCGACGTCTGAATTGCTTAAATAGGGCAGATTTTATTTTGGCGTAATTTAATGCTGTTGAGGTTAGCAAAAAAATGGCCGCCGGTCCCCTTAACAGGCGACGCATGATCAGTGATCTGAACTTCGACATAACCTAGTTGCATTTTGAAAATCTGCCAGCCATTTTTTCAACGAATAGGCATCGTCTCCAGAAAATTTTGGGACCATTGATTCCAGTTCGGAAATGGACAAACGGTGCAGTCCCTGGTTGCGGTAGGCGGATAGGTTAATCCCGCTTCCTTCAGAGCACGTGCGATTTCACTTTTACTTAGTTTTTTCGACATATTTGTGGATAATCCCACTTCTGAGGATTTAAACTCCCTTTTTCGATTTTGTCTTTTAAAACACTTCATTTTATTACAACTGATTATCTTCTTAATTTATGTCAATTCAGTTTGACATCATTCTTTCGAATACGCGCCATTGCCCATTCTTCTCAAACGATCATGACCGACCTCGATATATTTTTGATGGCTGCGTTCAAAAGGGCTTTACACTTGTATAACTTTTCGGTATGGCATATGCAATGACTGAGTGCATGTAAATAGATAGACAACTAATAGATAGCAGGTTTTGAGTGAAAATTTGGTTGATGCACTGTTTCTAATTGTTGTGAGGGGCTAATGATTACAGTTTGATTGGAGAAACCAACGTCAGAATTTTCACTGCACAGCTGTGCTTAGCATCTTCTGTGCTTTTTTTTTGTGTTTGTTTATTACAACAAACAGAAATTCAGAATGAATATAACAAATATACGCCGTCTGAGAAGTAATCACTTCTTCAGCTTTTATGCGTGGCTTTTCGATATATTCCGCTTTGCGTTCTTATATTTGCTACGAGGTTTAACTATCACTTCTCCTTAAAACATCCACAACGCGTTTCAGCTTCCATATCATCGGTGAAACGTTTGCTCCCTTTATGACAACAAATGTTTCTGGTTCTAAATTTTGAGAATCTGTTATCCTTATAGTCCTCTGCTGAAGAAGATGCATATACTTTACCGACCATCGTTTCCAAAAGTTTTGGTAAATGTGCTTTGATTTGAAATGCTTAAGCAACTACCGATCACCCGCTGAGGCATTCTGCCTCTGTTTAAAATCCAGTGTTATTGTCTTGTAATGGCTCTGTGTGATTCGTGCACATGTTTTTCATGTAACTGAGCCAAAAGAAATGTGCATACAAACTATTTAGTAATAAATATAAATGTTTTAATCTACCTCTAACTCTTATCAAATTGGTGTTGTCTTCAAAATATGGAACTAATGATGATATTACAGATCTTTTATTTACCATTCCATATGATATTACTGATTTTCATCCAGAAAAGCTGGTCTCTGTACTTGAACTAGTACGGGCGATTTGGCCATCTTAGTTACGCTCAAAGACAGCGTGGAATGTTGAGCTGGTTCAGTGCTGAAAACTGCTGCAGATAATTCTTCCAATTATGAGCTTGCTCAGGTTAGAGCTTTTCGTCGCAGGATAATTTGTTTTCCACAATTCTTACACAAATAGCTTCTCAAGTAGTATGACAGGACCAATTAATACCAAAGGATTAAATAACCTTGTGAGGTCAGCGAGAACTATTTCTTACAAAATTGTTTACTCATTTTAATCGTTATTTCAGATGTAAATTATACCCGTCTAATGTTTTTATTACTTCTGATTAATGAAAAATAGCTAAGCTTTTCATGAGTTCTTTTGGAACTCGTTGTAAAACATTCGGGTCATTCGCACAGAACTTTCTCAACTCTAAATTTGAAGCACTCACGCTATTTCATTTATCAAATTTTGTTCCCCTTATATTTTTTCTGCACATGTGACAACGTCATCTACGTAAATGTTATTCCAAATAGCAAATGAAAAAATTAGGCTTTACGAATTTTATTATGTTATCGTTGACCAATTTCTGGTGCAGAAGATGTTCCATACGTCAAAGTGTTCAATTTTTATACTTGTAATGGATGAATCGATTATGATATTAATAAGATTAAATAAAGAGGGCAAACCCTCTTAAACTCCGGAACCTTTTCCAATGAACTTGCTCCCACGTTAAACCTCACGAGACATTCAAGCACAAGCATAGTCTGAATAAGGGCCATGTAACAGATCACATTCACCCTCGCATCGAGTTGGCTGCTATAAAACAGTCTCTTTGTAAGGGCAAAAGCACGTTTGACTCTCGCCAAAGCAACATCTACCAGGTGTACTGGTATGAAGTGAGCGTTAAGATACAAATGTCTCGATAGGGAACATTTATTCTGAACGGGTCTTAATTTTTGTTGGTTTGGTTGCTATGACACCTGTCAAATATACTTAGTATACATCAAGTCATTGAGCAAACAACATCATATTTTTTCATCGTGTTAAAAATTTCGAATTTTGTACCAGAAAATAATGCCTTGTGAAAAGCATTAATTTTTTGTTTTCATTTGAAGAAAAGTGCTGCAGAGTCGCATCGAATGTTTGTCGACTCATATGGTGATCATGTTCTATTAGAAGAAATATGCAAAAGATGGTTTCAACGGTTCAGAGATAACGATTTTGATGTGAGAAATGAAGAACGTGGAAGACCACCACGTCTTTTAAAGACGCCGAATTGCAAACAATATTGGATGAAGATGACACTTTGAGTCAGAAACAAATAGCAGAAATGTTATATATTGCACAACAAACCGTTCAACGTTTAAAAGGTATGGGAGAGATCAAAAAGTCTGGAAAATGGGTGCTACATGAATTGAATGAAACACAGATGAAAAACCGAAAAACCACTTGTGAAATTTTGCTTCAAAGACACGATAAAAAATCAATTATACATCGGATTGTTGCTGGCAATGTAAAATGGATTTATTTTCAGAATCCTAAACGGAAAAAATCTTGGATTAATACGGGACAACCATCAACTTCGACTGCAAAACCTGATAGATTCGGCAAGAAGACAATGCTGTGTGTCTGGTAGGACCAGAAAGGTGTGGTTTACCACGAGCTTCTAAAGCTTGGTGAAACCTGGTGAAACAACAAATGATCAATTTGAACCATGCATTGACCGAAAAACGACCAGAATGGGCCAGAAGACACGGCAAGGTAATTTTGCTAAATGACAATGCACCTACACACAAAGAAAAACTGGTTCAGGATACAACCAAAGCACTTGGCTGGAAACTGCTACCCCACCCGCCGTATTCACCAGACTTGGCTCCTTCCGACCACCATTCGTTTTCATCAACCGGACACGCATTAGCTAAGAGCACTTCGAATTCTACGAGAAAGTCGAAAATTGGGTGACTTTTTGATTTGCTTCAAAAGACGAACAGTTTTATTGGCGTGGAATTCATAAATTGCCAGAAAGATGGCAAAAATATATAGGTTGCAATGGCTAATACTTTGAATAAAATGGTTTTTACTTTCCCATTAAAAAATAGTGTTTTATTTTCACTTCATACCGGTACACATAGTATATGTTTGTTAAAATATAGATATTGATCTAGCCAGATCGCAAGGTATCTGACTACATTTCGACAAGCAAGTGGCTTGTGATATCGCGATTGAAAACTTCCATCTTAAACAGAATGGTTTTCGATTTCTGAAAGTCGATTTTCAATTTCTAGTCATTGCAATATCGTTTAATTTTATCGAAGCCACGTTGCAAAAGTATAGGAGTATTAATGACTTTTATTTGTAGACCCTATCGGTGCGCGATTAAGTCGTCTGCGTATGCTATGGCATAGTGAAGTAAACTTATCAGATCACTTGTGTAAATCGGCGAATTTACCGAAGAAGTCACATCGCCATTTTTGCGATGAACTGTCTATGAGTTAACATATGGTTAAGAATATACAGCAGTGGTTTACTTAATATAAACCTAGCTATTCAGATTGAAGGAGAGTCCCTTTAACCATACGGTATCGAAGGCTTTCTCCAAGTCAATCAGGCAGGCACCAGGGCACTAGTTTTTGCCTTATTGGATATCAGAAACCAGTTTAAACGCGGCATGAACGAAACAATGTTAAAACCGAATTTCTTATCCGGAACTATATTTTGCCCTCTACCCACTTAGTCAGGACTCTATTGATCAGTTTCTCGAACACTTTACTGATATTAGGAAGAAGACTGATCGACCAGATTTTCTTTTATTAATGTTTGGAGGTTTTTGATCGACGACTTCAGTGTCATGATCTCCGGGCTATGTCTGTCTGTAAACTGTCTGTACAAAGCTTTTAGTCTTGACAGCAGTCTACTTTTATATACGTGCAGTGCATCAATAGTTGCATTGCGGAATAAGTCTTCGTTGTCAGCGTGTTGATATCGATGTATCGTTGGACGGTGGGTAGAGCGAATTCGAGGAGACTGCTCTCGTCAGTGTTCTGAAGAAGTGTGTCCAACGAACCCTACTATAGTTGTAAAAATGCCTTTCAACAAACTCATCCAATTCATCAGTTTCGTTGGGAACAGTTATTTTTGTACAGATACTGTAGTGATCACTTTCGTAGTGCGTAGACAGTTTATGGTATGTTGTTTAGTGACTATTAGTTCTATTCAAGTGTCGCATAGAAGGAGATTCAAATAGAACCCGTATCTAGGAAACGACAGACTATTCTTCGCCGTAAACTGTATTAAACTGTGCTGACTCCTCCGATGGTGTATCATTTCATCAAACTCTATGTTTGGCGTTAAAATCGCCGCCGATAAAATAATTTTTCTCCAATTCCAGCCTTCGGAATCAAAAAAGTGTCTCGAGCTGTGAGGTGAATAATGTGGAATGAGTAGCCTTAGTGGCATAAACAGGCACCATGAATAGCCGCTTTCCACTTCAGAGAGGAATACACCTGGAACCTGTATACTGCACGACTATATATTCTTTTAAAACGCGGTCGTTTTTTTTTTTCTTTTTTTTCAAAGATCACCTCCTTGAATGGAGTTGGGTCGTTTCTTTCGTGCTATTTTATATCTTCGGTGCCTCATTTTCTGTCTTTTGGTATGCTTAGTTTCGCTAACCAAAAGCACATTAGAGGCTTGGTAAAGAAGCAAGTTAAATAGTGTGGCTCTTCGTTCGAACCTAACCAGTTAATTAACAATCGCTGCAAGGACCTTCAGGGTTTGCTCCGCCATGTAGGCATCTATTACGGCTGCAGGTGCGTAGGGCGTGGCAGCGCGTATATTTGATCAACTCGCATAGCCTGTTCTGTTATCTGACGTTGAAGGTGAGTTCTCTGCCCCTGAAATGAGAGTAAAATAACTAGCATGTCAGGTACAGGTTCCAGTTCTGTAGGCGCTGGGGCCTGAGAAGCTGCCTTTGCTTGTTGTATCGTATGTCCCCTACCTGCCGCCATTTTGGCGTAAGTAACATGGGGAGTAACAACAGGTGTTTCTATCTGCATGAATGGACGTTTAACTTCCACTTTCTGCTGCCGAGCCAGATTTACTTTTTTTATGTTTGTCCCGTGTTTCTACATAAGGCACAAGTGAGATGGCTTTTTTTGACGCTCTGTCATAACCTAGAACACTTTTCTCGGACTTGTGGTTAATTCCGTACTTCACACATCGAGGCTGCATTTGGCACACAATGTAAAACGTTTTCGCTCCCTCTCAACTACCACGTTGGTGGTAGTCTAGGACCTTAATATTCCTTAGACCATCCAGTTTACTATTGGGACTACCAATATTTTTCTCTTCTACCTTTGTGCTGTAGCTGTAGTGAATGACTTGACCCTTACGAAAGTAAGCTCGTCCCACTTTTCTCTTTAAGCAGAGCTTCTCCGGATCGGTAAATGGTTCTAAACCCCTCAGCAGCATGGTTTGCCGCTTTTCACCCTTCGATGTTAAGGAGAAGAACTCTGTCGTCGTGTCCTTCAATAAGTTTTTTATCTTATTATAGCGCTCCACTGAGTTGCAGTGAAGTATACTGAAACGTTTGATAAAGAAATTATTGCCAATGGCCGACTTACACAATTCTATAGGGTCCTTTAACTCCATTTTAAAAGTGTTGATAGGTGGGACTTTTTTTCTTTGTTGACTTTTTTGTTGCTGATGTTGCGCTTGTTTTCTCTTATGTTGTTGTTCCTGATGTTGTTGCTGTTTTCTTGCTGCTCTTGCTGTTTTTGTTGTTGCTGCTGTTGTTGCAGTTTCTGTCACTGTGTTGTATGTTGTTGCTCTAGCTTTAAATTTTCATTGCTAATCTGTTGTAATGAATGTTTTTCATTTCCGTTAGATTGTTGTTTTTTGTCCTTTTGGGAGTGCTCTTGCTTTCTTTCTCGACTTGCTAATTGCTTCGCTTTCATAGCAAGCACTCTTTGTTGGAGCTCCGTAATGCTGATATTGAGGGACTGCACTTGCTCAAACTTGTCTTCGGGTTCCGATGGCGCCAGGAAGGCGTAACTATTGTCTCTTAAATATCGATCTTCTCCACCGCTGGAGACGTATGGATACTCATCCCTATCTAAGCTCTGACTTCTTTCTGCTGCTGCTTCTGCTAATTTGGTTCGATATTTCCCCTCCTCTTTGAGGTTAGGTCACCAACTCGCCTGATGTTTCAGTCGTGATATCGGCTGACTTGTCGGCTATTGGCATAGCGGAACGCTCACTGACACCCTTACCCTTCACAATAACTTGTTTATAGTTGTCTTTATCATTCTTTTTTCGATTAAAAAAAAAAATTAATAAAAAAAAAAGAATTCTCTGTTGGGAGTCGAACCAGCGGCCTCCTTTTTTACTGTCCGAACACTTTTATCACATTGGCCAACTTCGGCCCAAAACAAATATGTCTAAAATTTAATTTGTGCCTTTTTTAATTTTTAAGAAAATAGTAATAATAAACCAAAACACGTCTAATAACTTTGAAAGTCCGCAAAAGGCTGAAGACTACTACTTGAGCCACAGCCATCCACATACATACAAATCCTGCATACATGTCCAGTAATGGTACGGCTTCCGGCAATCCGCTGATTCGGTCGATCATCGTAAGACAATGCCTTCACATAGTGGAAGAAAAATCAGGTCGATGTGGATATGTTGAAAATGGTACTCTAGAACTGCAACGTGTTGGCATTGTATGCATATCTGTAATCACTTCAGAACGTCTTTCCTGATGTTTGGCCAAACGCACTTCTGCCTAAGTTGGCGACTGGTGATTCTTCCTGTTGGTTGAGAAACGTTGTGGATGAAATCGAAAGCCATTCGACGCAGAGATGCTGGTACATAAATTCAAATTGTGTTGTCCCATATGTCTCAATATATTTTAAACTCATGTTCCAGAAAGAGTTTGTTTTTTAACTTCCTCATTCAGGAGTTACGATAAGTGTAGTTCTCGCAGATCAAATTGTATCAGTATGGTTGTTGCATTGAGCTCGGACAATGCAACGGAGTTGTCTGCACTGGGTAGATAGATATTATCTTAATTTAATTGTTTTAAACGGTGCTATTTTCCTGGATGCTGCTGGCTTATGGTCAGTTTGTGCGATTAAACTGTCAGCCGTCAAATATGGTACTTAAGAATTTAAAATCCAGAAAGATTGCTGTAAGTGTTGAAGCGAGTTTGTGCGTATGAGAGGTTGTACGATTACAGGTCAATTGGTTGAAATTCGTTGTTTTGAATGTGTCCCAACTTGGCACCACTGCCGATATCTGCTGTTAAAGCCATTGCAGCTTTATGATGCACATTCTTGAGTAAAGAAAAAGTTTGATCCATTACTTAAATATTTCTTCTGCTAAAGGTGGTATGGACACTTTTATGTCGGTTTTCTTGGTTGTGCTCTGCAACCAGTTTTGTTGATTGTACGTGGAAGGTGACTAACTTCAGGCTTCCTAAACACCCGTTTCTTTATATTTATTATAAGACTGCGTATCTGGAAATGTTGGAAGACTTGGCGGTTGTAAGACTTGTAAGGTTGCTGATGTTCGTTTTATGTCCAAACCGGGCCATATGTCTTTGGAAAGCCTGTGCCACATTTCTGAGTCCTAATGGTATTACTATCCTCAAGCATCATCGGAATTTGGTAATATGCCTTACCCAAGTCCAATATTGAGATTTGGTTTTTATTGAAGGGATGTTCGGTTACGTCCATTATCGAGTTACTATGGCACTTAAATGACGGAAGTCCCATATCGAACCACCAGTTTTCTTTTCGACGAGATGAATTGGACTTGCCCAAGTACTGTTAGATGTGCGATAGAAACCCTTCTTCTAGAATTCTTCAAACTTAGCCTAGCCCTTTTGCCAGATTCGAATCAGAACCAGCTTGGTTAATGGCATCCAGAATGAATTCGTTGACTATGTTTATGTTTGAATAAAGGCCGTTTAGATAGTTTAAACAAATTAGTGGTATGCAGTTCGTCGTATTCAGTTAACGATGTTGTTTTATAGATGGTACGTTTGGCTTTTAAGTCGATGACTAGTCGATAGTATGCGAGCATTTCGTCCAAATTATTGCGGTTTGACATCAGCAATAATAAAGGACCAAGCGATTGGTCGCCGAAAACTAAGATTAAGTGTGAGGGTCTTCTTACCATATGTGCGAATCTGTGAGTTGTTTGCTGCGAAGTATGTTGTTTCTCCTCCTGTTATTTTTTCAGTTTCCAAAAGAGTTATGACGCAAATTATTGATCCGAAACCGAATAAGAATTTTTGGTTGTTTCATGCAGCACCGGGTGGCTGAGTGTAGGTAATATGGATAGCGTGAGTGATGCTTATGAGTGAGAATTTTCACTAAGCATCGTTGGTGTTTGTGTTTGTTTTTTTATAATGGCTCGGGAATTTACGTTGGCTATAGCAAACATACGCGGGCTAAAAAGCTATCACTTTTCTGTGTTCGTTCACGTTCACGTTCACAGCAATTCGACCTTTATGTGTTTGATGCGCTGTCTGACTCCATGTAACGACCTGTATCTCTGAATCCTCATACTGAAATCGCTATTAGGACGATTTCAATATACACAATTCTGGGTGGCTTCGAGATTCTGGACAGACAAACCCCGAAGGACGGTGTGTTGAGATCTACGTTGCGAAAAATAACGTGATCGAGCTTGTAAATGAGCCCACGAATGAGAATACACAATTACGAATACAAATAAGAATACAGACGTTGATTTCCATACCCTGATAAGTACACATTGTATCATATCCGCTTATTTCTCATACACCCACCACACAGTTAGAGTTAAGATTTCTAAAAGAACCGCATGGCAATACGAAAAAGCCAATTGGAGCAGACTTAGCAGCTTCTTTAGGAATTTTAACTAACCGCTATGTTTTCTCAATAACGACGTGGATGCCGCTGTTGATTTGACACTATTCTCTTTGGAATGCGATCCTTTATCCCTCATTGGATGAAAAATATTAAACTAAAAGAAAAGGCATAGTACGACTCGAGCTGTTAAAAGGCTGTCAGGATTAGAGAAACATTTTTTCGGTGCTAAAAAAACAACTCCACTAAGGAAAACCGAAAAAAAAATTCAACAGAGCCCGACAGAGAAAAACCGAAAAAAAAATCAAGCAACAGGTCCAGTGATGATTTGATCGCATGCCTCACCAACAAGTACCGTGCTGACCGCCGACGAATGCACACACATCAACATAGTGCACTCGTAAGTTTTTACACCCGTTGCTCGTGTGTGCCACGAAGCACAGTGAGGGTGTCACAACTCTTTCGCCTCCAGTCATAGTGCTATTGCTTGCAATTGGTCACTGCTGTTGCTGTATTCATTCCGCTGAGGAAAATCGAAAAAATTTGAAGAGAGCCAGGAATGACTGCAACGTCTTTATTAAGCGTGTGAAATTCCAAAATGACCAAAAACTGAGGCAAAAAATACTACAATGTCCCAGTTGTAGTAACAATTTTTGGTCGTTCGTCAAAAACATTACAAATTGTGCCTCATCCTCTATCCCAACGCTTATTAAGGTACAATGACATTCCAGCTGTCAGCTCTTCGGACAAGGCCAATCTGCTTGCTGCACATTTTGCGGTCTGTTCAACACTTCCAGATTGTGCTTTGTCTCCGCCTACACTTCAGTGTGTCGAATCCTCAATGGGACGAAAACACTTTCGCACTCGTGTAGTAGCAAGAGTATTTAAAGATTTTAACATATACAAATCCGCTCGTCTATATATGTATGGTATTCCCTTCTTTTCTTCCCTTCTTCTGAAGAGGTGTTCTTCCTCGCTAGCAAAACCACTACCTAAGCATTTTCATAAACTGTTATCTTTAGGACTCTTTTCGAGCAGCCCTATTGCACTTACGTCCCCCCTTCTTTCCAAAGTCATGGGAAAGCTCATGAAATATCTCGAAACATGAAAACTTCTCCATGACCGGCAGTGCAATTTTCGTAGCAAGAGGACCACTGCTGATTTTATGGCATGTCTAACCGAAAAGTGGAACCAAAGCGTACATCAGTCTAGCGAAGCAAGTTAGTTTCATTCGATATTTCTAAGTTTGGCATCAGGCTCTTTTGTCGAAATTGGGCGCACTTGGGATCGATGACTGCCTTCTTCAATGAATAAGAAATTACCTTTCGTAATTCAAGTTGTCTTGGATGGTTTTAAGTCTGATATTCACAAATATATACTGGTGTGCTCCTCCGTTTTGTCTCCGACACTCTTTTTAATTTTTGGTGTATCAATGATCTCTTGTCTGTCACTTCTTATCCAATATATTCCTGTGCTGACGACAATACTATCTGCTTTTCATATTCGTTCCCGGACTCACGTCCCTGCTCTTTGGCTGTAGAACGGGAACGGCAGCGTTGGTTAAGCGCATTAAATACTTATATTAACAGCATAACCAATTGAGGAACAGAGTATAATTTAATGCTTACAAAATACAATGCTATCTGCTGTCGTTAAAGCGAAATATTAAGACAAAGCCATTACACATGAATGGCACTTGTATCGCCAAATCGGAAAACTTTTCATTCTCGGTATGTATGTCAATGAAAACTTAGTTGGAATGACCACATATTCGATGTCGTCAAAAATGCTGCGAAAAATCTAGGTTTCCTCAAATGATGTAAGAAATATTTCACCCCTTCTGATCTATCCTCAATATATAGGACATTAATCCGCCCAAAATTGGAGTACAATGCACGCATCTGGTCAAGCGCAGCTAAAACATCTCTGCACCTGCTAGGTAGGATTCAAAACCTTGCGATAAAACTCATAATTATATTATAATTATATCATTCAGTTAATGGACACCCTTAAACACCGATCATCACATACCCTGAAGCCCACTTTCGGATGTACTCTGAAATAAGCCGAACAACTCGCTTGTGGAATGACCTGCTACGCTCTCTATTTCCTGGTCATTATAACATTCAACCATTTAAAACCAACGTACATCGTTACATACATTTTTTCCCTCCCTAATTTTCCTTTGTACGCGCTGTGTGCAAACATGTTTATTTTAATTTTGAATTGACTTACAAGGATGACTTGATAGTGGTGATTTGTTGTGCGCTGTAACAGAATTTTGTGTTACTTACATGCTCGTAAATATATGATTTTCCAAAATAGATTTTCCACAAATTGCCTCAAATCGTTTAATCACCGACCTGTGAAACCTGTGTTTTGCTCATAAATGTTATTTATGAAAAGAAGTTATTACTATATTTTAATATATAAGTTATTTAGTGTTCATACATATGAGTCGTACATATATAGAGAGGCCTTGATTTAAAGTTATCTCCATATCGTTCGATTTGTTTTGATCTCTCCCGGCAAGCAGAGTAACCTGGTTGTTAGTGACGCAAAAACTAAAACCAACGAAATAAAAATACTAATGTTAATTTAATAATTCAATTCAATTCAATACAATTCAACAGTGGGTGGCAAGGGGACCCACTTTAATTAATCACCCCGAAGAAAACAAAATACTGCTACGTCCACGTCGTTGTTTCTTGATTATGGTAAACGCAGTATGTAAAAACAAATGACAAGCCTACGAGCAATACGACTGAGCAATGAAAATCAGGAACTATCATTTGAAAAATCAAAAGTGACTGTTAGTGGCGCAAAAACTAAAACCAACGAAATAAAAATACTAATGTTAATTTAATAAAAATGAAGTAAAGATTTACTTTGGATTTAACTAGAGGCGACTCTAGAACTTTTAAAAAAATCGCTTTATTTTTTTATTGCTTTCTGAGGTCCTGAGCGACCATTGATGGTATGATATCCCAAAACATTATGGTCGGAAGATATCTCTAAGTACTTGTTTTTCGAAGTATAGTACAAGGCTGCAAGGTAATTACGAGTATTTCTATAACTTAAAATTTTAAACGCGTTTATCTCAAACCTGCATTTTTCAAATTGGCCGCACCCATAACCTGAACATTTTTCAACAACCAATTTACGTAGGATTTCTTTTGATATGGCATAATAGTCTCGGGAAATAAACGTCGAAATGGGAAGAATTCAATGATTCAACAGTGAGAGGCAAGGGGACCAACTCTAATTAATCAGCCCGAAGGAAACAAAATACTGCTACGTTTACGTCGTTGTTTCTGGGTTATGCTAAACGCAGTATGTAAAAACAAATGACAAGCCTACGAGCAATACGACTGAGCAATTAAAATCAGGAACTATCATTTGAAAAACCAAAAGTGACCTTTGTTTGACCTTGAAAATGGGTCTCAAGGTCAAACTCGTGGTCACCATCTTATGTCCCCTTCAGAACCTTGTGACTTTTGTCTGAAACATTTAGCGATATTTCGTACTTTTCAAGTAATTTTGATGTCTTAAGTTTTATGGCGCCCTCTGATGGAAAAGAACTTTTGAAAAAAGTGTTTCATGTAAAAGAATTGTAATTTACGAATTATGAATCTGTCAAAAAAAATAGGGGTTCCTATTAAAAAATCAAAAGTGACCTTCGATTGACCTTGAAAATGGGGCTCAAAGTCAAATTCGTGTTCACCATCTTATGTCCCCTTCAGAACCTTGTGACTTTTGTCTGAAACATTTTTCGCGATATCGCGTATTTTTCGAGTAATTTGGATGTCTCAAGTTAAAAAACTCACCCGGTATGTACAACAGATGTACGATGTACAGCTATCGAACCACATCAAAATCGGTTTAGTTGTTTTTTTGTGATGCTCGGACAAGCAGACAAACGGACAAAAATTCTAAAAATAAAATTATTTGGGTACAGACACCCAACCCAACAAAATAAGCTTAAATAAAACAAAAAATTATTTTTATATAAATTGTAGAAGGCTCCGCCTACATAATAAACATTTTATAGAGATGTATGTATTATTATATTACTATTAAATATTTTATTTATTATTTAATTTTGTATTTATACAATAACATCATGTTATTGTACAATTCCTATTTTTATTTTTAAACTTTGAAATTGATTTGTGATAATGAAAGTGGAAAAGAGAAATCCAATTTTAAAATTGCTTCTGCAGGGTGAATCTTAAAGAAATGTGTCTACAAAATATAATATAAGCATGAGGTTCATAGGATGCCTAAAAGCATATCAGAAATAAATCCAGAAAATAAAGGAGGGCGACGGTGTAAATTAAATGATCGTGACGCTCGTCATATAGCTTACTTGGTGACGAGTAGTACTGCTGTTGCTCTGGCAGCAGCACTTAAAATATTAAATATTAATTGTAACTAATTGTAATTTATTGTAAGAAAAAGCCAATGCTGACCAAAAGACATGTGCGGTTGGGGCAGAATTTCGTTGCAACGTACAAGCACTGGACATTTACGGATTGGGATTCTATGATTATATTTGGCGAGACCAAATTAACAGATTTTAGTCCGATGGCCGTGCTTGGTATTGGACAAGGGACCCCAACACCATAGAACCACATCAAATGCAGCAAACAGTTCAACATGGTGGTTCAATAATGGTTTGGGGCTGCATTTCGAAAAATGGTGTGGGTCCCTTGGTACGAATTGACGGAAAATGCGCAAAGAACAATATCTATCAAATTTGCAACAAAATCTGCCAGGTGTTTAAATACAATGCGTATTGCTCCTGAAACAGTTCTTTTTTTTAGGCAGATAATGACCCTAAACACGCCGCACATATCGTATAAACGTGGATTTAGAGGCACAAATGCAACACTTTAACGTGGCCCCTATAATCTCCAGACATGAATCCTATTGCGAATTTGTAGGCAATTTGTTAAATTGCAACTATCAAAATACCTATATCCACCAAAAGGCTTTAATGAGCTGTGGAAGCGCACTAAATATTTATGGGAGGCAATTTCAGAAGAAGTTTATTAAACAGAATCGAGGAATTAAAAAAATCCAAAGGCTTTTGGACAATATACTAAAAATTATATTATTAAACTTTATAAAATAAAAAAAATACATTTGACTTTGTTTATATTTTGACACCAATTTTGTTGTTGTTGTTATGTCCCCTTCAAAACAGTTATTTCACAGTTTTGATAAAAATTACAAAATATATGAGGAGTTGAAATAGGAATTGTAACATATATGCATATATATATACTCTCCTATAATACATGTGTTCATATATATTTAATGTTTATTCTTTCATTAAATCTTTGCTTGTAGATTAACGACAATGAAATATCTGGAAACTCTGCGGACGAGTGGGCAGGAATACCGTTTAAAATTGATAATGAAACAGGTAAAACTCTTTTGTAACGAAACCCTTTTTTCAGTATATAAGTAAAATAAAGCAAATAATAACTTTTGTCATATTATCAGCGTAATTTTTTGCCAACCGAAAACGATTTTGAATTTTCATCATAGAACAAATATCTTATTACTTCATACGGGCATAAAATTTGAATATCAATAAACAAACGGTGAATGCGCTGAAAATGAATATTTAAAGAAGAACGCGAAGTGAATTGGTAAAGTCAAATAATTTCCAAATAATTAAAAACAAATATAAGTTAACCGGCAGCAATCGGATATTGCATCGCATTATAATATTGTATGTATGTGTATCGGGCACCCTAATTATTCTATCATAACGGGCATGTATTGGGTATATATTTGTGCTGTTTTTTTTTTTTTTAATTTGAACGTTTATTAAAGAAAAACATGTATGAAAGTATTATTCAAAGTATTGCCCATCTGAAGCTATGGCTTTTCCCAGATTTCTGGCAATTTGTGGATCCCATCCCAAAAGAACTGCGCCGGCTTGGCAGCCAAGATGAATTAAGCCAATTTTTGATATTCTGCTCTGATGTGAACCGTATTTCAGTGAGGGCGTTCTGCATCGACCGGAACAAATGGTAGTCAGAAGGGGCAAGGTCTGGGCTATAAGGCGGGTGGGGTAAGACTTCCCATCCACTGTTTTCCAAATAGTTCTTAACCGGAATAGCAACATGGTCCCGACCGTTGTCATGATGGTAAATTATTGCCTCATGTCTGGTCGCATATTTCGGGCGTTTTTCGGCTACTGCTCTATTCAAACGGATTAATTGTGTTCGGTAGCGTTGTCCATTGATGGTTTCACCCGGTTTTAGCAGCTCATAATGCAGCACACCCATCTGATACCACCAAATACAGAGCATTACCTTTGCGCCATGGATATTCGGCTTTGCCGTTGATTTGGCTGGTTGGCCGGGTTTCACATATAATTTTTTGCGCTAGGGGTTGTTGTAATGGATCCATTTTTTATCACCAGTAACAATCCGATGCAAAAATTACTTCCTTTTGTGGCGTTCCAGCAGCATTTCGGACATGCAAAACCGCCTTTCGACGTCTCTCGGCTTGAATTCATGTGGAATCGAATTTCCTTGCCTTTGAATATAACCAGCTGCTTTTAAACGTTATGAAATGGCTGCTTGAGTAACACCCAAAGATTCTGCAAGCTCTTCTTGTGTTTGGCAACAATCTTCATAGAGTAATGCTTCCAGTTCTTCATCTTCAAACTTTTTTGGCTGCCCAGGACGTTCATCGTCTTACAAGCCAAAATCACCACTTTTAAATCGTGCAAACCACTTTTGGCACGTTCGCTCAGCTAGCGCATGTTCACCATAAACTTCCACCAAAATACGATGACTTTCGGTAGCAGTTTTCTTCATATTAAAGTAATGAAGAAGAACTCCCCGCAAAAACACTTTTTCTGGCACAAAGTTCTACATAATACATGGGCTGAAAAGTCGTTGAAAAAAGTCATTTCTGAGAGAGGGAACCACTTAAATTAAATCCATACAATTTTCAGTTAGTACCAACCTTCAAAAGATACGAAGCAACTTTTGTTATTGTGAAAAAAATGGATTCAAAGCAATTTCGTGTGTTGATTTGTCATTGCTTTTTGATGGGAAAAAATGCAGCCGATGCAAAGAAATGGCTTGATAAGTGTTACCTGGACTCTCACAAGCCGAACGAAATATTCGCAAGTGGATTGAAAAATTTAAAAGTGGTCATACAAGCACCGAAGATGATGCACGCAGTGGACGTCCAAAAGAAGCTGTTTCAGATGAAAAAATCAAAAAAGTCCAAGGCTCTGAAGATATCGAAAGAGCGTGTTGGATATATCATACACGAATATTTGGACATGCGAAAGCTCTCAAAGTGGGTGCCGCGTTTGCTCACAGTCGACCAAAAACAACAACGTATTGATGATTCAGAGGAGTGTTTAAAGCTGTTCAACCACTTCACACCAGAGTCAAGTCGGCAGTCAGCTGAGTGTCGAACAGGCGACGAACCTCGTCCAAAACGACCAAAAACTGAACAGTCGGCTGGCAAAGTTATGGCATCCGTATTTTGGGATACACATGGAATAATTTTCATCGACTATCTTCAAAAGCGGCAGACTATCAACAGCGAATATTACATTGCGTTGTTGGAGCGTTTAAAGGACGAAATCGCAGAAAAGCGGCCGCATTTGAAGAAAAAGAAAGTGCTGTTTAATCAAGACAATGCACCGTGTCACAAGTCGATGAAAACGATGGCAAAATTGAATGAATTCGGCTACGAATTGCTTCCCCACCCACCGTATTCTCCAGATTTGGCCCCCAGCAACTATTTCCTGTTCGCAGACCTCAAAAGAATGAAAGGCCTATTTTGAGGCTAAACCGAAATCGTACTACAAAATTGGTATCGAAAGATTGAAAAATCGTTTCAATCAGTGTATCGCCCTCAAAGGGAACTATATTGATATATAAAGTTGAATTTGAATTTGTGTTTTACTATAAAACGGCACTGACATTTCAGCCATGTGTTATTTTTGTTTATGCTTCAAATCAATGACATATACTGAAATGACGTACAATGACAGTAGCTTTCCAACGCATGTTCCAATGGAATAATAACAATGGAATAATACACGCCATCTCTTTGCAAACTTATAAACCCAATAAAATAAATTCGTGAGTTACCAATTGTGCAGTAACATTAGCTGCGAGTTCATTTATCAATAGTGCCTTTTTTTTCACTTGGTGTATGGTTTGGTTGCATCACTAATTTTTACTCTTCTATCGGTATTCTCTCTAAAGCCGTTTTAAAAGTGGTTATTAGGCGGTAATTTCATGCAACATTCTTTGAATGTTCAAAATAGTCATAGACCTGATATCAGACCTTGGATATTTTGACAGTTACGTTCCACTTCTTTGGTTTCACTCCCCATAAAGTAAATCCCTAGGGTCTTATCCTGATGATCATCTGGTGGAAACGAAAAGCCAGTGAGAAGTGAGATTTTGGCACCAGAACAAAACATACCAACTGCCTTCTATTCCAGCGCATTAGAAAGACTCCATTTCAGATCCATTCTTCTAAGTTTACTATCATCAATTAGAAAAATGACCACAACAAATTAATATCAAATTATAATCAAGTGCTTCGTCATAAAAACCTCTCACGTCCTACGTGTAAAAGCACGTCTCTCTGTTTGTCGTTCAGCATTTAAATGATGCCGCTGTTGTGACACTTCAAGCGTCTTCATGCGTTGAACTAGTGACTACTATGTCCCTCTAGCATCTAAGATTCGGCGTACCTGAGATTTCTCTAATGTCTCGAAAGCTCTAAAAGATACTGGGTTTCTTTGGTTCGAATAGCTTTCGCAGATCAAGCTCTCTTGCTGCTACGCGCTCAATTATACTTATGTTTGCGTGGCATATCGAGGGATAAGTAATATTAGCAATACTCAAAAAGAAAATACGTAAAAACAATTAAAAAATTGTTTTAGAAATTGAAAACATTGTTTTAGAAATAGCGCTTTAGGAACAAAGAAACAACTACCATAAACAAATATAAAATTTAACAGTACCTTTTTAAGTTTATAAAAAAAATATTGTTGTTATAATTAATATTATTATTGTTGTTATTGTTATTATTATTGTTATTGTTATTATTATTGTTATTGTTATTATTATTGTTATTATTATTATATTTATTGTTATTATTTTTATTGTCATATTATTATTATTATTATTATTATTATTATTTTTATTATTGTTATTATTATTTTTATTATTCTTCTTATTGTTATTGTTATTGTTTTTGTTATTGTTATTGTTTTTGTTATTGTTATTGTTATTGTTATTGTTATTGTTATTGTTATTGTTATTGTTATTGTTATTGTTATTGTTATTGTTATTGTTATTGTTATTGTTATTGTTATTGTTATTGTTATTGTTATTGTTATTGTTATTGTTATTGTTATTGTTATTGTTATTGTTATTGTTATTGTTATTGTTATTGTTATTGTTATTGTTATTATTGTTATTGTTATTGTTATTGTTATTGTTATTGTTATTGTTATTGTTATTGTTATTGTTATTGTTATTGTTATTGTTATTGTTATTGTTATTGTTATTGTTATTGTTATTGTTATTGTTATTGTTATTGTTATTGTTATTGTTATTGTTATTGTTATTGTTATTGTTATTGTTATTGTTATTGTTATTGTTATTGTTATTGTTGTTGTTGTTGTTATTGTTATTGTTATTGTTATTGTTATTGTTATTGTTATTGTTATTGTTATTGTTATTGTTATTGTTATTGTTATTGTTATTGTTATTGTTATTGTTATTGTTATTGTTATTGTTATTGTTATTGTTATTGTTATTGTTATTGTTATTGTTATTGTTATTGTTATTGTTATTGTTATTGTTATTGTTATTGTTATTGTTATTGTTATTGTTATTGTTATTGTTATTGTTATTGTTATTGTTATTGTTATTGTTATTGTTATTGTTATTGTTATTGTTATTGTTATTGTTATTGTTATTGTTATTGTTATTGTTATTGTTATTGTTATTGTTGTTGTTGTTGTTATTGTTATTGTTATTGTTATTGTTATTGTTATTGTTATTGTTATTGTTATTATTATTGTTATTGTTATTGTTATTGTTATTGTTATCGTTATTGTTATTGTTATTGTTATTGTTATTGTTATTGTTATTGTTATTGTTATTGTTATTGTTATTGTTATTGTTATTGTTATTGTTATTGTTATTGTTATTGTTATTGTTATTGTTATTGTTATTGTTATTGTTATTGTTATTGTTATTGTTATTGTTATTGTTATTGTTATTGTTATTGTTATTGTTATTGTTATTGTTATTGTTATTGTTATTGTTATTGTTATTGTTATTGTTATTGTTATTGTTATTGTTATTGTTATTGTTATTGTTATTGTTATTGTTATTGTTATTGTTATTGTTATTGTTATTGTTATTGTTATTGTTATTGTTATTGTTATTGTTATTGTTATTGTTATTGTTATTGTTATTGTTATTGTTATTGTTATCGTTATCGTTATCGTTATTGTTATTGTTATTGTTATTGTTATTGTTATTGTTATTGTTATTGTTATTGTTATTGTTATTGTTATTGTTATTGTTATTGTTATTGTTATTGTTGTTATTGTTATTGTTATTGTTATTGTTGTTGTTATTGTTATTGTTATTGTTATTGTTATTGTTATTGTTATTGTTATTGTTATTGTTATTGTTATTGTTATTGTTATTGTTATTGTTATTGTTATTGTTATTGTTATTGTTATTGTTATTGTTATTGTTATTGTTATTTTTATTGATATTGATAATATTGCTATTGTTAAATTAAATCCGCCCGTACAAGCCGCGCAACTTGAATCAGAATGAATTTAACGTCATAATCAATTAGTTGTTTTTTTAACCAGGTACTCGATAAGAATGCCTGACAATGTAACTGATATTTAAAATCTAACCTCGGCACAATTGCCTTCAATGGCCTTGGGTCCCACGGTAACCACTGGACTGGACACTTGAGCTTTTCATAAAATTTTCTCCCCTAGGTTGTTCTTGGGGAGTTTAGTGGATTCGATTTCTGGGTTGTCTTCTCCCGTGGTATTTTCCGGACCTGTGAACACTACTACCCCCAAAATTTGGGATTTATTTCAGGGGTTTTGTGGGACTTATTTTATATGTCAAACTGGATTTGTTATTTCATGATGAAATAAATCCCCAAATTCAACTACGAAAGAAGTTTTCAAATTTGAGGACTTATTTCACTTTCTATTTTTAT